>CM058234.1:41157464-41849440 GCA_030180135.1 Orychophragmus violaceus | reverse complement strand
ACCCATCAGTTCCGCATATTCCTCAATTTCTAGAGTTTGGTCCGGAACCGATTCAGGACGAAGCACCCTCAATGGTCAAGCCCACACCTCAGGTTCATGCACCTCCGTCATACGACCCCCGTCTGATTCAGTTGGTGGGAATGGATGTCGACAAGTATATGGACCGTTTCTCTTGGGCCGCTCTTCACTCCGCTCTTCGGCCGCCGACGCATTGGTTGGCATTGTTTCTGGGAGGATCTTGCCTGAGATCTGACAGGATGTATCAGACGGATATAGATACGGGGCGTTCTACCTGGTAGTGATGACGGCTATGTATGCCCGGTTGGTTGAGATCCGTCAGCAAGAGCTGGACTACCACTAGCAGGCTATGGCGCAACAGGAGGCTTTGGCGCATCACTAGGCTGAATGGGAGTGGGAGCAGGGGTGGTTGCAATAGCAGGTAGCCGCACCCCCGGTGATTGATATTTCGAGTTCTGATTTTGAGTACGTGTCCAACCCAGAGGAGGACCCGAGCGACGCGGATTTCTTTTTATGGGCTCCAGGATCTCCGAGTGGCTAGAGCCAGGGGACTCAGGCATTCTCGGAGTAGGGCATTAGTTATTCTTTCATTGTTCGGGTTTTCATTTTATTTTTTCCGCATATTTCACATATTTGGTTTTCTTATTTTATTCGTGGAACCATTGTAGGCTTACGCCATTTTATTTATATACATTATTCTTTTAACTCCTTTGTGGCCATTTCGTTCGGTCTACTAATATCTCGCCAGTACAAGTTTTCGTACCACAAATAGAATGGTGCATTTGAGTATTGGGACGTTCGGAGCAACTGTATGCCTCAGAATTCGGGACGAATTCTTTTTAAGGGGGGAGAATTGTAATGGCCCGAATCCGGCCCAATTTAAAAAATTTCTAAAAAGAAGGAGAAAGCCCAAAAGCCCACTTTCTATATTTAAATTAAGGCTTTCCCCCTCCTCCATCATTATCAATATGAGAGCTCTCCCCCTAAAAAACCTTCTAAACCTTCTAAACCCGTGCCTCCACCGATGACAGCAACGACGGATCCGCAGCCCTCGCGGAAGAGAGAGCGATCAAAGGAGGCACCCGTGGATGTTTCGTCCACGTCTGCAGCCCTGCCGAGTTTCCCGAGGCATAGGAGTGCCGAGAAGGAGCCAGTAGCGGAGGAAGCCGATCCAGAGCCAGAGCAGGCAGCATATGTGGAATAGTTTTTTGTTCACCCATCAGTTCCTCATATTCCTCAATTTCCAGTGTTTGGTCCGGAACCAATTCCGCAGGACGATGCCCCTTCGATGGTTGAGCCCGCACCTCAGGTCCATGCACCTCCGGCATACGACCCCTGAAACACCCCCGATCCGTTCTATAGTACAGACAACTCGAAAGTGTCACAATGTGATAGCCGAAGACAACAATTGCCGGTTATTCAAAAGTGATCTGAACACTAGACAAAAGCTGCCTACGTCTATCACTCCCGTCGGCCTCGGCCTAAGGCTTTACAACCCGTACCTCGACTTCGAGTTGTGCAAGTTCGGACTAAACTAATACCATGAACACAAGCTTAACTTTTAAGCAAAACATATCTTATTTATATACTAACTTGCGGAAAGTACGAGTTTACAAACCGAATAATATACAGCAGCCATGGCCTAATGCCCAAACCATAATGTACATAGGTTTATAAGTTCACACACCGTTTTACAACTGCCAACGAAAACTACTCCGGTGTCCTAGCGTTCCGTTCCACTCCCTTTCAGCCCGCCTACTGGTTACCTACAAAACAAATGATTCATGAGTATTATAGCAATACTCAGTGAATTCTGGGCCCGCTAAGCATATGTTAGTTCCCTTCCCGCCCCCAGAGACAGAGAACAATATAATCAGAACGCATTAACGGAAGCAACCAAGATAACATGCCATATCTCATTATATGCATTTATACATACTCATTCATTTTCACAATGAGAGGCCTCTAGATGCATCGGCTACTCCCCATCCATTCTCTCACATGACCATATGCTATCAATCACTGGGACGTCTATCCCTTGGGTTCGTTTCAATGCACATTCCTTGACCAAGGGAGAGACCCAAGTACCGTCCGAGCTTCTAGACCAAGGGAGCGACCCAAGTACCGTCCGAGCCTACTCCTATCACACAAGGAGGTAGACAAGTGGGAGTGACGAATACATCATCCTAGACAATATTACACATATCCTAGGAAGCATTATCTTGAACTCCATTCCAGATCATTTCATTTAGAACAATATCATACATGCTCATAAACGTAGTATCTCACACAAACTGGTTCGTAGGGTCCAATGACCTCTCACGACCACATGCATACCACACAATGCATATCCAATTCCAACGTGCAATCAACAACTCACAAGCACTTGGACTATAAATCAAATCCACAAACCTCAATCTGTGGCTTTATACAACATCAGAAAAGAGATAGCACCACGGCTCATCTCTTAACCAAACCTGTATCGAAAACGTGTTAACATAACACACAACCGGAACTAACCCTTTTCCGTGCCTTTCTCCTTAACTCCAAACTCTCCCGTTAGATCTAAAACTGAGATCTAAATAAGTGGAAGATTAAGGAAAATAAGACCAGGGGTGACAGAACTACTTAGTTCTACAGCTTATCAACTTCTCGAAACATAAGTACCTCACTCAGGGTCAGAAGAAGACATGGGCAGGAATGAAATCTGTTGACCTCCCTCCAAAGTACGCCGCTCTGACTATCTTGGCAGCTACAAACTGGTTCCCATCTACTCACAAGAATCACATATCTGAAGACAGAGCAAGGCTGATCTACAAGATAGCTCATGGGATCCGGATTGACTTTGGAAAACTAGTGTACAAACATGTAATGAGCTTTACCACTGATCCGCAGAATGATCGGTGTTGGCTGATATTCCCGAGAATCATCTCAGCAATTCTCGAATCACAACATCCACCTCGCTCATTTGATGGAGAAGAACTTGTAGGTCCTGTGTTATACAAGAAGGATCCTCGAAGTGGTGAAGCCTTTCTCAAGAAAGAGGCTGAAAGGAAGAGACAGGAAATTGCATCCGGCAAACGCAAGATTGGCTCAACATCTCGTACAGAAGGTCGCTCACAAGTCTTTGCATCAGTTGAAGAGGAATCTGTGGAAATTCTGCAACTTGGTTCAGTAAGGATGCCGCTCAAAACCTCAATAGATCAACTATCTGTCCAAACCGCTCTACAAGACATAGCTGAGGGGATTCAGAACCTGAGTGATGTAGTCTTTCATCTACGCGACAGGATTCAAGGTAAGTTTTCGACTAACTCTTCGGTGGAAATTACCCAGTTATAATTTTTTAACTTGTATGCTCTCAAGCAGGGGGAGAAACTGAAGAGGTTGATGAGTCAGATCACGATGAGGAGTCTCCTGCTGGCACAGGAGATGATGACTCAGATGAGATGACCTCGAGTGATGCTTAAGTGTGTGGAGAATTAGGATTATGGGGGAGTTTGCTTTGTGGGGGAGTTCCGTTTTTGTTTTGTGGTTCACTTTGTTCTGTTTTCGATGATGAAACTCTTTCTTCTGTTTTTTAAATGTTGAACTCAGTTTTGCTTAAAGGAGTAATATTTTGGATTGGAATGAGTGAATGCTTGATAAACAATATTTTCTGCTTCGGCTATATGTGTGTATGAGTTTTCTGAAGTATATGTACTTGAGAGTCATACAAGCTAAAAAGGGGGAGATTGAGGAAGCATTGAGCTACGACATGAGCTACAACGGCAGCTGAGTCAACCAGCATGTGCAACAGTGACTGAGTCAACGATAGAAGGCGTGAGCTGGAACAAAGAGATATGGAAATACTAGGGACAAGAAGCTGACAAGGACAAACCTAATGATGAGTAGCTGAGCTGGATACGAAGATCAGTGAAGATACTCATAGGATGAGCACCTAAAAGATTTTAGGAAAATATGCTTTTAGCGAGATGAAGAAAAATGGAAATATGCCTAAGAGAGTTTAGGAAATATGTCAAAAGAAATAAGGCAATTGTACGATGATCTATAAGTATAAATAGATCATCTAGGGCATCTGTGACTGGTGTGCCTTTAGAGAGAGAGAGAGATTGATTTTAGCAAAAGTTGAGAGTTCTTAAGAGAGAATCATACTTGGTGTTAAGGGTGAATCTAGAAGGCTTTGAGATCGTTGATAGATCGAAAAGCAAGAAGGAGACTAGGTTGTTAAGGTGAAACTTTTGTTTGCTTTACAATAAACAGTCTTTGAAAAAGAATACCCTTGTGTCACATTCTGTATTACGTTACGTCTCACATTTTCACATATGACAAACTAAAATAACCTTAAGTGGTGGTGAATTTTCTTTTACTTCGTAAAATTGAGTCACCTTAACCTTGGAGAAAAATGCGTCACCTTAGCCCTCGAGAATTTTCTTAGATTTGGGAAAAATGGGTCATTTGTAATATCCAGACAGCCAAAGAAGTCCGATGATATGGTCGTCCGACCTCTACTGATGTCTGATTCTTATGAGCTAAAAGCTTATTAACTTAACAAGTCCAAATGCCAAGTCCGTTCTCTCATCATCACATTAGCGATCTTATTGGAAAAATTAGCATGTAAACGCGAAAAGTAATAAAAGACACAAGCCATAAACTTGGTAAACCAGGAAATACAAAAACAATTAGGTCACAACAAAACAAAGTCACAACCTAATATCAAACAATTTTTAAAGGAAATAGACAAATTATAATGAGACATTATAATGTTGTAATTCATAAAATCTTGCCAAAATCTTGTTAATTACTCAGACTTCGAACGAAGTCTGATTCTTATGAGTTAAAACTTATAAACTTATAGACTACAAACTATTTATTTGTTCTGACGGCGATTAGGGCTTCCGATAGGCGATACCTTACTGTCTCCGATCTTCGGAGCCATGGGGACCATGCCGCCGCTGGTGCAGGTCTCTGCTCCTCTATCTCCTTCGTCACAATCTGCCTCATCATCGTGGACAAAAGGGTTAGTCAAAGTTAATCTTTGTAAGGCGCTGGTAGAACATATTCAGTTTCTGGATCAAGATGGTGTGATTGTTGAGTTGGAAGTTGTTTCTCCTTGGTTGCCATTAAGATGCAATGTATGTAAGAAATGGGGACATAAATGATCGGTTTGTACAAGCACGACTATTAATCTACTGCATAGTGATAAGAATTTGGATAAGCAAGCTAATGTTTTAATGCTTAATGCTTGATCTGAATTAGCTACCCAGATTTATGATGTTAGGTTGATTTCTGCAACGACAGTTGGTTAATTAACTAGAAAGAACCTAGATGAGCAATTTGACTATTCGCAAAGAAATTTGGCTTAGGATAATTGTGAACGAAAGAACTTGAGATTAATGCTTGTTTAAAACTCTAGGATTCGCAACGAAAGTTGGCTTGCTAGGTTGTTAGACATACATAATATTCGCAACGAAAGTTGGTCTGTTATAATTCTGTGATTCTAGTTCTAGAACAGTTCTTAATTAGATCCCGATTGATTGATTAGCTAGTGTTCCTGATTTCCTGAGAACTCCCTTGACCTGACGCCTTCGCTTCTTGCTTACAAAACCAATCTATTTACTTTATTGCTTGATTTACTGCTTATTCTCTGTTTCACTTAGCTTAACCTGACATTCTATAATCTATCGTAAGAATCTAGAGTCTCTGTGGATTCGATACCCTATATACTACTGGTTCACATCTGTGCACTTGCAGTGTAGATCTAGGGATTAAAACTATGATCATATCAACGTGCTGGAGTTGAACAGAAGGAAAAAAAGAGAAGAAGAAAGATTCTTCTGGACAGAAGGGAAATGAGAAGAAGAAAGCTAGCACTGGAGGGAAAGGAAGTGAGAAGAAAAAAGATACAAGTGTTGCGGTTGCTGAGATGAAGAAGGCCGGAGTTGGTGAGGATGAAGAAGATCAAGCTGAAGATCTTCAGGATCAAGATAAAGTAACTGCTGCTGCGGTTGATGAAGAGGGAGAAAGAAAGAAAAAGGAAAGGGCTCAGAGGAACCCGAATAAATTGGCAGTGAAGGTAAATAATCATGTTGTTGATACCAAACCTGCACCTGCAGGGAAAGCGAAGGCTAAGAAACTAGTGGTTGCAAACAGACCTGCCATGCCCGCTGAGACCACCAATCAGACTGCGGCTACTGATGGGGTTAGTCTCCAAAATCCTCAAACTCTGAATACAAATAAAGAAAAGAAAGTTGAGCCTAAGAGAAGTAGCAGACTTCAAAAGAAATACCTTAAGGGGAAGTAGCCTTGTTAGTAGCAGTATGAATATTCTTGATTGTAAAAACATGAGCATAACCGTATTTGTTTTTTCCCCCTTATTCTTATATTTTCTCTGAACATGGATTCCTGGCATTAGACTAATATGGAATTGGTTTGGTGAGATTTTTAATCGGCATTCAGAACATATCAAACTTCTATAGATGTCTGATGTCAGACTTATTTGGAAGTCTTATATTAGACTTCCACAAAAGTCTGACATTGATGTATTTTAGTTACCTAGAACAAGTGCAGTCTGGTTCTTGTGTGAATTTTAGATCGAACTTTATGTTTAACACGGGTTGTCAAATTGTTTATGCAGAGTATACTCGAGAGCACAGATCCGTGTGTCTTTATTGTTGCACATACTGATACGGGCATAGACTTCGATGCTACGCGGAGGTTTAAACAGGACACTAAGCAGGCAGCAACTGAAGCTTATATTCAAGCGAAGGCAAAACAGGTTAAACAGAAGGAGAAGGTGAAGACTCCAGTTAAATATGTTGTCCAAGAACATGTTACACCGGGATATGACCCTTGTGTTGCTCTCACCAGGATGCAAGTGAAGGCACTTAATGATTACAATAAAAGACAGTTGTATGTCTTAACACTTTACCTAGACGAGTAAGTTGTATACCTAATCTCTTAAATCGATGTCTAACAAGCGTATTGTTCTTTGTAGGAATTATCCGACTAGGACAGTGAACACATCAATGGTATTATGATCTTCGCACTCCAAAGGAATGGCCGCATGACACGGTCAGTATCATTCCAATGGTTGTGAATTAAGAATTCCATTTCAGTTTGGATGTATATTCAGACTTCCTAAGAACTATGGTTGTATATTCAGACTTCCCAAGAAGTCTGGTTGTATTTTCAAACTTCTGAAGAAGTCTCGATGTATATTTAGACTTCCGAAGAAGTCTGGATGTATATTCAGACATCCGAAGTTGTCTGATTGTGTTTTATTTTTTTTATATTAAGACATTCTTGGCTTGATGCAGAACATTGATGCTGGGATTGATCTGTTGAGGCTTCGCCAACACAACCATCCAGAATGGTTCAGGAGCAAGAGGATGTGCTTCATTGACACACTCCTTCAAGCATTGTGGCGTCAACATGATATATCATGGGTTTTCTAGGTTTTCAGCCATGATATAGTTGTGTATATTGAGTCTTTAACCTAGTTTTTCGAGTCTATTGAGTCTTCTACAGGTAGGCATTCGTTTGGAGCAAAGAGCGGGATTATAGGACGTTTCTGGTGATTTGTGCAAGGAGCTGAAGTTGGTGTCTCGGCCACGACTGGATGTCGACCGACACTGACTTTGATGTCGGTCGACACTGAGCGCGAGAGAAGTTATACGCCAAGTTGAGAAAAGGTTTGAAGAATTGCACAAAGACCCCAAAGTTTCCCCTAATTCTAATCTGACCCCAAAACGAGTTTAGGAGTTTTAATTAGGTTTTCAGACTCATTATTCAGTTTATCTTGTTCTTACTTTGTTCTTGCTTTTGGAGATTGAGAGATTTGCTAAGGGGCTGATTCTTGCTACTTGTAACCTTTGAGAGAAGGATTTCGAACCCCTTTACTTTATCTATTCAATCTTTCAGTTTACTATTCATGATGTGTTGTTTGATTGATAATATGTCTGAATAGTAACCTAGTTAGATTTAGGGATTCTCAATAAGGTTTTATGCATGTTTAGATAACTTATTTATTTGGATTCACAATCTATTTGTTCATCACCAAAGTTGTGCTTAATACTGAATTCTGGACTGATCACCTAGGGTTTAGATCTGAGATAATTGACAATAGCACGAGAGTGTGAGTTATAATCTGAATAAACTTAGTGTGAGCAATTTGACTAGATACAGAGAGATTTGGTTTAGGAGAATTGTGAACCGATAGAACCTGTTCTTAATGCTTGTTTAGAACTCTAGGATCGCAAAGAGATTTGGATCACTAGGTTGCTAGATATAGAAACAATCTCAGCGAGAGTTGGATTGTGTAGCATTGTGTTTCTAGTTCTTGAACCTATGTTAAATCTGAATCCGGTTAGTTAAGTATCTGACATCGCATAATTCCCAAGAACGTTTTGGCGCCGTTGCCGGGGACTCAACTGAATTCGCCAATAGATTTTGTTTTAGAGTTTAGTCTAAGTCGTTATATTTCTTTTGTTACTGATTTTTCTTGGTTTGGCTTGTTGTGTTGCTGCAAGAATCGATTTCCGCATCCAGTGTCGACCGACACCCTTCTCAGTGTCGCCCGACATCACTCACGGTTTCAGACTTGAAATCACTGTATGTCAAGTCGACATACCCGAAGCAACCAGAGCGAAGAACTTTTGAACCTCAGACTTGAGGAGCTTGCTAAACTTGAGAGAACGAACAGAAAGGGTCAAAGAACAAGAATGATGAACAATCGTTTTATTTTGAGACCAGATGCTGAAGGAGTTATGAGAGACCAACAGAACAACCCCTACAATGATCAGGGGCAAAGGATTGATGCTGAGGGACGAGTAATCCCTGAACCCGAACAACCTCAAGGTGAGGGGCAGTGGTCAATGATGGAGGTAATGGACAAAAACCTATTCCTCTTGCTGCTGAGAGGACCCTTGCTGATTACAACCAACCGTATGAGTTTTATGCTAACCGGTCAGCAATTGTACCTCCTCCTTTCGAAAGGTATGACTTTGACGTCAAGACTGTCACTACACACTTCTGAGACAGCATCCTTTCCATGGTCTTCCCAATGAGCAACCTATGGACCACATTGAGGATTTTGAAGCCTTCATCCCTGGGATGAAGCACAATGGAGTGGGTTATGATTTCCTATACCTTAAGATTTTCCCATACTCTCTTGCTGGAGAAGCTGCAGCTTGGTTTAAGCAACTTCCACCTGGGAAGTTAACTACTTGGGATGCAGTGAAGAGAGAGTTCCTGCAACACTTTTATGATGATGCTCGCTCGGATCAGCTCAGACAGGATCTTCTGACATTCACTCAGGGACCTATAGAGCCATTTAACTCTGCTTGGGTGAGGTTTAAGAGGTACCAACGAGATTGTCCTCATCATAGATTATCTGAAGTTCAGCTGCTGGGCATTTTCTTCAGAGGTGTGGATCTCTGGTACCAGTCTGCGTTAGATGCTGCCAGCAATGGCAACTTCAACACAAAAACTCTTGAACAAGCTAGAGTGCTGATTGAGAATCTGGTGAGCAGCAACAGTGCTAAGACTGTAGATCAAAGAAGGAAAGAGTCTGGTGGAAAGTTGGATCACCTACAGATTTCTGAGATGCAGAACAAGTTGGATTCTGTTCACAACTTGCTGACTAGTAAGAAGCATGTCCACTTTGCTCAGGATGTTGAAGAGTTTGGACCTGAAGAAGGCTGCACAGAAGAGGATGTGAACTACATTAGTGGTTCTGGATTTCAAGGAAACAGGTTTGGAAACCAGCAGAACAACAAGTTCTTTAATGGTGGACAGAAGAGTGCTTTCACAAGCAATCAAAACTCTTCTGGATATTGTCAGAATGCTGGTTACCAGAAGCCTTTTCAGCAGAACAATTCTTACTAGAGGACATATAGATAATCCTCCTATCAAACACCTCCTGCTACCGATGCTCGTGAGAGTAAGTTGGAAGCTATGATGGAACAGCTGCTAGAGGGTCAGACAAAAACCACCGTGGACTTCAACAAGAAGCTTGATGTTGTGTATGAAGATCTGAATGGGAAATTTGAATCTTTGAGTACTCACATGAAGCAATTGGACACACAAGTGCACCAGATTTCAAGTTCGGTTAAGGGGAAGAATGTCATAGACACCCACATCAATGCTTGGTCAGTTCAGATTGATGATGGGTCGAATCAAGGAGAAAATTTTGAGATTAAGACTGCTGAACTCGTGGAAGATGGTCAAAAACCCGTGGCTGTGATCCCAATGTCGACCGACATTGCCATTGACGTTGGTCGACATCCACTTTCAACAAGGATTTCGAGTTCTCATGACGAACAAAAATCGACCAGGACCGATTATGGAGTCGACATCAAAGGTGAATCAGTCAATGTCGACCGACATCAGTTCGAAGTCGGTCGACATCAAGAGCGTGAGGAGCCAGAGTTGCCAACATCTTGTGCTATTGCTGAAGAGAAGGCTAATAAGCCTCCTATACCTTTCCCTGAGGTGTCTGTGAAGTCTCAACAAGAGCTCGATGAAGCTAGACACCTGGAAGTGATGGATAAGAAGTTGAAAGAGGATCCACAAGCTGATAATTCACCCTATCATCCTTGTATACAAAGATACTTGGAGAAGATGCTACCTATGGACGAGGAATTGAAAGAATGGGTGGTAGTTCTTCCTAAGCGAGTCAGTGACGTGTTGCTTAATCAGGTCGCCAAGAAGCTATCAGATCCTGGTGTGTTTGTGTTGAGTTGCTCTATCTTTGAGAATGGCTTCAAGCATTCCTTGTGTGATTTAGGAGCTGCTGGAAATCTCATGCCATACTCTATAGCGGAGAGGCTGGGGATGACAGATTTTTCACAAACTAGGATCTCTCTTGTCCTAGCTGATCAGTCAAGAAGGATTCCGGAAGGTGTTCTTGAGGATGTCCCAATCAGAGTTGGAAGCTATTTAGTTCCAACAGACTTTGTGGTGCTAAGGTACGATAATGAGCCGGATGATCCTCTGATACTGGGAAGAACTTTCTTAGCCACAGCTGGGGCAAAGATTGATGTGAGAAATGGTTTGATCGATCTCCACCTGGGAGATGATACTCTACACTTTGAGATGGATGTGCTGCGCAGACCCAAGATTGACGGTCAAACCTTTAGCATTGTGATGGAGCAAGAAGCTTAGCCTAGATAGGTTTCAGTTTCTGATCCTAGAGAGAAGAAGATAGTGGTTTCTCGAGATTCCGCTCTAACATCTTCAAAGCTAGCAACTGCTTCTAAGCAAAACTACCCTCTCGTTGACCATATTGAAGTTTACGAAAAAATTAGACTTAAACGGAAGTCTGAGATTACAATTCAGATCTGAAAATCGATGATATGAAAAAATTCTTAACAATATCCGTTTTCAGTTTGTTTTTAGCCTCGTCGATTTCCCAGAACGTCTAATATCACAAAAAAACCCGAAATCCGAGTCCGTGTATTGCTGTTTTTATAAGATGATAAACGATTTCACTACTTTTGAATCGAAAAATCGAAGGGGAAAAGGGAGGAATCGGTGAGGAGAACTTCTGAGCTCTATTCTTGAGCATTACTCCTCGGCGATGGTGGTTGTCGTAGTTGTTGAGCATTCATGGCGATGGCATTTTCGTGAATATCCAAAAAAAAATTTGGATTAAAGTATAAGACTTCATATAAAGTCTGACGATGACATATTAGCGTAAATACCCAGATTAATAGGGGATATATTAGCGAACGAGAAAAAAAAAACCGAAAATAATATTAGGATTGACTTCAATTTCGAGGATAGTTTTGCAATCGCCTTTTTAACTTCACCACGAATATAACTCTTACATATATATCCTTGTTTGTATGATGACGCAAGCGATGAGATAATGCTGGACGAAATTGAGCATGTTCGAACGTAATGTTTTCTTGTGGTCAGCAGATCTTGAATTGATAAGTCGGTTTCGGAATATTCTCGAATTCCTATGTTTTTAAACCTCTTTTCCTTACTAATGTTTTTCTTTTTTTAGGACAAACAAAGATCTAAGTGTAGAATGATTGATATGAGTCATTTGTACATACTTTTATTAAGTATTATACTAAGTCTTTTACAGCAATTTTAACCTTAAAAGATGGTTTTCTCGTATTTGTGATTTTGAGTCATTTCAGTTCAAAATTACAAAAAGGATACAAACAGAGAAAAAAAAAAGACAGCAAGTCATGATCCAGTCATATTTACAAGCTCAAAGACTCGATTGGTTCCCAAAATAATCTAAATTTAGCGATTGCTCAACATGACAGATCAAATGAACTAGGAGTCTAATCTTTGAAGGAGCCTTTCCAGGTACATTATTGGTCAGATTTTTGGTGAAGATTCCAACCCATTAAGTTAAATTTCAGATGCAACAATAGTTAAGACATTTGGAGCTTTTATAAAAGTTAAACAAGTTTTAAGGAAGACATGTCCATCCATCAACCAAATGGAGCAAGCCAAGAAGACTCCACCAGCCTCGATCAGACACTGACCGCGGACTGTATATGTTTTGAGTTTAAAAACTTAATCAATGTACCCTAATTACCGATACTGCATGTTTATGTATCTCTTCAAAATTTCCATGGCTTAGCACACTTTCTCTATTGCTTTAAAACCCTTTTCTTAGTGCTTTCTTTACTTTTTTTTTGCGTCAAAAAACTCACCTCATCTTCTTTTTTTTAATATATCTTTCCTCATCTCAATGATTGCACTTGTCGTTGTGATTTTTTTCTCAAGGTTTTTATCTATTTCATTCAATTAATCCAGCATCAATATTCAAACCTCTGAAAATGGTTATGAACTTTTTTAGGATTCTTAATGGCTCAATCTTTGTCTTTTGTAGGGAGCAGTTTGGAATGCGACCATAGGGAGCCATTTTTAGCTTCTCTCGACCACGGACGTCCAAGCCTTAGCCACCATGCTTTTAGCCTCGACCACAACTGAGGCGGCAGCCATATGGGAGAGTAAGTGTAGGAACAACATTTAAAGATTATAAAAATTGTGTTTTGAGTTTAAAAACTTAATCAATGTACCCTAATTACACAGTCTGCATGTTTATGTATCTCTTCAAATTTTCCATGGCTTAGCACACTTTCTCTATTGCTTTTAATTCTTAGTGCTTTCTTTACTTTATTTGCATCAAAAAACTCATCATCTCTTCGTTTTTATATATGTTTACTGTATTCCTATAGGTTTGAAGTGTCTCCGCAATCTTTTGCCGATCGACATCCTTCGTACTACATCATTGTTTTGCACTTGTCGTTGTAATTTTTATCTCAAGGTTTTTATATATTTGATTTAATTAATCCCGCATCAATATTCAAACATCTTCAAATGGTTATGAACTTTTTTAGGATTCTTAGTGACTCCATCTTTGTCTTTTGTAGGGAGAAAAACAGATTGAACATCCTTTTGGACATCCTTATTCCTCTCCTTCGGCTATTTTGTTGCATTTTCTAGAAAAGCTTGTGAATTTACCTTATTCTGCTTTTTTATAACTTATGTGGACTTTTTTTTAGGATAGGCTGGTATTGAGTACCTTGGACTTTTTTTTAGGATAGACTTGGTATTTAGAGTTTTCGAACCTCAGTGTATAAAAATTGCTTAGGCTGGTTGAGTACCTTGTTGGATGTTTTTTTAGGATAGACTTGGTATTTAGAGTTTTCGACATTAGAATTTTAATAGGATACTTTTTGTTTGAAAAAAACCTAAATTATTGGTTGAACCCCTTTGGTTTGAAATTTCCTCGAATGTTGTTAACTTCTTGATTTATTTTGTTCTATCGTCAAAAAACTCCATGTTTGGGTTCCTAGTAGTTTTGATTGCTCTAGAATAAACTCTTCTTTGGTTCTTAAGTAGCTGAGAAACCATGTTCTTGAGATCTTCAATTTGAGATGATTCTGAAAAGGAGAACTTGCGGCCTTCATATTCCTTATGTATTCTTCAATACTGTTTGCGTAACTTGCTTCAAGGTTCTCAATAAATTGTTTTGCTTCTCGGACAGAGTTTTTCATAAAACTCCCATTGTTTAAAGCATCGAGAGAAAGTTTGGTGATGTTCGTTTGTCCATTTAGATGATTCATCTGGATGAAGATGAAAATTGATGTTCGTTTAGTAACATAAATGAAATACATCCAGATAAATCTTCTGAATGAGATAAAAATTTAGCACAAAATTTTAAACTCATCTAGATGAACCAAATTAGATCATTTGAATGGAGATAATTCATACAAAAATAATTAAAAAAATTACTATGATATCCTAACTATTAAAATGGATCATTTGAATGCAAATTCTAAATGATTAAACGAACATAACATAAATAATACAAACAATGGTTCATTCAAATGCTTCATCCATATGAATATTCTAAAACTGGAACGAACAACATTTAAATGGACCATGTAGATGAATCATTGAGATGAATCATCTGGATGGAAATGTTTGATGGACAAACGAACAACCCCCTTGTACATGTGATCAATTCCACTGTAGAAGATGTTCCACACAGAAAAACCGTTGTTTGAAAAGCCCCCAATTTAGTCCTTAAATCGTTCCAGTTCTTAATAGAAAGCCTCCATTGGACCTTGTTTGAAACCAGAAAACTTACTCCTTCCAAAATTTGATATTTGATTGGTATTTAAGAATGCTCTTTTGTACTCATTCCATGTGGTGATATACCGAGAGGAGGTGAATTCATCAATCTCAAAAATTTGTCATCTAAAGAGAAATTGAACAACTTTCACTTGAAGTAGTCTTTCAGGACTCCGTAGCTCTAGTAGTGCTTCATATCTCTTCAAAGGTGGTCAAAAGGATTCCCAGTGGACAAAACATATAACTGATTTTTCTTTATTTAGGTGGTTATCTGTAGATTCATCTCAAATTCGTTCCTAAGAGGGAGTTGTGTTGTCTTTCCCAGTTAGCAAAGATTAGAGGAGGAAGAGGTTGATGTTAAATTTCCACCATCTTAGTTTTCATGAGGATTTCTTCCATATCCTCTAAGTATATCGGCATTTTATTTATTCCTTTGTAATTTTCATCTTGTTGCTACCGGAATATATCACTATTGGCTTCAACTTCAGCTTGTGTAGCAGCTACTACAACTTGTTCTTCTTCATTGGTTTTGTTAAATTTTTCAACCATGTTTTGTGGTTTTTGTCTTCTTAGTTGTTTCTCTCCTCAAT
This sequence comes from Orychophragmus violaceus, assembly GCA_030180135.1. Classification (NCBI taxonomy): domain Eukaryota; kingdom Viridiplantae; phylum Streptophyta; class Magnoliopsida; order Brassicales; family Brassicaceae; genus Orychophragmus; species Orychophragmus violaceus. Next base: position 41,834,225 of record CM058234.1, on the reverse strand, counting down.
CTATCTCTGGTTCTTATTTAACTAGATGATCATGAAGATGCAACAATCTGGAGGATGAGCTACAACAGCAGCTGAATCAATCAGCATATGAAACAGCGCCTGCATCAACGACAGAGATGAGATAGATCATGAGCTGGACTTGAGGAATATCGAAGCTAAGGATACTATTAGCTGACTAGGATGAAGTCAAAAGAGTATGGCTGAGATGTACGAGGAGATCTAAAAGAAATCACAAGAACTATACATTAGAGAGAGTTTAGAAAAATAGGCTTTTTCCTAAACAAATATTAATGGAAATATTCCTAATGGTAGTTAGGAAAGTTGTAAGATGAACTATGAAGTATAAATATGTCATCTAGGGCATATGTGTGTGATGCGGTTGGCGAAAGAGATTGCTTTTAATAAGGATTTGTGCATCGTTAGAAAAAGTAGCAAACTTGGGTGTTGAGGGTGAATCTAGGAGCTTTGAGATCATTGTCAGATCGAAAAGCAGGTAAGAGACTAGGATGTTAAGGTAAAACTATTTTTTTCTTTGCAATAAAAAGTCTTTGGAAAAATACCCTTGTGTCACATTCTGTATTACATCGGACTCGCATTTTCGATTTGTATCGGAGCGGACACTTGATTGCTCATATATACAGATGAGATTCCGTGGAAGAAATGGAGAAATATAATGAGCTAATAAATAGCTCTAGAGTAATACTGGATGCGATCAACTATGGCTTCTGGAAAGCAAGAACAAGATCGCAAATCAAAGGTATTGATCCACTTGCATGGAGGCAGTAGAATCAGGTTGGAAAGCTCCAACTACGAAGAACGATGACGGAGTTGAGGTACTTAAACCAGATGAACTCTGGACCGAAGTAGAAATCAAATTGTCCAAATTCAACTCCAGAGCTCTTACTGCAATCCATTGTGGTGTAGCCAAATAACAATTTGAGCTGATACAAGGATGTGAACTGGCTAAAGAAACATGGGACATCCTCCAGATCCACTTTGAAGGAACAGAGAAAGTGCAGAACTTAAGAAAGGATCTTCTGGCTACCAAGTTTGAAGATCTAAAGATGATGAAACAATCTCTGACTTCAATGCCAAAATCATCTCACTAGCTCAGGAGGCATCACTTCTTGGAAAGAAGTACAAGGACAAGAAACTGGTCAAGAAGTTTCTAAGGTGTCTACCAGCCATGTATATGCCATACAAGGCAACACTGAGTGTGTCAGCAAACACTGAAAGCATAAGCATTGATGAGTTAGTCGGGATGTTGCAAGTTCATGAGTTAGAACCGGATGGTACTAAGAAACCTAAAGGCATTACACTTGTCACACAAGCAAAAGCCAATCAAGAGATCGAGGAAGAGGACACAGTAAGTCTCGTTGTTCGGAGATCTGATCGTGCTCTGAGAAGGGTAGAACAAGGACAAAGCTCATACAAGAACAACAAAAGATCTACTGATGGGGAGAAGAAAACAAAAAAAATCTGAGATGCAGTGTCATGAGTGCAAATGATTCAAACATTTGAAAAGTGAATGCCCAACAGTCAGGAGACGAGATATGAAGTGTTTTGGCTGCAAAGGAACTAGACACACGCATCTAGAATGTGTAAATGATCAGAAACGAAGACAAGAAAAATTATTGCTGGGAGTAAACAATGATGAATCTGATGATGAAAGTGATGAAGAAGAATTCAACAATTTTGTTGCATTTCGGGGAATTGCAGAAGTTGAGGATAATGAGTCTGAATCAGATTCAAAAACCGAAACAGATCTAGTAAGCAGCTGCAAGGAAGTAAGGGATGCTCTCATCAAAATTGGGCTAGATAACACTGCATTAATACAGATGAAGCAACGCCTTGAAGCAAAGATTGAGTCACAACAGGATGAGCTGGAAACCGAACGGAAACTTAGTCAAGAAAGTATTACCCTTATAAGAGAAAAGCTGACACTGGCCAAGAAATCAAAAGAATTGGAGCTGATGTTGAGGGAAGAAGAGGAAGTAACAAAGCAGCTACAGTCCGAGCTAGATCAACATCACCGCAAATTCACATGTTTGCAGGAACTAAGGAACTGGATAAGATTCTGAGCTATGGCAGAACTGAAAACATAAAATCAGGACTTGGGTATATTGGACGAACTGCGTCCAGCTCAGGAAAAACTACGTTTGTACATGCAATCCCAATGATCCCAACTCAGACAATGTATGACACATCCTCAAGGGACTGCTATTATTGTGGAAAAAGAGGACACTTCAAAGCATACTGCTACAGATTCCAGCAAAGAGTCCGAAAACTCAGGCAATTGGGAAAATTTAACTGGAACAAGGACATGTACCAGATTTGGGTGAGAAAAACTGATCTGTATGGAAATAGTACAAAGGGTACTACAGAAAAGCATGTGCGATGCAGTATGGCCTTTGTTACTGATAAGCAAGAGGATACAAGCCAGTGGTACTTTGATAGTGGTTGCTCAAGGCACATGACATGGACAAGAGATCATCTTAAAGAAATCAAGGTGATCAAATCTGGAAAAGTTACCTTCGGTGATGGAGGACAAGGGGCAATACCGGGAAATGTAAGACACTTGACACATATTTACCTAAACTAATTAATGTTTATCTTGTGAAGGGTCTGAAGGCAAATATGATCAGTGTGAGCCAACTATGCGACGAAGGATTTATGGTGTGCTTCACAAGTTATGATTTCAAGGCTGTAGATGATACTAGTGATACCTTTCTTCAAGGGAAAACGTCCGACAATAACTGCTACATGTGGGAGAACAACTCAATGTGTCTAAGTGCGAGATGTCTCAGTGCGAGATGTCTCTGTGCAAAAGATGATATTCATTTATGGCACCAACGCCTGGATCACATGAATGAGAGGAACCTGACCACTCTAGTTAAGAACGAGATAGACAGAGAGATACCTCAACTCAAGGAGGAGAGCAAGATGGTATGTGAGTATGCAACAAAGACAAGAAGGTCAAAGTTCAGCATAAGAAAGTACTAGATATTCAAACAAAACACAAGTTATATCTGGTTCACATGGACTTTATGGGACCAATGCAAGTTGAAAGTGTGGCAGGAAAATGATATGTGTTCATTCTAGTGGATGACTTCACAAGGTACGCATGGGTAAGATTTATTCGGGACAAGTCAGATACAGCCGACACCTTTTGGATCTGGGCACTTCAGCTGATCAATGAAGAAGGTGGAATCAAGAAGGTCAGGAGTGATCATGGCGGTGAATTTCATAATGAAACCATGAAAGTATTATGTGAAGATCATGGAATAGCGCATCAGTTTTCTGCACCAAGAACTCCTCAACAGAACGGAGTAGTTGAGAGAAAGAACCAGACTCTCCAGGAAATGGCCAGAGACATGATTCACGGAAATGATGTACCACTGAAGTTCTGGGCCTAAGAAATCAATACAGCATGCTACATCATCAACCATGTGTATATAAGGAGAGGAACAACCAAGACACCGTACGAGATGTGGAAAGAAAAGACTCCAAATCTAAGCTACTTCCATATTTTTGGAGGGAAGTGCTATATACAAAATGACAAAGATCATCTTGGGAAGTTTGATTCACGGAGTGATGAAGGTATCTTATTGGGTTACTCAGGGACAAGTACAGCCTTCAAAGTGTATAAAACAAGATCACAAATGATTGTTGAATCAGTCAATGTGGTATTTGATGATCTGTGTCAAATGAAGATTCCTGATAACTCTTCAGACAGTGAATCAGAACAAGGAGAGAAGCACAAGCCCACATATGAAGGTACATAGGAGCGAGAAGAAACCTCATAAACAACTCATTCCAAAGAAGTGAAATCCCCCGAGAAAGCCAAACCAAGCAGAACTCAAAAGAACCATCCTATCTCAGAAGTTTTAGGGGATGTGAATGACGAGCGAATGACTAGAAAAGTCAATTTGAACTTTAGGGAAATGGTATGATTTGCATGGTTTGTCTCTGTCATAGAACCCAAAACACATATTCAAGCCTTGGACGATAAATTCTGGATTATAGGAATGAAACATAAGTTAGAGCAGTTTGTGAGGAATGATGTATGGGAACTTGTACCACGCCGTAAAGGATTAAACATTGTGGGAACTAAATGGATTTTCAAAAAGAAGATTGATGAGAATGGAGTGGTAGTTCGGAATAAAGCCTGACTATTGGCTCAGGGATACTCTCAGATTGAAGGAGTTGACTTTGAAGAAACCTTTGCACCTGTCGCACGTCTTGAGTCAATCAGATTGTTCCTTTGAATGGCATCCATCATGAACTTCATTGTGTATCAAATGGATGTGAAGAGTGCTTTTCTGAATGGTTTTCTCCAAGAGGAAGTACATGTCGAACAACCAAAAGGATTTGAGGATGCAAACAATCTTGGATATGTGTACAAACTGAAGAAAGCTATATACGGACTGAAGCAAGCTCCTATAGCATGGTATGAACGAATCACAAGTTTTCTTCTGCGAAAGGGGTACACAAGAGGATGTGTGGACAAAACTCTCTTTGTTGGAACAAAAGAATGAGATTATCATAGTCCAGATCTATGTGGATGACATAATCTTTGGAGGTACATCTCAAAGACTAGTTGATACGTTTGTGAAAGACATGACTCTAGAGTTTGAAATGAGTATGGTAGGAGAATTAAAGTACTTTCTGGGATTACAAGTTAGCCAAAACAGTGATGGAGTGTTCATATCTCAAAGCACATATGCTAAGAACCTGCTGAGCAATTTCAAACTAGATCAATGCAAGGAGGCTAGAACACCAATGAGTACCACAACCAAACTATCAAGAGATGAGGATGGAACAGAAGTGGATGTCAAGCTGTATTGAGGGATGATTGGCAGATTATTGTACCTAACAGCCAGTAGACCTGATCTATGTCTAAGTGTGGGGATATGTGCAAGATATCAAGCTAAACCGAAACTATCACATCTTGAGGCAGTTAAGAGGATCATCAAGTATGTCAAAAGAACGATCAAACTAGGGATTTGGTACTCAAAAGGATCCAACAAACACCTGGTTGGTTACTGCAAATGCTGATTGGACAGGAAGTCTGGATGATATAAAGAGCACTAGTGGAGGATATTTCTTTTTAGGGAATAATTTGATTGCTTGGATGAGCAAGAAGCAGAACTCTGTGTCACTCTCTACGGCAGAAGCCAAATATATTTTGATGGGTAGTTGTTGTGCTCAGCTTATCTGGATGAAACAAATGTCAGCTGACAATCGGATCGATTCAGGACCACTCCTAGTTCACTGTGATAATAAGAGCACCATAATCATCTCAAAGAATCATGCCTGACACTCTCGGACAAAGAAAATTGACATAAGACAACATTTCATTCAAGAGCTAGTGGAGGAAAAACATGTAGTGGTTGAATACATAGTTACTGATTTGAAACTGGCTGATTTCTTTACAAAACCTCTTGATTTTAATCGATTTATTACTCTAAGAAACTCAATCAGTGTCCGTGAGATGTAATGTCTGTCAAAATGTACAGGGCTGGTACATGCACTGACTCATGAAGTACAACAAGTTCTGATTTAGTTTGGAATCAGGAAATCTAGTGGAAAAGAGATGTTTGTCGTGTCGTCTTGTCTCATGTACAGTACAAGTTTCTCAAGTGAGATCCAAAAGTCAGATATAAAGAAAAGTTAGGAGTTGTTATCCTGAGAAATCAAGTGATGGAATCAACTCCAATAATAGCTCACCCACTGGCTCAAAAATAAAAAAACAACAAACAACAAAATAAAAAGAATGTGGCGATCTCACTCGAAGGATAAAGGTTGAAAACTGAATTGAGATAGGATAAAGGCATGAGAGTGTGAAAGCTAGCCACTGGGAGAATGATGGCCTAATGCAAGAATCATATGAGTAAGGCGTAAAGAGTGAGCCATGTGAAGTGCCAGTTCCTGACTCACACAACACTGATGTGTGGATTCAATCAGAGAAGGGTATTGTTTTTTATGTTTAAAATGTCAAATGCTTCAGTAAATATGTAGTCAACTCACTTGAGTTAATTCCCACTTCTTGAAAAATATAACGTGGCTGATCGAATATAATTATATGTGGTCTAACCAAACCGAGCGATTGATACGGTGAACAGAAAATGTGGTTTAAATCGGTTTGAGAGGTTGACACGAAACAAGATCCGAGATTCGAGGACACAAAAGAGGAAAAGGAGATTTGAATTTAAAGTTCAAAATCCTCGGGAAATCTATCTCCCAATCAAATCGCATGCAAAAGGAAACAAGATCTCTAACATAGATTCTGCCTCATCAATTAAAGGAAGAAAAAGGTGAAAACGAAAATCATTTTTTCCCTCAAATCTGAACTCCGATGAAATAGTGCTCCGTCTTTGTTCACATTTCTCTTTATTCAAATTAAAAAACCACCATGGTGCATGCAACCAGAAGAGGTAAAGTGGGTTCAAGCTCGACTCTGCGACAGACTCAGGCTCCACCAGAACAGAAACCGCCTCAGCTGATTGATGACTCAAGCTCTGATGAGGAAGGGCCTCCCCCAAGAAACACTAACATTGTCTCTGATCAGATTCCAAGAGAAAATCAACAGACTAGCACGAATTCGTTTGCTACAGCCCAAGAATTGGAGGTGACAAACCACGTGGACGATGGCGCAGATCAAGAAAAAGGGGATGACGAAGCTCAATTTGGTCGTGTATGAGAGACAGACAATCAAGAAGTCAAGCCACCGTCTGACCCTGAAACAGAGGAAATTTAGTTAGAAGAGTCGCCTGAGGATGGATACAAGGAAGCTGAGTCAACTCGCCAAGATGACAAAGCTGAAAAGGACAACCTTGAGGAAATAGGCGAGCAATAAAAAGGTTCCGTCGATGGTTTAGCATCACTTCTCACAGAGAACAGCCCTCTAGCTATTGTTGTCACTGAATCAGTCACTGATGTAGCTATTGATTCGAATCTTCCTGAGCAGAACACAGGAAACGAACAATCTGAACCAGTCTCCATGCGGAAAAAGAAAAAATCCAGGAAGCAAGTTGGACCTTCGCAGGGTCACAAGAAGCCTCGCACTGAGAAAATTAAAGAAGGAGAACCAGCTCAAAAGAAGAAGAAGAAGTCCTCTATGACAACTGAGCCTTTTGCTTCAGCTGGTGTATCAGCCCATCCCAAAAAGGTGTTCTTCTCTAAGCGCTTTCCATCTAGAGAGGTTAAAGCCATGTATGCCTTGTTCAAGGAACGTGGAATCTTAACTTAACGGATAGTTGATTTTGATGAAATAGATAAGTGGAGATATCTGGCCTAATCAGTATAGGAATGATGAGGAGTTCTGTTTATGGTCTGATTGGATATGTCCCTGAAATTGTGAAGGAATTCTATACAAATTTGCATAAACCTAGTCCTGTTGTCTCTGATAAAGGATTTCGTGTGTTCTTTCGCAAGAGAATGTATGAGTTCTCTCCGGCACAACTCAATGCGTGTTTGGACTTAGAACCTTTGAGCAGTGCTGAGGTAAAAGCTGATGCAAGAATTGATGCTGTCTCACCTGACACTCTTGCCAAGTACCTAACTGAAGGAAAAAGAAAAAGCGGGCATGAATGAAGTCTGTAGATCTTCCTCCAAAGTATGCAGCCTTGACGGTTCTTGCAGCTAGAAACTGGTTTCCCTCCACCCACAAGAATCACATCTCAGAGGATAGGGCGAGGCTGATATACAAGATAGCTCATGGGATTCAAATTGACTTTGGGAAGCTGGTCTACAAGCAAGTGATGAGTCTTACCACTGATCAGCAGAATGATCGTCGTTGGTTGATCTTCCCTAGGATTATATCAGTTGTTCTGGAAATGCAGCATTCCCCTCGCATGTTTGATGGTGAAGAACTGATTGGACCTGTCTTGTACGAGAAGGATCCTAGAAGTGGAGAAGCTTTTCTCAAAAGAGAAGCTGAGAGGAAGAGACGAGAGATTGCATCTGGCAAGCGCAAAGTTACCTCATCCACTCATTCAGTTCAGCGACCTACGGCTTCTGCATCTACTGAAGAAGAGCATGTGGAGATTATGCAACTTGGTACAATCCGGATGCCAGTGAAAGCCTCTATCAATCAGTTGTCAGTTCAGACGGCACTTCAGGACATAGCCGAAGATCTTCAAAATCTGAATGACATGGTCTTCCATCTTCGTGATAGGATTCAAGGTAAGTTTCCACATACCTTTTCTACACCTCTTATTTTGACATAAGCATTTTTAACTTTTGTTCTCTCAAGCAAGGAGTGAAACAAAGGTGGACAAAGAGTCGGATCAATAAGAAGAGTCTCTTAATGGAGATGATGGCTCTGATGAGATAACCTCGAGTGATGTTTGAGTGTTTGTCTTGTAGGGCTTTTTTGGGGGGGGGGGGAATGACTAAATTTGTGTGTTGTATTGAGCATGTTTAGTCACGAGTGCTAGAATTCTGGGGGAGTAGGAAATTTTTTTTGGTTTTCTTGTTTAAGTACTTTTTGATTCCTCTTCGTTTAATGATGAACTCATGCTTTGCTTCAAATGGAACTTTATATTATGATGGTTATTGTTTAATGAGTTTTATGATGAACATAATTCTTGTGCTTCGGCTATATGTATGAGCTCATTGATGCATAGGTACTTGAGAAGCACCCGAAGATAAAAAGGGGGAGATTGAAGATGCAACAATCTGGAGGATGAGCTACGACAACAGCTGAATCAATCATCATATGAAACAGCGCCTACATCAATGACATAAACGAGATAGAGCATGAGATGGACTTTAGGAATATGGAAGCAAAGGACACTAGTAGCTGACTAGGACGAAGTCAAAGGAGTATAGCTTAGCTGAATGAGGAGATCTAAGAAGAAATCACAAGAAATATACATTAGAGGGAGTTTAGGAAAATAGGCTTTTTCCTAAACAAAGATTAATGGAAATATTCCTAAGGGTAGTTAGGAAAGTTGCAAGATGACCTATGAAGCATAAATAGGTCATCTAGAGCATATGTGTTGGTGATGTAGCCGTGTAGTGTGAACTATGAACTTGGATAATGATTGAATTGCACACGAGAGCACTTTCCTTAATGAGTATTTTGACCCTATCCCAAGCCTGGGGTTAGACGAAATCCCTTTTGTAGGATAAGACAACCAAAGTCTCACTCTTGTTCTATTGTAAGATACAAGAGATACAAATAGAAGTTTTTGTGTTTATATGTGTTTCTTCAAAGATCTTTGATGATCTTTTGAAGCAATGAATTTCTCTCTTTTATCTCTTTTTCTTTTGTATTAATTTTTGTTATTTGCTTTTGCTTGTGAAATTTTTTGTTATGAATTTGCAAATGCCAAGAACTCCTTATATAGAAATCAAAAGGGTGTAATTATTAATCGCCAACCATTGCAACTATTCACCAAAAGTTGTAATGATTCATTACCAAAAGTTTCAATGGTTCAAAACCAAATGTTGCAATGGTTCAAAACCAAAGTTATGATGAGGACATCAAGTCATCATCAACCAAGGAGCATGGAGAGGACATAAATCAACCAACCAAGACCCTTGGAGAGAAACAGCTTGTATGCACCAGAGACATATGTGCATGTCTTGGATCATATCTTTCCCACTATGAGGAGTTAAGCTACAAATCAACCTGTTCCAGAAACTTAACTCATCAAGGAATCCTGGAGAGTTTGAATCATCATAAATGGAGTTCAGATGAAGAAGTTATTCAACTTGCTTCATCTGGAGGCTCAAGGATTCAATCAGTTACAAACAAGACATTGGCGACCAGGAGAGATATCTAAGCATTCAGGAGACACATTTATTCATCCAGGAGAGTTATCTATCAAGTTCTCATGCACCAGCAGCCATATGATCAGGAGGATCCCATTATTACTCTTACACTTGCCTAATTTGGAGCCAATGGAGATCAATCACCAACAACTCTTTTCCCTGAAGTTTGGCCACGAATTGAAGCTCTCTAACATCATCCAGAATGTACCTAGACACTCTACATTCATGCCAAAGCTTTCAAGACTCAAACAAACCTCATTTCCCTTATTTGGCCCATTTCCCTTATTTGGCCAAGATACCTTCATCAATGCACCAACGGCTCTATTCTTCATATTTTTCGATTCTTTTCTTGTATTATCTCTTTTAGACCGTTGTGTATGAGCCTATAAAAGCTCAGCTTCGAATTCATTGTAAAGCACCCTTTTCAACCATTTTAAAGTAATAGAATTATTCTGTTTTTCTTCCAAAGTTTGTGTTCTTTGTGAAGTGTTCCTTCTTTGAATATTGTGAGTGATTCACCTTGTTCTTAGGAGTTTCAGATCAATCTATTTGAGTGATTCAGATAGCTTGTTCTTAGATTGAGAGAGTCAATAAAACCCATTGGTTGAGAGAGTCAATCACAAGTTCCACCACCACATCTACCTTCAATCCATCTTCCGCAAGCTTGGCTTAGGAATCATCTGATCATCAAGTGATCTTAGCATTGGAGTGATTCCAGGGCTGTATCATCTGGTATCAGAGCTTCAAAAGCTCCTATCCATCAGGTTGTGTTCATCCAACCCTTATCTTTTCTGTTTGTTTAATTAAAATCGAAAACCCATAAAAATTGTGTTTCTGTTCTAAATCTGTGTTTTTTGCATCCATTCTGTTGTTATCTAGATTTATTCATCCTGTCTTGTTTTCATCTAGTTTCATTGCATTCATAAAAGAAAATCCAAAACAAAAGTGCCATCACTGCATCTAGTTTTTGTGTTCTTCATTTGTTCTTCACTAAGTTTAAGACTTTTAGTGCCTTTGATTCGTTTTTCCTATATAAAAACCCAGAAAAAGTTTCTTTACTTATTTAGAATTTGTTCATTTCGAAATTAAAAAAAAAAAATCAAAAAAACTAGCAAGTTTACAAATATGTGTTCTAGGAGGATCAAAAAAAGGAAGTTTACTTCTGTCCAGATTTAGCAGCCTTTGAATTCAGATTATATCTTTCCTAAACTCTTATCTTGTTGATTTGCCATAAGATTTCAAAAAAAAAAAAAAAAAAAAAAACACCATTGATACACTTTAATTTTCTGAATTTCAGAAATATAACCATGGAACAAGAAGATCAAGTCTATTCAAGAGAAGTAAACACCTATGAAGATGAGTACTGGTCTGGAACTGATTATGAAGAACCCCCATGGCCAGAAGGTTACTCTGATTTTGAAGAAGAACAACATGAAGAGGAGATGGAACCAGAACCACCAGATTATACAAGAAGCTATATAAAGGAATCATGGTACCAATCAGAAGATTCATGGACAGAACGAGGTTATCTATCTTCAGATTATGATGAGGCAGTTGATGAGAAGTACAACTACTACAGAACCTCACCAAGGAAGGGGGTGCAACAACACACTTTGATGACCAGTCAAGCACAACAATCCAAATCCTTAACATTTTCAGGTTCTAGCAATGATCCATAGGATTATCTAAGATGGGAGAACAATATGAAGCAGTGGTTGCGTCTCCATAACATTCCCAAAGAAGAAAAGTTGTCATATGCTGTTGATTCTCTTGTTGGAGCAGCTTACAATTGGTGGCTGAAAGAAGGTGTCCCAACGTTCTACAACAATCCTGTGTCAGATTGGGGAGACCTTAAGGTGAGAATGTACAGAGAATTTGTGAAGAATCGCAGGAACATTCCTACCAAGCTCACCTGCCAAGCAACACCAAGTAAGGTGATTTCTACACCACAGCCTGCCCAAAGGAGCAAATGTGCCTACCTCCCCGAGCCTAAGTATGTGTTATCAAATGCTTTCACACGTCAATCAGAAGCTAAGAAGGCCACTCATGCGAAGAAAGATCAGAAAAGTACAGAATTGCAAAGCTTACAAAAGCAGTGGCAGAAGATAGAGGAGATGTTGCAACTAAAGGAGAAGAAAACAGAGCTGAAGCAGAGTCATAAGTCTTCTTCTATGAACATAGAAGAACCAGAAGTTGCAACCAAGGCAACCAAACCCAGCTCCAACACCTTGCACATTCAACCAGAGATGCCAAGCTCAGGTGAGTCTACTAACTCTAAGAAACTCAAAGACCAGACATGTTATAGATGTCATAGGAGAGGACACTTTGCTGTAACTTGTCCATCTAAACAATTGTTGAAAGAAACATCACTAGGAAAGGAAACTGCATTAGCTAAAACCAATGATAGTTTAGCTCATTCTGATTTGTTATTTCCCAATTCTAGTGTCATGCATTTGTCTTTGTCAAAAGGATTTGAAACAGGGAACGAAGAACTGAGCAGGAGAGAGCATGAGAAAACCAAAGTCAGTAGGAAAGATCAAAGACCAGAGAAGCATATTTTGGTGATCAGAAAAGAAGATGAACGTTTAATGATCATTAGCTCACAAGAGCAGAAGGTCCAAAGCCTCAGCCAACCTACTGAAGTTGAACATGTAAGTACAAGTATCATACAATCTGTTTTAAGTACTCCAAGAACAGATATAATGCACTTGTTCTTCCCAATGAGCATCTCTACAGATACAAAGCACAAGAGAGAAGAGAATGTGAAGAGAAACTCAGAAATAGTCCTTATACTAAGTGATCAGACTGATCAAGGCAGTAGAGAAAAGGAGAACATCAAGGAGAAACCACCAGACCCAAGCAAAGACACAACAACATCTATTAACAAGCTAAGTATTTCTTTGATACATTTCATTTCCAATGATTCATTAGCTGTGTTAAAGAACTTGTTAACCTTGCAAGAAGATGAGATATCATTAGTACAAGAAATTGACTCTAAGGAGAATGATTCAAGTTGCTTATTCTGTGATAAAGAAGAGCCCATAATGCACTTGTCTCTTTGCCAAAGTGTTGAACATTTTTCAGGTCATAATGAGAGCAGGAGCAAGATAGACAAAGGAGACACTACACCAGACCAAAGAAGAGGAGTATTACTATCCTATCTGCTCAAAGGAGAACCACCAGACAATCCACTCACCTCCAGACCATATAAACATCAAGGTAAGACCCTAAACTCCCAAAGCAGAATGAAAGCTAACTTGCTTTCTCTTGGTGCAGATTATTCAGTTTCGAGGTCGAAACCTTTTCAAGAGGGAGAGTATGATGAGGACATCAAGTCATCATCAACCAAGGAGCATGGAGAGGACATAAATCAACCAACCAAGACCCTTGGAGAGAAACAGCTTGTATGCACCAGAGACATATGTGCATGTCTTGGATCATATCTTTCCCACTATAAGGAGTTAAGCTACAAATCAACCTGTTCCAGAAACTTAACTCATCAAGGAATCCTGGAGAGTTTGAATCATCATAAATGGAGTTCAGATGAAGAAGTTATTCAACTTCTAAAACAGATGATTCTCAGCTTGCTTCAACTGGAGGCTCAAGGATTCAATCAGTTACAAACAAGACATTGGCGACCAGGAGAGATATCTAAGCATTCAGGAGACACATTTATTCATCCAGGAGAGTTATCTATCAAGTTCTCATGCACCAGCAGCCATATGATCAGGAGGATCCCATTATTACTCTTACACTTGCCTAATTTGGAGCCAATGGAGATCAATCACCAACAACTCTTTTCCCTGAAGTTTGGCCACGAATTGAAGCTCTCTAACATCATCCAGAATGTACCTAGACACTCAACATTCATGCCAAAGCTTTCAAGACTCAAACAAACCTCATTTCCCTTATTTGGCCCATTTCCCTTATTTGGCCAAGATACCTTCATCAATGCACCAACGGCTCTATTCTTCATATTTTTCGATTCTTTTCTTGTATTATCTCTTTTAGACCGTTGTGTATGAGCCTATAAAAGCTCAGCTTCGAATTCATTGTAAAGCACCCTTTTCAACCATTTTAAAGTAATAGAATTATTCTGTTTTTCTTCCAAAGTTTGTGTTCTTTGTGAAGTGTTCCTTCTTTGAATATTGTGAGTGATTCACCTTGTTCTTAGGAGTTTCAGATAAATCTATTTGAGTGATTCAGATAGCTTGTTCTTAGATTGAGAGAGTCAATAAAACCCATTGGTTGAGAGAGTCAATCACAAGTTCCACCACCACATCTACCTTCAATCCATCTTCCGCAAGCTTGGCTTAGGAATCATCTGATCATCAAGTGATCTTAGCATTGGAGTGATTCCAGGGCTGTATCACAAAGCTTGCAATGATTCAAAACCGAAGGTTGCAATGGTTCAAAATAAAATGGTGCAATGGTTCATACCCAAGAGTTGCAATGTTTCATTTAATAAATTGCAACTCTTCATTAATATTTACAATTACACTTAAATATATAACATTCCTCCCCATTTAAGTGTAACAACAAATTCACTAAATATATAACACATATATCGAACTCTTGCATAAATGAAAATGTCGTAACGATTGAATTTCCATTTTAATGATATTACACATTCCAAATGCCCGAGAATCAGGATGTCCAATGGATTGAATCCTATCAACCCATTTGGGCACATGAAGGTATTACACACATGAATTCTCACACTACTCTAAGTGTTTATACCTGACACTATTATAAGCCATGTGTCCCTATCCATTCATGAGTTCTTACAAAATCAAATCCTAACTTTTTGAAGCGACAACACTTCACACTCATATAGATAGATACTTTTAATCATGCACCTGCAAATTGCATTTTTTCAAAAGATCTATTAAGAATAACACTTCAACCTTTCCCTTTCTTGCAGGTTCAAGCACATACCTTGGGATGATATAAACATGTGCTTCAATCTTTAAGTGTAGGCTTTCCACATTGAATTCAGCCCCTAACGTCGTATTAGAGGGGAATTGGATATCCCACAATTAAAGATTTATACGGACTTTAATCCCATCCCTTTAACTGACTTAACTACCAAGTCCCTAGCTAATATTTTCGTCAAATGATCTGCTAGATTTTGTTGAGACCGAACATATTTTATGGTAATCACCCCATGAGTGATCAGCTCACGTACAACGCTATGTCTAACGCCCAGGTGTCGCGACTTACCATTATACACTTAGCTATAGGTCTTAGTCAAAATAGCTTAACTATCACAATGGATATATATTGGTGATACTGGTTTCGGCCACAATGGAATCTCGTATATTAGGTTCCTTAGCCACTCCGCCTCTTTATCGGCAGATGCTAACGCTACGAATTCTGATTCCATAGTCGAACTTGTAATGCAAGTTTGCTTCTTAGATGCCCACGAAATGGCACCTCCCCCACGAAAAATACCCAACCACTTGTAGAAGAATGATCTTCTACGTTGCTAATCCAACTTGCATCTGAATACCCTTCTAAAACCGAAATAAATCCGACATAAGACAAACCATAATTTATGGTTCCTTTCAAGTACTTGAGCACCCGTCTTAAGGCTTGCCAATGTTGAGTACTAGGATTACTAGTGTATCTACTCAACCTTCCTACAGCATAATCTATATCTGGCCTAGTGCTCGTCATGGCATACATTAAGCAGCCAATCACTTGTGAATACTCGAGTTGTGACACTGCTTGTCCTTTATTAGGCATAAGCTTCACACTCGCATCTATGGGAGTGCTCATTGGAGAACAGTTCTCACAATTAAACCTTTTAAGGACTTTCTCAATATAATGAGATTGTGACAAAACTATTCCTTTACTTTCACGCTTGATTACAATTCCAAGAACCACATCCGCCTCCCCCATGTCTTTCATGGCAAAATTTGATGACAAAAATGCTTTTGTAAGCTCTACTTGTCCAAGGTCGGTGCCAAAGATCAACATGTCATCAACATACAAGCAAATGACTACTCTGTTACCAGACTCATCAAATTTGTTGTATAAACACTTATCCGACTGATTTAACTTAAATCCACTTGATAAGACAACCTCATCAAACCTTTGATGCCACTGCTTAGGTGCTTGCTTTAGCCCATACAATGACTTTATTAACTTACATACCTTATGCTCATTAATAGGCATAATAAAACCCTCAGGTTGTTTCATATACACCTCTTCTTCTAAAACACCCTTCAAGAATGTTGTCTTGACATCCATTTGGTGAATCACAAGGTCATTAATAGCTGCCAAAGCAAAATAGCCTTATAGAAGATATCCTAGCAACTGGAGCATATGTATCGAAATAATCAATACCTTCCCTTTATTTAAAGCCTTGAATAACCAACCAAGCTTTAAACTTGTCGATTGTTCCATCAACTTTCATCTTCTTTTTGAAGATCCATTTGCAGCCCAAAGGCTTGCAACCGGGTGGAAGATCCGATAAGATCCAAGTATTATTTCCCATGATGGAGTCCATCTCATCATTTATTGCTTCTTTCCAAAAAGCAACATCTTGAGACTTCATAGCCTCACCATATGTCCTAGGATCATTATCAATATGATAGCAATGTGAGTATTGGAAACCAATCTCATCCCTCGATCCCTCAACCAAATAGATTTGAAAATCAGGACCAAATGATTTTTCGATCCTCCCTCGCTTGCTCCTACAGAGCATGGGTGACATGTTAGGAGGTACGAATGTTTCGCCTCCTTCCTTAATTCCACTTGAACTAGGAATCATATCCTTTTGTATAGCTATAGATGAAAAATGGTTTTCATCAAATATTGCATCTCTTAACTCAATTATGGTGTGAACCGATATAGAATCATTAGGTTTTATGACATAAAACCTATAAGCCTTGGAATGCTCAGCATATCCAATAAAGTTGCAACCAATACCTCTTTTTCCCAAGGTCTTAATCTTGGGTTGGGGAAGTCTAACGACAGCCCTACATCCCCAAACTCGAAGATAATTCAAGTTTGGTTTCTTTTTGTACCAATGTTCATAAGGGGTAATTTTGTTCCTATTGTTAGGAACTCTATTTAATAAATAGCAAGCTGTTAACATTGTTTCTCCCCAAAATCCGTCACTCAATCCCGAGTAGGATAACATGGAATTAACCATTTCCTTTAGAATTCTATTTTTCCTCTCCGACACACCATTTTGTTGTGGTGTATATGGAGCCGTATTTTCATGTATAATTCATACGGATTGGAAATATGCAGGATCATAATACTCTCCACCTCTATCAGTGCTTAATTTCTTAATCAAATCATTTTGTTGTAATTCAACCTCAGTTTTATAAACCTTAAATTTATCTAGGGCCTCATCTTTAGCAGTTAATAATTATACATAACAAAAGCGAGTATAATCACCTATGAAAGTGATAAAATACTTCTTATTTCCTAAAGATGGTGTAGCATGAAAATCACATAATCACTATGTACAAGTCCAAGCACTACATAATTTCTTTCAATGCTTTTAAATGGTTGTCTAACTATCTTTGTCAACAGACAAGTTCTACACTTCTTTATATTTATGTATAATGTAGGAATCAATCCTTCTATAGACATATCAATCATACGTTTATAATGTACATGACTAATCTAGCATATCATAGTGAAGTATCATTTTTTGCTAGAACTTTCCATATAAATTGATTTGACAATTTTATTAATATTAAGCATAAACATACCATTACAGAAATATTCAAATCCAACAAACACACCACGCTTTGATAAGATATACTTATCAGATTCACACACTTGTTTAAAACCACACTTATTTAAAACACTACCAGAGACTAAGTTTTTTCTAATTCTGGGTACATGGAGTACATCCTTAAGATCAAGAGTTTTCCCGGAACTAAATTCTAGCACCACTATTCCACAACCTAGGATAGGGGCGGTTGACTCGTTGCCCATATGAAGTACATACCCATCTTGAACTTGCTCATATGTCACGAACCAGTCACGATCCTTGCAAACATGTGTTGTTGCACCCGAGTCAATACACCATGCCACTTCATCATCCTGCACATAAAATGCCTCATAAAATTTTGATACATAATTCACTTTAGAGTATGAATCAAAAACAGAGATCTGACCTTGATGAGTGGATGGACCTTGGTCCTTAGACCCTTGTCCCAAGCGGTTTTGTTCCGCTCTTTTTGTATCCTTCTATGCCTGAAATCACGTTTTAACAGACCCGGCTTATTACAATTCCAACAAACGCTTTTAAGCCTTTTGTTAGATCCATCATTAGTGTTATTATTGAAGGAGTGTTTCCTCCCTTTATTTTTCTTAAAACTCCTACCTTCATCCATCATAATAATGGAAGAAGTACCAGCCTCTATATATTTGAGTTTTCCTCCCTCTTGCGTCCTTAGAGATTCCTCTATGCGCAAATGGCTGCCAAGTTGTACAAGAGACAACTCTTCCTTTTTGTGTTTCAACATGTGTTTGAAATCTTTCCACGAAGGTGGTAACTTATCGATAATACTCGTTACTGATATGGATTCATCCATTTTCATGTTGTCCTGGGCAAATTACCCTAGGATACGAAGCAATTCATTGTATTGATCCATAACCGGCCTAGAATAAGACATCTTGTAATTATTAAAATTACTCACAAGGGATTTTTTATTAGAAGCATCCTCAGACATGTACTTTGATTCTAGTGCATCCCACAACTCTTTTGCGGATTCGACATTTTGATAAACATCAAAGAGTGGATCTGACATACCGTTAAGAATGTGGCCTCGGCATATGTAATCGTCGTTTTCCCATTTAAGTTGCTTCCTTGTCTCCTCCAAAGACTTGTTCTCTACATCTTATAGTATAGTGGGCATAGGCATTCTTAGATCATACACTACATTGAGTGTTGTAAGGAGAAAATGCATCTTCTTTTGCCATCTTCGAAAATCTACTCCCTCAAATTTTTCTAACTTTCCAAACTTCGATATCATCTCTCGTACCGATACACTAGCCATAGTTCACAAGAAAATACTCTTTAAGATTGTTGGTGATGTAGCCGTGTAGTGTGAACTATGAACTTGGATAATGATTGAATCGCACACGAGAGCACTTTGCTTAAAGAGTATTTCAACCCTATCCCAAGCCTTGGGTTACACGAAATCTCTTTGTAGGATAAGACAACCAAAGTCTCACTCTTGTTCTAGGCTAAGATACAAGAGATACAAATAGAATTTTTTGTGTTTATATGTGCTTCTTCAAAGATCTTTGATGATCTTTTGAAACAATGGATTTCTCTCTTCTATCTCTCTTTCTTTTGTATTAGTTTTTGTTGTTTGCTTTTGCTTGTGAAATTTTTTGTTATGAATTTGCAAATGCCAACAACTCCTTATATAGATATCAAAAGAGTGTAATTATTAATCACCAACCATTGCAACTATTCACCAAAAGTTGTAATGATTCATTACCAAAAGTTGCAATGGTTCAAAACCAAATGTTGCAATGGTTCAAAACCAAATGTTGCAATGGTTCAAAACCAAAGGTTGCAATGATTCAAAATCAAATGGTGCAATGGTTCATACCCAAGAGTTGCAATGTTTCATTTAATAAATTGCAATATTTCATTTAATAAATTGCAATGTTTAGTTTAATAAATTGCAACTCTTCATTAATATTTACAACTACACTTAAATATATAACAATCAGTGCGTGATATGCTTGGCGAGAGAGATTGCTTTTAACAAGGGTTTGCGCATTTTTAGAAAAAATAGCAAACTTGGGTGTTAAGGGTGAATCTAGGAGTTTTGAGATCATTGTTAGACCGAAAAGCAGGTAAGAGACTAGATTGTTAAGATGAAACTATTGCTTGCATTGCAATAAAAAATCTTTGGAAAAATATCCTTTTGTCACATTCTGTATTACATCGGTCTCGCATTTTCAAATCAACTCTTGATTCTCTAGTCATGTACTTGAAACAAAAAGAGAGAAAAAAACAAAAGTTCAAAATTTTGTTTACGATTTTTTAGTTCTTGGGATTTTAAAAACTTAAAGAAAACTTTAAAAATGGAAGTAAGCCGTGTTCTAGACTGGATTTTGATATTGGAATTCGAAGGAAAATCCAAATTCCCCGGAAACTGTCTGAGAAAACTGATGTAGAGTGGGTTTTCACCCAACCTGACTTAGTTGCAAGGGCACACCAAACAGATAAGTATAGTGTGGGTTTTATCAACCCCCTCAGAGAATTGTATGGTCTCTAAAAAAGTAGAGATTTCAATCAAGGTCGAACTGTCACAAAGTTTTTTCATCGGTTTTTTTTTTTTTTGCTGCATGAAATTGTAAATAACAAAAGAAAACAGTACATAAATCAGTTGTAAGCAATAAGAGAAAATTGTTCGATTTTCAAGAAAATCACGAGAAACATGCAACAAACTTGATAAGATTTGCTTATGTGTAGAAGACAACAAATTTTATAATCTTCGCATTTTCTATGCTATAATGAATCAACCTAACAAATCAATAGAACTCGAAAATTTTATTTGTTATTGTAAGATGTAGATATGCATTAAACGATGAGGTTCTGATAGAACTTAAATTCTCCAACTCAGCTTTTGTTTGTTATGATGCCTAGCTCACCAAATACTAGTTTAGGTTTAAAGATGCAGTACTGTCGTGAATCTCATTTCCTTAGATCAGATGTCTTCTATGTGAAGTACAAAACGAGATATCCTTCCAAGAAGTTCTTTAGAATACAAAGATGTAAATGTGTTCTAAAGTACTCTTTACGGGTGTTAGTTTTTATGTATTTATGGATGATTTGACCCCACGTGCATCTGAAAGATAAGTTAAAGGGATTCTTCACAACCAAAAGTCTTGTAAGTCCATCCCGGCGTCCTTCTCTTTTTTCATCACCAGGTAACTCCGGGAAATTCAGATCTATATTATTTTAATAAAAACTCGATTTTTTTAAGTCATAACTTTCAAACCGTAACGATTCACGATATTCCGAGGTCACCATCGCGTCCAACTTGCTGAGACGGAGCCGCTGCCAGCCTCTTAGCCACGCGCCCGCACGCACCGGAGAAAGGACGGGCGCGTGAGATCCAAGCGCCGTCAGAAGCCGCTGGAGTCACCGTCACGCGCCGGAGCCGCCGCTGCCAGCGAGTCGCCGCCGCCGGAGAGCCGCCGGAGCCGCTGACAGCCGCCGCCGAGTTGAATCGTCGGCGAACTGAGTCGACTGGGTCGGTCCGGGTTAACTCGGTCAGATCGGTTTGGTCCGGGTTGACCGGTTTGGTCTCATTTTATTTTTTTCGGTTTAAATTAATTTCTTTCCGGTTTAGCCTGGTCTAATTAATTTTTGGTTTAATTTGGTTTAGGCTGGTTATGAATTTGGGCTGGTTATGAATTGGGTCTGGTTTACTCTGGGTTTGCGTTTGGGCGTGAGTTGACTAGATTGACCGGTTGACTTTGACATAAACCGTGACTTTAGTCAACCCACTTCAAGTAGCCATAACTAGCTCGTCCCTAGGCCGATTTGAGAAAAAACGAAAAACAGACTCACTTCTTTTTCCGTCCCCTTTCCAAATATGAAGTCCGTTCGGCCGTCGGGAACTTCTAAATTTCGCTTTTGCCCTTCTTTGTCCAAGGTGAGGATCGGTTGTGACCCTTGCTTACTCTATCTCATTTCCGGGACGAGAGTCCTATGTTAATACCGTCTTCCTAAGTAGTGTAGGGACTAGTAAAGCGCTTGATGTGATTGGATGCTGAAACTTAAAACTTTTAGGGGATCGCTTAAACCAAAAACGTTTCTTTTCTAATGGACATGCGTGGAATAGTTGTTGTGGTAGGATCCCGCGAGGGATTTGCGTGTGGGGCGTGGGATATCCTTGTCGTCGGGGAGGGTATGACGAGCCCTCCGAAGTGCTGCGTGGGACTCACGTGTTGAGTATTGAGGCCCATAGGGTTCGAGAGTGTGAGCTGGGAGGTCGTTAAGCACGAACGGATATAAAATTGTGTGATGAAGCCTTCGGGAGTGGGTGCAAGGTGTTATTAGCTTAGAACTTGTAGCTCATAGTTGTATGGCGTAAGCCGGGATCACGGGTTTCTTGAATCCGCCCTCGCTGGGTAATTGTGTTTTGAAACAATAACTCTGTCCTCTTTTCCTTTCCCGTCCTTTTCTCTCGCAGGTCCGGATGCAGGGTTGATCGATCGTCTTATGTTCTTGGTGGTTTTGAACCAAAGGGAGCGTGCGGGTTCCTGGGACTGTTGAAAGGCAGTCCAGTTGGACCGTTCCGGGTTGACTGGTGCCACATGACACCGTTTCTGGTTCAACTGGGATGGGCCCTGTCAACTTGGTATCAGAACCTGGGTTAAGGTCTCTCAGTTCCATCTGAGAGACCAGCTTCCGCAGTTTTCCCTAAAAACCAAAATTTCAGTTTTCAAAGAGTTTGCGAAAGTTTTAAAAGATGTCATTTGCGGAAAGCTTTTTCAAAACACCAACTATATCATTGATTGTCTCAGCCCCGACGAGTTTACCGAGGAATAGGAGGGCCGAGAAGGAGCCAGTAGCGGAGGAAGCAGATCCAGAGCCAGAACAGACAGCATATGTGGGACAGTTGTTTGTTCACCCATCAGTTCCGCATATTCCTCAATTTCTAGAGTTTGGTCCGGAACCGATTCAGGACGAAGCACCCTCAATGGTCAAGCCCACACCTCAGGTTCATGCACCTCCGTCATACGACCCCCGTCTGATTCAGTTGGTGGGAATGGATGTCGACAAGTATATGGACCGTTTCTCTTGGGCCGCTCTTCACTCCGCTCTTCGGCCGCCGACGCATTGGTTGGCATTGTTTCTGGGAGGATCTTGCCTGAGATCTGACAGGATGTATCAGACGGATATAGATACGGGGCGTTCTACCTGGTAGTGATGACGGCTATGTATGCCCGGTTGGTTGAGATCCGTCAGCAAGAGCTGGACTACCACTAGCAGGCTATGGCGCAACAGGAGGCTTTGGCGCATCACTAGGCTGAATGGGAGTGGGAGCAGGGGTGGTTGCAATAGCAGGTAGCCGCACCCCCGGTGATTGATATTTCGAGTTCTGATTTTGAGTACGTGTCCAACCCAGAGGAGGACCCGAGCGACGCGGATTTCTTTTTATGGGCTCCAGGATCTCCGAGTGGCTAGAGCCAGGGGACTCAGGCATTCTCGGAGTAGGGCATTAGTTATTCTTTCATTGTTCGGGTTTTCATTTTAGTTTTTCCGCATATTTCACATATTTGGTTTTCTTATTTTATTCGTGGAACCATTGTAGGCTTACGCCATTTTATTTATATACATTATTCTTTTAACTCCTTTGTGGCCATTTCGTTCGGTCTACTAATATCTCGCCAGTACAAGTTTTCGTACCACAAATAGAATGGTGCATTTGAGTATTGGGACGTTCGGAGCAACTGTATGCCTCAGAATTCGGGACGAATTCTTTTTAAGGGGGGAGAATTGTAATGGCCCGAATCCGGCCCAATTTAAAAAATTTCTAAAAAGAAGGAGAAAGCCCAAAAGCCCACTTTCTATATTTAAATTAAGGCTTTCCCCCTCCTCCATCATTATCAATATGAGAGCTCTCCCCCTAAAAAACCTTCTAAACCTTCTAAACCCGTGCCTCCACCGATGACAGCAACGACGGATCCGCAGCCCTCGCGGAAGAGAGAGCGATCAAAGGAGGCACCCGTGGATGTTTCGTCCACGTCTGCAGCCCTGCCGAGTTTCCCGAGGCATAGGAGTGCCGAGAAGGAGCCAGTAGCGGAGGAAGCCGATCCAGAGCCAGAGCAGGCAGCATATGTGGAATAGTTTTTTGTTCACCCATCAGTTCCTCATATTCCTCAATTTCCAGTGTTTGGTCCGGAACCAATTCCGCAGGACGATGCCCCTTCGATGGTTGAGCCCGCACCTCAGGTCCATGCACCTCCGGCATACGACCCCTGAAACACCCCCGATCCGTTCTATAGTACAGACAACTCGAAAGTGTCACAATGTGATAGCCGAAGACAACAATTGCCGGTTATTCAAAAGTGATCTGAACACTAGACAAAAGCTGCCTACGTCTATCACTCCCGTCGGCCTCGGCCTAAGGCTTTACAACCCGTACCTCGACTTCGAGTTGTGCAAGTTCGGACTAAACTAATACCATGAACACAAGCTTAACTTTTAAGCAAAACATATCTTATTTATATACTAACTTGCGGAAAGTACGAGTTTACAAACCGAATAATATACAGCAGCCATGGCCTAATGCCCAAACCATAATGTACATAGGTTTATAAGTTCACACACCGTTTTACAACTGCCAACGAAAACTACTCCGGTGTCCTAGCGTTCCGTTCCACTCCCTTTCAGCCCGCCTACTGGTTACCTACAAAACAAATGATTCATGAGTATTATAGCAATACTCAGTGAATTCTGGGCCCGCTAAGCATATGTTAGTTCCCTTCCCGCCCCCAGAGACAGAGAACAATAAAATCAGAACGCATTAACGGAAGCAACCAAGATAACATGCCATATCTCATTATATGCATTTATACATACTCATTCATTTTCACAATGAGAGGCCTCTAGATGCATCGGCTACTCCCCATCCATTCTCTCACATGACCATATGCTATCAATCACTGGGACGTCTATCCCTTGGGTTCGTTTCAATGCACATTCCTTGACCAAGGGAGAGACCCAAGTACCGTCCGAGCTGCTAGACCAAGGGAGCGACCCAAGTACCGTCCGAGCCTACTCCTATCACACAAGGAGGTAGACAAGTGGGAGTGACGAATACATCATCCTAGACAATATTACACATATCCTAGGAAGCATTATCTTGAACTCCATTCCAGATCATTTCATTTAGAACAATATCATACATGCTCATAAACGTAGTATCTCACACAAACTGGTTCGTAGGGTCCAATGACCTCTCACGACCACATGCATACCACACAATGCATATCCAATTCCAACGTGCAATCAACAACTCACAAGCACTTGGACTATAAATCAAATCCACAAACCTCAATCTGTGGCTTTATACAACATCAGAAAAGAGATAGCACCACGGCTCATCTCTTAACCAAACCTGTATCGAAAACGTGTTAACATAACACACAACCGGAACTAACCCTTTTCCGTGCCTTTCTCCTTAACTCCAAACTCTCCCGTTTGATCTAAAACTGAGATCTAAATAAGTGGAAGATTAAGGAAAATAAGACCAGGGGTGACAGAACTACTTAGTTCTACAACTTATCAACTTCTCGAAGCATAAGTACCTCACTCAGGGTCAGAAGAAGACATGGGCAGGAATGAAATCTGTTGACCTCCCTCCAAAGTACGCCGCTCTGACTATCTTGGCAGCTACAAACTGGTTCCCATCTACTCACAAGAATCACATATCTGAAGACAGAGCAAGGCTGATCTACAAGATAGCTCATGGGATCCGGATTGACTTTGGAAAACTAGTGTACAAACATGTAATGAGCTTTACCACTGATCCGCATAATGATCGGTGTTGGCTGATATTCCCGAGAATCATCTCAGCAATTCTCGAATCACAACATCCACCTCGCTCATTTGATGGAGAAGAACTTGTAGGTCCTGTGTTATACAAGAAGGATCCTCGAAGTGGTGAAGCCTTTCTCAAGAAAGAGGCTGAAAGGAAGAGACAGGAAATTGCATCCGGCAAACGCAAGATTGGCTCAACATCTCGTACAGAAGGTCGCTCACAAGTCTTTGCATCAGTTGAAGAGGAATCTGTGGAAATTCTGCAACTTGGTTCAGTAAGGATGCCGCTCAAAACCTCAATAGATCAACTATCTGTCCAAACCGCTCTACAAGACATAGCTGAGGGGATTCAGAACCTGAGTGATGTAGTCTTTCATCTACGCGACAGGATTCAAGGTAAGTTTTCGACTAACTCTTCGGTGGAAATTACCCAGTTATAATTTTTTAACTTGTATGCTCTCAAGCAGGGGGAGAAACTGAAGAGGTTGATGAGTCAGATCACGATGAGGAGTCTCCTGCTGGCACAGGAGATGATGACTCAGATGAGATGACCTCGAGTGATGCTTAAGTGTGTGGAGAATTAGGATTATGGGGGAGTTTGCTTTGTGGGGGAGTTCCGTTTTTGTTTTGTGGTTCACTTTGTTCTGTTTTCGATGATGAAACTCTTTGTTCTGTTTTTTAAATGTTGAACTCAGTTTTGCTTAAAGGAGTAATATTTTGGATTGGAATGAGTGAATGCTTGATAAACAATATTTTCTGCTTCGGCTATATGTGTGTATGAGTTTTCTGAAGTATAGGTACTTGAGAGTCATACAAGCTAAAAAGGGGGAGATTGAGGAAGCATTGAGCTACGACATGAGCTACAACGGCAGCTGAGTCAACCAGCATGTGCAACAGTGACTGAGTCAACGATAGAAGGCGTGAGCTGGAACAAAGAGATATGGAAATACTAGGGACAAGAAGCTGACGAGGACAAACCTAATGATGAGTAGCTGAGCTGGATATGAAGATCAGTGAAGATACTCATAGGATGAGCACCTAAAAGATTTTAGGAAAATATGCTTTTAGCGAGATGAAGAAAAATGGAAATATGCCTAAGAGAGTTTAGGAAATATGTCAAAAGAAATAAGGCAATTGTACGATGATCTATAAGTATAAATAGATCATCTAGGGCATCTGTGACTGGTGTGCCTTTAGAGAGAGAGAGAGATTGATTTTAGCAAAAGTTGAGAGTTCTTAAGAGAGAATCAGACTTGGTGTTAAGGGTGAATCTAGAAGGCTTTGAGATCGTTGATAGATCGAAAAGCAAGAAGGAGACTAGGTTGTTAAGGTGAAACTTTTGTTTGCTTTGCAATAAACAGTCTTTGAAAAAGAATACCCTTGTGTCACATTCTGTATTACGTTACGTCTCACATTTTCACATATGACAAACTAAAATAACCTTAAGTGGTGGTGAATTTTCTTTTACTTCGTAAAATTGAGTCACCTTAACCTTGGAGAAAAATGCGTCACCTTAGCCCTCGAGAATTTTCTTAGATTTGGGAAAAATGGGTCATTTGTAATATCCAGACAGCCAAAGAAGTCCGATGATATGGTCGTCTGACCTCTACTGATGTCTGATTCTTATGAGCTAAAAGCTTATTAACTTAACAAGTCCAAATGCCAAGTCCGTTCTCTCATCATCACATTAGCGATCTTATTGGAAAAATTAGCATGTAAACGCGAAAAGTAATAAAAGACACAAGCCATAAACTTGGTAAACCAGGAAATACAAAAACAATTAGGTCACAACAAAACAAAGTCACAACCTAATATCAAACAATTTTTAAAGGAAATAGACAAATTATAATGAGACATTATAATGTTGTAATTCATAAAATCTTGCCAAAATCTTGTTAATTACTCAGACTTCGAACGAAGTCTGATTCTTATGAGTTAAAACTTATAAACTTATAGACTACAAACTATTTATTTGTTCTGACGGCGATTAGGGCTTCCGATAGGCGATACCTTACTGTCTCCGATCTTCGGAGCCATGGGGACCATGCCGCCGCTGGTGCAGGTCTCTGCTCCTCTATCTCCTTCGTCACAATCTGCCTCATCATCGTGGACAAAAGGGTTAGTCAAAGTTAATCTTTGTAAGGCGCTGGTAGAACATATTCAGTTTCTGGATCAAGATGGTGTGATTGTTGAGTTGGAAGTTGTTTCTCCTTGGTTGCCATTAAGATGCAATGTATGTAAGAAATGGGGACATAAACGATCGGTTTGTACAAGCACGACTATTAATCTACTGCATAGTGATGAGAATTTGGATAAGCAAGCTAATGTCTCTGTTGAGCAGCAATCAGTGAGCGATTTGCCCTCTACTAGAGTCCTCAACAACCTGCTCAAATAACTAGAAACCTTACTTGCAAACAAAGAAAATAGCAGCATTTGTTTGGGGCAAAACTCATCTATGGTGTTGATAGGTGTATAGTTTTCCCTATTCTACTGCAAGTGCACAGTTAATGCAATCGTAGTATATAAGGTATCGAATCCCACGAGGACTCTCAGTCACACAATAGATTTATAGCAGTTCAGATTTAATTAAGCGAAGCAGATGTGAAAACAGTAAACGAAATAGCAAAGTAAATCAAGTGAGTTTGTGAGCAAGAAGGCAAAGCGTTAGGTTTCAGGAGTTCTCAGGAAATCAGGAACGCAAGCAATCAATCTATCTAGATCCAATCAATAACTATTCTAGAACTCAAACACTGATATAGAATTAACCAAATTCCTTTGCGATAATTCTCTAAGTCTAAGTGCAGCAAACCAAACTTCCGTTTGCGAGAACTAACAGATCAAACTAGCATTAATTCCAAGCTTGATATGTTCACAATTAACCTGAACCAAACTTCCGTTTGCGAACAGTTTAATTGCTTATCTAACTTCTTTCTAGTTAAATTAACCAACTTCCGTTGAATTAATCAACCTAACATCATAGCTCTGATTAGTTACTTCAGATCAAGCATTAAGAACAACTTAGATAAAGAACTAGCATATATGAATCTCTACAGATTAATTAAACTATAATTCTCTGAAATCCTAAATGAGAATCCTTCAACCTAACAGGTGATCTACTCAGACATATTCATCGAGACAGAAGATATCATAAGTAGAAAACCAAATATCATAAAATCAAATAAGAACTGGGGTTCAAAATCAAGTCTCTTTCGAGAACCAAACCAGCCCCTAAAATCTCCTAAGAGAATAAAACTTAGTTATGAAGTATATCCAAGCGTCGCCTGAACAATGGCTCAAAAACTCTATTTATAACCTAAAACACGTTTTGGGGTTTCTTTGTAAATATCAGGAAATTCTGGGCAGAATTGAAATGTTATCATTCTTCATCAAACCGTCGTTTGGCCCATCTCGCTGGTGCATCGATCGACGCCATAAGTGTGACGATCGTTGCATCTCGGAAATATCAACAGTGAACTTTATCTCTCGGCCAAATACTCCAATTAGCTCCAGAAAGTGCCTAAATCACCAAATATGCTCCAAATGTGCTTGTACCTAATAAACACCTGAAAAGACTCTAAAACATAGTAAAAGACTCGATAAATAACACATATACCATGGTTAAAATCCCTAAAATCCATGGTATATCAACTCCCCCACACTTAGCTCTTGCTTGTCCTCAAGCAAGGCAAATAACTAAATGTAGATAAGAGGTTTGAAAACTCTTCAGAAACTCATTTCATCCTAGAAGCTACAATACTCAGATTCCCCTTAGTAAACCACTGCAAGAATCAATCACAGGATATCAAGACCACAATGTACTTCCCCCACACTTAGCAACTGTCCTAGGTAAACTCCACAATCACATTCAAGCATTCAAATTCTCCCTACTGACTTCTGCAAGTATTTAAGTGCGGTCTCACCTAAGGAGTATCGATCTAAAGGCACATGGATTCTTACCTTATTAGCTCTAGACCACCATACTATCTTTCTCTAGTCCCTTTCTTCTCTTTCCCTTCTTTAACAACTGATTTTTCCCCACTGGGTATCATTTTATTTTTTTTTATCAGTGTTCTTCCCGTTATGGGGTGTACTTTGGACACATTCCATGGATCACATGAGAGATAATAGTGTTTGCTACTATTCCCATGACCACTTCGGAGTTACTAACTCATCCTCAGTTTATTATTATTATTTTTTTTTTTTTACTTTACAGAAGGGGAGAAGGGGACTAAATAGGACAGGTTTACAGGCTGTGTCAGAACTAACAGGGAATCCGACATAAAGCATACCAAGCCCTTAGGTGAGAAATCTAAGTCAGTATTAAGGTTGAAGTCAGTAAAGGATCCTCTGATACCTGAAGTGATGTGGGTGTTCCCAGTAGGTTGATCTGTGATGGGGTTTTCTAATAGTCATAGATAGATCCTGCAACTTCATCCCAATGGTTACTTAAGTTCCTGCAAGTCTTGTAAATCTTCTCAGAAAATCATAGTTTCTTACTTAAACAATTTTGACTCAATAAATTTTTTTTGAAAAACGGACTGACTCTTAAGAAAACAGAAAACAAAAGTCAGTAACACCTCC
Source organism: Orychophragmus violaceus (assembly GCA_030180135.1). Lineage (NCBI taxonomy): Eukaryota > Viridiplantae > Streptophyta > Magnoliopsida > Brassicales > Brassicaceae > Orychophragmus > Orychophragmus violaceus. Next base: position 41,804,311 of record CM058234.1, on the reverse strand, counting down.
CCCACACTTAAGACACACTGTCCCCAGTAGTGTCCAGCGAAGGATCGGTAAAAAGAAAGAAAAATTGTGAATGGATGTTTTAGTTCTGTCGGGTTTTACCTCTGTCGCACAAGCATCGATCGTTGCACTAAGTGCACCGACCGTTGCTGTGCGATTCTTTCGTATTGTGACGATCGACACAATGGTGTGTCGATCGACGCACTGCGCTTTCACGAACAGTCAGCAAGTTAGCAGGTTAGTCCGCCTGTTTTGTCAATTTTGATCCCTGCAAGCTGAGAACACTAGAAACAGAATAAAACCGAAGCAAAAGATGTACCAAATAAAGTGCAAATCATCCAAACAAAGTAGAATCCTAAAAATCAAAAGAAGAAAAGTGCAAAAGAAAAGAAAAAGTCAGAATACAGAACCGAAAGTATGGAGACTACTCTCACTCGCTCTCATCGTCTATCCCACCATACAGTGCATCGTCATCGGCTGCCTCGGGTGCGGGATCAGTATCAGTCGGAGATCGCTGTCGACGACGTCGGTCAGGTACGGGCTGATGGATCTGTGGTGGCCTCCTGCAGCTGCAAGTACGCACGAAGTTCCAAAGAACTCGAAACATACCATCGGATCTCTCTCTCCACTCTGCCTCAGAATATGCACTGTAAGCCATCGCAGGCTCAGGAAAGGGACCCACAATGTCGACTGGGGCTGGCACGGGCGCAGGAGCAGGGGCAGAAGAAGTCGAAGCTCGTGAGGAAGGCTCTCCCAGCGGATGAGCCATAGTCGGAATCCCACGCTGCGCAGACTCAGAAGGCTGAAATCTCAGTGCCTCTAATGTGTCAATCTGTGTCCATCTGGCAGCGGGAAGCTCGATACCAGTCCTCCCAGTGGTCGGATCAGTGTAAACCCAAATGCGCCCCTCCTTGAGCCAGGTAGCGCTCTGCAAATGGCTGAGATCCAGGAACTCTCGAGCTGTATCACGCTCTGTGCCATGAAGAGGAATCCCACAATACTCAAAAATGGGAGTAAGTAAACTCCCTACCGTCTCCGTACCAGCTCCATCAAACGGCTTCAGCTGCAGATCAACTAAATGCTGCGCGAAAATAGCTCCCAAGTTGAGACCCGAAGTAGGATCTCTCACGCCGGAAGCTCTAAACTGATCTCTCAGCCCCATAAACAGAAACTCCATCTCAAGTTTGCGCATCTTGTTGGCCTCAAACTTGCAAAGCAAGCTCCAGCACAAGACACGCGAGACATATCGCAGCACCGGATGTCTCATCTGCAGTACTGGTGTGGTCCTGGAGTTGTATCGACCGCTGCCAATACTCTCCCAGAATGTGCGAGCCTCCACCGGATCCCACTCGAGTGGCATGGCTATGCGCCTCGGCTCAGTACTGAACCCGTAGATCCTGCAGAGATCAAGTAGAGGAATCCGATACCTGACTCCCCAACTCATGAAGGTGAAAGCACCCACTGTAGCGCTCCTGTGGTCGGGATCCGAGTAAACCACTCTGCAAGTGGCCAATAGCTGCCTGACCAGCTCAGGATAGAGGTCATAGTGTCGCATCGGCATTGTCCCTAGACCAATGCCTCTGCACACAGCTAGCACCTGCTCATCGATCCCCAGAATCTTGCAGGTGGAGTAGTCCGCGAACTTGGTCGGCTTGATGATCATCCCACACCAACCACTGTAGAGAAGCGAGTCATACTCGTCCCATGAAGAGAGCAATGGCCGCTCTGTGAACTCAGCGGACCTTAAGAAACGTATGAGGTCCTCCGGCCACTGTCTGGTCGTCTGAAATGGTGTGGCGTCCTCTCTGGGCCAAGGTAAAGCAATTGGTGGCCCATATCTGTTGTATGGTGCGGGTGACTCTGATTCCCTGTTAAACCATTGAGGCGGTGGGGTGTAGTGTCTTGTTGCTGTGGAAGCTGTGGCTCGGTTCTTGCGGGGTTGCCTTTGAGACGCCATCTGCAAAAACAAAGTTCAAACATTTATAAGTCTCGGCAAAATTTCACTGTGAAATCGCGAAGCATCGACCGTTGCATCTAAGGCATCGATCGTTGCAAGGCGATTTCGCGTTATCGAACATTTCCCAAAATCGCAATGCAACGACCGTTGCAGGGCGATTTTGCCGCAACAAATCATCAAAAATCAGTCAAATCCAAGCCACATTGTCTCAAATCAGTTCAAAATCATAATCAATCACCCTAAATCGTTCTAATTACGCATGCATCATCAATTTTTTTGGTTCAAAAATCAACAACCCTAAAACCCTAAAAATCCAATCCGAAAATTCGAAAATTGAAGAACATTACCTTGATTTCTTGAGGTATGGGTTGGGGAAACAGATTGGGTATGTAAAAACAAGTGAAATAATGCTTAGAATCAAAGAAATCGATGAAGAAATGGCGATTTACGGTTTGGGTTCTCGGTGTGTCGACCAAAAGGAATGGAGAAGAAGAAGAGAAAATAGGGTTTAAGGTAACTTACCTGGTCGTGGGTGCAACGATCGTTGCTTTAGGTGCGACGATCGATGCTCGCTGAACCAGATTAATTCCGGTTTAGCTCAACGTACCTTAATTTTTTTTTTTCGATTTGAACCAATTGCAATGACCGTTGCACATGTGAGCAACGATCGTCACACATCTCCAGACTTGTGTTCTGTATCTAAAAACTAACAAGAACAAATAAAAACGTGAAATCCTAAGAAAAACACCAAAAATGAGAAAGAAAAACAATTAAATCTAACAGTGGGTTGCCTCCCACTCAGCGCTTGTTTTAAGTCATTAGCTTGACTTTTGGAAAGGGGTCAGACTCATGGAGGTTTCAACAGAGACTTTGAGCGTCTCTGTGAATGCCTTATCATCCATGGTGGTGTGTAAGCAGTAGCAGCATGATGTCGTCCAAGGAACGTCGGGATGAATGTAGGGTGAGATTGACACTTGGGTGTTTTAACGCCCTTTCCTGCATTCAAAACAGTGGAGTCAGGGGGTTTAAACTTAGAGGATTTATGTTTTACCTTTGGCAAAGTTTTGATGTTCGGAGCCTTTTGTTTATGAGTAGCTTTAGGCCTTGAAGATGTTAGAATAGGCTCTTGTGGAAACACCATCTTCTTGTCAACCACCACTGTGCACTGAACCACATCTTTAGACTTAACTGGAGCTTTCGGGAATGGTAATGGAGGTTTATAGGTTCTTTCTTTAGCAGGTCCTTGAGATATGAGTGAAACTGGTTCCTTTCGGGGTGCAACGATCGGTGCGTGTGAAGCATCGATCGATGCTGTCGTCTCAGCTCGTGTTTCAACTATGGTCTCGGGTTTATCCGCTTCTTGGTCCATTCCAGCCATCTCAGACTCAAATTTCTCTTCTTGGCTTGGTCCCACTTCAATCTGAACTATCCAAGTCAAGAGATCCATGTCAATCTCTGTTGAGTCGGGCGCATTGAAGCTTTCAAACTCAGGCAATTCAACATCAAATCCCCCTCTGTCTTCCACAAATTCCACAGCCTTAACTGCTAGACATGATCCATGATCCATCTGTATGTCATCCTGAATGGGAATGTTGCTGGCATGAGCTTTTTGAGAATCCTTCCTTGAGGTAGAACTTGAAACTTGATCCATATGTGTGTCCAGCTGCTTCATGCGAGTGCTCAAGGATTCAAATTTCTCATTCAGATTAGTGTACAGGTTCTCTAGCTTCGAGCTGAAAGAAGCTGTGTTCTGCTGTTGCTTTTCAATTGATTGTTCTATCATCATCTCTAGTCTGCTCCTTTGTGTAGGAGGTGCTAGATAGGAAGTGTAGTTATGGTCTCTTGATCCTTGAGCATGCCTAGAACCTTGTCTGTGCTGATGTCCCAATGTATGTCCATAAGAGTCGGCTCCAGCCATATAATGTACCTCTGCAAATTTATCAGTTTTTGCCTCTGCTCGGAACTGTCTCTCCCTAAGTAAGATGTCGTGGATGTCATCTATCTTACTCTGCATCTCAGCTACTTGCCCAACCAATACATGGTAATCTGGTAAGATGGGATTTCCTTCCCCATCTATTTTCTGACCTTTTGCGTTGCATATGTGACCCTCTTGGTCTCGTAGAACGTCGTTTTCACCGCGAATCAAAATAACAGGTTCCATGGTGCGGAACCCATTGAACGTCTCAGATCTCAGCATCGCTGTTCTCGCCTTGTGTCGATCGATGCAAGGTGAGCAACGATCGATGCAATGCGAATCCCTGCGAATCCAAAAATCAAAAACGTGAGTAAACAAGAAAATTAAAAAGGATGCTTAGTCTAAATCCTAATACTAAATCTATTGGTGAACTAAAAAATCCCCGGCAATGGCGCCAAAAACTTGATAGGTGTATAGTTTTCCCTATTCTACTGCAAGTGCACAGTTAATGCAATCGTAGTATATAAGGTATCGAATCCCACGAGGACTCTCAGTCACACAATAGATTTATAGCAGTTCAGATTTAATTAAGCGAAGCAGATGTGAAAACAGTAAACGAAATAGCAAAGTAAATCAAGTGAGTTTGTGAGCAAGAAGGCAAAGCGTTAGGTTTCAGGAGTTCTCAGGAAATCAGGAACGCAAGCAATCAATCTATCTAGATCCAATCAATAACTATTCTAGAACTCAAACACTGATATAGAATTAACCAAATTCCTTTGCGATAATTCTCTAAGTCTAAGTGCAGCAAACCAAACTTCCGTTTGCGAGAACTAACAGATCAAACTAGCATTAATTCCAAGTTTGATATGTTCACAATTAACCTGAACCAAACTTCCGTTTGCGAACAGTTTAATTGCTTATCTAAGTTCTTTCTAGTTAAATTAACCAACTTCCGTTGAATTAATCAACCTAACATCATAGCTCTGATTAGCTACTTCAGATCAAGCATTAAGAACAACTTAGATAAAGAACTAGCAGATATGAATCTCTACAGATTAATTAAACTATAATTCTCTGAAATCCTAAATGAGAATCCTTCAACCTAACAGGTGATCTACTCAGACATATTCATCGAGACAGAAGATATCATAAGTAGAAAACCAAATATCATAAAATCAAATAAGAACTGGGGTTCAAAATCAAGTCTCTTTCGAGAACCAAACCAGCCCCTAAAATCTCCTAAGAGAATAAAACTTAGTTATGAAGTATATCCAAGCGTTGCCTAAACAATGGCTCAAAAACTCTATTTATAACCTAAAACACGTTTTGGGGTTTCTTTGTAAATATCAGGAACTTCTGGGCAGAATTGAAATGTTATCATTCTTCATCAAACCGTCGTTTGGCCCATCTCGCTGGTGCATCGATCGACGCCATAAGTGTGACGATCGTTGCATCTCGGAAATATCAACAGTGAACTTTATCTCTCGGCCAAATACTCCAATTAGCTCCAGAAAGTGCCTAAATCACCAAATATGCTCCAAATGTGCTTGTACCTAATAAACACCTGAAAAGACTCTAAAACATAGTAAAAGACTCGATAAATAACACATATACCATGGTTAAAATCCCTAAAATCCATGGTATATCAGGTGTCATAATAAGTCATGAGTGTAGAGGAAAAGTCGGGTAGCTTTGTAACTAACACTCTGGAGATGTATGTTCAACATGATTGAACCAAAATAGGCAGAGGAAATCGTTCACCACCCGCAGAGAAAAGTTATGGCTCACCTAGTAAGCCTGTTATAGTATCTCCATCCCGGTTTCAGATTCTAGCTGATATACTAGAGGACCCTGAAGTTAGTGAATCAGAAAGGAATAATCTTGAGGAAGGCAAAGATGCGCCTGAGTTTTGGGATAATAAACAAGGCAAAGTTAACGATTCTAGCCACACAGCTAAAGAGTCTAAATCTGTGACTAAACCGATAAGAGGATAGCGAGAATGAAGGATTTGCAGTTTGCGAAAGCCCAAAGAGTTTCAAAAAAAAATTCTGTAAGGAAATTATGACATCATTATTTTCTTGGAACATGTGTGGGTTCAATATGCCACGCAAACACGAAGCAGTACGAATATGGATTCAGGCTAAAAGGCCAGTGTTTGGCTGTTTCTTAGAGACGAGGTAGAGCAAGAAAATTTATCATTATGCCTAAATGTTGTTGTACCAGGATGGAACGCGATCTCTAACTACGATCACCACCCTCTGAGACGCATTTGGTTTTGCTGGTCTGAGAATGTTGTTGTCAATCTACTGCATAAAACTGCCCAGAAAATCACTTGTGTGATTCAATTCCCTGACACTAGGGAATAATTTATCTGCTCAACAATCTATGCTTTTAATCAGGTTATGGAGAGGAGGAGTTTCTGGGAGAAAATCAAAGCTATGAAATTTTTGTGTGATCATCTTTGTATCTCGTGGATGTTAATAGGGGATTATAATACCACTTTATTATCCACTGAGCATTCCTACAATTTCCCATACCTCACGGATCATACAGGTATGAGTCATTTCCATGAATTTTTATTAAGCTGCAATCTCTCAGACTTGTCTTTTGTTGGTGCATAATTTACTTGGTGGAATAAGCGCGAGGAGGATACGATAGAGAAGAAGCAGGAGCGAGCTTTAAACAATAGTGATTGACTGCGTGCTTTTCCTAACTCTTATGCGATTTTTGATTTGGGAGGAGTATCTGATCAAGCTAGATGTTTGGTTCGGCTAAGGGCTCAAGTGGATCATACCAAAAACCCATTCCGTTTTTTCAACTATCTAGTAGAGCATGATGAGTTTTTACCCACTGTCACGCGTATATGGTCTCAATCTGGTCCATTATACCATTCTCGATCTGCCCTCCGGATGCTACATTCGAAACTTAAAGCGTTGAAGAAGGAGTTAAGAGACCTGAAACGCACTGATTATGGAGATCTCTCGACCCGGAATAAGCAGGTTTTTGATCATCTATGTATGTGCCAAAACACAGTTCTAGTTTATCCCAGCCCAAGTAATCTAGCAACGAAAGCTCAAGCCTCGGAACAATGGAACAAACGAGCATCGATTGAGGAAAAATTCTATCGATAGAAGTCCTGCATTGGCCAACTCAAAGTGGGTGATCAGAACACCAAATTCTTCCACCATATGGAACAAAGTCCTGCTTCAAAGAATTCCATCAAGATTCTGGTAAAGGGGTATGGTGAGACTTTGACAAGGCCGTAGGAGACTAAAGAGAGGTTGTTGGACATTTTCAGCGATTTTTACAAACACAAACATGTGGTTAAGAGGAGGTTTCAGTTTAGACACTTCAGTCCCTGCTCGCTTACCGTTGCTCAGAAAGTGATAGGGCCTCACTTGTCTCTCCTATATCGGATGCGGAAATTTACATGGCTCTGCGTTCTTTACCGAATGACAAGGTATTTGGCCCAGATTGCTTCACAAAAGAATTTTTCCTCGCTGCTTGGTCGATAATAAGAAATATGACTTTGTTACCATAGTGCAATCTTTTTTCCTGTTTTGGGGTCTACATATTTGAATTAATTCCACTGCATTGACACTTATTCTAAAAGTAACGAATGCGCAAACTATGAAGGATTATCGCCCCATAGCTTGTTGTAATCTCGTCTATTAGGTAATATCAAAGCTCCTTGCGAACAGATTAAAGGTCATTATGCTTAAGGCTATTGCACCAAACCAATGTGCATTCACCAAGGGGCATATCCTACTGGAAAACGTTTTTCTAGCTTCATAATTGGTAAATGGTTATCATAAGGAAATGGTCTCGCCTAGGTGTGCTATTAAATTTGATATTCAAAAGTGTTTGATATTGTGAAATGTTCTTTCATCTTATCATTTGAGTTTTGCTGATGATATTTTGGTCTTTACTGATGGAACGACTCAGTCTTTGGATGGTGTTCTCACGGTTATGGCTCAATTCACAGATTTTTTGGGACTTCATATCAATGCCAATAAGTCGTCAATCTACATAGCTGGTAATGACCATGTTACTCTCACCACAGCAACTTCTAGTCAGGGAATTAGTATTGGTACTCTTCCAATACGATATCTTGGACTGTCCCTTACAACGAAGTCTTTAACCAAACATGACTATGAACCCCTACTTGACTAGATTCAGAACCACATGCTTTCCTGGTCAAACAAGCCATTGTCTTTTGCAGGAAGACTACAACTTCTCATGTATGTAATTTCAAGCACTGTCAACTTCTGGAATATGGTCTTTATTCTTCCTGCAGGTTGTATCGATGCCATAGAGATCTTATCCAGTACGTTTTTATGGTCTGGTACTTCTGTCTAGGTTAAAAGGCCAAGATATCGTGGACTGATGTGTGCCTACCTAAGGCTGAGGGCGGTCTAGGCATCCGAGATCTTCATCAGTATTTTAGTGTGTTTGCTCTGAACTTAATCTGGAGGTTATTTAATCTCTCGGGCTTTTTGTGGGTTTCATGGACAACACATCATCTTATGCATGACGGCTCTTTTTGGGATGAAAAGGCATGCACTAATTGCTATTGGATATGGATGATATTACTTAAGCTAAGACCCCTAGCTTATGATTACTTTCGTTTTGATGTTTGAGATGGGAAGAGGATTTTTCTGGTTTGATTACTACCTTGGAATTGTAAAATTAATGGACATTTTTGGTGAAACAGGGCCACAGATTATGGGCATAAACAGGAGGGCTAAGATATCAGATGCTTCCATAAATGGACGATCGACACTCAGCTCATCCCTCACTCTAAAGCGGATGTGAATACTCTGATCTGGAGACATGCACCTGATTCATACAAAATTTTCTTCTCTGCGTCTTACAACATGGGAGCAAGTAAGGCATCGAGGGGATAAAGTTGAATGGCATCAAATTGCCTGGTTTTCTCAAGCTACACCTCGACATTCTTTTATTGTGTGGCTCGCAATGTGGAATAAGCTGTCTATGGGAGATATAATGAGTAGCAAGGGCATTACTCATCCTTGCCTTTTTCTGTTGAGAAAGAGATGAAACGAGAGATCATCTGTTTTAAGCTTGCCTTTATACATTCATTGTTTGGCTAAAAGTTGCAAGTGAGTTGATGGGATAGGCTATAACCCCGGACTGGACAGATACATTGACCTTTATCAAATTGTCAGGAAGTAATAGGATGGATTACATTATGCTTCGCATAGCATTCCAATATGCCATCTACCATATTTGGCGTGAACGAAACTCCTGACGGCACCAGAAGAGATGGGTCTCACCGGAGCAAGCTTGCTCGGAATATTGAGAGGGTTGTCCGTATGAGGATATCATCTCTCGGCTATAAGACGCCTCACATATTATAGTGTCTTTTGGGCAGATGGTTTGCAGTGTCTTAGTGCGAAGACATCTTTTTCATTCGAATCAAATTTCTATAGTGCCCATTCTTTGATTCTTTATTCATGTAAAGTAGCTTTTTCTAGCCATTGATCAATAAATTTGATATTTTATATAAAAAACACTATAAACTTAGTTACATTACTAATAACTTGAAAACTTGATTATCAAATAATTATAACACATCATCTTGTAAAAATGATAGAGGCTCAACATAGTTAAGTATAACACATGTGAAAGCTAAAAAATATTTTAAATACATTATATGTAATGTACAAATGATTTTTTTTTTAAATATCAATCTTAAGACTGCATACGAAGTCTGATTCTATTAACTACATTGCTAATATTCTTCAAAATTTGATTAAAATAAATTACCAAATATAAGAATGTAAAATTCACGCAGGAGGAATATATACAACTAACACAAATTTATAAAAACTAAAATCAACGAAATTCATCACAAATATACAAAAAAATTGTGTTTTTAAATTTTTTTATCATTTCAGACTTTTAAAGAAGTCTGCAATACTTTTATCAGACCTCTATTGTAGTCTGAAAAGAGGTATTTTTGCAATTAGAATGTTACAAAGCAGATTGCGGATGCTGTCTGACAGCCGTTCAGACAACGTATGCAATCTGCTTTGTAAATTTGTGACTTTTTGTCAGACAGCTTATGAAGTCCGAGAACAAAAACGGGTAGTTTTGCAATTGACTCAAAATTTTGACTTTTTTATCACACTTCTACTGCAGTCTGACAAAAAGTAGGGGGTATTTTTAGGGTTGACCAAAATATTTTTGGGGTTAACTTTTTAGAATAGACTTTTATTGCAGTTTGAGAAGATATTCAAATAGCAAGGGAAGTCTGATAAAAAGTTTTGCATTTTTGGGGTATTTTTGGTGTTGACCAAAATTTGTATTTCAGATTTCCATAGCCGTCTCACAAAAGTAATACATTTCAGACTTCTAGAGTTGTCTAACATTTTTTCCCTTGTTTTCATACTGCTTTAGAAGTCTGAATTTTTTTTCTCTTATTCTGGTTAACATTTAAAAATTTTGGTCAATACCCTTTTTATTTTCAGACTTCGGATTCCTTGTGAGAAAAAGTCAAGATTCTTTCAAATTCACTCAACTCTTTTGTCAGACTCTATAAGAAGTTTGAATAAAAAATCAAATTTCGATCAACTGCAAAACTACCCTCTGCTTATTTAGACTTATTGGTGAAGAATGATAAAAAAATTGTTTGCAAAGGAATTTCTCAGACTTCATTGGTGGTATGTTAACTTAAAAGTCAATTGCAAAACTACCCTCTCATTGACAATCAGACTTCGTGGAAAGTCTAAAATCACGAAACAGATCAGAAAATCGAGGAATCTTGTGAAAAATCATATAAATCTTGTTTTGAGCTCGTTTTTAGCTTCGCCAAGCACCCAAAATGTGAATTAGAGAGTTTTTGATGAAATTGGCGAGGAAATAAGAGAATAGAAGGTTGTCAACTCTAATGTAGAGCTTTAATTGCCCGAAGTTGGTTGTGTGAGACATTAGGAGCTCAAATTTGGTTGTTAATAGTGGTTGAATGAATTGGAGAATATTACAGTTTCATAATTAAGTTAGACCTGAAAGATATTTTTGTCTTTTGGTAATAACATCAGACTTCTTGTGAAGTCTGATGATGGAATTATAATGAATACCTAACTTATTAAGGGGATATATTAACGAAGAAGAAGAAAAAGAAGGGTGAGAGCAATTTTAGGGTTAACTTTAATTTAAGAGGCATTTTTACAGTCAACCCGACAATACACAACAATTTTTTTTTAAACAGTACTTTTATTTATATTTGTAACCAACTGTTAAAAACTTGTTAACACCAAACCAGAGACCAGCCAACAAAGCTAATACAAACTTACATTAAAAAACAGAGACTTAATACATGAACTCAAAATAGAGCAAGCCATGTTTGGAGAATAGTAGAAGCAGAATTGACACATCTCCTACATCTCTCGAAATGGGAATGAGCTTATACCTGATAATCTACATGATTTCAACGATTAACACCGAATGGGGTTTACAGACATAAATGTGTAATATTAAGTTCCTTTAGTGCCATATGAGATAGATCGAAGCTTCGAAGATTAACTTCACGATGAGATTTATGTTTTTATTTCTGGTTGGGTCTTTAATCAATCTAAATCCAGCCTCTAATTGGGAAGGAGGGTTGACCTGGATTGCAGAAGAAAAGAAAGACCATACCTCATTGATAAAAACACAGTCAAAGAAGAGTTGTTTGGATTCAATTCCGGTGCTGAATAAAAAACATTTTGGAGGAACAATGATCCCCCAACTCCGCATACGATCCTTGGTGGTATGTTACAAAGGCGTGCTTAGGTAATTTGTCTGAAAACCAAATTGTGTAAAACTAACCAACCTGTTGACCCAGAGGATTGAGGAAGTTCCAAACCATTGAGGACGAAAAATTAACCGATGGAACCATGTCTCCTACTCTCCACTTATAACAATCATCAGGTACACCCACACGGAGAATTTCTGGAACAGTGAGGGAATCAAGCATGAGAGTAAATATAGCATTTCTGGATCTACTGCCTGCCAGCCACTAGCCATTAGGCATCCACACATCCGCTACCACAAAATCCACCGGAAGATCAGCTATGCTCAGTCCATTATCACCAGTCACCTCTATCAATAGACCCAATCATGTCCAATCGTCAAACCAAAAACTCGATGTAAAACCAAAAACTCACAAAACACAAAGGTAAGAGCCAAAGGTCTTAACTTATACAAGCTCTTCCAAATCCAACTCTCTCCCACTAGATTGTCCATTTCCCAGAAGTTGTTAGACCCAATTACTTTCCTCCTAATCCAAGACACCCAATGTGAACCGCCCGAAGCAAAGTTGAGCCAAATCAATTTAAGGTAAAGTACCTTGTTCCAAGCAGATAGGCGCCTCCGACCGAGTCCTCTACTTTCTTTCGGTGTGCATAATGATGCCCATGAAACTTTTCCCTTATTCGATTAAACCGACCCTTTCTAGAGAAACTCATTGCACATCTTCTCTATTTCCTCTAGGCAGCTGGTTGGTAGAACAAAAACAGAGGCCCAGAACGAAACCATAGAGTAAATAAATGCTTGAATTAAATGCAGTCTACCTGCAAAAGACAAAAATCTATTCATCCATGCTGAGAATCGAGAGAATTTCTAATCGAGAGGCAGTTGGTAGTCCTGCTTCTTCATCGTTTTTAAGTGAAGGGGACGTCCCAAGTATCGCACAGAAAAGATGCATGCTTCAGACCAAAACTCACAGCCAATTCATGATTATAATGAGTGTTACCTCCATCAAAAGAAAGCGATGTTCTCTACTAGTTAATAACAAGGCTAGACATATCATCTAACTCCTTGAGGATGCCAATGATAACTTCTAGAGAGCTTTCTGTCCCGTCAAAAAACACAAACATGTCGTCCGAAAAACTCAAGTGGGTTACTATAGGTGCCACTGCTGTTCGATGTGTACCAAAACCCCCATTAGCACCTCCCATATTCTTGGATAGAACATCTATGCCAAGCACAAATAGTAAAGAATAAATAGGATCTCACTACCTAATGCCCTACTTATCATCAAAGTAACCTATCCATTCCCCATTAGAAGCAATGCTATAAGAGGGAGATCAGACACATTCGTTGAAGAGAAACTCCAAACTCAGGTTGTGATAAGCCTTAGTGAGATCAATCTGAAGACATCATTTTAAGATATACCCATGTGTGTTAAAATCAGTCACTAACTCGGAAGCTAGTAAAACATTCTCGCATAACTGCATACCCTCTATAAAACCAACCGGACTGGACTGAACCACTAGAGCAGTAAACAGTTCCAGTCTCTTTTCCAAGATTCAAGAAATTACCTTCTATATGGTAGTACATAACAAGACAGGTCTGAACTTAGAGAGTTTATTTGCCCCTTGAAGTTTGGGTAACAGCGCTATTGCATTTGCATCAAACCGCTTTAAAAGCCGACCAGATATGAAGAATTCTTGGATTGCAGCTATAGTGTCAGCACCAATGATCTCCCATTGCACCAAAAAAGAATTCCAATGAAAATCCGTCCGGCCCCGAGGCCTTATTCTTTGACATTTTGAACAACATTTGAAAAATTTCTTGCTCAGTCGGAATAGCCATCAATCGAGACGCCAACTCCTTGGATCATATAAAAGGATGGATTTCCTTTATTTGATCTTCAAAGGCCGGATTGATGCCCCTCTTTTCAGATCTCTTCAAGCGACTGAAGTACTCCACCGTCATCTCCTTAAGTCGAGTATTATCATCAGTTGTTTCTCCATTCTCATCAGTTAATTGTTTGATCATATTCTGAGCTTGATGTGCAAAGACCATCTTATAGAAAAAGGTGGTATTCAAATCTACTGTATTTATTCACTTGACTCTGGACTTTTGTCGGTACAATGATTCTTGATCACTTTCAAAGAAATTCCACTTTTGCCTTGCCATTAACTCCTCTCAGAAAAGAGAAACAGTTGGCTGGCAAAGCATATCAGTCTGAATCCTTTCCAATTCCTCCAGTGCATCTCGATCTCTTTGCTGAATATTACCAAACCCCTCAAGATTCAGAACCTTACAACAAGAATTAGCTTCCTTAATCCTCTTACCAAGATAAAACATCTTTGAACCCACCCGTATTGGTTTCCTCCAAGCCTCGTCCAACTTTACTTTGAATGTCGGATGAGTAGAAAGAAAGGAAAAATACTTGAAAGATTTCCTACTCCCATGAATGATCGGATCCGTGTTGACCAAAAAGACAAGTGGTCTGAGTCTCCCGGTGGATCAAATAGAGCCGTAGGCTCTGTAAATTCTAAAAGCCATTCTTTATTTTCCAAAGCTCTTTCTAACTTCCACGAGATAGGATCTTCCGGCCTGCCATTTGACCAAGTGAAAAAGACCCCTAGCCGGGAAAAAAACACCATTACAAGAAATTGAGGTATTCATAGCAGTAGAATATAACGTTATGATGAGGTCATCAGAACCAAACCAAACCAGGCGCTGACTGACTCAATCACTGACTCAACCACTACGTCAAGCAGCGCAAGGAGATCAAGAGAAATAAAAGCCACGATGAGTTCTGATCCAACACAAGGCATAGCACTGATTATACATCCAACAATCAATCCTAAGAAGACAGATGACCCAGGAGGAATCATAACACATGGAGAATATATTATGGAGCCGAGAAGATCTAACAAGGCATATGAGCTTATCTTAGCTCAAGTGGAGACCAAGGTCCAGACATCTAGCTCAGCTCATCATCAGCATGCCACTAAGAAGAGTCATCCCCAAAAGATGACACAAGAAGAAGATACCGAAAAGGAGCTAACCATATGTAGCATCACAACTAGCTCAGCGGATAACATCACGACTAGCTCAACAGACTTGCCATATATGGAAGCAATCACATTTGGAAGGTAAATTCAGCACCAAACCTTTACCTATCAAAACTACAGTGTTTTGAGCTCCTTTCCATCAAGACCAGACGTCCTCAGCTGCACAAGACCACACAAGATTCTCCATAACTTCAAGAAGTCACACTTACCATTTTTGGAGAAGAAAGGGATCAAACACCAACGGCTTCTTTCCAAGAATAAAAGCTGCGACTTCTATGCCAATAAAGATGTTCCAGAGATCCTCACTTATCCCTTGAAACCATCCAGATACAAAGGAACAATCAAGAGCATGGATCCTTGCCAAAATCGGCCTAACGGCTAGTTTCCTTTAAGTTTGCGATTTCTTGTTCAAGGTCAATATGACCGTTAGTCTTAAGTCCTATAAAGTCTCATTGTATTGTTCATTTGTAAATCACCTTTCAACCTTTAAATCAAAGTATTATTCAGTTTCTTTCAAAGAGTGTCTTTGTTAAGATCTTTTGTCTTAGGATTCATTTGAGTGATTCAATTGTTTCCAAGGATTATTGGATTAGGTTTGCTTGTGTGACTCAAGTAGAACTAGTTCACCACCGATTGAGAGAGTCAATCAAACCCACCGGTTGAGAGAGTCAATCACTACATTCATTCCATTCCTCTTTCCATTTAATCACTTCAACATCCATCCTAAGGAGTCTAGAGACCCACGGTTGGATCCATCTCACCACATCATCACCCACGATCTAGAAGAGAGAGACTTCAGTCCCTGTTCTACATCAAACACGCTTTCCATCTTGCATCACGTTATGTGCTTTTCTGGTATGGTAAACATCACCCTTTTTATAAAGCGTTTTAAAATGCATAAACGCTATGTATGTGTGGTCAAATATTTAATTTTAGTAACGCTTTAGGTTAACGTAGGATACACAACCCTAATCACCAAATAAATGATGTATAATGTTTAGGCGGAAAACTAATAATTTACTCGCGTACTTAGAGAATTGACCCAAAATTTTGACACTACCTCGTAATTCATTGTTTCACACACTCTCTGTCTCACTCCATTGTTTCATAGGAAGCTTCTTTTTTTCGATTGAAGCAAAGGTATCTAAATTTGTAAGGATCTCGTTTCGCTCTGTGATTTCGATTTATGGTTACATTTTCTAGAATTAAATTATTTCAATTTTTTTTTGGGTTTCACAGGTGAAGAGTTCGGTGTTCGATTGAAGCAAAGGTATGAGATACTTTAGGGTTTTTGTTTTCAGTTTGTGCTTTCAATTAATGTTTATTGTTTCCGTATTGATTTGCTTTTCCATTGTTTTGGGTTTTACAGAGGAAGATTTCGGTCTTCGTTTCAAGCAAAGGTATATCAAACGCAAAAGGACTTTTTTGCACTTTGCTCTTTTGATATGTTTTCTGATTTTCTATTTGATTTAAGTTCTCTGAGTATTTCATCGAAATTGTTTTTTTTTGTTCTTACAGTTTCTACTCGATCCTCCTTAATAGTGCTACTATTGCTACTTTGAGGTACCATACTCCATCCTTATTATCTTGTGTAACTTTGATACTGTCTAGTTACTAGAGTGTCAAATTCAATAAAAATAATCACAAATGTATGTATCATTTGGTCATGGAGTTGTGGTATTTTTGTAACATGGACAAATCTTGGGTTTAGCTTCCAAGGTATGGACTTGTATATTATTTTTAGTTATTTTCTTTGATATTTGACTTGTTTGGTTTCTGCCTTTTGATTGAAATTTGAAATGTTTATTAACCTACATAAATAGCTGTGAGTATGAGCAAGGAGGAACTGATTATGTTAATGCATCAGCAACGAAGCTGGGTAATCCTCCGAACATGGTTTGTCCATGTTCTGATTGCCGCAATGTGAGCCATCAACCAGTAGACACAATACTTGATCATATGGTAATTAGGGGTATGGAATAGATCTATAAGAGGAATTCATGATGGAGTATTCATGGGGATATAAGGAATATGACAGACGATGTTCTGAGTTCTTCGTTGGAAGCTTATGTGTTGTTTGGAACAACTTTCTGATGATGGGAAAAAATTATAGTCTTGGAACGGAAATGGAGATCAACATCAGTATGTTGAAAAGGGAAGGAGATTCAGAGTTTAAGAAGAAGTTAGAAGATGCTGAAACTCCACTCTACTCTATTTGTTTTAACTATTCCAAGGTTTCCGCAATAATGGGTCTTTACTGAATAAAAGTAAAGAGTGGGATGTCGGAGAACTATTTCGATCAGCTTTTGAACCTTGTACGCGAGATGCTACCTGAAGGTAACGTGCTTCCAATATCCATATATGAGATGAAAAAGTTCTTGAAGATATTTGGTTTTGGGTATGATATTATTCACGCTGCAAGAATGATTGCATTCTTTCCAGGAAGGAGTATGAAGATATGAGAAGCTGCCCTAGATGTAATGCTTCAAGATGAGAATTTCATAAGCACACATGGGAGGAAAAGAGAGGGATTCCAGCTAAAGTCCTTAGGTATTGCGCAATAAAGGACAAATTCAGAAGGATGTAACGATCAAAAAGAATAAGTGAGGATCTGCTGTGGCATTTCAACAATGCTAGTACCAATGGAACAATGCGACACCTTGTGGATTCATTAGCTTGGGCCCATATTAATGATCAATGGCCATAGCTTGTTGCTTAAGAAACCTTCGACTCGGTCTATCTACAGATGGTATGAATCCATTTTATATTCATAACACGAAGTACAGTACATGTCCAGTATTGCTAGTGAACTACAACATGCATCCGACATTGTGTATGAAGGCAGAAAATATAATTTTGACTCTATTAATCCCTGGACCAACTGCACCGAGCAACAACATCGATGTGTATCTTCAACTACTGATATATTATCTAAAGGATCTATGGAATGAAGGTAAAGAGGTTTACGACTTGATATCTATGGAGAATTTCAGACTAAGAGCTATGTTGTTATGGACTATTAGTGATTATCCAGGGTTAGGGACACTTGTTGGTTGTAAAGTTAAATGTAAACAAGCGTGTAATTTCTTTGGAAAGGATACACCCTTTAGATGGCTAAAATTTAGTCGAAAACATGTGTATATGGGCAATAGGAAACGACTCAGACCTGGGCATCCATATAGAAGAAAAAGTATGGTTTGAAAACTTTGTGGAAGAAGGGTCTGCTCATACAATTCAAAATGGTTCTTAAATATTAGAGACACTCAAAGATTTTAAAAATGATTTTGGCAAACCTTTAGAGAAGAAATGAAAAATCAAATGATCTGATTTGGGTGATAATTAGGCGCTTTCACATGAAGAATGTGAAGAAGACTCTGATCAGTGGAGGTGGAAGAAGCGGACTATTCTCTTCGTACTACCTTTTTGTAAGGTTAGTTATTTTTAAATGTAAATCTGGATTAGCTAAGTTAAAAATTTTGTTCAGGGTCTTACTAAATTTGTTTGTTTTATGTAATTAGGCGTTTTCACATGAAGAATTTGAAGAAGACTCTGATCAGTGGAGGTGGAAGAACGTTTCTGAGTCATTTTATCAACTGTGATGCAAAGTGCTAAATCAAAAGATGGCTTGAAGTCACAACAGGACCTTGAGACAGATCCACGAATTCTTGAAGGTCATCCCCCTACAGAGGGCTACAGAAGTTAGACTCACTGATACAGACAGAGTAATAACGCATGGATATGTTCTAATAAACACATCAATATTAATCCTTATGTTGAATAAGTTCTTTTGAGTTTTAGATATTCACATTTTCATTCATTGATCCTTTTTACCGTACGAAAACTAACTTATGGAAATTGGAAACAATATGCATTTGGAAGAATTACAAGACACTGATGTCAGATGTAGGTAAAATGAAACTCATTTATGGAAGATTCATGGGGAAAGGTTTTCACAGAGGATAAAAGAAAAGGTTAGATCATAGTTTTGGATGCATATAATTTTATTTTCAATCACTAATAATGTTAGTTAATACTATTATCTTATTTTCTTGTCATTAGATTCCAACGAACTCAACGGATAATTCCACCAAGCTGAGGTGGTTAGCATATGGTTCAAGACATATGGTCCAGAGCTACAAGGGGTATATCATTAATGGACATTTGTTTCACACTGGGGATGTAAAGCGGAAGACTCAAAACAGTGGAGTAACTCTCGATACTAATCATATGGCATATATAGTTTCATACTATCGAGTGATAAAAGAAATCATATTGCTAGACTATCACATGTTCCAAGTTCCGCTATTTAAGTCTAAATGGGCCAACGAAGGGAATGGTGTGAAGGAAGAAGACGGCTTTACGCTAGTGAACCTACATGTAAACCAATCAAAATTTCTTCAAGATCCTAATATTCTGCCATCCCGAGCAAAACAAGCGTTCTACTCCAAAGACGAAGCCTCCTCACCTTGGTATGTAGTTATGAGGGCGCCACCAAAGGGGTATCACGAGTTAGAGATAGAATCATAAATTGTTGCAGCACCATCAAAAATCCAAGAGATTGACGATTCAAACTAGCATTCTAACGACAATAATTTATGTGCCAGAGATGATTGTTAAGTAGTCTTAGTGATGGATTAATTAGATCTAGGAATCCTAGATCTAGGAATTATAGTGAGGAGTTAATTGGCTTTCAGTTTTTGCTAAATGGTTGTTTTGGTTTATTTTTATTAATGTTACACTTCATCCGACAAAGCCTTCAAGACATATCAAGCATCAACAAGGCTTGGATGTGACTCTTATCGAAGTGATTAAAACCAGAAAGCTGAAGCATGTTTGAAAACTTGTTGAAAATATGTTGCGGGATGGAGAGGAATTTGAAAGAAGATCAATGAAACATTCAACTGAAGAAGTGAATGAGCTGAAGGACAAGAACAACTTCAAGAGGAAAATATCTCTCACCCACTCAGGAAGAAACTGAGCATCATTCCATCGAAGATGGTCAGATCCAGCAATCAGAAACCAAGAAGACGAAAAACAAGAGGACCAACAAAGATGCTTAAAGTGGCTAAAACCACGAGGAAAAGGTTGATGTTGAATTAACACGTCTTGGTGAACATGTTGTAAAAGGATCAGTGACACTTTCCTCCCTTCTTAGACCTCTTGTGAGGGAGAACATACATTATACTCTCGAAGATTGGTGGTACCTTAATGATCAAACGAAAGACACGCTATAGAATATAATCCATGAATTCTTTTAAACTTACAAAACTACTTCGTTTTATAAAGTGTTTTTATAAACTTCGTAGTATATTGTAAGCGAGGTTCAATTTGTCAAAAGATTGGAAAAATATTGTATTTTCAAACAAATGGAATGTATATGGAGGGCTTCTAAGTCTAATCTTGTTGCCCAAGTGCGTTCTGTAAGGAGTAAGCAACAAATCCTTAACTTGAAACCAAGCAAAATCCAGCCAGTGACAGCTTGGGCAAATTGGGTTAAGAGTAGGACATCCACGTTTTTTTTAAGGTTGTTGATGTAATCTCCAAGGATTTGAAGCCACAACGAACCAGATAGAGGTGCAAAGGTTATACTGAAGTCTCTCTCCTTTGAACCACGAACAAGATAGAGCGCTGGAGCACGGGCAGCTGGACTGAAGTCACTCTCTGCTGATGCTAGTAGATGAATCGATGAGAAGCTGTAACAAGAACTGATTTGGTCTTGAGCTGCAACGGTAATCCTCACAAGACAACTCACGGCCGATGGAAAAAACAAGTAGCTAGGTTGTTTATTTGAGTAAATGTAACTAAAAAAATATGGATAGGGCCTTAAGGCATTACAAGAATTAAAACACAAAAATAAAGACAAATAAAATCCCCTTAGGCGTGTGGAAGATCCTTGGATTCCTGGGACGTGCATTCTATCTGATGAAACGGGCCTCGGGTTACCTGTTAAAAACATTACAAGGAAAACCCAGTGGGATACAACCTTGCAAGAGAAAAATAATATAACATTCGGTCCACAGAGACGACACAGTCTAAGTATCAACAACTCCTATGGTGAGATCACTTATGTGTCGTCGATCCTAAGTAATGGCCAGATGGATGATCCTGGTGTGAAAGGATGGTCGTGGTCGGAATCGGTCGTTTCGGACATCCTCCAGGATAGCTGGTTCAAGACGGGCTGATCATGATCCAAATCGTATAAGTTCTCTGTGATGTCGTCTATACTGCTCCTGGTGATCAGATGCTCCATGGCTCGGTTGAATTTCTCTAAGAGTCTCTTCTGGCCGACTCGGGTCTCGGGCGCTCACCATTGTCGGGAATGGTTCATTTGGTCGGTCTGGTCAGGTTTGGTCGAACCGATGTCCTCATTATTCCCACCCTCTTGAGAAGGTTCTGTCTTCAGAACCGCATCACCTGCAAAAAAAGGAGATAAATCAGAAACATTAAAGCTCGGCGAAATGTTCATCTCTCCTGGAAGTTCGAGTTTGTAGGTGTTGTCGTTGATCATCTCCAGGACTCTGAACGGGCTGTCTCCTCGTGGTGAAAGCTTCGATTTCCGTTGGTTTGGAAACCTCTCGGGTATAATATGTAACCACACCCAATCTCTTGGCTCGAAGGTGATCTCATTCCTCTTCTTATCGGCTTGTCGTTTGTAATGGACCATCTTCTTCTCCAGATTGTCCTTGACCTTCTGGTGCATATTTTTGATGGATTCAGCCTTATATTCTCAATATTGTTTGGTGAACTCCAGTGGCGGTAACGGCTTGAGATCTATGGGCGTCTGTGGCTTATATCCATACACAATCTCAAAAGGCAAAAGATTAGTAGCAGAGTGGTTATCATTATTGTAAGAAAATTCAATGTACGTAATACAATCTAACCAATTACATAAGTTTTTACCGATCGTGGCCGGTAAGAGGGTTGATAGTGTGCGGTTGACGACCTCGGTATGGCCGTCCATCTGCGGATGACAAGTCGTAGAAAATAGAAGAAGTCCCAAGTTTCCTCGACAGCATCCTCCAGAAGTGGCTCAGAAACTTCGTATCTCGATCAGATACAATGGTCCGGGGTAGGCCGTGCAGTCGCACTACTTCTCGGAAGAATAAGTCGGTCGTCTCAATCGCATCATTCTTCTTGGCGCATGGTATGAAATGGGACATCTTCGAGAATCGGTCGACCACCATGAATATAGAATCCTTGTGCCTAATCTTAGGTAAACTTAACACAAAATCCATAGAAATATCTACCTAAGACATGCTAGAAATCGGCAAGGGCATATAAAGACTGTAAGGATGTGACCTGACTTTGTTTTTAGCCATGGAATGCATTTAGAATAGAAACGCTCCACATCTCTTTTCAAGTGCGTCCAGAAGAAGTGGTCGGATAGAACGCTCATCGTCTTATCCATGCTGAAATATCCCATCACATCGCCTCCTTGGGATTCACGGATTGTAGGTCTTGCATTGAGCCTTGTGGAATACATAATCGTCGGTCTCGTAAAAGGAAGCCGTCATACAAGTAGAATGGTACCTTAGCTCCTTTACTGCATTCCTGAAAAATCGCACCAAAATAAGTGTCAGCGTCATAATGCTCCGTAAGTGTCTTAAACCCCAAAACTTTGGCATCCATGGTGCTGATCAATGTGTATCTCTGGGTTAGAGCGTCGGCCACAATTTTCTCCTTGCCCTTCTTGTACTTTATGATGTATGGAAATGTCTCCACGAACTCGAACCATTGCGTGTGTCTCCTTTTAAGCGTCGTATGTCCCCTCAGATGCTTTAACATCTCATGATCGGTGTGGACCACGAACTCCTTGGCCAGAAGATAGTGCTCCCATGTCAACAATGACCTCACCAAGGCATACAACTCCTTATCGTAGGTTGGATAGTTGAGTGTGGCTCCATTGAGTTTCTCGCCGAAGTAGGCCACGGGTCGTCCTACCTGTGTGAGTACAGCTCCGATCCCTAAACCTGAAGCATCACATTAAATCTCGAAAGTCTTGTTAAAGTTAGGCAAAACAAGAATGGGAGTGTTAGTCAAAAGATCCTTGAGCTTTTTGAATGCATTCTCTTGCGCGGATCCCCATTTGAATGGAACGTCTTTCTTGATCACGTCTGAGAGTGGTGTGGCTATGGTGCTGAAGTCCTTGATGAACCTTCGGTAGAAACTAGCCAATCCATGAAAGCTTCGGACATGGCCGATTGTGGTCGGTGTTTGCCATTACTGGATATCCTTAACCTTCTCTTGATCCACATGTAGTCTCTGCATGCTTACAACATAGCCTAGGAAAACAAGCTGGTCAATTCAGAACGTGCACTTCTTGAGGTTCACATAAAGGCCTTCTTGACGAAGAGTCTCTATTACTTGCCCAAGGTGCACGAGGTGGTCGGAGAAACACTTACGTTAAATGAGAATATGATCAAAGTAAACGACAACAAACTTATTGATGTAGGCTCGTAAGACTTGGTTCATGAGCCTCATGAAAGTGCTGGGAGCGTTGGTAAAACCGAACGGCATGACGAGCCATTCATATAGTCCCTGCTTGGTTTTAAACGACGTTTTCCATTCGTATCCTTCTTTTATCCTTACATGATGGTAGCCACTCCGTAGATCGATCTTAGAGAAAACAGATGCTTCATGAAACTCGTCCAACATGTCCTCTAGACGCGGTATCTGGTACTGGTACTTGATGGTAATGTTATTGATCGGTCGTCAGTCGACAC
This sequence comes from Orychophragmus violaceus, assembly GCA_030180135.1. Lineage (NCBI taxonomy): Eukaryota > Viridiplantae > Streptophyta > Magnoliopsida > Brassicales > Brassicaceae > Orychophragmus > Orychophragmus violaceus. Next base: position 41,780,905 of record CM058234.1, on the reverse strand, counting down.
ACATCCTCCATGATCCGTCTTTCTTGGGTACCAACAAGACTGGAATGGCACATTGACTAAGACTCTCGCGAATATAGCCCTTGGATATGAGGTCTTGAATCTTCTTTTCTAACTCCTTGGACTCTGTCGGATTCATTCGGTACGTGGGTCGGTTTGGCAGAGCTGCTCCTGGTACGAGGTTGATCTTGTGCTCAATGCCTCAGATTGGGGTAAGCCAATTGAAATCTTTTCCGGAAACACGTCCTTAAACCTTTCCAAAAAAGAAACCACTTGTCGGGGGCAGCTATATGTCATTAGATAATGAGTGTAGTACCTCCTTAAAGATCATCAGTAACACCTTTGTGTTCTGGCTAATAGCCTTAGATACGGAACTTGAAGTAATAGGCAGGTTGGTCTTACTGATCTTGTTGTCCTTGGCGAGTTTTAACTGCCTCCAGTGGTGTAAGCGGTGCGAGCTGGTACTTGCGCTTGTCGTGCCTGAACGAGTAGTGGTTGGTGCGTCCGTTGTGTAGCACCTCTTTATTGAACTTCCATGGTCGGCCTAGGAGTAGATGTCCAACTTGAATGGGACGACATCGCAAATCACTTTGTCTATGTACTTGCCAATGCTGAACAGAACGTTGAAATGATCGGCGATCCGTATTTCCATATCGTTGTTGATCCATCTAAGCCGGTATGGTCACAGGTGCTTTGAAACTTGTAGACTGAGATTGTCGACCATCTATCTGCTAGCTACATTGGCACATGATCCTCCGTCGATGATAAGGCTGCAGCCCTTGTTATTCACTGTGCACTGGGTATGAAAGATGATTTCCCGTTGAACTGTCTCAGGATCTACTATGGCGTTGAGAGCTCTCCGTATCACCAACATCTCTCCGGTGTCTGGGTATTCAATGGGCGTTCCCGGGTATGTCATCTCTTCGTCCTCTTCATGCTTGCCTTGCAACTCATACTCGCCAGCCTCCGTAAGGATCAATACCCATCAGTTCAGACATTCGCGGGCCATATGACCTTTTCCTTGACACTTAAAACATGTAATATCTCTAGATCAAGAGGTACTAGGAAAATTACATGCTTCTGGGCGGTTGGACTTGGGAACCTCGGTGTTCGTAATTTTGTACCGCGACTCGACCTCCATGTGGAGTTGCTCTGAGCTCGGTTCGTCGTCGCCGCCTTCCGCTTGTTGTGCTACTCCACCTAGATACTCATATGCAGTAGCTCGGACACATCGTGGTACGGCTGGATCTCGGCCTTCGGGGCAATGGGGTCATGTAGTCCGTCAATGAACTGAGCCATGAGGGTCTCCTCCGAGTAGTCTAACTCAAGCCGGTTCCGTAGTTGCTCGAAATCCTCGAAGTATTCTTCAAAGGACCTACTTCCCAGCACCAACTTAGGAAATCTCTCTGTAAGTCTCTATGAAAGTGCGTAGGTACTTACCTTCGCCTTAGTTTGTATTTCATGTCGGCTCACGTGGTGATCTGATCGTGGCGGTGTCATCTTCATTCAGAAACGTCTCGATCCCACCAGGACAAGGAGTGGTCCGTGAACTGGAGTGATGCTAACGCCGCTTTTCTCCGGTCGTTGTAGGCGTAGTAGTCGAATATATGCCCCATCCTTCATTCCTAATCGAGATATGCCTCCGGGTTAACCTTGCCTGCAAAAGTAGGAGGCTTTAGTTTAACGTCGTTTGTATTTGGTCGGTGTACCTCGTCACCTCGTATGCGTCCACGATGGACCGGATCGGGTCGTTGGTGGAATGGTCGGTGGTTTCAGTCGGGTGACTTGCCGTCAAGCTCCGGCATGTCCTCGTACGTGTCATCAAAACTGATTGACATGGACGTTCTGACCTCTCCGTGCTGGTGCGTTTAAGGGTACAGGCTGGGACGCGGCTGGTGGTACATGCACAGCTGGTTATTCAAGTCGGGCCAATATTTCTCTGATAACATGGATTGCCCCAAGTAGCTGTGGTTCACCAATTCATATCTTCCTGCACGCTTAGCTAACACTTAAACACAAAAGGAACTAGAACATGTAATAAGCACAAAAATTGGCAATTCCCAAAAATGGAAAGTTTACCAAAATTGCACAAATCACAAATTTGCCCTTCAAGAAAGTTGACCAAGTTAACTAAACCAAATAAACCAAGAGTATTACACGAGCTAACACACGATGCTATAACCTAACGAATGGTCTATCTGTGGCCATTCTAGAAATTTTCAGTCCTATTCTCTTTTTTTTTTAAACTTAGATGATGCAAATTAAAACAAGATCAACTAATCCTAAATGCAATATAGGGCAGTGACAGAATCAAAAGCAAGGAACTTCTACAAATCGGCAGTTACAAAATAGTGCAGCTTAACAAACCAAGGCGATATGCGGTCGATAACTACTCCTTAGCAACGTCTTCTGTCCTATTTGATGCACATTTCACATATGAAACAATGTCGCAAGGGTGAGGTCAGAGACAATGTGTAACACCCCGATCCCGGGGAACCGGCGTCTACGAGATAAGGCTAGCCGACATGTCCTCCCATTGGTCCCAGGATTCCTGTGCACGCTTTCTTCTGTTCAAAAGTACCGACTCAACCAGCATATGTATTCCTGCTACCTGTCCTGCGAGGAAAAAGGGCGGGAAAAAGGAAAAGGACTGAGCAATTGTTTGAAACACAATTACCCAGTGAGGGCGGATTCAGGGAACCCGCGATCTTGGCTTACGCCACACAACTACGAGATACAAGTACTAAGCTAATACCATCTTGCACACTAACGTCCGTTCGTGCTTACCAAGCCCGAAGCCCACACACTCCCAAACACCTATGGGCTCGAAGCCCCACACGTGCCATTACGCACACTCCGGAGGGCTCATCACACCCTCCCCGACGACAAGGACACATACCATTCCCGTTATATGCGCCCTACACGCAAAATCCCACGCCGTAACCTAATACACACCTACTCCGCACGCATCTATCATTCACATGCAATGTTTTCGGTTTAAGTGATGTCCTATCTTCTAGGTGCGTTCGTTCACATCAACACAATCAACAACTAAATCTAATGCATCACCTTGAAAACAGGCCCGAAGGCTTCACCACACAATCTATGTCAGTTCGTGCTTACCTGACCCAAAGCCCACACACTCCCGAACACCTACGTGCCCGAAGCCTTACACACGTGCTATTACACACACTCCAGAGGGCTCGTCACACCCTCCCCGACGAGAAGCCCGTGTACCATTCCTGTTTTACACGCCTTCCACACAAAACCCTAGAACAGTTCTATCACACATAGCCATCATACACAATCAATGTTTTCGAAGTTAAGTGAGAACCTACTGTCTAGGTGCCGTTTTCGGTTTAAGTGACGACCTATCTTCTAGGTGCTTTTTCAATTGCATCAACACAAATGATCCGCTAGATCTACAATACCTAGGAAAGACGACATTAACAAAGGACTCACGTCCCGAAATTGAAATAGAATAAGGCAAAGATCACGACCGGTCCTCACCTTGGCCAATGAAGGGAAAAATTGTAATTTAGGAACGCCAAACTCCCGAACGGACTTCATATCTGGCAAGAGGACGGAACAAAAAGTGGATTGGGCTTTCGTTTCGCTTGAATCGGGTTAACAATGGTCTAGTTACGGTCAATTGAAGATAATCAGCCCAAACCGGATTACACCGAACTAGACCGGTCAACCCGACCCGACACGGTCAACCCGACCCGACCCGGTCAACCTGACCCAACCCGGTCAACCCGACCCAAACTAAACCGGGAAATTGCAAATTGAATTGGACCAAACCAAACACAGATTCGTCATGAACAAACACGTTTTACAAAACAGATCATAACTTCTAAACGGTAAGTCCGAATTAGGAAATTCTTACCTTTCTGGAAAGTTGAGACCGAAAGCCTTTCAATGACATATTGTGCGTTCTGTGGATCCTTACGGATCGTCGGAAAAACGCAAATCAATCTGACGGCCAGAATTGCTTCGATCTTAGATCTGCGTTTGGAAAAGTGGTAGATCTAAGAAACGAGATTAGATCTCAGATCTAACACCACTGAGGATCAGATCTGGAAAAAAAAGAGAATAAAGAGAGGAGAATCAATGAGGAATGGGGAATCACATAACCCGAGAGAAGAACGAAGAGAGATGCATGGGAGAGAAGAGAAGATCGGACAAAGGTGGCTCACCGGAGACAGCTCACAAGGATCATGACCGGTCCTAACCTTGGCCAGTGAAGGGAAAATTTGTAATTTAGGAACTCCAGACTCCCTAATGGACTTCATATCTGGCAAGAGGACGGGAAAAGAAGTGGATTAGGGTTTCGTTTCCCTCGAATCAGGTTAAGAATGGTCTTGTTACGGTCAATTGAAAATAATCAGCCCAAACCGGATTAAACCGAACCAGACCGGTCAACCCGACCCGGTCAACCCAACCCAAACTAAACCGAGAAATTGGAAATTGAATTGGACCAAACCAAATACAGATTCGTCATGAACATACACGTTTTACAAAACAGATCATAACTTTCAAATGGTATGTCGGAATTTAGCGATTCTTACCTTTCTGGAAAGCTGAGATCAAGAGCTAACCAACGACATATTGTGCGTTCCGTGTATCCTTACGGATCGTCAGAAAAACGCGAATCAATCAGATGGTCAGAATTGCTTTGATCTTAGATTTGCGTTTGGAAAAGTGGTAGATCTAAGAAACGAGATTAGATCTCAAATCTAACACCACAGAGGATCAGATCTGGAATAGAAAGAGAATAAAAAGAGGAGAATCAATGAATAATGGGAATCACTTAACCCGAAAGAAGAACTAAAAGAGATGCATGGGAGAGAAGAGAAGATCGGATGGACGTAGGTCACCGGAGACGGCTGGTGGCGGCTGGTGACTCGCCAGACGAGCAGGGCTTTGCCGGAGATCTCCACATGACTCATCTCTCTTGGTGATTGCCTCTATTTTTAAGAAAAGAGAGGAAACCCTATGGTTTTGGAATGAGCTTTTGGGCTTCTTGGGCTTTTCTTTTAATTTTTTTTTTAAAAGCCCAAAATTGGGATGTTACAATTCTCCCCTCCTTACAGTAAATTCGTCCCAAATTCTGGGGTAAACTGTTACCCGGGCACCCCAAAATTCAAAGGTGTCATTCCCGGAAAGGGTACAAAGGCTCGCACTGAAAGGGGAAGTCTTCTCGAACGGAATAGCGGAACACGAAAAGCACTTTGAAGGAAGGAGCGAACTCTTGCGGAGTTACTCACTTCTTCTTGGAATCCAAGGAACGAAAGAGAACAGAACGAGTAAAGTCTTAGACTTCCAAACCGTACACCCCCAAACCCATTGACCTTGGACGATCGCTTGACCAACAATCAAACAAGAACATGATCAAACGACAATCCTTAGTCGGGCGTAGAGATGTTAAGGAATGGCATCCGAAGAAGCCTTAACCTTCTCATTCTTATTCACTCATCCAAGGAGGAAGGAACTATGAGCTAGGACTTGCTAAACTAAGAGCGGAAAGGAATGCCGACCAAGGGCTGGAATAGAGCACAAAATCGGAAACGACACAAAGGGAAAGGATAAATCAGGAAGCACTTAGGAAGAATCCATAACTGTTTCCCATCAGACAAATCTTCTATGAACCAAGAACGAATATGAATTAAGATAATGACAATGACTGCAATATTCTGGGAATGGAGCACATGAAGAACAAAAGTTCAACTTGCAGAAACATCAAGTTAAGTAAGGAATGAGAGCACCAGGAAGAGAAAGAAGATTCAGGACTAAAAGCGGATACTGAACGAGGACGATAGAGGAATGATAGGAACTTGAACCCGAAACGCCACAGAATCCCTCCCTCGATTCGCCTCGGGAACTCCACACAAAATGTTTCCTTGAATTCTCCAGTGAATGCCTCGACATATTTATCGTCTTGCGGCCCACCACTAAGCACCTGCACCAGACAACGTCAGTTCCAACAAACCCCCATGGCATCTTCTACCCCGAAGTTATACGCCGCAACATACACCCCCATGGCATACATCCCGACACGTATCTTAAGGGAAATCGATACCACTAAGGTCTAATAGCACTGACCACAACCTGCACAGAACATCTAACTAGACTAGGATCATATAGAAGGAGTTACTTGCTACTCTAGTCGGTGGTTTGAAAACACTTTCGCAACTTTAACTCGGCCGATAAACTTTCGCAAACACATTTCAAAAACAAAAATAAGGTTTTTCAAAAACGGCAGAAGCTGATCCCTCAAGGCGGCACTGAGGGACCTTAACCCAGGCTCTGCTACAAAATTGTTACACCGCACTCCCGGCGAACCAGAACGACTCCGTTAGGACACAGATCTACGCCATAAGGCTAGCCGACATGTCCTCCCATTGGTCCCATGATTCATTCGCACGCTTCCTTCTGTTCAAAACCACCGACTCAACCAGCATATGTATTCCTGCTACCTCTCCTGCGAGGAAAAAGAGTGGGAAAAGGGAAAAGGACGGAGCAATTGTTTCAAACACAATTACCCAGTGAGGGCGGATTCAGGGAACCCGCGATCTTAGCTTACGCCACACAACTACGAGATACAAGTACTAAGCTAATACCACCTTGCACACAAACGTCCGAAGACGCACCACACAATTCTAACGTCTGTTCGTGCTTACCTGGCCCGAAGCCCACACACTCCCGAACACCTACGGGCCCGAAGCCCCACACGTGCCATACTCACACTCTGGAGGCTCATCACACTCTCCCCGATGACAAGGACGCGTACCATTCCCGTTATACATGACCTATACTGCAAAATCCCACGCGGAAACCTAATACACAACTACTCCGCACGCATCCATCATTCACATGCAACATTTTCTGTTTAAGTGATGTCCTATCTTCTAGGTGCGTTTGTTCACATCAACACAATCAACAACAAGATTTAATGCATCACCTTGCAAACAGGCCCGAAGGCTTCACCATACAATCTACGTCCGTTCGTGCTTACCTGGCCCGAAGCCCACACACTCTCGAACACCTACATGCCCGAAGCCTCACACACGTGCCATTACGCACACTCCGGAGGGCTCGTCACACCCTCCCCGATTACAAGGCCTTGTACCATTCCTGTTATACATGCCTTACACACAGAGCCCTAGAACAGTTCGATCACACATAGCCATCATACACAATCAACGTTTTCGAAGTTAAGTGATAACCTACCGTCTAGGTGTCGTTTTCAGTTAAAGTGACAACCTATCTTCTAGGTGGTTTCTCAATCGCATCAACACAATCATCCCCTAGATCTACAGTACATAGGAAAGACGACATTAACAAAGGACTCTCGTGCCGAAATTGATATAAAATATGACAAGGATCACAACCGGTCCTAACCTTGGCCAATGAAGGGCAAATTTGTAATTTAGGAACTCCAGACTCCCGAACGGACTTCATATCTGGAAAGAGGACGGGAAAAGAAGTGGATTAGGCTTTCGTTTCGCTCGAATCGGGTTATGGATGGTCTAGTTACGGTCAATTAAAAATAATCAGCCCAAACCGAATTAAACCGAACAGAACCGGTCAACCCGACCCGACCCGGTCAATCCAACCCAAACTAAACCCGAATATTGGAAATTGAATTGGACCAAACCAAAGACAGATTTGTCATGAACATACACGTTTTACAAAACAGATCATAACTTTCAAATGGTATGTCGGAATTTGGCAATTCTTACCTTTCTAGAAAGCTTAGACCGAGATCTAAACAACGACATATTGTGCTTTCCGTGGATCCTTACGGATCGTCGGGAAAACGCGAATCAATCGGATGGTCAGAATGGCTTTGATCTTAGATTTGCGTTTGGAAAAGTGGTAGATCTAAGAAACGAGATTAGATCTAAGAAACGAGATTAGATCTCAGATCTAACACCACAGAGGATCAGATCTGGAAAAGAAAGAGAATAAAAAAGAGGAGAATCAATGAAGAATGGGGAATCACTTAACCCGAGAGAAGAACGAAGAGAGATGCATAGGAGAGAAGAGAAGATCGGACAAAGGTGGCTCACCGTAGACGTCTGGCGGCGGTTGGTGACTCGACGGACGAGCAGGGCTTCGCCGGAGATCTCCACATGACTCATCTCTCTTGGTGGCTGCTTCTATTTATAATAAAATAGAGGAAACCTTAGGGTTTTGGAATGTCTTTTGGGCTTCTTGGGATTTTCTTTAAAAAAAAATTAAAAGCCCAAAATTGGGATGTTACACAATGAAACATGAAATACACCAGATCCACACAACCTAGTCACAACGCAAAAAATCAATCAAACCTAGTGAACTAATTACACGATGGGTGCAGCCGGTTAATGCAACGATTCAAGCTAATTCTTTCTTATTCCTTTTTTAATAGAATGATGAAACAGAATAATATGAAGAACAAGGATGCACTATGAGTTCAGTAAAAACACAAAAATCAGTCGCCCATAATTCACAAACTGCAAGAACAAGTGGAAGTATGCAACTGACAAATCCTAGCAATTTACTAATAATGATCGATTGATTTAAGCAATTTAAAACCCTAATTTTTCTTTCCAGATTAGATTAAGAAGTAGCTATTAATAACAAAAGAAAAAGAATGAAACACTAACTTGATTTTTGAATATAATGCCAGAGAATTAAATCGCAAACACGAATTAAAAGAGATGATAAAGCCTAGAATGGAACGGATGGTTTCAAGAGCCTAAGCTCTGATACCGGATGATGTAATCTCCAAGGATTGGAAGCCACAACGAACCGGAAAGTGGTGCAAAGGCTGGACTGAAGTCTCTCTCCTTTTAACCACGAACAAGATAGAGTGGTGGAGCACGACCAGCTGGACTGAATTCACTATCTGCTTATGCTAGTAGATGAATTGATGAGAAGCTGTAATAGGAACTGATTTGGTCTTGAGCTGCAAGGGGAATCCTCACAAGACAACTCACGGCAGATGGAACAAACAAGTAGCTAGGGTTTTTCTTTGATTAAACATAACTTAAAAAATACAAGGAGTTTGGCTAATGAGTGGCTAGATTTTGAAAACCCTAGGGAAAAATTATATGGATGGGCCTTAAGGCCTTACAAGAATTATAACTGAAAAATAAATACAAATGAAAGCCCCTTAGGTGTGTGGAAGAGTCTTGGCTTCTTAAGCCGTGCGTTCTGTCTTGTGAAACGGGCCTCGGTTACCTCCTTAAAAACCTGACAAGAAAACCGAGTTGGATAAAACCTTGCAAGGGAAAAAGAGTATAAACTTTGGTCCACAGAGACGACACGGGCAAAGGATCAACAACTCATTTGTTGAAGATCATTGATGCATCGTCGATCCTAAGTAATGGCCAGACGGACGATCCTGGTGTGAAAGGATGGTCTTGGTTGGAATCGGTCATCTCGGACATCCTCCGGGCTAGCTGGTTCAAGACAGGCTGATCATGATCAAAATGGTACAAGTGCTCTGTGATGTTTCTGCTCCTGGTGATCAGATGCTCCATGACTCGGTTGAATTTCTTTGTGAGTCGCTTCTGGCCGGCTCGGGTCCGGGGCGCGCTCACCATGGTCGGGAATGGTTCGTCTCGGTCAGTCTTGTCAGGTTCGGTCAAACTAATGTCCTCATAAGTTGTGTATACAAGTTTTATTGTTATCTTTAGTAGTTGTTTGTTTTTGTAATTTTGTTATCTTAAATTCTAGATTATACTTGTAGGAAATAAGTGAAAAATATAGGAATTTGAGGAAGAATCAGATTCCCCACACCACCAGCCGGAAATGAATTGTTCGCCTTGCTCATGAGATGGTATGTCAGATTTAAGTTCTATATTGATTAGTTACACAGAAAAGTAAGAGGTCAACTAATTTATTCACTTGTTACTTATATAAGAAAAAGAGATATGACCCAAACAAGGTAACAAGAAGTAAAGTTTAGGTAGCAAGACATACACATCCGAATGAGACACTTGTTAAGCCTGAGTTTGAAGATGTTATTGTAAGAACTTATCAACTTCTTATTAATTATGGAGTTGGTGAGTAGCTTATATTAATTGTGTTTAAATTTTTTGATTCAGGAGAAATAAGAACAATAAATAGTCAGATGGACCCCACATCTAGTAGTATCTGAGATGATGTTGTGAGTCAAGTATTAGGAAAAGACAAATCTGGGAAAGTTAATAGCTTTTAACCTAGCATTCGTAGAGGCTAGAGGCACATATGTGGATAAGCTTGAAGAAATAAAAGCAGAATTGCTCTGCAAGGTTGAAGACCATCAAAATGTGGTTCGTAACTTAGCGGCAGGGAAAAAGGTTAGTTAATATTCAGATTTTTTTTTATAATTTCATGTGAACTTGTAAGTTTTTAAATATTTATTTGTTTTCTTATCCGAGACAGCGTGAGATGATGGTTCCAACTCTGAGTCAAGTCATGTTAACAATGGAGAACCGAGGTGTCAGCTGCTGGAATGGTTTTCAGAGGATGAGGTTGTTGTCGGGGAAGCAATATTTTGCTCTTCTGGTCCAATGTACATGATAAGATGTATACCACTTGGTCCTAATGCAGCAGCTTTTATGGTGAATTCTACATCAATCAAAGAAACATATGTATGAGGTCTACAACAACTATTACTTCACTTGGTGAAGCTGTTGGATGAAAAACTGCATGGCCATTCGATAAGATAATTTTGGATAATATGGACTCACCAAATGGAGTTAAGACTGCTTGTTCAGAGGTAAAAGTTCTTTCCTTTGGACTTGTTCAAATTTGAAGCTTATGATTAGATGGCCTATAATATATTTTTGTTCATTGACTCTTTAGGCCACAAATGCATTAGATGATAGGACGCTGATTTTTTTATTGAATTTCGGAGGACGAACTAATTGATTAGGGTAAGTTGATTTGAACGGAACCAAAGGAACTGGTCAATAATACTTCTTTGGGTCCAAATACTGCTATTGTGACGTTAGTAATGTGGTTAAAGGAGGGGCTTTTTTATGGAGACCAAGTGCTGCCATGATTTTTATGGGTGATGCCCTACATGACAACATCACATGGCCTATGCATAAGATACATGTCATTCAACAACTGTCACGCCTAGAATCAGTTTTGAAAAAAGCATCGCCTAAGTTAAAATTCAAAACCTTTGTCTTTTATATATGGTGTTGGATTTTTGCATTTTCTACATAATTTGTTATAGTGATTAACTATGAGATGAATTTTTTTGACTATTGATTGTAAAGTAGATTGCTCTGGAACAAGAGAAAAAGTTGCATAATGCAGAGTTTGCTCTACAAACCCAACAAAGGTTATCAATTTTGTTCCATTAGCTCCTAATGCTACCAAGGTTTAGGTAGAAGTGTCTAAGGTTGGAGATGCACCTCTTTGTAGACCAAACTCATAAGTAGAAATCAGTTGATGCATAAGCTATTACAGTGGCTTGGCCAAATTACAAACTTGTTTTTATTTGAAACATTGCCTTAGTGTGAGTTGTAGTATGTTGAGCTCAGTGACTTCATAACTTCTTATGTCTTGTTGTGAACTTGTTGTCAGATATGCCTTTGCCTTTTTTTTTGTCAAATGTGCCTTTGCTTTAATACAAACATGTTTCCATTTTAGTTAATTTTTTGGTTTACAGATTTATTATTGATAGCAAGTTTTCATATTTAGCAACTAAATCAAAATGAAACAGAAATAAAAGTAATACAAAATAGAAATGTTATAGTAAAATTTGTTATGTATAAATAAATAATAACAAAAAATAATACTATTATATAATGTGTAATTGCAATAAACTAAGCGCTATTGTAAATAATTCTATTATTGCATAACGAAAACCCGTTATATAAAATGTATGATTTACTATAACGGGTGTAGATAGTGCGTTTACTAAAATGCTATGAAAACGATATATAGCGTTTATCGGATGCTATGAATACCTGAGTGTTTTGTAGTGCATTAGAGCATTTTCATCAAGACATTCTCTGAGCTGTAACGATCCACATACTGGCTAATCGTAGTGGTGAACCAAGAAATGTTCTTCCGTTCGGAATCTGATTATAATCACCCACCCACAAAAAAGGTCTTGCCCTTGCTAGAAAGTTGCTCAGTATCTCTGAGATCTCATCCCATATAACTCTCCTCTGAACTTCCATATTAAAGGCATATACAAATTCCACCAAGAAAGAGGTATTAGTAACCAAGTCTAGAACAGCACAAAAGACCATCTGAGTAGACCACTTGAATACAATAACTGAAACATATGGATCCCATACTAGCCAAATCCGACCTCCCTCTACTGCATCATAATTACTATCATATTTCCAACCTGGAAAACCGAAGAAACTACATTACTAGCGTATTATTCACGAACATGGCTTTCCAAAATGCTTCCAACCACATGCATATTCTTATCTATCCAACTTCTTACTACTCTTTGACGAGTTTGGGTATTAAAGCCTTTTACATTTCAACGGAAGACGTTCATTTATATACACAAAAAGTGAAGGGGAGAGCCTCTACTCTCAGAGTTTGGCCACCTTGCACGAGGATTTACCTCGTGTTTGGTGGAAGGAATTACGCAAGGGGTTTCTGGCCAACAATCCTTCTCTGCCATCATTTGAGAGCTTGTTTTTCCTTCTTCTTTGCCTTATTTTCGCAGCCTTAGTCAACACAAACTCATCTTCCACAACTTCAGTATGTGCTGTACTTGAGTCCTTAATTTTCAACTGAGAATTAACACCCACTCCCTTAGACGCCAAAATACAAGCCTCTAATACTTCCTTTACCTGATCAACCTTTTTTTAATAAGTTCTTCAACACCAACCTTCCCTGACCCTCTGGAGCTTTCACCACCCTCAAACTTTTTAGGAGCATCCAGAAAAGAGACTTACTCTCTTACACTCTTCTGAGGTGGTGGCATACTCTTTGGTCTTTGACAAATCTGAGACCTAGATCTTCTTACCTTTCTAGCTGTCCTTGGTGATGCAATCTCTTCCTTAATCTCAACTGATAACACCTTCTCCTGGGTATCCACCACTTTCCCTTCTTTACTCTCCACAAAAAATCTAATCTCTTTACTCGTCAGAGAGATTTCAGTCTCTGTGGAAGCCGTTACTATAACAAGTGGAATACTTTGATATTTCTGTTTTTTATTAGAGGCTTCGGACTTCAGTTTAGCAAATTTCCAAATCTTTTAAAGTTTCAACACTTGGGAGGATGCCTAGGCTACTCAACCCTTATCCTGACTAAATTACTCATAGAATCACAGACATCAATGAGTTCAAGAGGTGCAGCTTCAAGAGATATATCCACCTTCACCTTAGTGTCCGCAAAATGGTAAGGATCAAGTTTTGACTTCTCCGTGTGCAACGGTTCCCTTATTGCAATGGATATTACACTGATTCAATCAATAGAGTACAATTGTGGAGGCACATTCTTAAGAACTGCCCAAGTCAGGGCTGACTTCACTTCTCGTAACTCAAGAAAAAAATCATGGGACCATGGGAAAACCAAAAACGCATAGTTCCCTGCCTGCCAGTACCCCGCATGTAGAACCCATTCACGAGTATCTACACACGGCACAAAGATAAGTCATGTTGGGCTAGAGATTTTTTGAATCGTAATGTCCCCAAACTTACCCCAAACCTTATTGAGATCAAGGAAAATCTTTGCTGGAGGAGGAATTAACCCGTGGAACTGAGCAACTATATGATACTTCCACAAAGTAGTTTTTTTTAGAAAAACTGAGGCTGGAGCTTATAGCACAAGGATACCATTTTCAATGACTGCAGGCGCGGTGATTTTCATGGGATTTCAAAGAGAGGTCTTAAATCTATCCGCATAAGACGGTACATCCAAGAGAGGGATCGTAGCTGGAACAGACGAAGAGATATTTGAGGCTGCTTAGGATCCTTCGGAGGATCTGGTCCTGGATCTGGAGCTGCGCGAACCTCCTTAGTCGAAGCCATCTTGGACTTTGTAGGGATGATGAATCATGTTGAACGGCGAAAAAAGCAATAATGAGTAAGAGAAGCCGCCCACCGGCGAAAAACGACAAATTCCTAATTCACTTTCTTTTTTTTCTCTAACATGATTATCGAGGAAATAAGCGCTTTTAAGCATCAACTGAGCAACTATATGATCCTTCCACAGCATCTTTTCATACCATTGTTCATGTTCCGTTAATTTTCCTCTACCCTTACAATCCAACAAAAATCCTCCATTAAGTCTCATATTGGTGCACGTCTTCCATATACCAACCCAGGTAAGCCAAAAGGTCTTCTTCTTGAAACCATCATCTGTAGGTATAGCATAAGCCTTAAATCAAAGAGAGATCCTCACGTATTAACATGACGCCGACCATGTATTATGTTTTTGTCCATCGAATTAATGGTTTATTTTCAGGAACGAAAATAATAACAATGTTCTACTTTCTTGTTCTTTCTCCAACTTATGTATAACAAATATCAAATCCATTGGATATCCAATAATACAAGAATCTACCAACCATTGTATACCTTGAATTTCAAATTCCACAAGTATAATGTGTTGTGAAATCAATCCAAGTCTCACATCGGAATTTTAAACAAATATTATCTAGTATATAAGTCATTTAAAATTCTTATTAGTATACGAGTTTTTGAGAAGGAACCGAAAAACAAATCCATGTTGGCTTTGTAATTTTGGCACAAAATGGACAATATCATTCTAATGGATAGAGTAGTTCATGGGAAAGAAAATCCCAACAATTGGTATCGGAGCCAAGAAGGTGATAACATGCATTATGACCTTCCACTTAAGTTTGATGATCATAGGATCGATGGAAAGGTTGGTATGCGGCAGTGTAGTGGGAGTAGAGTCGCCAAGGCGACCTTGCGATTAAGTGTGATGGTGAATTAACTTTGTCGAAAGTCTTCCTAACGATTCTCCAAGGGTTAGGTGAATAGTTTTGTTGGTAAGTACGATGACTCAAGATAAAATGCCAGATTTCGCTGGAGGTTGCTACAAGTCTGTGTAGTCTTTAGTTTTAGGGCAGGATTGTTGTGAAATAAAACAAAGTCTCACATCAAAAATTTTATTATATAAATAATGTCTAAGTCTGGTTAATATGAAACTTTTTAGGAAGAAGTCCAAAAACAAATCTATAAGGGTTTTGACATTTATACCCAAAGTGAACAGTATAAAAAATTGTTTCTAGCATTATGATTAACTTAGGAAGCATATAATAATATATCAAATACCCAGAAGAAAACCATTTTTTACTAAATGAAAAGTCTAGGCTGTCAAGTATAATCTCAAACAGGCCTAACATTACCCACATGAGAAGGAAATATAATCGTAGGTCACCCAATCACAACAACTGAAAAAAAAAATAAAAAAAAATGTCAACCATAATGAGGAGAAGTAAGAACTTATTGTTTTGTTAAGAAACAAAATATCATTAAGTTCCTAGACAAGACTTGGCCAATGTTTTACTATAATTCTCATTATATATGAGTAGCGAGGTTACCGTTATCATTGCTTGGGTCTGAATTACCCTTCACTTCATTTTGATATGTATCATTTCCCATTCCTAGGTGAGATCAGTGTTTGTTGTAGGAATGTGAGTTGCACTCTTTTTCTTTTACTATAGTTTTTTCCAATGAGTTTTCTTAGTTAGATTTTTAGTTATGCAACACCTTCTAACCACATTCATTCTTTTGTCTACATTCACTCCTCTATGTATGTGCATGAGGGTATTCTCTCTCTCCTCCATGCACTATTCTCACTTATTTGTAACACCTAATTTATTCTCTATATATTTTGTATTGTCTTGACTTGGCAAATGTTTTATTATAATTCTCATCATATATGAATATAGAGGTTACGATTATCATTATTTGGGTCTCTATTACCCTCCGCTTCATTTTGATATGTATCATTTCCCATTCCTATGTGAGATCAGTGTTTGTTGTAGGAATGTGAGTTACACTCTTTTTCTTTTACTATAGTTTTTTCCAATGAGTTTTTTTAGTACGATTTTTAGTTATGCAACACCTTCTAATCACATTCATTCTCTTGTCTACATTCATTCCTCTTTGTATGTGCATGAGGGTAATCTTTCTCTCCTCCATACAATATTCTCATTTATTTGTAACAACTAGTTTATTCTCTATATATTTTGTATTTCCTTGTACAAATCATGTTATAAAATAATATATTATTTCTCTTTATTCGCTTCTTCTCTCTTCTTCTCTTTTACGTCCGCATATATTTCTACATGGTATAAGAGCTCACTACAAGAAAACAACGTTTTTGCGACTGTACTTTTAATCGCAGAATAGTCGTTAATCGAGTTTTACGAAAAACATACGACTAATTATGGTAGTCGTAAATCCATAGTCGCTAAATCTCATAGTCGTATTATTAGTCAGCGAGTTACGACTATTTATACGACCAACATAGGTAATCGTAAAATAGACGTAGCGTTATCAGAAGATATAGGGACTAATCTGCGATAGCAACAATTGTGCGACTATAAAGGGAGCCCAGATACGATGGGAGAAATTTTGTCATGAAATAGTCGTTAAATTAGGTGACCACTGGGCAATTAATATGTGATTGTATTGCACAGTAAGAAAGTAGTCGTAAAAATATTAGCCACTATGTAGCGACTGGCTAACGACCATTTTAACTACTATCCCGCGACTAATCTGAACATCCATAAACGATTATGGTAATGATCTCGCCACTATGTGGCAACTATAATGTGACACTTTTACGACTGTTTAAGACTGATTTAACGACTATACAGGGACTACGCGGGGCATCCAGATACCACTAATTGACAACTGTCAAGTTTGCGTGAAAATAAGAATTTGGTGTTGTTCTATTTGTCAATTTTACTATTTGGTAATTCGTGATACTTCAATTTGAATAATAGAAGCAATGTCTATAATATTTGCTTCAATAAAAATTGATAACCTTGATAGTTTTGTGTTGCATACATATATAAACGATTATATACATGTGCAATCTCCAATATTAAGGATTTTTGAAATCATACACCAAAGAGAAGTTCGGTAGGGAGAGCGACAAGTAACCTATTCAGCAGATAGAATTAAGTTGTACCTGTTGGGGGATGACCGTCTGTGATGGCTGCTGGCCTATGAGTCTAAAGGAAGTCAAGAAAATTTGAATCACTTTCCCGTAAATACCTTTCTACCAAGGAAAGGTATTCAATCTTTTCCTTCTGCTCATTCGCTGCTCGGGCGTGATATGCTTCAAGAGCATCCTGATCTTCGATATTACGTCGAGCTTCCTTCGGTTGGCCTTGCATGGCCACAAACCCTGAAAAGTCTTCCGGCTGCTTGCGATTTCCTCTCAAAAGAGACTCTTTGAGGCTTCCAACTCCATAAGGATTTCCTCGTCTATCGATCTCAGTAGCCTTTTATAATTAAAGACAGTCCGCAAAACACGATAAAATAAAGAACATAACATGACTTTAGAAATGTGAATTGTGAAAATATTACTTTACCTCAAGGAAGATGCTCTCATATTCATCTTGTGAGAGTTCCCGATGTCTCCAAGCAGCACTGTTAGAAACTTCTGAAGTCTCTATATCAAGATCTAACAACTTAACGTCTACGATCATTTGGAAAGTTGCAGGGATATTCTATGCCTTGCGATCAACAAATGTATTGTATGCCTTTGTATGTGTCCTGACGAATACCTCACCAATATGAACCGGTCTTCCATATTCCTATTCATGCATTGTTATACCTCAAACAAGGATTATTACATAAATTTGTAGTTGCAATGCTTATTATCAAAAAATATATGATAAAGGTTACTTGCCTTTTCAAGCTTGATTTCTAGGTACGACTTGGGCCCTAAGAAATAGACGTGACGACCGAGACCTCCACGGTCATAATTACGATAATTGGCATAGGTTTGACTTTTAGCCTTTGCTTCTTCAGTTTCCCAATAGTCAGTCATCGTTTTCCCGAGAGTCTCGCCGATCCACATGGGTCGTTCTCGTCTAGTACTTGCAGTGCTAATAATGTCTTTTAACCGTCGCTGAGAGATCTCCTTAATATACTATTGAACTATCCCTATTATCAAGGGATCCCAATGGTGGGCTTTCTAGATTACATATAGAATAAGTATAACATTAGTGAAAACAACACATGCAAGGTATATATGAAAGGTATAGGAGAGAAAACTGTACAGCGAACTCGAGGAAGTATCTTTCTGCTTTATCACGAGGCACACGTGACCAGCTATAGTATGCTTTATCAAATTTGTTTGTAAATTTTATTGTAATCTTCCGAACCAATTTCGATCCTCTGTCACGAGTAAACCTGAAATATGTACAAGATTGACATCCTAACAGTCAGTGACTCGAACTCTTAAGATAAGCATAAGCCAGAAGCAAACCAACAGTCATATATATAAACAAACTAGAAGGTTTAAAACACATGATTGCGAAAGATATAAGACAAGAACAAAAACCCATATAGAGAATATCAACTGCTGAAGAAACAGTACATGAAAATAGCCATACCAAGTCGTGCCTGGCATTGGTGTGGGAGAGAGTACGGTGGTAAACGTTTCCTTGTCTAAGTCCGCAGTGTGTCCTCGGGGAGGTCTGGAAAAACATTAAGAGATTCGTCAAGGAAGTTGTACCCTTCAGAATATGGATGACTCTGAGACTGAGATTGGTGAACTGGCGAAGGTGGGGTGTCCTCAACAGGGTCCTGGTTGTTCTGGACTTCTTCTAACCCCGGCGAAGCTTCGATTTCAGATTGATTAGTAGTCGAGTTCTGGAATAGTTTTTTGGCGGTGGATAGTCTTGTACATGTGTTTAGGGGGATAGCTGATTTTTTGTGGACGTTGAGTGGTCTAAGTCGGATAACAACATGATTCGGGGTGAAGGTGTATTGGGTTGGAAGAGGGCTCTTTGTTTTTTTTTCAAACCACTGGGTTTGGACCCAACAGCTCTCTGAGTGATGTTTGGAATGGTTAGTATCTTACGAGCTCCTCCTCCCCTCTTTCCCTTTTGAGGCATCGTATCACGGAGAGTTTTAGAGAAGAAATTGAGAGGCTCGGTAGAAATTAAACTGAGAATCTCGAATAAGAGATGCCAGTTAGAGGTTAGTCGGTATGAAGGAGGATCTGGAGAAAAAAATATGCAAGATGATTCGAAGGATATTTTGGAGACGGGCAAGAACAAAATAAAATCAGGGTTTATGTTTGCGGTAAATGATGGTTTCTCGAGACTTAGGCAAAATTTGTTAGGTTAAGGCGCGTAATTTAAAACTGTTGGTCTAAAAAATTAGGTTTGGTTTCCCGGATTAATTACGCGAAATAGTTTGAAAATTTACTCACGAGTAGTCGGTTGTGGTGCTTAATTAAATTGGTTTTTTCGTAACGTTGTCAATTTTTGTTTTTATGTGTGTTATTATATATATAATTTTATATCTTTTATTAAGTAATATTTTGATGGCATTAATTAATAAATTTTGACAATATCCAAGACTAGAACTGCATATGACCATATACCCTAAACTGTAAAACCCAAACATTAAACCCTAAACCCTAAATACTGAACCCTAACCTCCAAAACATTTGACACGCCCATTAAACCCTAAACACTAAATAATAAACCCTAAACACTAAACCATAAACCTTAGACGAAAGATAAGCAGACTAGAAGAATATCAAATGTTCATCACAACCTTGACACCCCCATTCTTCCCCTGTTTCAAAGATAGATTCGTAACTCGGTAAAATTATTGTATATAAATAGATGACTAAGATGAACTACTAAATAACATATATAGTTTAAGTCATTAGCAAAACAGATAAATCTAAAATACCTAAAAACAATTTTAAACCGGAAATGGAAAATTACCCATTAACACCATGATCATGGTCATGAACGCTGTTAGTTTGGACTTACTGATAAGAATATATACATAATTAATACAGCCTAGACAACCCAAAGGTTGAATTGCCTCCATAAATAAACTATGGTGGTTGCTTCGAACTCTCAAATATAGAAAGCTTTTTTATTTGTCAGAATTCGCTTTCCATCTTTTTATTACCAAATTCGTAATGGATTACCTTCCAAGTGATGTTCTTTCAAAAATCCTTCTTGACTGCATTGACGGTGAACAAGGTTTACGCAATTTTGTAAGGGTGAAAGACAACGTGCAAGGCGCTTCACAGCTTCGGACATAGTCAAGATTTCTACAAGTCGATCGATTTATACTATGGTTTTATTAACTTAAATATCTTTGATTGCCCACCTCATTATAAACATGATTTCATCGAGAAGTGTCTACAATCAGGAAACCCTGCAGCTCTTCTCTTCCGAGGTATGTGCTGCTTTATCTACAGCAACTGAATGGTTGAAGGAGATGCAATGATCAAAAGATAAGCAGATAGCCGATGGAAAACAAGGATATATGTGTACTCCATGATCTTTCGTGTTTTTTTTATGGAGATGGTGTAGTGTTGAACAGTGGATATGTCATCGACCTTGAAATTGCCACTCGGATACATATAAAGATAACTAGAAGGGATAGGCGTATATGGCCAGAAACGCCTTCAGCTCAGTTCTTCAAGAAGGAAGCGAGTGTATATATCAACGGCCATTATAGTTGCATGTGCTCCGATAACAACCTGGAAAGGTTGGTGGGACTTTGGTTTCATGGGTTTAACCATGTGCGACAAATGCTTTTCGTCCATAGAGTCACTATTTTACTTCAGACTCCTGCTGAACAATTTTGGAATTTGCCCTGTTTAGATTCTTGAATATCCTTCCTTTGTGTTGACTAAAATGTGTTAAATTGCGAATAATATTAAATGTTATATTCATTTATGTGCAAATTTTAATCGTAAGGAGTATATGCATTATCTTTGTGTGAAAATGGTAGTACTTTGAGAGTATTTTGTGACTGAATAAACGACTTTTTGCAAAATAGGCGCGATGATTAAATTGAAAGGACATTTACCTAAATAATTTTTCAACAATATATCCAAGCAAATAACAACATGTTTTTGTAATAAATTTTGAATTGCAATAAATAATGAAGCGACATTACATATCATTACCAAGCGAATTAGATTTATCATCTACGTACTTACTCCAGCCGAAGATGCACGCCAACAGATGCATATTAATTAATAATTAACAATAACATAAATAAATTTATGGAAAACCCGAAGGTTGGATCCGATCTATAAATAAACATCTGCGGATGCCTTAGAAACAATACATTTCTCAAATAATATACAATATTATTTTTTAAAATTCTCCTTTCCCCGTTTCCATATTTTCAAACCAAAATCGATAATGGATTTCCTTCCTAGTGATATCCTAAAAAAAAATCCTTCTTTTGTCATTGACGATAACCAAGGGATATGCTATTTGGCTATGATGAAAGCAACATGCACTGTGATGCACAACGTCGGAGAAAGCTCAGATTTCTATAAGTCGGTCGATCTATACTTCTCCAACATTGCTGATTGTGGAATCTGGTGCCCACCTAGGGTTATAACTAAATTGGCCAACAAATGTATGAAATCCGAAAACCCTTCTGCTCTTCTCCTCAGAGGTATGTGTCTTTTTGTATATTGCGACTGTTGGGTCGACCAGGCTCTGATCAAAATATTGGCAGATAGTGGATGGGAGACAGGGATATATGCGTACACCATGTTCCTGTTGGTGTTTTATGGAGATGGAGAAGTTTTGAACCGTGGGTACATCATCGAGCGCGAATTTGCAACTCGAGTACATGTTAACATAACTACTAGACAAAGGTATGGACGGTCAGACAGACATTGTGCACTTTTTTATAAGAAGCGAAAAGGATTAGATATCAAATGGCTTTATACATGTCTGTGTGCTCCGATTAAGACTGGTTGAGTTGGTGGGACAATGGTTTCAAAGGTACAAACTTCTTCGATACCTGCTTTTGGACACTTGAGTCACTATTCTTTTTCACAATCATGAGAGATAATTTCGGAATTTGACCCCATTATCTTTATGAAGATCCTTATTAATACGTAATTTGTTAAATGAAGTAGATTATGTAGCGCTCGACCTTTCAAATAATGAAAAAATAACCAAGTTATAAAACTACCACATTTAGTTATATTTACAAGGCGACAGTGGAAATATTAATCTAATCTAAACGGATGAAGTTGTGGCAAGATAAAGTCGATAATTGATGGCCACAATATAATGAAAAACAGAGCAAGTTAACCAAAAGTCGTAACTCTCCTTTGCATGATATATATTTAACCATGATTAGATGTTTATTTGATGTGGATCTCATAGAGAAACACCCACAAGTTCCAGTTTGATGGTTGGTCTGAAATGTTCTTATTGGTTTTAAGATGGTTTGAGAAATTAAATTATGATTTTGCAATCTTTCTACATATCTAATATTTTTTTTTTGAATATATACGAATTTATCATGTTAAGAAAATTTAATAATATCAATTGAGAGGACCATTGAATATTCTTTTTGTCTCTCATTTAATGTGTAAGCAATAAGAACAAGCCTACCAAATGAAATGTTCAAAACAAGATTGGAGGGTGACTGCAACATAAATTTTCTGCCGAAACAGAGGAACTCTGCAAAAGCCTGCAAGAGAACAAAAGACAATAACCAATGCACGGTTCTATATCTCTTAGGCTACACCAAAGCAAATGACAAAACCAGTATACGGTTCAATGGCTCAGGGGCTACACCAGAAAAAAAAGACGAACCAATGTATTAGGAAGTTTATCGAGAATAAGAAGTTTTAAATCGTCACTATTGACATGGATAAGTGTGATTCGAAACCAAATCGTCATTATTAAAAAAATATCATTAGCGTTTGTGTCCCAATAGTTTTTCTAAACCAAGGGTTGTGAGTTCTAATTTTTACACATTTTACTATTATTAAGTCAAAGTTTTCTTTTACTGCTTCACACCTTTTACTCACCTATTTGAGAAACTATTTAAAACCCTGGGCGCTTTATTTTTCTACCGCTTACTGACAGAAAAGACCTCTTTTCAATCTAATTTCTGCGAAAATTTCTCCGATTCTCAACCATGGATCCACATACTTTCATAAAAAATTCTCAAATCAACAACTTAATTCCATGCTTGTGGGACCTAAAAGTTCATCTTTTGTGTGTTTGGATGTGTGTTTCATCCCTTGGAGAACCAATAATCCAAATGATTTTGGTCGATGAGGAGGTAATCTTTCTTTTACTCTATAATCTGTTTTATTTATTGGGTTAATGCATGTTTTATTAAGGTGTTCGTTTATTGATTTAGGGTATGAAAATAGAGGCAATTGTTCCTGCCTCTTTTCTTGAGAATTCTGTTTCTCTACATGGTGTGAGGGTCGTTGGTTTAAACTTGAGAATGCTCGAGTTGTACAAGCACCGGAATATGTGTCGTTGACCCCTCACGATTTCAAGCACATATTCGGGTTAAATACATCTTCTGCCTCACTTATGATAATATTCTGGAAGGTCATTTTATGTAATTTGAATCATTCCAGGATATATTGGATGGGAGAGTCTGTGATGAATACCCTAACTTTTAGTCTATACATTTGTTTCCTTTATCGGATTATATTAATCATGTTATTTGCATGTGTGGTAGACATTATATTTTTAACTACATATATTAAAGTATAGTTTTCTAAATGATTTTATTTTTCAATTATAGATGTCCCTGGTGTTGTTACACGTGTTGGAAATCTTCAACCTTATTGGACAGGACCAAAGCTGCAGTTTACAATTAGCGACCTAAAATTAGTTAAACAAATGCATGTAATCTTCCTCACATATGTTTTGTTGTTTTTCTCTGATACTAGAAATTGAAAATAGATTTTTTCTAGCCTCCGGAGTCTTCGGTGTTTATTTATCGAGGAAGATGCTAAGGAACTAATAGAAAGGTTTTGGAAGAATTCTGATAGACATCTCTTTGTCATTCTCCTGTTCTTCTACAGAAAGCACGAAATGAGTATGATTAGAAATTCAATTTAGTTTTCTTTGAAAATAATCTCATGGTCTATTACATGTATGGGTTTAGGATTGATGATAATTTTGATTTCTATATTGTTTAAAATGTTAATGGTGTACGTATAAAGTTTATTTAATTAGGTGTAACTTGGCTTAATGAAGATGAAGGGATGTCAACGATTATGTACGATCAAACCAACAATCCAGACTTTAATGGATTTCTCAATAGGTTTTGGTCATAAACCTAATGCACTCATTATGTAATAGGCTTTATATGTATTCCGGAATTCATACATATCGTTTTCTATTTTGTAGCTTTTCAAATCCGGTACATGACCAATATCCTGAAAAAAATTATGTCGTGGTTCAATGTCTTCTTAATTATGTACTTGTTTTATAAGACCTTATTAAACTATGCTATTTTTGGGTTAGATGATCTGTTGATCGTCTTTATGTTTTTTAAAAAAAATACATTTGTCGTTAATGTTTACAACTTTTCCGTCCACTATTTATCGTAATCTCTTTTTTATTACATAATTTAAATAGCATATAGAATCTAACCCTGATCAATTTGGTTATTGTTAAATTAAAATATCAAAGTATATATTTCATTTGTGATACAACAATAAAAGTATTTTGCACATTTAAAGTTTTTATTCAATAACATATCGTATGCATGGACTCCGGAAGACCCATATTATTATTACTAAATCAAAATATAGTATATGATAACCCATACCCAACTACTTTGCGACACGAATAATGAGTTGAATATTAGTCGTATCAATAGCGACAAATGACCGACTTGCTTACTTCTATAGCCAGAGTAGCAAATTAGTCGCCCATATACTGACCATTTCGCACTTGTTCTACGATTCTTAACATCAGACGCAAAAATAGTCGCCATATCACCGACTAGCCCGCGACTATTGATTCCCGTTTCGAAAATGGTCGTTAATCAGTCGTAAATCGACGACTAAATTGGCGACAATCATTTTGGTCGTATATAAGCGACTATACACGTCCATATATCAGTTGTCGCAAAATAGTAGCAATGTTGTCCCCTAATAGTGGCCATATGTTACGACTACAAGTATGGTCACAAGGTCCAGTCGCAAAAACGTTGTTTTCTTGTAGTGGCTATAAATTCTTATTTTTTGAAAGTATCTCTTCTTATTCTCTTTGTTCTTCGGTATGAGAATGGAAAATTCAAAACAAATCACTCTCCCTGTCATCCGTAAAGGGGATAACTACATACTTTGGTCCAGAACCACTAAAACTGCTCTCTGCAGCCTTGGGTTATGGAACCACATCATTGGCATCCACAAAGAGTCTCCTTAAAACCGGGGAAAAGGAGAAAATGTGGTAGAATATTTGAAGTTAAACGGTCACTGAATTCTATCCATAAATCATTCAAACAACATTTTGGTGAGTATAGAAACCTTTGGGCTGAGTTGGAGACCCTTCTTCCTTTTTAAGCATAACCAAAAATTCTCAATGAAAAGCATGAGAAAAATCAGGTTTTTGGGCTTCTTAGCAGTCTCGACAACTCTTTCAATGGTCTCGTACGCCATATTCTTGGATCAAACAAGCTCCCATGCTTGAATGATGTGTGTATGGAGATTCAAAAGGAGGAAGATTTTGTGGGATTGTTTGACCAGAAGAATGAGATTTCCCTTACTAATCAAGCCAAGTTCCAGAGGAGTGACGCAACAAGTTTGTTTGTGATCATTGCAAGAGAAAGGGTCTTTAAAGTACAAGTGTCTCCATCCTCATCTCAGATCATCAAAGGTAAGAGAGGTTGGTAACACCGTGTATGCTTCTGCGGTAGAAGATAGCCTGGTCAGGAAATCTGATCTTAAATCTCTCGTCAAGAATATTGCTTCCATGAAATAATATCTTGTAAAGCTTTACTTACTCTTAAACATCATAAACCTCTCATTGTTGATTATGGTGCATCTCATCATATGATTATTGATGCAAATCTTATTCATAATATGAAACCAGCAAATGGTGTCGTGACTATTGGAAATTGTCACAATGTACCTATTAAATTAGCAGGGAATTTGTAATTGTTTAACAAAGACTCCCAAGCTCTTTGTTACCTTAGTTACTTCAAATCTTTTGTCTGTTCAGAAAGCAACTACAGATCTTGATTGTATTTTTATTTTCAATCCTAATTATATTTGGTTTTAGGATATATAATCTGCAAAGACAATTGGAGAAGTGTCCTCAAAGAATGATTTATATGTTCTTGAAGATCTAAACTACTCTTCTGCTTATGTTTCTATTTTTTATTTTGGTTTTTTTAACAATGTGGTCTGGCATGGTAGATTAGGACATCCTCACAATAAAGCTCTAAAGATTCTTCTTCCTAATTTATCCTTTGAGAATGATGAGTGTGAAACATATAACTTAGGAAAGCAATGTTGAACTGTTTTTCTAAACTCTTCTACTAGTTATTAAAAATGTTTTGATTTAATTCACTTATATATCTGGATTGCTCCTTGTGTTACAAGAGATCAATTTAATTATTTTGTTACTTTTATTAATGAAAAGTCTAAATACTTGTGGCTTACTCTCTTACCTTCAAAAGGCTATGTTTTTTAAGCATTATCAAACTTTTACAGATTTTTGGCTACTTAGTATAATGCTATGATCAATACCTTGAGGACTGAAAATGGTGGTGAATACATAAGTAATAAGTTCAAAGCCTTCACTTTGAAGCAAGTATTTGTGCATCAAACATCTTGTCCTTATACTCCTCAACAAAATGATGTTGTTGAACGTTAAAACAATCATCTTAAATAGGTTGCAAGGACTTTGATGTTTGACAAAAATGATCCAAAACATTATTGGGGTGATGATGTTGTGATTGCTTGTTATCTCATCAATCGTCTTCCAACTCAATGTCTCAAAGACTTGTCTCCATATGAGGTACTCAACAATACTAAAAATCATCTCTTGATTTTATAAAAGTATGGGTGTGTTTGCTATATTCATGTTTCAGATGAGTAGAGGAACAAGATTAAACGTAAAAGCATCAATTGTGTGTTTATCGACTACTCTACCACTAAAAAAGATGCAAATGTTACAATCCTGAATCAAGAAGATATTTTGTCTCACGAAATTTTAAGCTTGATGAACAAAAAGGATTCTATGAAGAAAGGGAATAGAGGGTTTGAAAGGCTTGGGTTCTTCTGCTTTTAACCTTGTAGCAGGTCTAAGGATTCTTCTAGAAAATCTCAACATGCCAATGCCAAAGGAAGCTTCACCTCAATCTGAATAAGAACAAGACAATTATTTTTCTCAGGAATCCATTGATAAATTTTTGTATGAATTTTAGAAAAATCAAGAAACCAGAAAATTGTTTTCTCAAAACACTTACCCAAATTTTAGTTTGGAACCAAATTTTTTGGTTTTCCTGAATAGTTTTTATTTTATTTTTTTGCCAAGTCATCTGAGAAATCATCTCATATACCCTTATCTCAAATCAAAATCCTGGTTACCCCCTTTTAAGCTTTCATACCCTTTTTGATTTAATGAAATATTAAAAGACAAAACTACCCCTCCACCTTTCTTGATTTTAAGAAACAAAATTATTAAAACAAATAAAAAAACAAACCGGACACACCGCCCGATCCGATCTCATCACCCGATTCTCGAGCAGCTCGCGAACCCGCGTGATTCAGGGAGCTCCGCCGCCGCCGCCGTCGACCATGTCATTGATATATCATGGTTTTCTAGGTTTTCAAGCATGATATAGTTGTATATATTGAGTCTTTAACCTAGTTTTTCGAGTCTATTGAGTCTTCTACAGGTAGGCTTGCGTTTGGAGCAAATAGTGGGATTATAGGACCTTTCTGGCGATCTGTGCAATGAGCTGAAGTTGATGTCTGGAAAGTTGCCCAGAAGTTTTCCCTAATTCTAATCTAGCCCCAAAACGTGTTTAGTGTTTTAATTAGGTTTTCAGACTCAGTATCATTATCTTGTTCTTACTTTGTTCTTGCTTTGGAGATTGAGAGATTTGGTGCCAAGGGGCTGTTGTTGCTACTTGTAACCTTTGAGAGAAGGATTTCGAACCCCTTTTTATCTATCTATTCAGTCTTTGGTTTTATATTCAATGATGTGTTGTTTATCTGATATTATGTCTGAGTAGTAACCTAGTTAGATTTAGGAATTCTCATAGGGTTTTTATGCATGTTTAAACAACTGATTAACTAGGATACTAAATTTATTCATTCATCGCCTAAGTGGCACTTAATACTGAATTCTGGACCGATCACCTAGGATTTAGATCTGAGATAATTAACTTAGCACGAGAGTGTGAGTTATAATCTGAATAAACTTAGTGTGAGGAATTTGACTAGATACAAATAGATTTGGTTTAGGAGAATTGTGAACCGAAGAACATGTTCCTAATGCTTGTTTAGAACTCTAGGATCACAAAGAGATTTGGATCGCTAGGATGCTAGATATAGAAATAATCTCAGCAATAGTTGGATTGTTTATCATTGTGTTTCTAGTTCTTGAACTTGAGCTTAATCTGAATCCGGTTAGTTAAGTGTCTGGCATTGTATAATTCCCGAGAACTTCCTAAGTCTGACGCCTTTCTCCCATTGAAAACTCACTTTAATTTACTTGCATTTGTTTACTGCTTTCTCTTTGTTGGCTTAGCTTAACTGAAAGACATATAATCTGTCGTGTGAAACTTGAGTCCTTGTGGATACGATACCCTGAAATACTACATTCGCATAACTGTGCACTTGCAATAGAATTGGGATATAACTTTGACCTATAAAGTTTTTGGCGCTGTTGCCGGGGACTCAACTGAGTTCACCGATAGATTTTGTTTTAAGGTTTAGTCTAAGTCGTTTTAATTTCTTTTGTTACACATGTTCTCTTGTTTGGCTTGTTTTTGTTGCTGCAGGAATCGACTGAAGCACTCAGTGTCGACCGACATTACTCTAGTGTCGCCAGACACTAAGCGCGGATTTCACCTCTGAAATCAGCGTATGCCAAGTCAACACACCCGAAACAACCCGAGCGAAGAACTTGTTAACCTCATACTTGGGGAGCTTGCTAGACTTGATAGAACGAACAAAAAGGCTCAGATAACTTCAAGGATGATGAACAATCGTTTGATCTTGATACCGGATGCTAAAGGAGTTCTGAGAGACCAACAGAACAACCCCTACAATGCTCAAGGGAAAAGGATTGATGCTCAAGGGAATGTGATCCCTGAACCTGAGCAGCCTCAAGGTGAGAGGCAGGTTTCTCATCCTGGAGCTAATGGATAGCCACCTAATCCTCCTCCTGCTGAGAGGACTCTTGCTGACTACAACCGACCCAATGAGTTTTATGCTAATAGATCAGCAATTGTACCTCCTCTTTTCGAGAGGAATGATTTTGAGCTCAAGACTGCCTACTATGCACTTCTGAGGCAGCATCCTTTCCATGGTTTTCTGCATGAGCAACCAATGGACCACATTGAGGATTTTGAAGCCTTCGTCATTGGGATGAAGCACAACGGAGTGGGTTATGACTTCCTTTTCCTTAAGCTTTTCCCATATTCTCTTGCTGGAGAGGCTGCAGCTTAGCTTAAGAAACTTCCACCTGGGAAGTTAACTACTGGGGATGCAGTGAAGAGAGAGTTCTTGCGGCATTTCTATGATGATTCTTGCTCCGATCAGCTCAGACAGGACCTTCTGACATTCACTCAAGGACCTATAGAGCCACTTAAGTCTGCTTGTGTAAGGTTTAAGATGTACCAACGATACTGTCCTCATCATGGATTCTCTGAAGTTCAGCTGCTGGGCATTTTCTTCAGAGGTGTGGATCTCTGGTACTAGTCTGCGTTAGATACTGCCAGCAATGGTAACTTCAACACAAATACTCCTGAGCAAGCCAGGATATTGATTGAGAACTTGGTGAGCAGCAACAGTACTAAGACTGCAGACCAGAGGAGGAAAGAGTCTAGTGAAAAAGTTGATCATCTCCAGATTGCTGAGATGAAGAACAAGCTGGATATTGTTCACAGGTTGTTGACTGGCAAGAAGCATGTCCATTTTGCTCAAGAGGTTGAAGAGTTTGGACCTGAAGAAGGCTGCACAGAAGAAGATGTGAACTACATTGGTGGTTCTGGATTCCAAGGAAATAGGTTTGGGAATCAGCAAAGCAACAAGTTCTTTACTGGTGGACATAAGAGTGCTTTCAACAGCAATAAAAACTCTTCTGGATATGGTCAGAATGCTGGTTACCCAAAGCCTTTTCAGCAGAACAACTCTTATCAGAGGACCTATGGATCATCTTCCTATCAAACACCTCATGCTACTAGTGCTCATGAGAGTAAGCTGGAAGCTATGATGGAGCAGTTGCTAGAGGGTCAGACAAGGACTGCTGCGGATTTCAACAAGAAGATAGATGCTGTCTACACTGATCTAAATGGGAAGTTTGAATCCTTGAGTACACATATGAAGCAATTAGACTCTCAAGTTGCTCAAACTGCTGGAGCTATTAAGAGGCAAGCCGGATTCCTTCATGGAAGCACAAATACCAATCCCAAGCATCACTGCAATGCAATATCACTGAGGAGTGGGAAAGAGCTGCAAACTTTCCCCATTAGGCAGATCAATGACAAGGAAATCGAGGAGATAAAGGAATTTGATGAAGAGTTCGAAGCCAAAAGACGAGTGTCAGCCGACACTACTACTGAATGTCAGGCGACACCCACTTCTTCGAATTCTCGTGACGAACGGAAATCGACCGAGGTCGATTGTGAGGTCGATGACAGGACGAAATCGAGCGATGTCGACCGACACCAACCTGGTTTCGCTCGACACCAGCAACGTACAGATTCTGATGCTGCGAAGAAAGTCATGTAGCTGCTGGAAAGGTGTATAATCTCAAGGTACCTTTCTCGAGAAACCCGAAGCAGTCCAAGTTTGAACTAGTCAAGGCTAAGTACATGGCTATGCTGAGCAAGCTCACTCTCCCAATGCCGTTGATGGATGCTATCAACAACAACCTAGTGTTGAAGAGGTGTTTGAATCAGATGTTGACTTCTGACATGGGAGATGAAGAGTGTGTGATGATGATCACTGGGGTCTGTAGTGCTGTCATTTTAAACAGAGTTCCCGAGAAGCAAAAGGATCCAGGGAGCTTTGTCTTGGACTGTACCATTTTCAGCGACAGATTTGAGAGATCACTATGTGATTTAGGTTCAAGTGTCAATCTGATGCCATATTCGGTTGCTAAGAAAATGGGAATGACAGATTTCACGCCTACTAGGATCTCCTTGATTCTATCTGATCGCTCCATAAGGATTCATGAGGGTCTCTTGGAGGATTTACTGGTAAAGATTGGTGAATGCATTATCCCAACTGAGTTTGTAGTCTTGCAGTATAATGATGAGCCTAAGAACCCTCTTATCCTGGGCTGACCATTCTTGGCTACAGTTGGTGCCATCATTGATGTGAAAAGAGGGAAGATTGGACTCAATGTGTCTGATCTGGTGATGAATTTTGACACGGATAATCTGGTGAGACACCCCACCATTGATGGGTAGACCTTCTATGTTGATACGATTGAGAATATGGCTTCAGAATTCTTCAGTCAGATGCATCCTGCTGACCCTTTGGAGAGGGCTTTGATGTGTTCTGAGCATGATTTGGAGCTGGAGCATGATGTTGTAGCTGGGTACTCGAGACTACTGGATTCTACTGAGCAGGTGATGAACATGGAAGCGACCGATGACACATTGTGTCGATCGACACTACATGCTAATCAGTCGACACTAGTCGCGAGTGACTGGAGCGTGGAGAAAGCTCCAAAGATCGAGCTGAAGCAGCTACCTGCAGGCGTCGAATATGCGTTCTTAGGTAACAATTCCACTTATCATGTTATTGTCAATGCTGATTTGAATAACGCAGAACTCACTTTACTGCTAAGCAAGCTGTGCAAGCTAAGCAAGCTGCGCAAGCTGCGAAAGCATCGCAAAGCTCTTGGCTATTCTCTTGATGATATTTCAGGCATCTCTCCAGACTTGTGCATGCATAGGATACACCTTGAGGATGAGAGCATGTCATCAATTGAGAACCGGAGGCGTTTGAATCCTAACTTGAAAGAGGTTGTGAAGAAAGAGATTATGAAGCTGTTGCAAGCTGGGATCATCTATCCTATCTCAAACAGTGATTGGGTCAGCCCAGTTCATGTGGTTCCTAAGAAGGGAGGAGTCACAGTGGTGAAGAATGACAAGAATGAGCTGATTCCTACGAGGACAATCACTGGTCACCGGATGTGCATAGACTACAGGAAGTTGAATGAAGCCACCAGAAAAGAACACTTTCCACTCCCTTTCATTGATCAGATGTTGGAAAGGTTGGCAATTCATCCTTACTACTGCTTTCTGGATGGCTATTCTGGTTTCTTTCAGATCCCTATCCACCCAGAGGACCAGGAGAAGACTACATTTACCTGTCCTTATGGCACCTTTGCATACCGCAGAATGCCATTCAGTCTGTGTAATGCTCCCGCGACGTTTCAGAGGTGCATGATGTCTATCTTCACAGACATGATAGAAGATTTTATGGAGGTCTTCATGGATGATTTTTCTGTCTACGGACCATCTTACCATGCTTGTCTGGATAATCTATGCAAGGTGCTAGCTCGCTGTGAGGAAAAGCACCTAGTTTTGAACTGGGAGAAATGTCATTTTATGGTCAAAAATGGCATTGTACTTGGGCATAGAGTTTCTGAGGCAGGAATTAAAGTGGACAGAGCTAAGATTGAGGTGATGACAAGGCTGCAGGCGCCGGATTCAGTCAAAGGAATCAGGAGTTTTCTTGGGCATGCTGGTTTTTATGGGAGATTTATTAAAGACATCAGAAAGATAGCTAGACCACTCACTGCACTTCTCTGTAAGGATGTGAAGTTTGAGTTCACAGATGAGTGTCATGCTGCATTCAAGAAGCTGAAACAGGCCTTGATCTCGGCTCCAATTGTGCAACCACCAGATTGGAGTCTGCCTTTTGAGGTGATGTGTGATGCTAGTTATTATGCGGTAGGAGCTGTGCTTGGGCAGAAGAAGGACAAGAAACTCCATGCTATCTATTATGCCAGTAGAACTCTTGATGATGCTCAAAGAAATTATGCAACCACTGAGAAGGAGTTTTTGGCAGTTGTGTTTGCATTCGAGAAGTTCCGCTCTTATCTGATTGGATCCAAGGTAGTTGTGCATACTGACCATTCTGCGCTTAAGTATCTGAGGCAGAAGAAAGATGTTAAGCCAAGGCTACTGAGATGGATTTTGTTTCTCCAAGAGTTTGACATAGAGGTGAGAGACAAGAAAGGAGTAGAGAATGGATTTTCTGATCACTTATCACGAATTAGGATCGATGAGGACATTCCTATAGATGATTTTCTACCAGAAGAGAATATCTATAAGGTTGAGACAGGATTTCATGCAGTTTCAGCGAGTTCACTGCTTTCTACACGGGTTGTAGGGCAAGTGTCGGTCGACACTCAGTTCATGTCAGTCGACACTCGACTCGAGAAAGCGAAGGATAATCGATCAAACTCGACATCAGTTGGTCGATTGGGATCAATGTCAGTCGACACCAACTTCAGTGTCGGTCGACACCAGTTGCGGATGCAAGAAGCTGTTCTGGATGATGAAGCTTACATATTCATAGCTGCAGTCGCCCAAGGTTCTCTCTCCACTAGACCTTGGTATGCCGATATCGCCAATTACCTTGCTGCAGAGGATGAGACTGAAGTGTTTAAAGGCTATGCTAAAAAGAAGTTCCTTAGGGAAGTCACGCGCTATTACTGGGATGAGCCTTACCTATACAAGCACTGCTCTGATGGTATCTACAGACGTTGCATCGCATAGTCTGAAGTTGATAATGTGCTATACCACTGCCATGGTTCTGAGTATGCAGGACACTTTGCTACATTCAAGACAGTGTCCAAGGTTCTTCAAGCAGGCTTCTGGTGGCCTACAATGTTCAAGGATGCTCAGCTATTTGTCTCTAATTGTGATGTGTGATAGGTCAAGAATTAATCTCTATTCTAAACTGCAAGTGAACAGCAATGTCAAAGTAGTATATAGGGTTATCGAATCCACAGGGACACTTGGTCTCAATAGATCAGAACAGTAGAGACTAATACTAGAAATAAGCAATGTGATTGAATTAAAAGCGGTGCGAGAAAGTAAATCAGTAGCAGAGATTAACGGTTGTGGAAGCAAGTAATTAAAAGCGTCAAGCCTAGGGTATTCTCAGGAAATCAGACAAGCAGACAGTTCATTCAGCAAGGATCTAATTAAGCACAGTTCTAGAACTCAAAACACAGATATAGAATTAACCAAATTCCTTTGCGATAATTCTCTAAGTCTAAGTGCAGCTAACCAAACTTTCGTTTGCGAGAACTAACAGATTAAACTAGCATTAATCCCAAGTTTGATATGTTCACAATTATCCTAAACCAAACTTCCGTTTGCGCAAAGTTTAATTGCCCAATTTAATTAGTTCAGATTCCTAAACCCCACTTCCGTGACGTATTTAGCAACCTAAGATCTAGATTCTAATTGATCAGGTTAGTACTAGCTTTAAGCACAATTAAATTGAAGAACAAATATAGTTATGAATCCTTAACTGAAATCGAACAAGTCTAGCAAGTCATGAAATCCTATGTGAGAAACCCTAAACCTAACTAGGAATCTACTCAGACATAGATAATGAAAACATAATCATAGAATGAATAAATTGCATAAAAGAATAATAGTAAAAGGGGTTCGAAATCTTCTCCAAATACAGATGAAGTAATAGGTTCAGATCAGCCCCAAAAGCTCTAAAAATCCTCTGCTCTTAATTATGAAAGCCTAAGTAAAATAAACACCAAAATCCTCTATATATAGGCCTAATCTCGGCTGGGGTTTCTGTGTAAATACTGGAACTATCTTGGGCTTCTTTGCAAATCTTCATATCTTCATTAAACCGACGCGTACGGCCCATGTCGCTAGTGTGTCGACCGATGCACAAGGTGTGTCGGTCGATGCATGATCAATAAATCGGACAGTGAGTTAAGCTCTCGGCCAAAACGTCCCAAAAGTCCCAAAATGCTCCAAATATCTCCAATTAGCTCCAAACCTGATTAAACCTGTAAAAGACTCTAAACAAAGACAAAAGACACTAAAAACACATCTATATCATGGTCTAAAATGGGTAAAAACCATGATATATCAATGTGTGTCAGAGGAGGGGGAAGATAAGCAAGTGACACAAGATGCCACAAAACTTCATCCTCGAGGTTGAAGTCTTTGACTGCTGGGGCATCGACTTCATGGGACCTAAATAGGATAGGTTGACAGGCTGTGTCAGAACTAACAAGGGAATCCGACACAAAGTATACCAAGCCCTTAGGTGAGAAATCTAAGTCAGTATTAAGGTTGAAGACAGTAAAGGATCCTCTGATACCTGAAGTGATGTGGATGTTCCCAGTAGGTTGATCTGTGATGGGGTTTTCTAATAGTCAGAGATAGATCCTGCAACTTCATCCCAATGGTTACTTAAGTTCCTGCAAGTCTTGTAAATCTTCTCAGAAAATCATAGTTTCTTACTTAAACAATTTTGACTCAATAAAACAATTTTTTTTTGAAAAACGGACTGACTCTTAAGAAAACAGAAAACAAAAGTCAGTAGCACCTCCCCCACACTTAAGACACACTGTCCCCAGTAGTGTCCAGCGAAGGATCGGTAAAAAGAAAATAAAAAAATTGAAAAGGTGAAATTATGTCTGTCGGGTTACCTCTGTCGCTCAGGCATCGACCGATGCACTAAGTGCATCGACCGTTACTTGGCGATTTTCGTGTATAGTCGATCGTTGCTCAGGACCGCAACGATCGCTGCAATGCGATTCCTTTCGTGTTGTGACGATCGACACAGAAGTGCGTCGATCGTTGCACTGCGATTTAACCGAGACCTGCAAACGTAAACTCACCAGAAACAAAAACAAACGTAAAATCCTAACAAAAACACCAAAAATTAAGTAGAAAAACACCAGTACCTAATGGTGGGTTGCCTCCCACCCAGCGCTTGTTTAAGGTCAATAGCTTGACCTATCAGAAAGAGATCGAACTCATGGAGGTTTCAACAGAGACTTTGAGAGTCTCTGTGAATGTCTCCTCATCCAAGGTTGCGTATAAGCATTCAGATCATGAGATCTTCCAAGGAACGAACGATAAGTCGGGGTGGGAGTGTAGCTTCGGCAGGATTCTTTGTTTTCCTGCATTCAAAACAATGTGATCAGAAGGATTAAGCTTAGGTGATTTGTACCTTACCTTTGATGTATATCTGATGTCTGAAGCTTTCTGCCTATGAACAGTTGCAGGTACTGAAGATGTTAGAGCAGGTTCAAGAGGAACCGCCATCTTCTTCTTTTCACTATCAGATACTGTAGTTCCACCAATCTGAACTTCTTCTTTTAGATGACCATCAGTGGAGATCATCTTCTTTGCATGAACTCGCGAAGTTTCAACTGGTGGTGTTTTATTCACCTTCTTATCCATCACTTTTATGCAGTTAGCCACTTCTAGCTCTTGTTTGGAGGGTTTAGGAACCTTAGGATATGGCACTGGGGGCTTGTAGACTCGTTCTGGTACTGTTGCAATTTTCTGGTCATGTCTGTGTTTTGTGTCGATCGTTGCATGATGTGTGTCGATCGATGCAAGGCGATTCTGTTTCTCGAAAGAACTCGAAATTGCCGTCAGAATGGCGTGTCGATCGTCACTGAGGGGGTGTCGATCGGTGCATGTATCAGGCAGACAATATTCATCCAGAAAATCCGAGATTATGCTCTCTTCTTCACCTAGCAACTCAATCTCATCCCTTATGTTCACAACATTGATGTGCAGCTTCCGTTCAGCTCTCTTAGCTTCATTCTGCCTCTCTATTGCTACATCTCTTCGTTCAATTTTGATATCCAGCTGCTCCATATGTGTGCTCAGAGATTCGAACTTCTCTCTCAAATCTTCAATCAACGCATCAATCTTTGAGTTGAAGGACATATCAATCTGTTGTTGTCTCTCAAGATACTGCTCCATCATGATTTCCATTCTGCTCTCATGAGCTGTAGGTGCAGGCGGTGCTTGGTAAGAAGAAACACTACAACTCCTTGTAAAGGGTTTCTGAAAAGCAGATCTGTGACTATAGAATCCAGTTCCTTCAACGCAATGGTTAGCTTCTTGTGCATACTTTCCAAGTAGAAGACTATGCAGAGAGTCAACTTGGTTTTTCAACCCAACTATCTGTGAACTGTCAATACCTGAGCTGAAAATATCATTCCGACACATCGTCCTGATGATCTCTTAGTCTTCTTGGTGATTCTGCGAAGTGTGTCGATCGATGCAAGAAGAGCGTCGATCGATGCAATGCGAAATCAGAGAAAACAGAAAAATAAATCAGCAAAAATAAGAAAATAAAAACAAAAACGAAAAGAAAAAGAAAAATCCTAGTAAAACCCTAAGCTCTAAGCTATTGAAGACTCAAAGAGTCCCCGGCAACGGCGCCAAAAACTTGATAGGTCAAGAATTAATCCCTATTCTAAACTGCAAGTGAACAGCAATGTCAAAGTAGTATATAGGGTTATCGAATCCACAGGGACACTTGGTCTCAATAGATCAGAACAGTAGAGACTAATACTAGAAATAAGCAATGTGATTGAATTAAAAGCGGTGCGAGAAAGTAAATCAGTAGCAGAGATTAACGGTTGTGGAAGCAAGTAATTAAAAGCGTCAAGCCTAGGGTATTCTCAAGAAATCAGACAAGCAGACAGTTCATTCATCAAGGATCTAATTAAGCACAGTTCTAGAACTCAAAACACAGATATAGAATTAACCAAATTCCTTTGCGATAATTCTCTAAGTCTAAGTGCAGCTAACCAAACTTTCGTTTGCGAGAACTAACAGATTAAACTAGCATTAATCCCAAGTTTGATATGTTCACAATTATCATAAACCAAACTTCCGTTTGCGCAAAGTTTAATTGCCCAATTTAATTAGTTCAGATTCCTAAACCCCACTTCCGTGACGTATTTAGCAACCTAAGATCTAGATTCTAATTGATCAGGTTAGAACTAGCTTTAAGCACAATTAAATTGAAGAACAAATATAGTTATGAATCCTTAACTGAAATCGAACAAGTCTAGCAAGTCATGAAATCCTATGTGAGAAACCCTAAACCTAACTAGGAATCTACTCAGACATAGATAATGAAAACATAATCATAGAATGAATAAATTGCATAAAAGAATAATAGTAAAAGGGGTTCGAAATCTTCTCCAAATACAGATGAAGTAATAGGTTCAGATCAGCCCCAAAAGCTCTAAAAATCCTCTGCTCTTAATTATGAAAGCCTAAGTAAAATAAACACCAAAATCCTCTATATATAGGCCTAATCTCGGCTGGGGCTTCTGTGTAAATACTGGAACTATCTTGGGCTTCTTTGCAAATCTTCATATCTTCATTAAACCGACGCGTACGGCCCATCTCGCTAGTGTGTCGACCGATGCACAAGGTGTGTCGGTCGATGCATGATCAATAAATCGGACAGTGAGTTAAGCTCTCGGCCAAAACGTCCCAAAAGTCCCAAAATGCTCCAAATATCTCCAATTAGCTCCAAACCTGATTAAACCTGTAAAAGACTCTAAACAAAGACAAAAGACACTAAAAACACATATATATCATGGTCAAAATGGGTAAAAACCATGATATATCAATGTGTGTCAGAGGAGGGGGAAGATAAGCAAGTGACACAAGATGCCACAAAACTTCATCCTCGAGGTTGAAGTCTTTGACTGCTGGGGCATCGACTTCATGGGACCGTTTCCATCTTCTTATGGGAACATGTATATATTGGTTGTTGTGGACTATGTATCCAAGTGGGTTGAAGCGACTGCAAGTCCGACCAATGACTCTTCGGTAGTTCTTAAGCTGTTTGAGACTATCATCTTCCCCAAATTTGGAGTGCCTAGGATTGTGATAAGTGATGGCGGTTCTCACTTCATTAACAGGGTCTTCGAGAAGTTGCTTAAGAAGCATGGTGTTAATCATCGTGTGGCTACTCCATATCACCCTCAGACTAGTGGACAGGTAGAGGTCTCCAATAGACAAATCAAGGAGATTCTGGAGAAGACAGTAGGAAAGACTAGGAAGGATTGGTCTGCTAAACTAGATGATGCATTGTGGGCCTACAGGACTGCGTTTAAGACGCCACTTAGGACTACACCGTTTCATTTACTCTATGGGAAAGCTTGTCACCTTCCAGTTGAGCTTGAGCACAAGGCTAGATGGGCTGTCAAACAAATGAACTTTGATCTCAAACCTGCAGCTGAGAGGCGTTTGATACAGCTTAATGAGTTAGATGAAATTCGCCACCATGCGTATGAGAACTCAAAGCTGTACAAGGAGCGTACAAAGGCGTATCATGATAAGAAGATCATCTCACGCAACTTCGAACCCAATGATTAGGTACTCCTCTATAACTCTCGCCTAACACTGTTTCCTGGCAAGTTGCGTTCTCGTTGGTCAGGACCATTCACCGTCAAGGAAGCTAGACCACACAGAGCTATTATCTTGATGAATTCCAAAGGCGAGGAGTTCACAGTCAATGGGCAAAGGGTGAAACATTACTGGGCGAAAGCTGAGATTCCAGAAGGCAACATTGTCCATCTGGATAATCCACCCAATCCCTAGTTGCGATACTGTCAAGCTATTGACGTTAAACAAGCGCTGAGGGGAAGACAACCCACTGTAGGTTAGTTTTCGTTTCTTTTTGGTTTTCGTCCTTGTGTCTTTTGATTTTTCTGGTTTTTGAGTGTCACAGCCGTACATAACATGTTTGCAGACAGCAGTGTCAGTCGACACTCTATAGTATCGGTCGACGCCAAACTCGAAAACATGGATGGAAATCGATCATGCTCGATTTAGATAAAATCGATGTCAACCAGAGCCTGATGTCGCCCGACACTGGCTGTGTGTCAGTCGACATCGAATGCGACCACATGTAAGGCTTCTGTTTTCCAAGTTCTCGGTTACTTATACCTTGTTCTTCCAAACCCAACCTGCGATTGCACTGGGACAGTGCAGTCTAAGTGTGGGGGAGGTGGTTACTGACATTGTTTTTTGTTTTCTTATAGCCAGTTACTCGTTTTCAATTGTTTTCAAAATGGTTTTATTGAGCCAAAATGTGTATGAAACTATGATTTTTCGAAAAAAAATTTCGCTGGAACAGGAACTAAGTGACCATTGGATGGACTTCCAGTAGCTCTATGACTATTAGAAAACCCCAAACGGATCAACTTACCAAGGACACCCATATCTAACCAGGTATTCATAGGATCCATCACTAACTTCACCTCTAACCATGACTTAATTTCTCACTTAGGGACTTGGTATCTATGGATCGGATTCCTCTGATGTGTTTGACATAGCCTATGATCCTGTCTGAGTATTGTTTCTGATTTTCCCCTCCTTTGAAAGTAAAAAAAAAGAGACTAAAACTGAGGATAAGCTAGTAGCTTCGAAGTGGTCACGGGAGTGGTAGAGACCCATATTACCTCCTAAGCCTCCATGGAAACATGTCCAAAGTTACGCCCCAAGTAAAAAGGGAAGAGCACTGATAGAAAAAATAAAATGATACCCAGTGGGGAAAATCAGTGCTAAGGGAGAAGGAAAAAGAAAGGAACTAGAAACCGACAGTTTGGTTGTGAAGTACTGACTGAGTTGAGTCCATGTGTCCTTTGATCGATATTCCCTCTGTGAGACCGCACCTAATTGTATACAGAGGTTAGTGTGGTGAACTTGAATATCCTAATCTGATTGTGAAGTTTACTTGGGACAGTTGCTATGTGTGGGGGAAGTATATTGTGGTCTTGATCTCTGTAGGAAATTTTTCAGTGGCTTACTAAGTGAATATGAATGCGTGGTCTTGATCTCTGTAGGAAATTTTTCAGTGGCTTACTAAGTGAATATGAATGCGAAAGTTCCTAGGACGAAATGAGTTTCTGTGTTTTCAAACCTCTTTCTTATGCTTTAGTTCTTTACTTGCTTGAGGGCAAGCAAGAGCTAAGTGTGGGGGAGTTGATATATCCTGGTTTTTCTAGGTTTTCAAACATGATATAGTTGTATATATTGAGTCTTTAACCTGGTTTTTCGAGTCTATTGAGTCTTCTACAGGTAGACTTGCGTTTGGAGCAAAGAGTGGGATTACATGACGTTTCTCGCGATCTGTGCAATGAGCTGAAGTTGGAGTCTCGACTACGATTGGATGTCTACCGACATCACCTTACTGTCAGTCGACACTGAGGGCGACAGGACTTATACGCTTGAGTTGAAGATATCTTTTGAAGAATTACAAAGTTACCCAGAAGTTTTCCCTAATTCTCAT
Source organism: Orychophragmus violaceus (assembly GCA_030180135.1). NCBI lineage: Eukaryota > Viridiplantae > Streptophyta > Magnoliopsida > Brassicales > Brassicaceae > Orychophragmus > Orychophragmus violaceus. The sequence goes on along the minus strand of CM058234.1, from coordinate 41,739,430 downwards.
CTAGCCCCAAAACGTGTTTAGTGTTTTAATTAGGTTTTCAGACTCAGTATCATTATCTTGTTCTTACTTTGTTCTTGCTTTGGAGATTAAGAGATTTGGTGTCAAGGGGTTGTTCATGCTACTTGTAACCTTTGAGAGAAGGATACCGAACACCTTTTTTATCTATCTATTCAGTCTTTGGTTTTCTATTCAATGATGTGTTGTCTATCTGATAATATGTCTGAGTAGTAACCTAGTTCGATTTAGGAATTCTCATAGGGTTTTTATGCATGTTTAGACAACTGATTAACTAGGATTCTAAATCAATTCGTTCATCGCCTAAGTTGCACTTAATACTGAATTCTGGATTGATCACCTAGGATTTAGATCTGAGATAATTAACTTAGCACGAGAGTGTGAGTTATAATCAGAATAAACTTAGTGTGAGAAATTTGACTAGATACAAAGAGATTTGGTTTAGGAGAATTGTGAATCGAAGAACATGTTCCTAATGCTTGTATAGAACTCTAAGATCACAAAGAGATTTGGATCGCTAGGTTGCTAGATATAGAAATAATCTCAGCGAGAGTTGGATTGTTTATCATTGTGTTTCTAGTTCTTGAACCTGAGCTTAATCTGAATCCAGTTAGTTAAGTGTCTGGCATTGTATAATTCCCGAGAACTTCCTAAGTCTGACGCCTTTCTCCCATTGAAAACTCACTTTAATTTACTTGCATTCGTTTACTGCTTTCTCTTGGTTGGCTTAGTTTAACTGAAAGACATATAATTTGTCGTGTGAAACTTGAGTCCTTGTGGATACGATACCCTGAAATACTCCATTCACATAATTGTGCACTTGTAGTAGAATAGGAATATAACTTTGACCTATCAGTCATTCTCCATCGCCGTCGTCAGAATCTAGATCCTTGGAGTTGCATTGGGTTTGCTAACTGAGGTCTCATTGGATTTGATTCGTGTTTTATCATTGTTTTGGGTCGATTAAGACTCGGTTAACCGTTGTTTTGGGTCGATCAGGACCCTAAATTCGTGGTTTACCATTGTTTTGGGTCGATTAATACTCCAAATTCATGTTTACCATTGTTTTGGGTCGATTAAGACTCGGTTTATCATTGGTTTTGGTCGATTAAGACTTGGTTACCATTGTTTTGGGTCTATTAGGACTCTAAATTCGTGGTTTACCATTGTTTTGGGTCGATTGAGACTTGGTTTACCATTGGTTTAGGTCGATTAAGACATGGTTTACCATTGTTTTGGGTCAATTAGGACCTTGTTTACCATTGTTTTGGGTCAATTAGGACTCTCAATTCGTGTTTGTCATTGTTTTGGACTCATTGGATTTGAGTCTTAGTGCATTGTATGTAAATTAAAACCCGAAACCGATCCAATTTGAATGTTCGTTATTCGTTAATTTGTTACTAGATGTATAACTAGTAAAACTGGTATTACTACTGAAAATCATGAGTTATTCGTTAATATATCGTGGTCAACTAGTGTTATTGAATGAGGTTTTTGTTGTTGTTTCTGCAGGATATGATCAACAACAACTCGTCCAAGGACATGAAACAAAAGACGGCCAACATAAGGACTTCATGGTTGTTATTTGGAAGTTGTTATAGAGTTTTATTGTATCTTCCCCTTTTGGTTTTGCATTACTTTGTCTCTAAATTGTAAGATATGTATGTTTGATTTATTTTGGTATAGGTTGTATAACTATTTGTCATATTTGTTTGATGCTAGGTAATACTGGTAATACTGGTATTACTAAGAGAAATGTAAAATTTGTAAAATTATAACAACAAGTATCATTCTAACAAAATCTAAATTAATCAATATATTAATGCATAAAACTATCAGATTTATAAGTTAATCGAATTACATGGTATTCGACTTAATGGACATATAATGGAAGAATCTACACAATATTGTTCTTATACTTTTAAGATCACTTTGTGACTAATAACCAAATAAGAAAGAATATTTTTTTAAGAAAATCAAGATTTTAAACAAATTATTGTATACAACAATCATAATTACATGTTAATCGATTTATATCAATTGTAAAACTACAAAAACACAATTTTTTAGATTATGTATACTAAATAAACTCAAAACCAGAAAAAGTAGAACTATTAGCAAATTCCGTAAAACTAATATCTTAGGTAATACTATGTGCTAAGTTTTTGCGCCAAAAATTCCATCGTTTCTTTCTTCCGGTTCACTGTGTTTGTCTATCATATAAACCGATTTAACGTTTCTGTTTCTCGAACTATTGTAAAATCACAAACTTTTAATGTAGGGGACAACTAGCCGTCGATCTTTAAACCCAAGAAAGATAACCCCCACGCCATCATCAATACACCTCTGGAACTGGCGAATCGACACCACTTGGCGAATCGACACCTCCCTAAGAAGAAACCCTAAATGATTTTTCTTTAAATACCATCAAGCGCCCGAGTTTCTTAACAAAAACAGAGAGAAGTACAGAGAAGGAAAGCATGGCAAACGAGAGATCGATTGTCAGCCTACAAGAATTTTCTATCGAAATCCTCACCATTATCATCGAAAAGGTCAGCTGATAGGTCAAGAAATATTCCTATTCTACTGCAAGTGCATAGTTAAGTGATTGTAGTATAAAGAGTATCGTATCCACAAGGACTCAAGATTCACGCAATATATTATATGCCTTCGAACTTAGCTAAATCAATCAAGAGGAAACAGAAGACAATGCAAGTAAACAAAAGGTTTCTTTCAAATAGGAGAAAGATGCTAGACTCAGGGTGTTCTCAGGAAATCAAGCAATGCCAGACACATAGCTAGTTAGGATTCAGATTAAGCACATGTTCAAGAACTAGAATCTCAATGTATAATAATCCAACTCTCGCTGCGATTACTATCTATGTCTAGGAACCTAACGATTTAAATCTCTTTGCAATCTTAGAGTTCTAGACAAGCATTAATAGCAAGTTCTTAAGTTCACAATTCTTCTAAACCAAATCTTTTTGCATCTAGTCAAATTGCCCACACTAAGTTCTCTCAGATTATAATTCACACTCTCGTGCCAAATTAACAATCTAAGATCTAAACCCTAAGTGATCAATCCAGAATTCAGTATTAATCTCAACTTAGGGGATGAACAGATAGATTTAGAATCCTAATAATTCAGTGATCTAACAAAGCATGAAATACCTACGAGAATCCCTAAATCTAAAAAAGGTTACTACTCAGACATGATATCAAATGAATAACACATGCTTGAATAGAAAATAAGACTGAATAGATAAAAACAAGGGTTCGAAATCCTTCTCTTACAGGTTACAAGTAGCAAGAACAGCCCCAAGCTAGAATATCTCAATCTCCAGAACAAAAGCAAGAACAAAGAACAAGATATGAGTTTCTGCTCAAAAACCTAATTAAAAACTGCTAAACAGGTTCCGGGGCTAAATTAGAATTAAGAAAATTTCTGGGGTAACTTTTTAATTCTTTAAAAGATGTCTTCAATTCTTTGTCGACATCACACCGTGGTCGAGACTCTCACTTAAGCTCGTTGCCCAAGTCACCAGAAATGTCCCAAAACTCCGCTCTTTGCTCCAAATGCAAGCTTACCTGTAAAGGACTCGATAGACTTGAAAAACCAGGTTAAAGACTCAATATATACAATTATATCATGGTTGAAAACCTAGAAAAACCATGATATATCAACTCCACAACACTTAGCTCTTGCTTGCCCTCAAGCAAATAAAGAACTAAAGCAGTGAGAAAGAGGTTTGAAAACTCAGAAACTCCTTTCGTCCTAGGAACATTCACACTCACATTCACTTAGTAAGCCACTGAAAACATTCCTACAGAGATCAAGACCACAATGTACTTCCCCCACACTTAGCAACTGTCCCAAGTAAACTCCACAATCTAGACAGAGCATTCAAATTCACCACACTAACCTCTGTATACCATTAGGTGTGGTCTCACAGAGGGAGTATCGATCAGAGGACACATGGACTCAACCCAGTCATTACTTGACCACCAAACTGGCGGTTTCTGGTTCCTTTCTTTTCCCTTTCTTCCTTAGCACTGATTTTTCCCCACTGGGTATCATTTTATTTTTTCTATCAGTGCTCTTCCCTTTTTATTCGGGGTGTAACTTTGGACATGTTTCCATGGATGCACAGGAGGTAATAGGGGTCTCTACCACTCCTGTGACCACTTCGAAGGTACTAGCTTATCCGCAGTTTTAATCTCTTTTTGTTACTTTTAAGGGAGGGGAAAATCAGATACCATACTTAGACAGGATCATAGGCTGTGTCAAACACATCAGAGGAATCCGATCCAGAGATTCCAAGCCCCTAAGGGAGAAAATTCAGTCAAGATTAGAGGTGAAGTTAGTGATGGATCCTCTAAATACCTGAGAAGATATGGGTGTCCTTGGTAGGTTACTCAGTGTGGGGTTTTCTAACAGTCATAGAGCTACTGCAGGTCTGTCTAACTTTGACTCAATAAAACGATTTTGAAAACCAAAGAAAAACAAGGACTGACACTAAGAAAACAGAACACAATGTCAGTAATCACCTCACTCACACTTAAACTGAACTGTCCCCAGTGTATACGCATCTTGGATTCGGTAGAATAAGGTAGAAATCAACCGAAAACTTAGAAAATCAGAAACCTTGTCTGTAGGCGTGTTGCGTGTCGACCGACACCCAGCCAATGTCGAGCGACACATGGCTTTGGTCGACATTCAACTGCTCTGAATTGAGTGTGGTCGATTTCTGTCTATGTTTTCGAGTTTGATGTCGACCGAGACTAAGGAACGTCGGTCGACACTGCTGTTTGCAACCTGTTCTTCACGATTCTAACACACAAAAACCAGAAAAATCAAAAGATTCAAAAACAAAAACCAAAAAGAAAAAAAACTGACCCAACAGTGGGTTGCCTCCCACTCAGCGCTCGTTTAACGTCAATAGCTTGACTGTACTACAACCAGGCAGTGGGTGGATCAGCCAGATGGACAATGTCGCCTTCTGGGATTGTGGCTTTCTCCCAATAGTGTTTCACCCTCTGCCCATTGACTGTGAACTCCTCGCCTTTGGAATAAATCAAGATAACAACTCCATGTGGTCTAGCTTCCTTGACGGTGAATGGTCCTGACCAACGAGAACGCAACTTACCAGGAAACAATTGTAAGCGAGAGTTATAGAGGAGTACCTGGTCATTGGGTTCGAAGTTGCGTGAGATGATCTTCTTATCATGATACGCCTTTGTACGCTCCTTGTACAGCTTTGAGTTCTCATAGGCATGGTGGCGAATTTCATCTAACTCCTTAAGCTGTATCAAACGCCTCTCAGCTGCAGGTTTGAAATCGAAGTTCATCTGTTTGACAGCCCATATAGCCTTGTGCTCGAGCTCAATTGGAAGGTGAAAAGCTTTCCCATAGAGTAAATGAAACGGTGTAGTCCCAAGTGGCGTCTTGAATGCAGTCATGTAGGCCCACAACACATCATCCAGCTTAACAGACTAGTCCTTCCTAGTCTTTCCCACTGTCTTCTCCAGAACTCCTTGATATGTCGGTTTGAAACCTAAACTTGTCCACTAGTCTGAGGGTGATATGGAGTATCCACACGATGATTAACACCATGCTTATTAAGAAACTTCTCGAAGACCTTGTTGATGAAGTGAGAACCGCCATCACTTATCACAATCCTAGGCACTCCAAATAGGGGGAATATGACAGTCTTAAACAACTTAAGAACTACCGAAGAGTCATTGGTCGGACTAGCAAGCGCTTCAACCCACTTAGAGACGTAGTCCACAGCAACCAAGATATACTTGTTCCCGTAAGAAGATGGGAACGGTCCCATGAAATCGATGCCCCAACAGTCAAAGACTTCAACCTCGAGGATGAAGTTTTGTGGCATCTCATGTCTCTTGCTTATCTTCCCCCTCCTCTGACACACATCACACTGCAAGACAAACAAATGAGCATCCTTGAACATTGTAGGCCACCAGAAGCCTGCTTGAAGAACCTTGGACACTGTCTTGAACGTAGCAAAGTGTCTTGCATACTCCAAACCATGGCAGTGGTACATCACGCTATCAACTTCAGACTCCGCAATGCAACGTCTGTAGATACCATCAGAACAGTTCTTGTACATGTAGGGTTCATCCCAATAATAGCGCCTGATTTCTCTAAGGAATTTCTTCTTGGGATAACCTTTAAACACTTCAAGCTCATCCTCTGCAGCAAGGTAGTTGGCTATATTGGCGTACTGATATACCATGGATTTTAGGGTTTTTAACCATGGTATATGTCTTCTTATCGAGTCTTTTAGAGTCCTATGTAGTCCTTTTATCCATGTTTTCAGGTCTAGACACGTTCGGAGCGGATTTGGAGATTATGGCGAATTCTGGAGCATTTTGGAGATTTAACCCGAGAGATAGAGTTCACTGCCCATTTCACAGACCTGTGTCGATCGACACAACATGTGCATCGATCGACACAAGGTCGACACAGACAATACTCGGCGTTTTATCAAGAGTTTGGAATTTGCACTTTTTCATAGAAGTTTCTCATAACTACAAAGAAGCCCCAGCAGTGATTAGATCATTATTTTACTTTGAGAGAGTTAGGGGATGATCTTGTTCTTGAAAGAGAGAGGATTTTGAACCCCAGTTTCTTTATCTGTTTTATGATATTTTGTTTTCTATTCATGATGTCTTCTGTTTCGATGATCATGTCTGAGTAGTCTGCCTGTTAGGTTTAGGGATTCTCATTAGGGATTTTGTGGAATTATAGGTTGATCAATCTGTAGGGATTCATATTTGTTAGTTCTTCATCTAGGGTTGTTCTTAATGCTTAATCTGAAGTAGCTACCCAGATTTATGTTGTTAGGTTGATTTCCACAACGACAATCGGTTAATTAGCTAGAAAGAACCTAGATGAGTAATTTGATCTACTCGCAAAGAAATTTGGTTTAGAGGAATTGTGAATGAAAGAACTTGAGATTAATGCTTGTTTAGAACTCTAGAATTCGCATCGAAATTTGGCTTGCTAGGTTGTTAGACATAGATAGGATTCGCAACGAAAGTTGGTTTCTTAGACTTCCGTGATTCCAGTTCTAGAAAAGTTCCTAATTAGATCCCGATTGATTGATTAGCTTATGTTCCTGATTTCCTGAGAACTCCCTTGACCTGACGCCTTCACCTTCTGATTTACAAACCATTTACTTGCTTTCTGTTTTGATTTACTGCTTTCACTACTGTTTCACCTAGCTTAATTCGACGTTTTACAATCTATCGCAAGAGTCTAGAGTCTCTGTGGGATCCGATACCTTTTATACTATAATTGCATTACCTGTATACTTGCAATAGAATAGGATTAGAACTTAGACCCTATCAAGTTTTTGGGACCGTTGCCGGGGACTCTTTTGAGTCTTCGATAGATTTGAACTTAGGGTTTAGACTAGGTTTTTCGTTTTTGTTTTACTGATTTATTTTTCTGTGTTTCTCTGTTTTGCAGGTCAGGTTCAACAGAATCGACTTGCATCGATCGACACGGTCCTATGTGTCGATCGACATAGATTTCGCATTGCATCGATCGACGCTCTTCTTGCATCGGTCGACACATTTCGCAGAACCACCAAGAAGACTAAGAGATCTGTAAGGACGATGTGTCAAAATGATTTTTTCACCTCAGGGATTGACAGTTCACAGATAGCTGGGTTGAAGAACAAAGTTGACTCTCTACATAATCTTCTACTTGGAAAGTATGCGCAAGAAGCTATCAACTACGTTGGAGGGAATGGATTCTACAGTCAGGAATTTGCTTTTCAGAAACCCTTCCAGCAACAGAGTAACTCCCTCTCGAGGAACTATGATGTTTCTTGTTACCAAGCACCGCCTCCACCTACACATAAGAGAATATTGGAAGCCATAATGGAGCAGTGTCTTGAGGGACAACAACAGATCGATGTGTCCTTCAACTCAAAGATAGATGCATTGTATGAAGATCTGAATGGGAACTTCGAATCTTTGAGCCCACATGTGAAGGAGCTAAATGTCCAAGTTCAACAAACATCTCAAGCAATACAGAGGCAAAATGGATCAGGAAGAGATGAATAGAACAGATCCGTTAATGTTGTGGTCATAAGGGATGAGATTGTCATGCTAGAAGAAGAAGATAGCATAATCTCGGATTTTCTGGATGAATTTTGTATGTCTGAGACATGTGTCGATCGACACACCCTAGGTGCCGATCGATGCACCCTCGATCCGTCTGATGAATTTGACCATAATCGCCTTGTGTCGATCGACACACATCGTGCATCGGTCGACACAGAACGCAGACGTGACCAGAGACCTGTAACAGTCCCATAACGAGTTTATAAGCCCTCTGTGCCATATCCTAAGGTTCCTAAACTGTCTAAACAGGAGCTAGACGAAGCTGAATGCATAAGAGTGATGGAGATGCAACTGATTCAGATTTCAGAGAAGCTTCCAGACCCAGGAGCCTTTGTGCTCGACTGTTCCATCTTTAAGGACAGATTCAAGCGTTCTCTGTGTGATTTAGGATCTTGTGTGAATCTCATGGCATACTTTGTGGCTGTGAGATTAGGACTGATGGATTTCCAGCCTACTAGGATCTCTCTTATCCTAGCCGATCGATCAAAGAGGTATCCAGAAGGAGTTCTTGAGGACGTTCAAGTCAGAGTTGGGAACTACTTGATTCCAACAGACTTTGTGGTGCTGAAGTATGATATTGAGCCTTATGATCCTCTACTACTTGGTAGATCATTCTTAGCTACTGCTGGAGCTGTGATTGATGTGAGGCGTGGACTGATTGATCTCCAGCTGGGAGACAAGCCTTTGCAGTTCAAAATGGATAAGCTGCAGAAATCCACCATTGATGGACAGAGTTTCAGTGTTGTAGTGGAACCAGAGAGTCCGATTGGAGAGAAGAAGATGGCGGTTCCTCTTGAACCTGCTCTAACATCTTCAACACCTGCAATTGCTTATAAGTAGAAAGCTCCAGACATATCATTCCCACCAAAGCAAAGGTATCGATCTTCTAAGTTAAAAGCTACTAATTCATTTGCTGTGACTGCAGGAGAACGCAGTATCCCACCCTCGCTTCGCTCCCACCCTGGTGCTCTTCGCTCTTTCCTTGGGTGATCTCATGATCTGAATGCTTATACGCCACCTTGGATGAAGAGACATTCACAGAGACACTCCAAGTCTCTGTTGAATCCCCCATAAGTCTAATATCCTTTCCATAGTCAAGCTACTGACTTTAAACAAGCACTGAGTGGGAGGCAACCCACTGTTAGGTTCGTTTTTGTTTTCATTTTTCGCTTTGATTTTGGAGTTTTGATTTTTCTGTTTAAGTGTGTTCAGAGGCGTGAGAATCGCATTGCATCGATCGACACAAATAGTGCATCGGTCGATGCATATGCAATTTCTGGTTAGCCGATTTGATTGCGGTTCAGACATCGGTTATCTAAACAACCGCGAGCATATTGGCCTTCCATCGATCGACACCCTTGTGGCATCGATCGACGCAGGCCGACAACAGGTAAGTGTTCTGCAACTTTTCGGATTGTTCTTCAATTTGATTCTTCTCACCAATCCTGGGCTTGACACCACTGGGGACAGTGTGTTTCAAGTGTGTGGGAGGTAGCTACTGACGCACGCTTTTGTTTTCTTAGAGTCAGTCCTATTTTCAAAAATTTGTTTTATTGAGTCAAAACAGTCTAAGTAAGAAACAGTGAATTTTTGAAAAGTTAACAGCACTTGCAGGAACTTAAGTGACCATTGGGATGAATTTTCAGGATCAATCTATGACTATTAGAAAACCCAATGCAGATCAGCCTACTGAGGACACCCATATCAATTCAGAGATTCAGAGAATCCTTTACTGACTTCACCCATAATTTTGACTTAATTTTCTCACCTAAGGGCTTGGTATACCTTGAGTCGGACTCCTCTGTTAGTTCTGACACAGCCTGTAAACCTGTCCAAGTAAGGTTCCCTTCTCCCCTTCCCTAAGGTAAAAAAAGAAGAATAATAAACTGAGGATGAGCTAGTAGCTCTGAAGTGGTCACGGGAGTGGTAGGTACCACTATTACCTCCTGTGCATTCATGGAATGTGTCCAAAGTACACCCCATAACGGGAAGAGCACTGATAAACAAAAATAAAATGATACCCAATAGGAAAAAATCAGTTGCTAAGGAAGGGAAAAGAGAAGAAAGGAATTAGAAGGAAAAAAAAAGATAGTATGGTGGTCAAGAGCTGACAGAGTAAGAATCCATTTGCCCTTTGATCGATAATCCTTAGGTGAGTCCGCACTTAATAGCTTATAGAAGTCAGTAGGGTGAATTTGAATTGCTTTGGATTGATTGTGCAGTCTACTCAGGACAATTGCTAAGTGTGAGGGAAGTATATATTGGTCTTGATGTCTTGCAGGTGAAATCTTTCAGTGGCTTACTAAGGGGAATCTGAGTGTTGTTGCTTCTAAGATAAAACGAGTTTCTGAAGTTTTTCAAACTTCTTCTCCTGATCTTGGTCTTCTGTTTGCTTGAGGGCAAGCAAAAGCTAAGTATGGGGGAGTTGATATACAATGGATTTTAGGGTTTTTAACCATGGTATATGTCTTCTTATCGAGTCTTTTAGAGTCCTTTGTAGTCCTTTTTATCTATGTTTTCAGGTCTAGACACGTTCGGAGCAGATTTGGAGATTATGGCGCATTCTGGAGCATTTTGGAGATTTAACCCGAGAGATAGAGTTCACTGCTCATTTCACAGACCTGTGTCGATCGACACAACATGTGCATCGATCGACACAAGGTCGACACAGACAATACTCGGCGTTTTATCAAGAGTTTGGAATTTGCACTTTTGCCCCGAAGTTTCTCATAACTACAAAGAAGCCCTAGCCGTGATTAGATCATTATATTAGGGTTTTTAAGCCATTGTTTAGGCTACGCATTATTTTACTTTGAGAGAGTTAGGGGCTGATCTTGTTCTTGAAAGAGAGAGGATTTTGAACCCCAGTTTCTGTATCTGTTTTATGATATTTGGTTTTCTATTCATGATGTCTTCTGTTTCGATGATCATGTCTGAGTAGTCTGCCTGTTAGGTTTAGCGATTCTCGTTAGGGATTTTGTGGAATTATAGGTTGATCAATCTGTAGGGATTTATATTTGTTAGTTCTTCATCTAGGGTTGTTCTTAATGCTTAATATGAAGTAGCTACCCAGATTTATGATGTTAGGTTGATTTCCACAACGACAGTTGGTTAATTAGCTAGAAAGAACCTAGATGAGCAATTTGATCTACTCGCAAAGAAATTTGGTTTAGAGGAATTGTGAACGAAAGAACTTGAGATTAATGCTTGTTAGAACTCTAGAACTCGCTACGAAAGTTGGCTTGCTAGGTTGTTAGACATAGATAGGATTCGCAACGAAAGTTGGTTTCTTATACTTCTGTGATTCCAGTTCTAGAAAAGTTCTTAATTAGATCCCGATTGATTGATTAACTTATGTTCCTTATTTCCTGAGAACTCCCTTGACCTGACGCCTTCGCCTTCTGATTTACAAACCGTTTACTTGCTTTCTGTTCTGATTTACTGCTTTCACTACTGTTTCACCTAGCTTAATTCGACGTTCTACAATCTATCACAAGAGTCTAGAGTCTCTGTGGGATTCGATACCTTTTATACTATAATTTCATTACCTATGCACTTGCAGTAGAATAGGATTAAAACTTAGATCCTATCACGTACCAAGGTCTTGTAGAGAGAGAACATTGGGCAATTGCAGCTATGAACATGTCAGCTTGATCATCCAAAACAGCTTCCTGCATCTGCGACTTGTGTCGACCGACACTAGTGTTGGTGTCGATCGCATTGATCCCAATCGGCCAATTGATGTCGGGTTTGATAGATTATCATCCGCTTTTTCGAATTAAGTGTCGACCGACATGAACTGAATGTCGACCGAAACTTGTTCTGCAACTCGTGTAGAAGGCAGTGAACTCACAGAAACTGCCTGAAACTCTTGATGGTCATCAACACCATTTTCCACTCCTTTCTTATATCCCACCTCTATGTCAAACTCTTGGAGCAACAAAATCCATCTCAGCAACCTTGGCTTGGCATCTTTCTTCTGCATCAGATACTTAAGCGCAGAATGGTCAGTGTGCACAATTACTTTAAAGCCAATCAGATATGGGCAGAACTTTTCAAATGCAAACACAACTGCTAGCAACTCCTTCTCAGTTGTTGCATAATTCCTTTGCGCATCATCAAGAGTTCTACTAGCATAGTAGATGGCATGGGGCTTCCTATCCTTTTTTTGACCAAGTACAGCTCCTACTGCATAATCACTAGCATCACACATTACCTCGAAAGGCAGATCCCAGTCTGTAGGTTGTACAATTGGAGCAGAAATCAAAGCTTGTTTCAGCTCGTGGAATGCAACATGACACTCATCTGTGAACTCAAACTTCACATCCTTGCAGAGAAGTGCAGTGAGTGGTCTAGCTATCTTGCTGAAGTCTTTAATAAACCTCCAGTAAAATCCAGCATTCCCAAGGAAACTCCTCAGTCCTTTGACTGAGTCCGGCGCCTGTAGCCCTGTCATCACCTCAATCTTAGCTTTGTCCACTTCAATTCCTGTCTCAGATACTCTGTGTCCAAGTACAATGCCATCTTTGACCATAAAATGACATTTCTCCCAATTCAAAACCAGGTGCTTTTCCTCACATCTAGCCAGCACCTTGCACAGATTATCCAGACAAGCATGGTAAGATGGTCCGTAGACAGAAAAATCATCCATGAAGACCTCCATAAAATCCTCTATCATGTCTGTGAAGATAGACATCATGCACCTCAGAAACGTCGCAGGAGCATTACACAGTCCAAATGGCATTCTGCGGTATGCAAAGGTGCCATAAGGACATGTAAATGTGGTATTCTCCTGGTCCTCCGGGTGGATAGGGATCTGAAAGAAACCAGAATAGCCATCCAAAAAGCAGTAGTAAGTATGATTTGCCAACCTTTCCAACATCTGATCAATGAAAGGGAGTGGAAAGTGTTCTTTTCTGGTGGCTGCATTCAACTTCATGTAGTCTATGCACATCCTGTGACCAGTGATTGTCCGTGTAGGAATCATTCTTCACCACTGTGACTCCTCCTTTCTTAGGAACCACATGAACTGGGCTGACCCAATCACTGTCTGAGATAGGATAAATAATCCCAGCATGCAGCAGCTTCATTATCTCCTTTTCACAACCTCTTTCAGGTTAAGATTCAAACGCCTCTGATTCTCAATTGACGACAAGCTCTCATCCTCAAGGTGTATCCTATGCATGCACAAGTCTGGAGAGATACCTGAAATATCATCAAGAGAATAGCCAAGAGCCTTGCGATGCTTGCGCAGCTTGCTTAGCAGTAAAGTGAGTTCTGCGTTATTCAAATGAGCATTGACAATAATAGGATAGGTAGAATTCTGACCTAGAAATGCATATTTGAGGCCTGCAGGGAGCTGCTTCAGCTCAATCATTAGAGCCTTTTCCTCGCTCCAATCTCCAGGTGTGGCAGCCTTTTGCGAAATGCCGACCAGCTCATCGTGAGCTACTACTTGCATCACATGCTCAGCAGAATCCATCAGCCTCAAATACCCAGCAGCTGAACTACAGAGAATCCATGATGAGGAGTGTCTCGTTGGTACAACGTAAACCTCACCCAGGCAGCTTTAAGAGGCTCTGTAGATCCCTGAGTGAATGTCAGAAGGTCCTGTCTGAGCTGATCGGAGCGAGCATCATCAGAGAAATGCCTCAAGAACTCTCTCTTCACTGCATCCCAAGTGGTTAGCTTCCCAGGTGGAAGTTGCTTTAGCCAAGCTGCAGCCTCTCCAGCGAGAGACTATGGGAAAAGTTTAAGGTGCAGAAAGTCATACCCTACTCCATTGTGCTTCATCCCAGTAAAGAAGGCTTCAAAATTATCAATGTGATCCATTGGCTTCTCATGGGGAAGTCCATGGAAAGGGTGCTGCCTCACAAGTGCATAATAAGCAGTCTTAAGCTCAAACTCATTCTTTTCAAAAGGAGGGGGCACAATCGCAGACATGTTGGCATAGAACTCATCAGGCCTGTTGTAGTCAGCAAGAGTCCTCTCCGGTGGAGAATTAGGTTGTCCATTAGCTACAGGATTAACCACCTGCCTTTCACCTTGAGGCTGCTCAGGTTCAGGGATCACATTTCCTTGGGCATCAATCCTTTGTCCCTGAGCATTGTAGGCATTATTCTGCGGGTCTCTCAGAACACCTTCAGCATCCTGAATCAAAATCAATCGGTTCATCATCCTTGAAGTTTTCTGAACCTTTATGTTTGTTCTCTCAAGTCTAGCAAGCTCCTCAAGTCTGAGGTTCAAAAGTTCTTCGTCCGGGTTGCTTCGGGTGTGACGGTTAGGCATACACTGATCTCAAAGTTGAAATCCGTGCTTGGTGTTGAGCGACACTGGTTGATGTCGGTCGACACTGAGTGTACCTGTCGATTCATGCAGCAACAAAACAAGCAAGACAAGATAAAATGTCAGTAACAATGAAAATAAAACGACTTAGTCTAAATTCTAGAACAAAATCTATTGGCGAACTCAAATGAGTCCCCAGAAACAGCGCCAAAAACTTGATAGGTCAAGAAATATCCCTATTCTACTGCAAGTGCACAGTAAAGTAATTGTAGTATAAAGAGTATCGTATCCACAAGGACTCAAGATTCACGCAATAGATTATATGCCTTCGAACTTAGCTAAATCAATCAAGAGGAAACTGAAGACAATGCAAGTAAACAGAAGGTTTGTTTCAAATGGGAGAAAGACGCTAGACTCAGGGGTGTTCTCAGGAAATCAAGCAATGCCAGACACTTAGCTAGTGAGGATTCAGATTAAGCACATGTTCAAGAACTAGAATCTCAATGTATAATAATCCAACTCTCGCTGCGATTACTATCTATGTCTAGCAACCTAACGATTCAAATCTCTTTGCAATCTTAGAGTTCTAGACAAGCATTAATAGCAAGTTCTTAAGTTCACAATTCTTCTAAACCAAATCTCTTTGCATCTAGTCAAATTGCTCACACTAAGTTCTTTCAGATTATAATTCACACTCTCGTGTCAAATTGACAATCTAAGATCTAAACTCTATGTGATCAGTCCAGAATACAGTATTAATCTCAACTTAGGTGATTAACAGATAGATTTAGAATCCTAATCATTCAGTAATCTAACAAAGCATGGAACCCCTACGAGAATCCCTAAATCTAACAAAGGTTACTTCTCAGACATGATATCAAATGAATAACACATGCTTGAATAGAAAATAAGACTGAGTAGATAAAAACATGGGTTCAAAATCCTTCTCTCAAAGGTTACAAGTAGCAAGAACAGCCCCAAGCTAGAATCTCTCAATCTCCAGAACAAAAGCAAGAACAAAGAACAAGATATGAGTTTCTGCTCAAAAACCTAATTAAAAACTGCTAAACACGTTCCAGGGCTAATTTAGAATTAGGGAAACTTCTGGGGTAACTTTGCAATTCTTCAAAAGATGTCTTCAATTCTCTGTCGCCATCAGTGTCGACCGACACTAAGGTGAGTGTCGGTCGACATTACACCGTGGTCGAGACTCTCACTTCAGCTCGTTGCACAAGTCATCAGAAATGTCCCAAAACTCCGCTCTTCACTCCAAATGCAAGCTTACATGTAAAGGACTCAATAGACTCAAAAAACCAGGTTAAAGACTCAATATATACAATTTTATCATGGTTGAAAACCTAGAAAAACCATGATATATCATCGGCAAAGCTTCCCCCACCGATTATTGCAACGCTAGAGCAACATGCACCAAGATGAAAGAAGCCTCCAACGATCAGACAGTCCTCTATTCTCTATGCCTTTCACCGCTGATCAAGAGGATTCTCCGTGCGCTTGGTCACACGGTGTTTCTCAAAACGTGCGCAGAACAAGAGAACTTCACCGCTTTCTTCATTCCTGGTATTCTCAAATTATTTCATCGATGACGACCCCGAAAACGGAATGGCATATTTAGAGCTTGTGGCGATTAGGGAGGGCGACAATTAGATTTTGGAAGCTGCTTACCTGTACGGTGTGCTCCGCTTCCTCCACGGCGAACCCGTACGTGACTCTGAGAAACTGGCCTTGACGAACTGGCGGGATGACTAGGATTTGGAGACCGCTAATAAAGTTTGGAAGAACTTGAGCAAGACACTGCATAGAATCACTGTCCGGCAGAAGCCGCCTTATTGGCATTTGTTGATGAACATGAAGCCCGCTCAATCTTGCCACTGCCTCGATCTGGAAATCGCCTGCCCCGGCTGCATCATTTACAAACGGTGTTTGAAGTTCTTCAAAATGTATTGATTAAGGAAGTTCTTGTTTGTTTTAATTTCTTTTCTTGTACTCTGTTTTTTGTTTTTAATTTCTCTTCTTTGTAGTAATCTTTTTTAAAATAACATCTCAGAAGTACTCTTTTTAATATAAAAGATCGTCTTTTGTATCTCTGGAATGTTATGTCTCCACCATTTTACATGATAATCGAATTCGGAATCGAGTAGAACTAGATTAGTTGTACCTAGTTTCAGGAATAACCCAAAAATAACCATCAAAAATTAATTTGAAATTTGAAATTAGGAAGAAGAAATTTGAAATTTCGGGTTAGATCCGATAGATCTGGGCGGGTGGGTAAAAACCAGGTATAAATTGTAATTTTGTGTACTTACTTTGGGTTTATGGTAACTTAACCTATATTTCGATTTGAAAAAATGTAAAAAGAAATAGGGGTATATGAGAAGCGCCAGCCACAAATGCCATTATTTGCTAAAAATGATATGGCCTGCAACCCAATTATCAGATTGCCCCTGAAGACTTGAAATTCCGATAATACCCTTAATGAAGGTGGATTCAGTTTTTTAAAAATTTCATTAAAAATTGATGTTGGTGCAAACGACACCGTTCACGTCGCCATCGTCAATCTCTCAATCCCATCCGATCTGAGCCGATCCGAGCTCTCTCAAGAACGAAATCACGGCGAAAATTGATCGTCTTCACCTTCCCCCCCCCCCCCCCCCCCCAAGCTGATTTGTCCATCTTCTCGCCGGCCGTCCGTTAAGCCCCGTCAGTTATCTTTCTTCCTCCTCATGAGCTCTTAATTTATTGAATGTGGTATTTTAAGATGATTTTAGGGTAATCAAGAAATTTGTTGAATGCATGTTATTTAAGTACCGCGTTGTTCTATTGAATCGAGTTGCATCTTAGGTAAATTTAAGCTCGAATCCAATAATCAACTCGATTTCGGCTCGATTTATGCTCGATTTCATGTTCAAAATCTACGAAATTGGTCCAACTGGTCCATCTGGTATCAATAATAGTTGGAACTGTTGGACCACAAATACATGTTGGACCTCTAATACCATTAGTACCTTAAAAGTTGTACTTGTTGTACTAAAATGGCATCATTTTTAATTTTGTTTTATTCTATTCTATCTACAAGAGGCGATGAAGAAAATCAACACAAACGTACATATTGACTTTGGAGGGTGCTATTCAGAAGAGCACGAATGGATTTCATCTAATCTTGTATACGCCATATCGATGAAGACCTCATCTTTGGAAGAGATAACTTATTTGGTGTTAGTAAATAAGATATGCATGAAGGTTATGAATGATGGATCCATGGGGAAGCTGAAATTGAGTTATAGTCTATCTAAAGCTTGGCGAGAGTCATATATTGTAGACGATGAGGATGTGTATGTTTATTTGACAACAATGGATAATGAGGGACTTAAACACGTTTTGCATGTGGATATATTCGATGATGCTGGAAACAATTTGAGGGTCGAATTGTTGGAAGTTTTGGTTGATCCTGATTCAATTCTCATATTGATATCAACCTAAACATGCATTAGATCTAGGTGTTCTTATTTAGAAACATATGATCTCACCTTTTACCTGTTTGTTTGCAGCGGAATTGATGAACAGGTCAATGATCAGGGAGATACACCGAGAGATGGATCCTCCAAAGGCTCACACACGCAATCACAGGAAACTGGTTGCTAGACCACAAGGAAGAGAGGCGCAGACAGAGGAGGAGAATCGCGGCTAGGGTTGGGTTAAGGGAGAAGAGAATTGGCTTTTAGTCATTTAAAAGCCTTCTCTTTCCCTTTTGGGCTTTAGGGCCCAATCTGATTAAATTCCATTTAATCAGACCCATTAGTCTTCTCTCTTAGTACGACAAATGCCTAGCACTTTTGTCGTACTTCTGCTAAGCCGTTCCAACATTATTTCCTGCTAGCTTAAGCGTGTGACCCATATGGGATCATACAATAAAGGCAATAAGTCCAAGACTTATAGATCATGAGCGGACTCTAGCAAGCCATCATGACCCCCAGCATTGTATGACTTATGTCTGATCACTGACATACTCTTACGTTATAGAGACAGTACAGAGATTGCTGGACACAATTCCAACAATCTCCCACTTGAACTGGAATCTCTGTATTCATAATCCCTTTCGTCTCAATATCTCGATTAGTCATAAGGCAAGATTAGTGTCATCCTTATAAAGCCTAATCTTGTTCATCGGACTCTGATTTGATACTGACAATACAAACGACTCGGGAAAGTCCGTTTGAGCATGGCCATGCGTTTTCCAGTATTCAAATCTCCGATTGGCCTAGAGATATTCACTCCATTTATATTGGAGGGACAAATCCCATCTTGTTCCATCACTGTAAACTACTCATCTCATGATGTACCCAAACAAGGTCCTTATAGCTATCGCAGAACGATAGCGTTAGACAATGATCAAAGTGCATCAGTCCATATGCAGTCACATGCATGCGAACTCAGGTCTAAGGACTATACTCTATAGTCGTAGTAAGAATCTCTTATGACACAGATATAAATATCCTGAAGAGTTCTTATTAGCGGGTCTTGTCCGGTCGTATGTTCCCAACATACACCTATGTACTGACTTTGATGCCGAGCATCTATGACACACTGAGACTTTGTCATAAGTCACGTACCAATCCAGTCTCACACGGTTGTTGGTGTTCCAGTTTCAACAACCTTCGACTAGGGACATGATGATATAAAACATTTATCAAATATAGGATCTCATGATCAAGCTAAATGACTTTGATGACTCAAGATCAAATCATTTACTTCGATGACCTATAAAATGGTTCATATCATTTTGGAACGATTATTTCATCACAGTTAAAATAATCTTGAAATAATAATTTCATTAAAACATAGAATAATGTTTTACAAGAACATATCAAATAACTAAAATAAAGCTCACAAAAACTCCCACTCGAATTTAGATTACATTTCAATGTTTCTAATGCCTACAGCTTCAGTCAGGAACTCGAGCTTAGGCCTTGGGAGTGGCTTTGTCAACGGATCAGCGACGTTATCATCTGTCGGAACTCGGCTGATCTTGACTTCCTTTCTATTAATGATGTCACGTATCAAGTGATATCTTCTTTGAACATGCTTGGATTTCTGGTGTGATCTTGGTTCCTTTGCCTGAGCTATAGCACCATTGTTGTCACAAAACAGTGCCAGAGGCTCAGCCGCATCTGGTATCACACCTAGTTCCATAATGAACTTTCGTATCCAAACAGCTTCCTTCGCTGCTTCTGAGGCGGCGATATATTCAGCTTCCGTAGTGGAATCAGCAACGGTGTCCTGCTTGGAGCTTCTCCAACTTACTGCACCGCCATTCAGACAAAAGACATAACCGGACTGTGACCGGAAATCATCTGTGTCTGTCTGGAAACTTGCGTCCGTGAATCCACTGACTTTAAGCACATCACTTCCACCGTACACTAAGAACTTATCCTTAGTATGTCTTAGATACTTCAAGATGTTCTTTACGGCAATCCAATGGTTTTCACCTGGATTTGACTGGTATCTACTCGTCATGCTCAATGCGTAAGCAACATCAGGACGAGTACAGATCATGGCATACATGACAGATCCTATTGCAGATGCATAAGGAATATTCTTCATGCGCTCAAGCTCAGCAGCCGACGTAGGGCTCTGCTTCTTGCTTAGCGTCGTGCCATGTACCATTGGCGTGAAGCCCTTCTTGGAATCTTTCATGCTGAATCTTTGTAGGACTTTGTCAATGTATGAGTCTTGACACAAGCCTATCAGCCTCTTAGGTCTATCCCGATAGATCCTAATTCCAAGAACGTATGCGGCTTCACCCATGTCTTTCATGGAAAAACAACTTCCAAGCCAGTCTTTTACAGACTTCAGCATTGGAATGTCGTTTCCGAGAAGCAGTATGTCATCAACATACAGAATAAGAAAAACGATTTTGCTCCCACTAGTTTTCTTATACACGCATTGTTCTTCTACGTTTCTGATAAAGTCAAATTGCTTGATCGCTTCATCAAAACGAAGATTCCAGCTCCTCGATGCTTGCTTCAATCCATAAATGGATTTATGAAGTTTGCATACTTTCCCAGCATTCTTTGGATCTATGTAACCGTCAGGTTGCGTCATATACACATCCTCTTCCAGAATACCATTCAGGAAGGCGGTTTTCACGTCCATCTGCCAAATTTCATAATCATGAAAAGCTGCAGTTGCTAGTAGAATCCGAATAGATTTCATCATAGCCACCGGTGAATAGGTTTCATCGTAGTCCACACCGTGAACTTGTCTGAAACCTTTTGCCACCAACCTGGCTTTATAAATCTGGACATTTCCATCCACGTCAATCTTCTTCTTGAAGATCCATTTGCACTCGATGGCTTTTACACCAACGGGTAAGTCAACCAACGAAAATACTTGGTTGACCGACATGGAGTCCATTTCGGAATCAGTGGCCTTGCGCCACTTAGAGGAATCTGGGCCCATCATGGCTTGATTGAATTTCGATGGTTCATCACCATCAATGATCAAAAGATCATGACAGTCAGTCACGAGGAATCCCTGATATCTCTCGGGTTCGTGACGGATCCTCCCGGATCTTCGAACTTCAGGTACTACAGGTTCAGGCTCTACAATTTCTTGTAGATCCTCCTGCTGCTCTTCCTCATTAGGTTGAGCAGTATCCTGTTCATCTTGAATTTCTTCAAGCAGTACCTTACTCCCACTGTCTTTCTTAGAGAGAAGCTCTCTCTCAAGAAAGTTACAATCCCGGGCAACAAAGATCTTGTTCTCGGAACGTAGATAGAAGTAATAAGCCTTGGTTTCCCGTGGATAACCAATGAAGTAGCATTTATCAGATTTTGGTGTAAGCTTATCTGAGATTAATCTCTTAACATAGGCTTCACAACCCCAAATTCTTAGATAAGACAGCACTGGAGCTTCTCCAGTCCATAATTCATATGGTGTCTTTGCTACTGCTTTTGATTGCGCTCTGTTTAGTGTGAACACTGCTGTTAGCAGAGCATATCCCCAAAGGGATATTGGAAGGTCTGTGTGACTCATCATAGATCGAACCATATCCAATAAGGTCCGATTTCTCCTCTCAGACACACCATTCCATTGAGGTGTTCCAGGAGGAGTGAGTTGGGATACAATCCCACACTCTCTCAGATGATCACTGAATTCTTGGCTTAAGTATTCTCCTCCTCGGTCGGACCGAAGAGCCTTAATGCTTTTGCCAAGTTGGTTCTGTACTTCATTTTGGAATTCTCTGAACTTCTCAAAAGATTCAGACTTATGTTACATCAAGTAAACATATCCATACCTACTGAAATCATCAGTGAAGGTAATGAAGTACTGATAGTTTCCTCTTGCATTAGTGGACATTGGGCCACACACATCAGTGTGTATCAGGCCCAATAAGTCACTGGCCCTCTCGTTAGGTTTATTAAAGGGGGCCCGTGTCATTTTGCCCATCATGCAGGATTCGCATTTCTCACATGACTCAAAGTCAAATGAGCCAAGAAGTCCATTCGAATGGAGCCTCTTGATGCGTTTCTCGCTGATGTGCCCTAAACGACAATGCCATAGAAACGTTCGGTTTTCCTCATTAGGTTTAAACCGTTTTGTATTGATGTTATAAATTGGCGCGGATTGATCGAGTATGTAAAGCCCATTCGTAAGAGGGGCCGAACCATAGAACAAATTGTTGCGATTGAAGGAACATAATTTATTCTTAACTGAAAAATCATAACCTTCCAAATCCAACAAAGAAATTGAAATAATATTTCTGCTTATAGCAGGTACAAAATAACAATTATTAAGTTCTAAAATCAATCCCGAAGGTAAAGACAACAAGTAAGTTCCTACAGCTAGTGCTGAAACTTTCGCTCCATTCCCAACTCGTAGTTCCACTTGTCCTTGCTTCAGCCTTCTACTGTTGCTGAGTGCCTGCATATTAGTACAAATATGAGCCCCACAACCAGTATCCATGACCCATGAGGTATTATCAGAAGTAGTTGTATTAACTTCTATAACAAAATACCTGATGAAGAAGTCTCGAAAGTCTTCTTCTTTAATTCCTTTAGACCTTCTTGGAATTTCTTGCAATCTCTTCTCCAATGCCCCAGTTCTTTGCAGAACCTGCACATGTCAGTAGGCCCAGCCTTGGACTTGGGCTTGGGCTTTGGCGTGTCTGAGTCCACGACTTGGACACCCTTGGCCTTTCCCTTATCCTTAGCAGAAGACTTCTTAAACCCCTTGCCCTTTTGTACCATAAGTACATTGGGGTCCTTGGCGGTTTTCTTCAAGTTGGGCTCTGCAGTCTTGAGCATTCCGTGAAGCTCAGGTAGTGTCTTACTCAAGCCATGCATGTTAAAGTTCAGAATGAACTGATCATAGCTTGCAGGTAAAGACTGCAGAATGATGTCGCAGGCAAGTTCCTGGCTGATTGGGCAGTCGAGTTTGTGAAGATGATCGAGATAACCCATCATCTTCAACACATGAGGACTCACTGCCGCATTCGCAGCCAACTTACAGTCCAAGAGGTTCTTAACTGTCTGGAACCTCTCGGTCCTAGCCTGCTCCTGAAAAAGCGATTTCAGGCTTGCCATGATCTCGATTGGAGACAATACACTTTCGAACTGCTTTTGCAGCTCTGGAGTCATTGTCACCAACATCAGGCAATAAACATCATTTTCATCTGACGAATGCTTTTCCCAAGCATTGTGCAGAGTCCTGGCAGCATTGGCAAGAGGCCTCTCGGGGAGGGGATCTCGAAGGACATAATCCTTCTTCTCCTGCTTGAGGACCAGCCTCAAGTTCCTTGACCATGTCAGGAAGTTCGTTCCAGTCAGCTTCTCCTTCTCGAGAACAGACCGGATCGAGAACGTGTTTTGTGTGCTTGTAGTAGTCATATCTGAAATATATAAATAAAAAGGTTATTAGTTATATGTTCAAAATGATTAATCTCGTATTAAAGTATAATATGATTAATCATGCATTATATTCAATAACCTAAGTTACCCTCAATAGAATATAATGATTCCAAGATCCACATATAACTAAGATCAAAGTGGGCCACTGGCCGTCACCCAACCTTAGCTTATATCGGTAAGCCCTATTTCGGCTAATTATATCCGTGATATAACTCTTG
This sequence comes from Orychophragmus violaceus, assembly GCA_030180135.1. Classification (NCBI taxonomy): domain Eukaryota; kingdom Viridiplantae; phylum Streptophyta; class Magnoliopsida; order Brassicales; family Brassicaceae; genus Orychophragmus; species Orychophragmus violaceus. The sequence goes on along the minus strand of CM058234.1, from coordinate 41,715,828 downwards.
GTTGTGAATCTGGGCCCGAGGCCCAATCCACCCTGATGTCTCAAGGCCCGGGACTCCCGATGGCCTAGTCAAGAAAACCGGACTATACAGTCATGTAATCATTAATGTCTGGGACTCCCAATGACATTTATGAATCACAAACCGTCTTACCCACGCAAAAGCAGACATCCTCACACTGTAAGGCCATGAATGCAATTGAATGGGCTTTGACAGCTGACATAGCCTGGACAAGACATCCAACGCTTGATATTGTTTGAGGTCCGTAGGTTTATTAAAATCATTCCCAAAATAGAAGATTACTATTTCGGGAAACTTTCTATTTATGGAAACCTACTATTTTTGGAAACTTTCTAAAATTGGAAACTTTCTAAAACCGGAAACTTTCTAACTTTAGAAACTTCTTTAAAAATCCAAAACCCGCAAATTCAGAAACTTCTAATTTTGGAAACTTTCTAATTTCGAAATTTCGGAACTTTATAAAATTTAAAATCGAATTTCATAATTTTATTTTATAAAATAAGTTTTAAATTTAAATCTGAAGAATGACTCAATTAATGGCCCAATTTTTTTAACTTCTTGGCCCGAGGCCCAAGAATTGGTCCATGTCCAAGACATGACCCAATTGTCCAATTAATTGACATAACCGGTCTGGTTCATTAAAACTGGTCTAACCAAGTTTCAATTACTACGATGACCACAATTGTCAACCGGTTATTTACTAAACCGGAATTTCTCAATTTATTTGGTCCAACCAAATCAAATTAGAAATTCCTGTTTTAGGCACTAAATCCAATATTTCTTTCGACATTGGATTTCTTATTCCGGTTTAACCAGATTTAATAAAATTATTAAATCTGTTTATTAAACCAGAACGAATCAATTTTAATTAAATCTTAAACCGAACCGAACCGATTTGATCACGTGAACCGATCACGACCTAGCCGTGATCTTCACGTAACCAAACCCTAGCCGCAAGCCGTCAACGATCCAAGATCGAGACTCATGCGCAGCTCGGGACGCGATCGGGATGCTCGGACGGTACAGCCGGGACGACGCGATCGGACGATCGGACGAGATGCGATCGGTACAACCGATCGGCCCATCTCTCGCGATCGCTCATCCGGCCGGCCTAGCTCTCGGCCGCGCGATCGATCCGGCCAAGCCGGTCGATCTCTTCCTTGGCCGATCGACAAACCCGAGTCATATAGCTCGGTTTGCGATTTCTCTTGTGTGTTTAGGGTTCAATTATGTTTCTTAACTGTTTTATCTTATCAGTAATTGATTCAAAAACAATTCTAAACAGATTAAACAACCTAAACTTGAATCTAAAACAAGAAACCTAAGAACCAATGGCTCTGATACCACTGTTGGAAGTTTTGGTTGATCCTGATTCAATTCTCATATTGATATCAACCTAAACATGCATTAGATCTAGGTGTTCTTATTTAGAAACATATGATCTCACCTTTTACCTGTTTGTTTGCAGCGGAATTGATGAACAGGTCAATGATCAGGGAGATACACCGAGAGATGGATCCTCCAAAGGCTCACACACGCAATCACAGGAAACTGGTTGCTAGACCACAAGGAAGAGAGGCGCAGACAGAGGAGGAGAATCGCGGCTAGGGTTGGGTTAAGGGAGAAGAGAATTGGCTTTTAGTCATTTAAAAGCCTTCTCTTTCCCTTTTGGGCTTTAGGGCCCAATCTGATTAAATTCCATTTAATCAGACCCATTAGTCTTCTCTCTTAGTACGACAAATGCCTAGCACTTTTGTCGTACTTCTGCTAAGCCGTTCCAACATTATTTCCTGCTAGCTTAAGCGTGTGACCCATATGGGATCATACAATAAAGGCAATAAGTCCAAGACTTATAGATCATGAGCGGACTCTAGCAAGCCATCATGACCCCCAGCATTGTATGACTTATGTCTGATCACTGACATACTCTTACGTTATAGAGACAGTACAGAGATTGCTGGACACAATTCCAACACGAATAACTTTCACGAGTGGAGCTAAGAAGTTCAGTTGGTGTGAATTATGAAGAGGCGGTTTCAAATGTCAGAGTTGATGTTGTTGATATTGAACAATGTGTTTAAAAAAGCAAGGAAGTACCCCCTACTGCCTTTGATTGATGCGATTGTTGAGAATCTTTCTGAATGGTTTAACAAGCATAGAGCTGAATCTACTTCTGCGCCGGAATTCAAGAAAATGGTGCCAATTAGAGAACGAAATCGACACCAGATGCATAACTGCACAAAGACTACATGTGACTTAGTTGAACAGCTTCTTGCTTGAATATGACCTTACAGGCCTCGATGGTAAGCCATATTTGGTGGACTTGAAAATGAAAAGATGTTCCTGCAAAACATTTGATATAGACAAGTATCCATGTGTCCATGCAATTGTCGCAACCAGGAAGCTCATGAGGATGGAAGGGAGAACAGTGAATCTTTCAATCTATGATCTCTGGTCAAAATTTTATTTGATTGAGACGTGGGCATTGGCATATTACCGAACGATTTATCCAGTGCCGCATGAGACTTAGTGGAAAATTCCGCCTGAAATTCAGGAACAGTACCCTTTCCCGCCGGAGTACACCTACACACTAGGAATAAATCAAGAAGTACAACATCCATCTACTGGAGAAGGGCGCCAAAAGAAATAGAACAAATATATTTCTAGCATAAACTTAGAGAGTGGCTGCAGCCAAAAAGTGACAATGAAGAAGCTTAAGTTGTATTTTTCATTCTTTTTTCTGAACCATTTCAGTTCAGTTTCGTATTGAACCATTTCACTCCATCGATCTTTAATTTATTTGTCTTATTAGTACATTTGGGTTCAACTATGTTCAACTATGTATTTGTCAAATTATCAAAACTTTAGACATAAATCTTTTCAAAAACATTTACAAAACCTCTATATACCAATATAAGATTCTCTAAACACACCAAATTACGATTACAAATTAATAACGAACAATGCATTAACTTCGACGAAGGTAATGGTTTACCTGAACATCCAAATTTAGAGACTATCGTTTTGGTAATCTGGGATTTTGACACGAAATTAGACCTAGGGTTCTTCTGATTTTGGAGTTTCATTGATTGAATTACTGATATTTTAATTAATTCATTTTAATCCCGGTTGTCTTGTTTTAGTGACAATGCGAATCAGTTACAGTGAACAATCTTTCTCTGAAGCAGACATCGACATGGCATACTTTAGAGCAGATGGTGATTTTGGAATCCCGTTGAAATGTTACTGTGGAAAGCTTACGAAACTTGAAATATCCACTACAGTGGAGAATAGAGGAAGAAAATAATACTGATGCCCAATGAGTGATGTAGTAATCACAGTACTTGTGTTTTTATTTTATTTTACATATTCCAATTATCTTGAAATAAGACAAGACTATGTTTGGCTTTTTTCTTAGGATGGTTGTGAACACTTAGAAAAGTGGTGGGATGACGCAGCAGAAGAAGAATTTCGGAAGATTGGTATCTGTTTGGAAGAGCACAATGATCACATCGACAACGCTTTCTGATATAGAGGTAGTGGTAGTCTGTCTATGGAATCCGTTCGTGAGTCAAGATTGCAAAGTTGAAGGGACTACTCCGAATGTGGTAGATTCGAAAATGGTTCTTTGCTTTGTAAGACATTAAGTTATTGTTGTTTAATATTTTCTAGTATTTGCTTTAATAGACATTAAGTTATTTTCATGTATTTTCAAGACACGAAAATGGTTCTATGCTTTGTAAGACAATAAGTTATTTTTAATGTATTTTCTAAGACACTGAAATGGTTGTGAGCGTAATTGTACCAGTTGTACCGAACCGACCAATACAAGATATCAGTTGGACACAAAAGTACCAGTTGTACCAGATATACATTATAATCAAAGAAACATCCATAATACTTTAAATATCCATCTAAATACAATAAAGCCAATCATCCAAATACACAATAGCCAAACATCCAAAGAGAATGTAGTGCCAAACATCAATCATAAGAACATAGTAAAAGAAAAGTACAAACGAAAATCACCAAACACTACTCCTTAGCTTCGTTCTTCTTCAGTCGCTTTGACTGTCGACGTTGATCTTAATACGGCGTCTTTGTTAAATACGATGGTTGCCTTTGCCGTTTCTGCCTTGTTTCAATTATCAATCCTCCACCATCAATTTCTTCCATATTCTTCTTTTCTTTCTCTTTCTTCTTTGCTTTCTCCTTCTTCTTCTTCTTTTCTTTCACCTTCTCATTCTTCTCTTGACCATCTTCTTCTTGCTCTTTATCGATACGCAAACTCTGAGCTATCATAAAGTATTGATCTTGGCCATTTTCTTGATCTTTCTCATTCCAGTCACCTTCTTTCTCATTCCCATCACCTTCTTTCTCATTCGCCGCACCTTCATTCCCATAGGTAAAAGACGGAGTGCTCAATGGTGAGCTCTTGGGGTCCAAAACAAACTTTTGAAAATCTTTCACACTCATATCCAACTCACTTTGCTTCTCAACTGCTAAATTGACTTTCGCATCAATTTCACCAAGCTGCAACCCGAGTGTTTCAAACCCTTTATCCATCGCTTCGTGGATAACTGAGAGAAAAGATGCTTCAGAAACATGATCAACCAGCTTCTCTGGGACTTCAGATGCGTCCTCCAACTTCTCATGTACGGTTCGAGACTCCCAAGTCTTTTTCATACAAATCCTTCCACCAAATTTTCTTCCTTTGTACGATTAGACGTTCTCCCCAACTGTCAACAACCGGATCAATAAAACCTATCCAACCATCAACATCATCGCCTACGATACACGCCAAAAGAGCTTTCTCATGTGTGTCCGGTTCCAAGACACTAGTAATATCCTGTGAATATCATTAAACTTAACTTACATTCAAAAACATAACAATAAATAAAAGGTATAATATGAAGTATGATCACAAACACTTACCTTAGTACTTCCAAGCTGATATAAGATGGGATGAGAAAGAAAACAAAAAAAAACTTAAAAATATAAAATAGATAGATATGACATTCGGCTCTGATACCAAATGATGTAAGATCGGGACCGATCTCACAAGGATAGATGTGGATCTAAGAAGTTGGACTAAGGTCACTCACTTCTAAGACAAAAGATGGTCGTTGATGGCTTGATGGTTCTGTTCAATTGGACTAAGGTCTCTCCTTGAATAGAAAGTGGATGGAGATGGAATAGATGATGGATCGAAGAACGCCACTCAAGGGTGTGAAAGCCCTTGTGATAAGCTCAAGAATCTAAGCCTTAGTGAATCCACACATAATACATAAATTCATAATGTTTTCTAAGAAGGGGAATCCACACAACTTAGAGAAACAAAGAACAAAGCATAAAAGCTTTAGAAGAGAGAACTCTTTTATTTTCCAAAAATTTCTATATTATTTACAATAGAACAATTGAGCTTTCTATAGCTCTTACAAAGTGATCTTTACAATGAAATACATTAAAAGAAATGATTTACATTTATACAAAAGAGCAAAATTAGCTAAATCAAATATTAGTCTTCTTGCCACCAATTTAGCCACTGCTATTGAATGAGAATCCTTGACTTTTTTATGAAGTTATGAGGTTGAGATTCTCATAATAAACCCATCTTTGAAGACCTTGATTCACTTTTTGATATTGCATCACAAGCGCTTCATAAATGTCTTCCAATGGAAAACCCCTCATGCATGCTTAGCTGAACTTATGCTTGCATATCCTTGGATACTCCTTATCTGCTGGCACAGCCTGACGAAATTTACATCCACGAAATGAAATACACTCCAATGCGAGAATCTACACATAAAGGTACAACATGTTAGTGCTAAAATCAGATAACTATTACATTAAAACTTAAAATCATATGATATTCATGTAGTTACTGAAGGAATTTCTAGCAGTTCCTAATCCAATTAGGCAACCCTGGTATGAATTCCAAGCCTAGGATCTAGGGTTCATATAATTGAATCTATCAGATCTCGTGATTACCTGGTGAATATGCAGCGGAAGTTTTGCAAGTAGTCGAGATCACGAAGCACCTCAAACGCTGTGCCTCTACTGGTATCCACACGCACACAAACTGAACAGCAGGGATGCTAGTGCCTATTGAGATCAAATCTCTTGAGAGGTTTCTATTCTAGTTCTGGTGGCTGTGAATTAGGTTAGATTAGTGTTTAGGTCGACCATATATCTTATATATGTCGACTTAAACCATAACCAAATTAACCAGCGATTAAACCGATTTTAATCTGGCAATTCGCGAGTTGTGTCGACCGACACACTTGATGTGTCGATCGACACTGCCCCAGAAAATTGGTATCGAATGCATATCAAATATGCATTCATCAGATCATTACATTAATGATCAACCTCGTATACTACGTCCAGTTTGCTTAGGTGTGTGACCCTGTAGGATCATATAACACTAGCAATGAGTTCTAAACTCATTGATCATAAGTGGCTTCTAGCAAAGCATTATGACTACCTAGTGTCATATGATTGTCTCATCTCGACAATACGACTTTCACTTAGAGTAAGCACAATAGATTTCAGGACATTCCCAACAATCTCCCACTTGTACTGGAATCATCTATTCCTTTAATCCCTTTGTCACTATATTTTGATCTGGCATAAGGCAAGATATGTGTCACCCTTATTTAGCCTAGATCATGTTCATCGAACTCCGATTTATACTGACAAGACAAACGACTGACAATCACCTCGTTTGAGTGTGGCCACACATTTCTCAGTATCAAATATTCGATGGGCCCTGATATATTTATCTCCTGTTATATAGGAGGGACAAGTCCCATCTTGTTCCATCCCTGTTTCTTCACACACTTCATGATACGCCCAATCAATGCCTTTATAGTCACCAGTTACGGCTGACGTTTGACAAGGTTAAAGCGGACCAATTCATATGTAATAAAACATGATGAACTCAGGTCTAAGGACTATACTCTATAGTCGTAATGAAAACTCTCATGACACTTATATAACTATCCCGTAGAGTTCTCATCAGTGGGTCATGTCCGATCATGTGTTCTCTAACACATATCTATGTGATTGACTTTAATACTCTTATTAATGACTCCATGAAACTTAGTCATCAGTCACCTCACATACTAGTCTCACGCGGTTGTTAATATCCCACTTTAACAACCTTGACCAGGGACCAACATAATTTATGTCATTTATCACTTATAGGGTTTCATGATCAAGTCACATACTTGATGACCTATATAATGTCATAAATTACTTTGGGACTATTATTTAATAACATAATTAAATAATAATGATGTCAGAATTCATTAACATAATCAAATTATGTTTACACGAATATCATATCATAACTAAATTAACAACAACAACTCCCACTAAAATTATGATCACATCTTAATACATCTAATGTATGTAGCAGTTGTCTGAACTTCATTCGCTCTTGCTCAGCATGTGTCGAAGGACACTACGTCTTGCTAAGAGTAATGTCAAGTGTCATTGGCACGAAGCCCTTCTTGGAATCATGCATACTGGACCTGTGCAAGATCTTATCACCATAAGCTTCTTGACACAATCCAATTATCTTGTCCAATCTATCTCCATAGATTCTTATTCCAAGAATGTATACGGTTTCTCCCATATTTTTCATCGAAAAAACAACTTTCGAATCAAGTCTTAACAGACTGAAACAATGGAACTTCATTTCCGAGAAGTAGTATGTTATCAACATACAATACCAGAAATGCAACTGTGCTCCCACTAGTCATCTTGTAAACACACGGTTCCTCTTTGTTCATGACGAAGTCAAACCTTTTGACTGCTTTATCAAAACGAAGATTCCAACTCCGAGATGCTTGCTTCAATCCATAAATGGATCGGCGAAGCTTGCATATCTTCCTAGCTTCATTAGGATCAATGAAAATTTCAGGTTGTGTCATGTACACATCCTTTTCCAGAATTCCATTAAGGAAAACTGTTTTCACATCCATCTGCCAGATCTCATAACCATTATGAGTGGCGGTTGCAAGGAGAATCCGAATGGACTTTAAGCATGTTGACTGGGGAATAGGTTTCTTCATAGTCAACACCATGAATTTGCTTGAAACCTTTTCCACCAATCCAGCTATGGATATTACCATTCACATCAATTTCCTTTTGAAAATATATTTACACTCAATGGCTTTTGAACCATCGGGTAAATCGACCAAAGTCCACACTTGGTTCTGTGACATGGATCCCATTTCGGATTCAGCGGCTTTCAGCCATTTTCGGAGTCAAGGCCCATCATTGCTTCTTCAAAATTCGCAGGCCCGTCACTTTCAATGATCAATAGATCACGGCAATTGGTTACGAGAAATCCACATTTTTTTCGGGTTCGTGACGGATCCTTTCGGATCTGCGAGCTTCAGTTTTGTGTAAAAGTCGCGCACATATCTCATATGTATACTTTTACCATGTATACATAGTCTGTGTCGATCGATACAACTTTTGTGTCGATCGACACTTCTTCAGAAACTCGCCTTTTGAATGTATATCGAATATACATTCACCAGATCCTTGCAAACCTTAGGCATCACAGGTGCAGGTTCTACAGCTCCTTGTAGATCCAACTGATGCTCTTCCTCATCAGGTTGAGCAGTCTCCTGTGATTTTCGAATTTCTTCGAGTTGTACTTTACTCCCACTGTTCTTCTTGGAAAGAAAATCTTTCTCAAGAAAACATGGTTCCGAGCAACGAGCAATTTGTTCTCGGACCGGTTGTAAAAATAACATGCCTTGGTTTCGTTAGGACAACCAATGAAGTAGCACATATCGGATTTGGGTGTAAGCTTATCAGAGATTAAACGTTTTGTATAAGCCTTACAACCTCAAATCTTCATGAAAGACAAATCAGGAACATTTACAGTCCACATCTCATGTAGTGTCTCTGTAACTGATTTTGATGGAACTTTATTTAATGTAAACGCAGACGTTTCTTGAGCGTATTCTTAGAAGGATAATGGAAGATCTAAGTGACTCATCATTGATCGAACCATGTCTAATAAAGTCCGATTCAGGAGGAGTGAATTGTGAAACAATTTCACAATCTCTCAGATGATCACTAAATTCTTGACTTAAGTATTCACCTCTATGATCTCATCGTAGAGCTTTAATACCTTTGCCAAATTGATTATGTACTTCATTCTGGAACTCTTTGAACTTTTCAAAAAAAATTCTGACTTGTGTCTCATTAATAAGACATAACCTTACCTATTGAAATCATCAGTAAAGGTAATGAAGTACTGAAATTTTCCTCTAGCACTAGTGCTCATTGGCCCATATACATACGTATGTATAAAACCCAATAAGCCTCTGGCCCTTTCATTTTGATCGTTCGCAACCTGTATCGACCGACGCACCGTTTGTGTCGATCGACACTACCTTTTGTTGAAAGGGGCCTTCGTCATTTTACCCAATAAACAAGATTCACTTTACTCATCATGATTCATAATCAGATGAGCCCAAAAGTCCATCACTATGGAGCTTCTGAATCTGTTTTTCATTTATGTGGCCCAAAACGACAATGCCAGAGATAAGTTTGATTCGTATGATTTGACTTGAATCTCTTGGTACTAATGTTATAGTCAGGCATGATTTGGTTTAGAACATAAAGTCCATTCTCTAATGGATTGCTACTATAAAATATATCATTGTAATCAAATGAATAACACTTATTCTTAATTTGAAAACTGATATCCTTCCATATCCAAACAAGGATTAGAAATAATCTTTCTGCTCATAGCAGGTACATAGTAGCAGTTTTAAGTTCAAAACATGCCATAAAAGAAAACAAATGAAATACTCCTACGGCTAATGCAGCAACTCTTGCTCCATTTCCCACGCGTAGATCCACTTGTCCTTTCTCCACAGTCCTACTTTTGCTCAGGCCCTGCACATTTTCACAAAATATGAGTACCACAGCTGGTATCAAATACCCAATAAGTAGGACTATAAGAAGTAACATTTACTTCTATAACATAATACCTGAAGAAGAAGTCTCGTACGTCTTCTTCAGCTTCTCATAATCTTCCAAGAATTTATTGCAGTTTCTTTTCAAATGCCCATAACCATTACAATAACGGCACTTGACATCTTCAGAAGGACTGGTTTTAACCTTAGGAGCATGGCCAAACTCGCTTGGATTCACAATCGAGCTCGTCTTGCCATCACCTTTGTTCTTACCAAGTTTCTTAAACTTTTTACCCTTTTGTACCATAAGGACATCCGGGGTGTCCTTCTTGATGTTAGGTTCAGCAGTCTTAAGCATCCCATGCAATTCAGTCAACGTCTTCGTCAAGTTGTTCATGTTATAGTTCATAACAAATTGATCATAGCTCGACGGTAGTGACTGCAGAATAATGTCGGTAGCCAACTCTTGGCTAATGGGACAATCCAGTTTCCCCAGGTTATCAATATAACCCATCATCTTAATGACATGAGGACTAACTGGTTCGCCCTTTGGTAGTTTGCACTCAATCAGAGATCTTACCGTCTGGTATCTCTGAGTTCGTGCCTGCTCCTGAAACATACTTTTCAGGCCAGTGATCATCTTTATTGGCGACTCCACGTACTCATATTGCTTCTGCAATTCCGAGTTTATGGTAGCCAACATGAGACAACTCACATCCACCACATCATTAGAATGCTTATCCCAAGCATCCTTATCTGACAGCCAGGCATTGGCTCGGTACTTCTTGGGGAGAACTTTGTCAAGGACATAGTCCTTCTTCTCCTGTTTGAGAACAATTCTCAAGTTCCGATACCATTCAAGAAAGTTTGATCCATTTAACTTGTCCTTCTCAAGGACGGATCGCAAGGAGAAATTGTTACGATGGTTTGTGCTAGACATAGCTGGAAAAACAAGGGAGGTTTAGTTATGATGTTCAAGAAATGAGAAGTCTTAACAATTAAGAAAACTCGCATTATATTCAAACAATGTTTCTTCAAATGAATATAATGATCCAAGACCCATACTTCACTAAACTTGAGTGAGCCACTGGCTATCACCCAAATTTTAGCTATCTAGGTAAGCAACAACCTTGCTAGTTATATCCAATATAACTCTTGGTTGTGGATCGACATCTCATGCCCAATCCACCTGATGTCTCTGAGCCCAAAACGATTTTGATGGCCCAGTCAAGTAAACCAATCTCTTAAGTCATGTAATTGTTGATGTCTTGCACTGCAAGTCCATCAACACGATTACCTCCTGTCTTACTCATGTAATTGTGGACACCTTGCACTGCAAATCTATCGCACAATGAAATGAGCATTGACAGTTGACAAGATTGGAAAGACATCAAGGATCACTTGATATTTGGTCGAGGAACGGAACCTTTAAAACGTTCAGTTTTATTATGTTTTAATTCTTCTAATTAAATGACTTATCTTGGTTTGGTTCTGTGGTTTCAGGTTCCATAACCTAAGCCATCGATTCTGGTGTCGACCGACACTACTTTAGTGTCGATCGATGTAGACTAACCAAAACCAATTCTGCGATAACCGATCAATCAAATTGATCCGGCTTTGAGTACCGGTCAGTGTCGATTGATGCTACATTAGCATCGGTCGACACCAACCTAATCAAACCAATCGCAATTAAACCGTTCTTAGCGTTTAACCATTATTAACCAAGCTCGATAAACAATCTAATCCAATTGAACCGATTTATCAATTTCGCGAGGTTTGTGTCGACCGACACAACTATTGTGTCGATCGACACTAGGCGAAACCTAATTTTGTTTGGTTTATCCTTCAGTGTCGACCGACACCGGATTGGTGTCGATCGACACAGGGCGATAAACCCTAATCGTTTTTCAAGCAAAAATCCCAAAACTAGATTTTCATGAAAACGAATTTTAGCATGCTTGTATCAACTATACAGAGATTCAGATTCAACTAATCTAATCACCATGCTACATATTCAATAGTAACCTAAGGCTCTGATACCACTGAAGGAATTTCTAGCAGTTCCTAATCCAATTAGGCAACCCTGGTCTGAATTCCAAGCCTAGGATCTAGGGTTCATATAATTGAATCTATCAGATCTCGAGATTACCTGGTGAATATGCAGCGGAAGTTTTGCAAGTAGTCGAGATCGCGAAGCACCTCAAACGTTATGCCTCTTCTGGTATCCACACGCACACAAACTTAAAAACAGGGATGCTAGTGCCTATTGAGATCAAATCTTTTGAGAGGTTTCTATACTAGTTCTGGTGGCTGTGAATTAGGTTAGATTGACCATATATCTTATATATGTCGACTTAAACCACAACCGAATTAACCAGCGATTAAACCGATTTTAATCTGGCAATTCGCGAGTTGTGTTGACCGACACACTTGATGTGTCGATCGACACTGCCCCAGAAAATTGGTATCGAATGCATATCAAATATGCATTCATCAGATCATTACATTAATGATCAACCTCGTATACTACGTCCAGTTTGCTTAGGTGTGTGACCCTGTAGGATCATATAACACTAGCAATGAGTTCTAAACTCATTGATCATAAGTGGCTTCTAGCAAAGCATTATGACTACCTAGTGTCATATGATTGTTTCATCTCGACAATACGACTTTTATTTAGAGTAAGCACAATAGATTTCAGGACATTCCTAACAGTTACCTCGAGAAGAACTATGAATCCGGAAAAGCCAGTCTGTGCTTTTGGTTTCATGGAGCCTTTCATGTTCTTCATCACTGCTCGGACGCCGTTCAAACAAGCATCGAACGTATACCGACCCCACGGAAGAATCTCATAAGCACTCACATCATCCACAATTCTCAGAAGGAAAGAATCAATATTTCCATTAGACTTAGACGTTGCTTTAACTATCTTGCATGGGAAATACATGATAGCCAATTTCTTCCTGTCTGAAGAGCTCTTCTTCTTCATTTCCTCTAGCTTCACTTCAACGTCTTTAACTGTTATTCGATCATCCCTCCGAAACAACCTTTTTTCAAAATTCAAATCTCCCAATTGCTTATAGTTTACGGGGTAGTCATGGCAAAACAATCCGGTCAACAACGCATTCTCTCTAATGGAATACCTAATAGGTATCTCACTCACCACAAACCAGCACTCTGTTTGCATATCCATAGAAGTTGTGCGAAGCAGAAGCATCCAAATGCCTTGAATAATGTGGTTAGGCTCCCTAGGCATGGGGAATACATGCTTAAACTGATCATGATGCGTGAACCACTTCAATTCTGCTGGGAAATTCTCCAAGTACTCAACTGTCGCCCTAAAACTGCGCTTTGTTCCTATCTTACATGCATTGATGTACTGAGGTGGACCAAAGAACATCTTCTCTGGCTGCAAGGGTTCGGATTCATCATCATCATCAAAGCTATCCTGCAATACAAACAATGTATAAGTTAATATAGTGTTCCTAGTTGTACTAAATGTACCAGAAACAAACATGGTTAAGTAGTACTAGTTGGACCAGATTGTACATGAACTACTTCGTCCACTTTCTCTACAACAGCATCCTCCTCAACCGCATCCTCTCCATCAACATATTCTCCAATCGCATCCTCTCCAACACCATCATCTCCATCACCATCCTCTTCATCCTCTATCTCACCATTATCATTTTTCGATAAATCTCCATTTTCTGCATGTCCATGTCCTTCCTCTTCTTCCTCTACAACTTTAGCTGCTTCTCTACTTGCTTCTACCTCTTCTTCTTGTGTTATCTCCTCTGTTGTCTCATATACCCGACCACCACGTTTTTCACGATTCATTACTACATATAAAACATTGACATTTCAAGAACAACCAAACTTAACACATGAGAGCATCCAACACATGACAAGTTACTGTCCAACTGGTACAACAAGATTTAATATCCATTAAAGATACAATTTCATTTTATCCAATGAACAAACACCAAAACATAAACACACAAAATCGAAGATTAAATCCTCCTATACAAGACCCAAATTTTGATTATGAAATGAAGACTTTTACGGGAAAATTTTAAATCAATTCATCAAGTAAACCGAGCACAAGTTCTCAATTCGAACTAACCTAAACAACCATAGGAATAAGAGTTATATTAATTACCTAAGACCGATGGCACAATAATCACAGCAAGGCGCGACTCGAATCAAGTAGAGAGGAAGGCGGCGCGTCGAAAAGACGAAGTAACAGGCTAGCAGAAACCGAATGCGATTCACCGTAAATTTAGAACTCGTCGAAAAATCTCGTTCGTCGTCGGGATGCTTTCGTCGTCGATTTGGTTTTTACTCTAGGGATTTAGACGATTTACCTTTTACTTAGGAATTTGAGCGAATTTAGGGATTTTGAGTCTGTCGGGTCCGAGTTTAGAGGCGGGTCATCAGGTTTAGGGATGGATCACTGGTTGGATCGTAAATATGTTGGATGGCACAAGGTTTTTTGAACTTTTCCATCATTTTTGATTTAAAAATAAATGGCAACAAAAATAAAAGAATTACGGTGGCAGTAATGAATTTTTTTTTTCAAAGTTCGTGGCATATATGACATTGATCCGTATATGAGGTGATGACCCAAACCATCTTCCTTCAATCAATGTATCCGATCTCAAACCGTCTCCATCAGTAGAACCGGCACAGATCCGGTGAGTTTCTCTACCTTTTCCATCTCATTTCGCATTCCAGTATTCTCTAACATTGTCATAGTTACTATTTCATGTTCAAATTAGAAGAAATTTTTTCATCTTGCTGGTCTAGGCTTCTTTTAGCCATTGAATAATTTCTGTTTCATACCTTCAATCTTCCTTAGCATCTAAGAATGCAAAAGCATCTAGTAATGCCCCTGATTTGTGTCGTATTTCTTCTTCTTCTTCTTCTTCTTCTTCTTCTTCTTCTTCTTCTTCTTCTTCTTCTTCTTCTTCTTCTTCTTCTTCTTTGTTGCAAATACAAGTTTACTTGGTACAACCATTTCCCATGGTTTAGATTTGGCAATTGCCAAGAGTGATGATATGTTAAAATGAAAATTTCTGCAGGAAGAAATAGAGAGTTCACACTAAGCCAAGGGCTCTAAGGGGAGCTGCCGAATGAATAGCGTTGACTCAAGCTGAGGCTGTTAAATAGAAGCGAATATATGAGTTGGAGATCTACTAGAGCTGTTGAGGAACTCCCTGCATCTCCTCACGAATTGTCCACATCTCGTCACCATAGGCACGACATTATTATTTGTCTCTAAGCGTTGAGCTTCCTGCATCTCTTCACACGAATGAGCATCCTACACCTCTTCATGCATACCATACATATCGCCACGCATATTGTAGATCTCATCTCTGGTCTTATGGAGCCTCTTTGTCTTCTTTTCAATACGTAGATAATACTCGCAACGAAAGTTGGTTTCTTATACTTCTGTGATTCTAGTTCTAGAACCGTACTTATGTATTCCTGATTTCCTGAGAACTCGCTTGACCTGACGCTTCTCTTGATTGATTACAGCCATTTGATTTACTTTCCTTCTTTGTTTACAGCTTATTCTCTACTTCGCTTAGCCGGGGACTCTTTTGAGTCTTCGATAGATTTGAGTTTAGAATTTAGACTAGGCTTTTCGTTTTTTTCCTTTACTAATTATATTTTCTGTTTTGTCACTGTTTTTGCGTTTCAGGTTCGACGAAGAACACATACATCAATTGACCCTTGCTTGGCATCGATCAACACACTCGCGATTAGCATCGATCGACACATTCTACTTGAACCAGACAGTTCATGCCTGATCGCACACTAAGGATTAATCCTTACAAGGAGCTCGCTAATCTCGGACTGGAGGAGCTTGCAAGGTTAGAAATAACAGGAAAGCTCAGAGGCTAGTAAGGATGATGAATCCAATAGTTGTGATTATGGTTCGCGATGCAGAAGGTGTTCTGAGGGATTTGCAGAACAATCCGTACAATGATCAGGGACAGAGAATTGATGCTGATAGTAATGTTATTGTCATCCCCGAAGTTGGGCAATGAATTGTTATTGCTGATGCATAAGTTAAAGTTTCGAGATGCAGGTGGACAAGGAAATCCACGAGCTGAAGTGACACCTCCGCCACCCAATGATCCTATTCGGCATAATGCACCTAATGGGAGAACTCTTGAGGATTACAACAGGCCTGGTGAGTTCTATGCTAACAGGTTTGAGATTGTACCTCCTCCCATTCAGAGGAATAATTTTGAGCTGAAGACTTCTTACTATACGCTTGTGGGGAAGAACCTCTTTCATGGACACCCATATGAGCACCCTATGGAACATATAGAGACGTTTGAGTCTTTGGTTACTGGAATGAAGCATAATGGAGTGAGCTATGACTTCCTGCACTGTAAGCTTTTTCCACATTCTCTTGGAGGAGAAGCTGAAAATTGGCTAAAGCAGATTCCACATGGGACTTTGACTACTTGGGACGCAGTTAAGAGGAAGTTTCTTATGCACTTTTAAGATGATGCTAGATCTGATCAGCTGAGAGAGGATCTTTTACAGTTCAAACAGGGACCAACAGAGCCTTTGAAAGCAGCGTGGGTAAGGTTTAAGATGTATCAAAGAGAGCCCTCATCATGGCTTTTCTGAGGTTCAGCTGCTGGACATTTTCTTAAGAGGAGTTGATTTGCGGTATCAGATGGCTTTGGATGCTGCAAGCAATGGGAATAGATATGGAGACCTTTGGATAGGCCGATGAGTTTGAGAACGTCAATTACATAGCTAGAACTGGTTATCAAGGGAATAGATATGGAAACCCGCAGGGACAGACTTCTGGTTACACACCAAAGTCTGCATTTCAGAGACCTTTTCAGCAGAACAACTCATTCTCCAGAGATTATGGTTCTTCTTCGTATCGAACTCCTCCTCCACAAAATGAGAAGTCTGATAAGATGATGGTTCTGTTGGAACAGCTCTTGGAAGGCTAGCAGAAGAGTACAATGGACTTCAATGGAATGATATATGCTTTGTACCTGGATTTGAAAAAATTGAGTCTATGAGCACTCATGTGAAGAAGCTAGATGTTCAGGTTCAACAGACTCTGGGAGCAGCGCAAAGGCAAAATGTGTTGGAATTGTGTCCAGCAATCTCTGTACTGTCTCTATAACGTAAGAGTATGTCAGTGATCAGACATAAGTCATACAATGCTGGGGGTCATGATGGCTTGCTAGAGTCCGCTCATGATCTATAAGTCTTGGACTTATTGCCTTTATTGTATGATCCCATATGGGTCACACGCTTAAGCTAGCAGGAAATAATGTTGAAAGGCATAGCAGAAGTACGACAAAAGTGCTAGGCATTTGTCGTACTAAGAGAGAATGAATAATGTGTCTGATTAAATGTGATTTAATCAGATTGGGCCCAAAAGCCCAAAAGGGAAAGAGAAGGCTTTTAATGTCTAAAAGCCATGTCTCTTCTCCCTAACCCTAAGCCTCCCAGCCGCGATTCTCCTCTCTCTCTGCGCCCCATCTCAGCTCGGTCTAGCAACCAGTTTCCTGTGATTGCGTGTGTGAGCCTTTGGAGGATCCATCTCTCGGTGTATCTCCCTGATCATTGACCTGTTCTCAATTCCGCTGCCAAACAAACAGGTAAAAGGTGAGATCATATGTTTCTAAATAAGAACACCTAGATCTAATGCATGTTTAGGTTGATATCAATATGAGAATTGAATCAGGATCAACCGAAACTTCCAACAGTGGTATCAGAGCCATTGGTTCTTAGGTTTCTTGTTTTAGATTCATTGTTTAGGTTGTTAAATCTGATTAGAATTGTTCTTGAATCAATTACTGATAAGATAAAACGATTAAGAATCAGAATTGAACTCTAAACAAACACAGAAATCACAAACCGAGCTATATGACTCGGGTTTGTTGATTGGCCGAGAGAATGGCCGGTTGGGTCGGATCGATGGATCGATCGCGTCGCGATCGCGGATCACGTCCCGATCACGATCGTCCCGTTCCGCCTTCTCTCACGTCCCGATCGTCGCCATGCTTGCTCGATCGCGTGAGGCTTCATGCTGTCCGGATCGAGGCTCGCTCGTGGATGACTCGGCCAGCACCGTCCCACGATCGTCCCGCCTGTCCCGAGCTCGACCGACCGTCCCGATCAAAACGCAAGCGTCCCGTCCGGCAATCCGAGCGTCTCGATCTTGGATCGAGCATGCGGCTTGCGGCTGGACGGCTCTTGCCTGGCCGGTTAGGGTTTTGGGTCTAATGGGCCGGTTCAATCTCGGTTGGGTGATTCGGTTTAAGATTTAATTAAAATCTTCGTTCTGGTTTAATAAACAGATTAATAATTTTATTAAATCTGGTTAAACCGGAATAAGAAATCCAATGTCGAAAGAAATATTGGATTTAGTGCCTAAACCAGGATTTCTAATTTGATTTGGTTGGACCAAATAAATTGAGAAATTCCGGTTTAGTAAATAACCGGTTGACAATTGTGGTCATCGTAGTAATTGAAACTTGGTTAGACCAGTTTTAATGAACCAGACCGGTTATGTCAATTAATTGGACAATTGGGTCATGTCTTGGACATGGACCAATTCTTGGGCCTCGGGCCAAGAAGTTAAAACAATTGGGCCATTAATTGAGTCATTCTTCAGATTTAAATTTAAAACTTATTTTATAAAATAAAATTATGAAATTCGATTTTAAATTTTATAAAGTTCCGAAATTTCGAAATTAGAAAGTTTCCAAAATTAGAAGTTTCTGAATTTGCGGGTTTTGGATTTTAAAGAAGTTTCTAAAGTTAGAAAGTTTCCGGTTTTAGAAAGTTTCCAATTTTAGAAAGTTTCTAAAAATAGTAGGTTTCCATAAATAGAAAGTTTCCCGAAATAGTAATCTTCTATTTTGGGAATGATTTTAATAAACCTACGGACCTCAAACAATATCAAGCGTTGGATGTCTTGTCCAGGCTATGTCAGCTGTCAAAGCCCATTCAATTGCATTCATGGCCTTACAGTGTGAGGATGTCTGCTTTTGCGTGGGTAAGACGGTTTGTGATTCATAAATGTCATTGGGAGTCCCAGACATTAATGATTACATGACTGTATAGTCCGGTTTTCTTGACTAGGCCATCGGGAGTCCCGGGCCTTGAGACATCAGGGTGGATTGGGCCTCGGGCCCAGATTCACAACCAAGAGTTATATCACGGATATAATTAGCCGAAATAGGGCTTACCAATATAAGCTAAGGTTGGGTGACGGCCAGTGGCCCACTTTGATCTTAGTTATATGTGGATCTTGGAATCATTATATTCTATTGAGGGTAACTTAGGTTATTGAATATAATGCATGATTAATCATATTATACTTTAAATACGAGATTAATCATTTTGAACATATAACTAATAACCTTTTTATTTATATATTTCAGATATGACTACTACAAGCACACAAAACACGTTCTCGATCCGGTCTGTTCTCGAGAAGGAGAAGCTGACTGGAACGAACTTCCTGACATGGTCAAGGAACTTGAGGCTGGTCCTCAAGCAGGAGAAGAAGGATTACGTCCTTCGAGATCCCCTCCCCGAGAGGCCTCTTGCCAATGCTGCCAGGACTCTGCACAATGCTTGGGAAAAGCATTCGTCAGATGAAAATGATGTTTATTGCCTGATGTTGGTGACAATGACTCCAGAGCTGCAAAAGCAGTTCGAAAGTGTATTGTCTCCAATCGAGATCATGGCAAGCCTGAAATCGCTTTTTCAGGAGCAGGCTAGGACCGAGAGGTTCCAGACAGTTAAGAACCTCTTGGACTGTAAGTTGGCTGCGAATGCGGCAGTGAGTCCTCATGTGTTGAAGATGATGGGTTATCTCGATCATCTTCACAAACTCGACTGCCCAATCAGCCAGGAACTTGCCTGCGACATCATTCTGCAGTCTTTACCTGCAAGCTATGATCAGTTCATTCTGAACTTTAACATGCATGGCTTGAGTAAGACACTACCTGAGCTTCACGGAATGCTCAAGACTGCAGAGCCCAACTTGAAGAAAACCGCCAAGGACCCCAATGTACTTATGGTACAAAAGGGCAAGGGGTTTAAGAAGTCTTCTGCTAAGGATAAGGGAAAGGCCAAGGGTGTCCAAGTCGTGGACTCAGACACGCCAAAGCCCAAGCCCAAGTCCAAGGCTGGGCCTACTGACATGTGCAGGTTCTGCAAAGAACTGGGGCATTGGAGAAGAGATTGCAAGAAATTCCAGGAAGGTCTAAAGGAATTAAAGAAGAAGACTTTCGAGACTTCTTCATCAGGTATTTTTGTTATAGAAGTTAATACAACTACTTCTGATAATACCTCATGGGTCATGGATACTGGTTGTGGGGCTCATATTTGTACTAATATGCAGGCACTCAGCAACAGTAGAAGGCTGAAGCAAGGACAAGTGGAACTACGAGTTGGGAATGGAGCGAAAGTTTCAGCACTAGCTGTAGGAACTTACTTGTTGTCTTTACCTTCGGGATTGATTTTAGAACTTAATAATTGTTATTTTGTACCTGCTATAAGCAGAAATATTATTTCAATTTCTTTGTTGGATTTGGAAGGTTATGATTTTTCAGTTAAGAATAAATTATGTTCCTTCAATCGCAACAATTTGTTCTATGGTTCTGCCCCTCTTACGAATGGGCTTTACATACTCGATCAATCTGCGCCAATTTATAACATTAATACAAAACGGTTTAAACCTAATGAGGAAAACCGAACGTTTCTATGGCATTGTCGTTTAGGGCACATCAGCGAGAAACGCATCAAGAGGCTCCATTCGAATGGACTTCTTGGCTCATTTGACTTTGAGTCATGTGAGAAATGCGAATCATGCATGATGGGCAAAATGACACGGGCCCCCTTTAATAAACCTAACGAGAGGGCCAGTGACTTATTGGGCCTGATACACACTGATGTGTGTGGCCCAATGTCCACTAATGCAAGAGGAAACTATCAGTACTTCATTACCTTTACTGATGATTTCAGTAGGTATGGATATGTTTATTTAATGAAACATAAGTCTGAATCTTTTGAGAAGTTCAGAGAATTCCAAAATGAAGTACAGAACCAACTTGGCAAAAGCATTAAGGCTCTTCGGTCCGACCGAGGAGGAGAATACTTAAGCCAAGAATTCAGTGATCATCTGAGAGAGTGTGGGATCGTATCCCAACTCACTCCTCCTGGAACACCTCAATGGAATGGTGTGTCTGAGAGGAGAAATCGGACCTTATTGGATATGGTTCGATCTATGATGAGTCACACAGACCTTCCAATATCCCTTTGGGGATATGCTCTGCTAACAGCAGTGTTCACACTAAACAGAGCGCCATCAAAAGCAGTAGCAAAGACACCATATGAATTATGGACTGGAGAAGCTCCAGTGCTGTCTTATCTAAGAATTTGGGGTTGTGAAGCCTATGTTAAGAGATTAATCTCAGATAAGCTTACACCAAAATCTGATAAATGCTATTTCATTGGTTATCCACGGGAAACCAAGGCTTATTACTTCTATCTACGTTCCGAGAACAAGATCTTTGTTGCCCGGGATTGTAACTTTCTTGAGAGAGAGTTTCTCTCTAAGAAAGACAGTGGGAGTAAGGTACTGCTTGAAGAAATTCAAGATGAACAGGATACTGCTCAACCTAATGAGGAAGAGCAGCAGGAGGATCTACAAGAAATTGTAGAGCCTGAACCTGTAGTACCTGAAGTTCGAAGATCCGGGAGGATCCGTCACGAACCCGAGAGATATCAGGGATTCCTCGTGACTGACTGTCATGATCTTTTGATCATTGATGGTGATGAACCATCGAACTTCAATCAAGCCATGATGGGCCCAGATTCCTCTAAGTGGCGCAAGGCCACTGATTCCGAAATGGACTCCATGTCGGTCAACCAAGTATTTTCGTTGGTTGACTTACCCGTTGGTGTAAAAGCCATCGAGTGCAAATGGATCTTCAAGAAGAAGATTGACGTGGATGGAAATGTCCAGATTTATAAAGCCAGGTTGGTGGCAAAAGGTTTCAGACAAGTTCACGGTGTGGACTACGATGAAACCTATTCACCGGTGGCTATGATGAAATCTATTCGGATTCTACTAGCAACTGCAGCTTTTCATGATTATGAAATTTGGCAGATGGACGTGAAAACCGCCTTCCTGAATGGTATTCTGGAAGAGGATGTGTATATGACGCAACCTGACGGTTACATAGATCCAAAGAATGCTGGGAAAGTATGCAAACTTCATAAATCCATTTATGGATTGAAGCAAGCATCGAGGAGCTGGAATCTTCGTTTTGATGAAGCGATCAAGCAATTTGACTTTATCAGAAACGAAGAAGAACAATGCGTGTATAAGAAAACTAGTGGGAGCAAAATCGTTTTTCTTATTTTGTATGTTGATGACATACTGCTTCTCGGAAACGACATTCCAATGCTGAAGTCTGTAAAAGACTGGCTTGGAAGTTGTTTTTCCATGAAAGACATGGGTGAAGCCGCATACGTTCTTGGAATTAGGATCTATCGGGATAGACCTAAGAGGCTGATAGGCTTGTGTCAAGACTCATACATTGACAAAGTCCTACAAAGATTCAGCATGAAAGATTCCAAGAAGGGCTTCACGCCAATGGTACATGGCACAACGCTAAGCAAGAAGCAGAGCCCTACGTCGGCTGCTGAGCTTGAGCGCATGAAGAATATTCCTTATGCATCTGCAATAGGATCTGTCATGTATGCCATGATCTGTACTCGTCCTGATGTTGCTTACGCATTGAGCATGACGAGTAGATACCAGTCAAATCCAGGTGAAAACCATTGGATTGCCGTAAAGAACATCTTGAAGTATCTAAGACATACTAAGGATAAGTTCTTAGTGTACGGTGGAAGTGATGTGCTTAAAGTCAGTGGATTCACGGACGCAAGTTTCCAGACAGACACAGATGATTTCCGGTCACAGTCCGGTTATGTCTTTTGTCTGAATGGCGGTGCAGTAAGTTGGAGAAGCTCCAAGCAGGACACCGTTGCTGATTCCACTACAGAAGCTGAATATATCGCCGCCTCAGAAGCAGCGAAGGAAGCTGTTTGGATTCGAAAGTTCATTATGGAACTAGGTGTGATACCAGATGCGGCTGAGCCTCTGGCACTATTTTGTGACAACAATGGTGCTATAGCTCAGGCAAAGGAACCAAGATCACACCAGAAATCCAAGCATGTTCAAAGAAGATATCACTTGATACGTGACATCATTAATAGAAAGGAAGTCAAGATCAGCCGAGTTCCGACAGATGATAACGTCGCTGATCCGTTGACAAAGCCACTCCCAAGGCCTAAGCTCGAGTTCCTGACTGAAGCTGTAGGCATTAGAAACATTGAAATGTAATCTAAATTTGAGTGGGAGTTTTGTGAGCTTTATTTTAGTTATTTGATATGTTCTTGTAAAACATTATTTTATGTTTTAATGAAATTATTATTTCAAGATTATTTCAACTGTGATGAAATAATCGTTCCAAAATGATATGAACCATTTTATAGGTCATCGAAGTAAATGATTTGATCTTGAGTCATCGAAGTCATTTAGCTTGATCATGAGATCCTATATTTGATAAATGTTTTATATCATCATGTCCCTAGTCGAAGGTTGTTGAAATTGGAACACCAACAACCGTGTAAGACTGGATTGGTACGTGACTTATGACAAAGTCTCAGTGTGTCATAGATGCTCGGCATCAAAGTCAGTACATAGGTGTATGTTGGGAACATACGACCGGACAAGACCCGCTAATAAGAACTCTTCAGGATATTTATATCTGTGTCATAAGAGATTCTTACTACGACTATAGAGTATAGTCCTCAGACCTGAGTTCACATGCATGTAACTGCATATGGACTGATGCACTTTGATCATTGTCTAACGCTATAGTTCTGCGATAGCTATAAGGACCTTGTTTGGGTACATCATGAAATGAGTAGTTTACAGTGATGGAACAAGATGGGATTTGTCCCTCCAATATAAATGGAGTGAATATCTCTAGGCCAATCGGAGATTTGAATACTGGAAAACGCATGGCCATGCTCAAACGGACTTTCCCGAGTCGTTTGGATTGTCAGTATCAAATCAGAGTCCGATGAACAAGATTAGGCTTTATAAGGATGACACTAATCTTGCCTTATGACTAATCGAGATATTGTGACGAAAGGGATTATGAATACAGAGATTCCAGTTCAAGTGGGAGATTGTTGGAATTGTGTCCAGCAATCTCTGTACTGTCTCTATAACGTAAGAGTATGTCAGTGATCAGACATAAGTCATACAATGCTGGGGGTCATGATGGCTTGCTAGAGTCCGCTCATGATCTATAAGTCTTGGACTTATTGCCTTTATTGTATGATCCCATATGGGTCACACGCTTAAGCTAGCAGGAAATAATGTTGAAAGGCATAGCAGAAGTACGACAAAAGTGCTAGGCATTTGTCGTACTAAGAGAGAATGAATAATGGGTCTGATTAAATGTGATTTAATCAGATTGGGCCCAAAAGCCCAAAAGGGAAAGAGAAGGCTTTTAATGTCTAAAAGCCATGTCTCTTCTCCCTAACCCTAAGCCTCCCAGCCGCGATTCTCCTCTCTCTCTGCGCCCCATCTCAGCTCGGTCTAGCAACCAGTTTCCTGTGATTGCGTGTGTGAGCCTTTGGAGGATCCATCTCTCGGTGTATCTCCCTGATCATTGACCTGTTCTCAATTCCGCTGCCAAACAAACAGGTAAAAGGTGAGATCATATGTTTCTAAATAAGAACACCTAGATCTAATGCATGTTTAGGTTGATATCAATATGAGAATTGAATCAGGATCAACCGAAACTTCCAACAAAATGGAGCTGGAAGAACTGAGCAGAAGCACTACGTCAATGATGTCAGTGTAGAGGACGAGGTTAATCTAGTATATGAGGAAGAAGACATCATAGCTGCGTTTCTGGACGATTAATCTCTGTCCGCCCGATCGACACTCATCATGCATCAATTGATGCAAGTCGCACACGATACCAGAAACCTGAAAAAGTGCCAAAACCAAGTCTATTAGCCTCCTTCGCCCTATCATAAGGATCCTCAGAGGTCCAAACAGGAGCTCGACAAAGCTAATTACATATAAGTGATGGATAAGAAACTGATTAAGATCTCACTCTGCTCTAGAGAGATATGCGAAGAAGATGATCTATACATATGGAAATTTGAAAGAAGAGGTGTTGGTGCTATCTAAGCAAGTGAATGCAGTGGTACAACACCAGATTCCAGATAAGCTTCTAGATCCAATAGTCTTTGTGATAGACTGTTCCATCTTCAAGGACAACTTCAAGTGTTCTCGGTGCGACTTAGGATCTGGTGTGAATCTAATGCCATACTCTGTGGCTGTGTGATTGGGATTGATGGATTTCCATCCTACTAGGATCTCTCTTATCCTAGCTGATCGATCAAAGAGGATTCCAGAAGGAGTTTTAGAGGACATTCCTATCAGAGTTGGAAAATACTTGATTCCAACAGACTTTGTGGTGCTGAAATATGAGATAGAACCGAATGATCCTCTGCTTCTTGGTAGAACCTTCTTAGCTACTGCTGGAGCAGTGAATGATGTGAGACATGGTCTGTTTGATCTCCGCCTGGGAGATAAGACTTTGCAGTTCAAGATGGGTAAGATTCAGAGATCCACCATTGATGGACAGAGCTTCAGTGTTGAGGTTCAGCCAGAGATTCAGACTGGAGAAGAGAAGATAGTGGTTCATCTTGAACCTGCTCTAACATCTTCAGAGCCAGCGACTGTTGTTAAGCAGAAAGCTCCACACATTGCTCCTCCACCAAAGCAAAGGTATGATTCCTCTAAACTTAAACCTCCTAATCCATTGTTTATGAATGCAGGAAAACGAAGTATCCCACCCACGCTTTGCTCCCACCCTGGTTCCATTCTTTCACTCCTTGGGAAATCCCATGATCCTATTGCTTAAACAACACCTTCAATGAGGAGACATTCACAAAGATACTCATTGTCTAAGTTGAATCCACCATGAGTCTGATCTCTTTCCCATAGTTAAGCTAATGAATAAAAACAAGCGCTGAGTGGGATCAGAGACAACCCACTGGTTAGTATATTCTGACTTTATTTTTTGTTTTGGCTTTGGTCACTTTGATTTTTGTTGTTTTGGTGTGTTAAGGTGTGAGAACAGATCATGCCGAGCAGTGATAGGGCTCAGAATTTTAATCCTATTCTACTGCAAGTGCACAGTTATGCAATGTACTACTTAGGGTATTGAATCCACAAGGACTCACGGCTCACACGATAGATTATGAGTAATCGAATTAAGCTAAGCGAAGCAAAATGTAAAGCAGTAAACCAGACAACAAGTAAACAAATGAAGTGAGGTGAATGTAAGCAATTAACGAAGGCGTCAGGTTTCAGGAAGTTCTTAGGAAATCAGGATATCAGATAACAAACAATCAGGATTCAATCTGATGCAGCCCTGGAATCACTCCAATGCTAAGATCACTTGATGATCAGATGATTCCTAAGCCAAGCTTGCGGAAGATGGATTGAAGATAGATGTGGTGGTGAAACTTGTGATTGACTCTCTCAACCGATGGGTTTGATTGACTCTCTCAATCTAAGAACAAGCTATCTGAATCACTCAAATAGATTGATCTGAAACTCCTAAGAACAAAGTGAATCACTCACAATATTCAGAGAAGGAACACTTCACAAAGAACACAAACTTTGGAAGAAAAACAGAATATTTCTATTAACTTTAAAATGGTTGAAAAGGGTCATCTACAATGAATTCGAAGCTGAGATTTTATAGGCTCATAGACAACAATCTGAAAGGCCTAATACAAGAAAAGAATCGAAAAATATAAGGAATATGGCCGTTGGGATTTATTGGAATATTTGGCCAAAAAAGGAAAGATGGATCTTCTTGAGTCTTGAAAGCTTTGGCATGAATGTGGAGTGTCTAGGTACATTCTGGATGATGTGAGAGAGCTTCAATTCGTGGCCAAACTTCAGGAAAAAGAGTTGTTGGTGATTGATCTCCATTGGCTCCAAATTAGGCAAGTGTGAGAATAATGGGATCCTCCTGATCCTATGGTTGCTGGTGCATAGGAACTTGATAGATAACTCTCCTGGATGATTAAATGTGTCTCCTGAATGCTTAAATATCTCTCCTGGTCGCCAATGTCTTGTTTGTAACTGATTGAATCCTTGAGCCGCCAAATGAAGCAAGCTGAGAATCATCTGTATTAGAAGTTGAATAACTTCTTCATCTGAACTCCATTTATGATGATTCAAACTCTCCAGGATTCCTTGATGAGTTAAGTTTCTGGAACAGGTTGATTTGTAGCTTAACTCCTCATAGTGGGAAAGATATGATCCAAGATATGAACATATGTCTCTGGTGCATACAAGCTGTTTCTCTCCAAGGGTATTGGTTGGTTGATTTATGTCCTCTCCATGCTCCTTGGTTGATGATTACTTGATGTCCTCATCATACTCTCCCTCTTGAAAAGGTTTCGACCTCGAAACTGAATAATCTGCACCAAGAGAAAGCAAGTTAGCTTTCATTCTGCTTTGGGAGTTTAGGGTCTTACCTTGATGTTTATATGGTCTGGAGGTGAGTGGATTGTCTGGTGGTTCTCCTTTGAGCAGATAGGATAGTAATACTCCTCTTCTTTGGTCTTGTGTAGTGTCTCCTTTGTCTATCTTGCTCCTGCTCTCATTATGACCTGAAAAATGTTCAACACTTTGGCAAAGAGACAAGTGCATTATGGGCTCTTTATCACAGAATAAGCAACTTGAATCATTCTCCTTAGAGTCAATTTCCTGTACTAATGATATCTCATCTTCTTGCAAGGTTAACAAGTTCTTTAACACAGCTAATGAATCATTGGAAATGAAATGTATCAAAGAAATACTTAGCTTGTTAATAGATGTTGTTGTGTCTTTGCTTGGGTCTGGTGGTTTCTCCTTGATGTTCTCCTTTTCTCTACTGCCTTGATCAGTCTGATCACTTAGTATAAGGACTATTTCTGAGTTTCTCCTTACATTCTCTTATCTCTTGTGCTTTGTATCTGTAGAGATGCTCATTGGGAAGAACAAGTGCATTATATCTGTTCTTGGAGTACTTAAAACAGATTGTATGATACTTGTACTTACTTGTTCAGCTTCAGTAGGTTGTGTGAGGGTTTGGACCCTCTGCTCTTGTGAGCTAGTGATCATTAAACATTCATCTTCTTTCCTGATCACAAAAACATGTTTCTCTGGTCTTTGATCTTCTTCCCTACTGACTTTTATTTGCTCATGCTCTTTACTGCTCAGTCCTTCTTTCCCTGTATCAAATCATCTTGACAAAGACAAATGCATGACACTAGAACTGGGAAATAACATATTAGAATGAGCTAAACTATCACTGGTTTTAGCTAAGGCAATTTTATATCCTAGTGATGTTTCTTTCAACAAGTTTTTTGATGGACATGTTGCAGCAAAATGTCCTCTCTTATGACATCTATAGCATGTCTGATCTTTAAGTCTCTTAGAGTTAGTAGACTTACCTTGTGTTGGCAGATTTAACAGTTTGAGTGAGGCATCAAAGCTGGGTCCGGTTGCATTGGGTGAAGCTTTGTGGCTTTGCTTCTGTTCTGTTTTCTTTGGGTGCAACATCTCCATGATCCTCTGCCATTCCTGATCCTGTTTTGCTTGAAGAGCCTTCTTAGCTTCTGCTTGGTAGGTGTAAGTGTTTGAAAACACATCTTTGGGCTTTGGATAGCAAACAGACTTGTGCTTAGGAGCAGTCTGCGTTTTAGATATAGGCTTCACTCTCTTGGTTGTAGCCTGAAGCTTCTCTACGAATTCCTTATGCATTATGGACTTGAGATCTCTCCAATCTAGTACTGGCCTCTTGTAGATGGTTGAAGTGCTTTCTTTTATCCACCATTCATAAGCTCTTCCTGTGAATGCTGAAACAGCTTGCGTTAGCTTCTGATCCTTTGTGATTTTGTTGTCTTGTAACCACTGCTCCATGTTGATTTCCCACTGCAAGTATACTTCAGGATCATTGCTAGTTCCCGAGAAGACAAGGGATCCTCTCCTCTTGTTGACTGGTTTCTTTGTGCTAGTTGGTTGTGCTTGAATGGTCATCAAAGTGTGGTGATGCTCCTTCTTCTTTGGTGAGGTTTTGTAGTAGTGATACTTCTCTTCCACTGCCTCATCATAATCTGAAGATTGATAGCCTCGTTCTGTCCATGAATTTTCTTCTTGATACCATGCTTCGTTGAGATAGCTTCTGGTACAGTCTGGTGGGTCTGGTTCAATTTCCTCCTCATGTGGTTCTTCTTCAAAACCAGAATAGTCTTCTGGCCATGGAGGTTCTTCATAATCAGCTTCCACATCAGATGAGGCTGAACTGTTTCCTTGGCTCCATTGATCTTCAAGGTTCTGTTGGTAGAAATCTTCTTCATCTGAATCTTCCATAGCTGCTGCCTCTAGTGCTTAGCTGCTAGCAAGAGAGACAAATAAAACTTATCAGTTCCTGTGGGTCTGGTTGAAGTTAAACAAGTAAGGAAAGGTAAGAAAGTAATGAAAAGATTTTACTAATTTTTTTGTCTTTTTGAATGAATGCTGGAAGTAAAATGGGAAACTAAAATCTGTGACAAAGAAAACTAATGAAACCTTTACTTTTTTTTTTGAATTTTTGATTTTTCAAACTAAAAAAGGATATTGGATCATCTAGAAAAGGAAACAACTACTTTTTGACTTGGACAAAGAGAAAAACGAATTCAAAGACATAAACTTCTTCTTTTTGGTTTTTATGATGCTTAAGAACAATGCAACTTCTGGAAAACTTAAAACTCAAACAGAAACACAAAACTGATGCAAATCTTTTGGTTTTTGGGTTTAAAGATGCAATAGATGAATGAAAATCAGAAACAACTAAGGAGCAAATGCAAAACAGAGACTATTTTTGTGATTTTCGTTTTTGGATGCAAAATGACTAAATAGCAGAAACTAGTATGCAATGAAACTTTGTTTTTAGGCTTTTCTGATTAATGATGCAATGGATCAAAATAGAAAACTGAATGGATCTAAATGAAAGAAATATGAATGCTAAAACAGAAACACAATTTTTATGGGTTTTCGATTTGAATGAAATGAAACAACAAAAACTTAAAGAGATAAAGGTTGGATTGATACAACCTGAGGGGTAGGAGCTTTTGAAGCTCTGATACCAGATGATGCAGCCCAGGAATCACTCCAATGCTAAGATCACTTGATGATCAGATGATTCCTAAGCCAAGCTTGCGGAAGATGGATTGAAGATAGATGTGGTGGTGGAACTTGTGATTGACTCTCTCAACCGATGGGTTTGATTGACTCTCTCAATCTAAGAACAAGCTATCTGAATCACTCAAATAGATTGATCTGAAACTCCTAAGAACAAAGTGAATCACTCACAATATTCAGAGAAGGAACACTTCACAAAGAACACAAACTTTGGAAGAAAAACAGAATATTTCTATTAACTTTAAAATGGTTGAAAAGGGTCATCTACAATGAATTCGAAGCTGAGATTTTATAGGCTCATAGAAAACAGTCTGAAAGGCCTAATACAAGAAAAGAATCGAAAAATATAAGGAATATGGCCGTTGGGATTTATTGGAATATTTGGCCAAAAATGGAAAGATGGATCTTCTTGAGTCTTGAAAGCTTTGGCATGAATGTGGAGTGTCTAGGTACATTCTGGATGATGTGAGAGAGCTTCAATTCGTGGCCAAACTTCAGTTAAAAGAGTTGTTGGTGATTGATCTCCATTGGCTCCAAATTAGGCAAGTGTGAGAATAATGGGATCCTCCTGATCCTATGGTTGCTGGTGCATAGGAACTTGATAGATAACTCTCCTGGATGATTAAATGTGTCTCCTGAATGCTTAGATATCTCTCCTGGTCGCCAATGTCTTGTTTGTAACTGATTGAATCCTTGAGCCTCCAAATGAAGCAAGCTGAGAATCATCTGTATTAGAAGTTGAATAACTTCTTCATCTGAACTCCATTTATGATGATTCAAACTCTCCAGGATTCCTTGATGAGTTAAGTTTCTGGAACAGGTTGATTTGTAGCTTAACTCCTCATAGTGGGAAAGATATGATCCAAGACATGAACATATGTCTCTGGTGCATACAAGCTGTTTCTCTCCAAGGGTATTGGTTGGTTAATTTATGTCCTCTCCATGCTCCTTTGTCCTCATCACAATCTATTAGCGTTCTTGAACTAGAATCACAGAAGTGAAACTAACCAGCTCTCGCTGCGATAATTATCTAAGTCTAACAACCTAGCAAGCCAACTCTCGTTGCGAATCCTAGAGTTCTAAACATGCATTAATTCCAAGTTCGTTTGTTCACAACTTCTCTAGACGAAATCTCTTTGCGAATAGATATGTTTCTCACCTAAATCCTTTCTAGCTAATTAACCAACTCTCGTTGTGTAAATCAACCTAATATCAATAATCTAAATGGCCAGTTCAGATTAAGCGTTACGAACGATTTAGATGAAGAACTAGATGATGAATCCAAATTAATCAGTTAATCTAGCATTCCTTCAAATCCCTAATGAGAATTCCCTAACCTAACAAGAGATCTACTCAGACATAGCAATCATAACAGAAAACATAGTCAAAATAGATATCATAGATAAATAAAAAAGAGTAAGAACAAGGGTTAGAAATTAAGTCTCTCTCGAGAACAAAACCAGCCCCAAATCTCCTAATCTCTGATAAAAGAAAGCTTGGAATAAAACTCCCCTCAAACAATGGCTGTAAAACCTAATTAAAAGCTAAAACACGATTTGGGTCACTTTTTAGTTATGAGAAACTTCTGGGCTAATTTGCAGATTCTTCAAAGTCTTCAATTATCAGCCAAAATCTTTTGCCCGCGATACGTGTCAACCGACACCTGAGTGGTGTCGATCGACACCGATGCCAGACGATCATATCAACTCTTCTGCAATCGCATGAATACTCTATAAAGCTCCAGAATGCGCCATAACATCCAAGTAAGCTCCAAACGTGGTAAAACCTGTAAAGTACCTGAAAGGACTCGGAAGACTTTATAGGAGAATCGATTATGTACATATATCATGGCCTGAAACACCTAAAAACCATGAAATATCAACTCCCCCACACTTAGCTCTTGCTTGCCCTCAAACAAGTGAAAGAACTAAAGCATAAAAAAAAAGTTTGAAAAACTCAGAAACTCATTTCGTCCTAGGAACTTTCGCATTCACTTCCACTTAGTAAACCACTGAAAACTTTCTGGTAGATGCCAAGACCACAATATACTTCCCCTAAACTTAGCAATTGTCATAAGTAAACTCCACAATCAAGTTAGGATATTAAAGTTCACCACACTAACCTCTGTATATGATTAAGTGCGGTCTTACAAAGGGAGTATTGATCAGAGAACACATGGACTCAACTCATTCAGTACTGACCACCAAATTGTCGGTTTCAGGTTCCTTTCTTTTCCCTTTCTCCCTTAGCAACTGATTTTTCCCACTGGGTATCATTTTTTTTTTATATCAGTGCTCTTCCCTTTTTATTCGGGGTGTAACCTTGGATCTTTCCATGGATACACAGGAGGTAATAGGGGTCTCTACCACACTCGTGACCACTTCGAAGCTACTAGCTTATCCTCGGTTTTAATCTTTTTTTTTTCTTTCAAGGGAGGGAAAAATCAAGAACCATACTCAAACAGGATCACAGGCTGTGTCAAGTACATCAGAGGAATCCGATCCAGAGATCTCAAGCCCCTAAGTAAGAAAATTAAGTCAAGTTTAGAGACTAGGTTAGTGATGGATCCTCTGAATACCTGGTTATATGTGGGTGTCCTTGGTAAATTGATCCGTCTGGGGTTTTCTAAAAGTCATAGAATTATTGCAAGTCTGTCCAATGGTCACTTAGTTCCTGTTCCAGCGAAAAATTTCTTTGAAAAATCATAGTTTTATACACATTTTGACTCAATAAATTTTTTTTGAAAACAACTGAAAACAAGGGACTGACTCTAAGAAAACAAAACACAATGTCAGTAGCCACCTCCCCCACACTTGAATAACACCGTCCCCAGTGTTACCGAGTATAGAGTAAGTTGGGTCAAAATTTGTTAGAATTTAGGAAAACAGTGTTCTTACCTTCTGTCGCGAATGGTGTCGACCGACACACAGCTTGAATCGATCTATTCGAAGCTTAGGTCGACCCATTGTTTGGTGTGTACAAGATCGATCGCCACAGTATTCCTTTCATGTCGACCGACACGAAGACTAAATCAGTTGACACGCTGCGCATTTTTCAATACCAACGCCACAGACTTGAACAGGATCCTGATTAGTTGTGTTTAGTCACATAATTTCCTCAATGTCAGCACTGTCAGATCACTCAAAAACAAGTCAAAAGCATCAAGATAGATATAAAAGAGTTCCACAAAGTTCAACCCAATAGTAACATGATAAACTGACTCAAACAAAATCAAAGCTGACTCAAGAAAAGTGAAAAGGAAAAGAAAAGCAAACTCAGGAAAATGCTAGGATCACGGAGAAACTAAGAATCAGAATCATTGTCGTGTCCCCCTGGTGGTGTAAGTGATCTCTGACGTCTGCGACCGTGAGAAGGACAAGCGCAGGTGCAGCTAAAAGCTCTAGCAATACCACCCCAAGCGCAGGTGATCCATCCATGCGATCGATCCACTCGATCGTTCGCTTCATCTCTCGCGCATCAAAGCCGATCGGGACGGGATGGGACGCGATCGATCCATGCGATCGTTTGATCGATCCATGCGATCCAACTGATCGGTCCATCGTTCGTCACTCGATCCGGACATGGTGATCCTTTTCCGATCATCATTCCGACGCATACCGATTCATATAGATCGGATCATGCGATTTCAATTAGTTTAGGTTTTAATTCTTTGTTTCTTAAGTGATATTCTTATCAATAGATTGATTCAAACACTTCTAAAACAACCTAAACATGATTCTAAAACAAGAAATCCTAACAGAACCAATGGCTCTGATACCACTGAAGGATTGTTTAGTGTTAATCCTGATTCAACTCATCAGATTAATTGATCCTAAACATTCCAGATCTAGGTTCTCTTGAAAGAATCATAAAGGATCTCACCTGTTACCTTGTTTATGCAGCGGAAAAGAGGAGGTACGGTTACCCAAAAACGTCTCAAGGTCAGGAAAGCCCTCTGGGAGAGTAGCTTGTGTGTAGCCCTTCTTGAACCCATTGATAGCACAAAGGTCTCGCATTGGCAGTCTGTATCTCCTGCCATGTACCATGAAGCAGAAATGACCTTCCTGCGCGTTCTTGGCATTCCAGTCCCTGTACGTGACTCGCAATGTAGCCATAAACTGACGTACAAACTTCGGATACAGAGCATACCGGACATAAGGCATGGTACCTAAACCCATCATCCTCAAACACAGCACAACCTATCGCATACCAGTCATCCTCAGAAAGCCAGGGCTTACCAGCTTCGTATGCTCAATCTCAACATCGCACCACCCGTTATACAACAGGGTGTCATACTCATCCCAGGTGTCCAACACCTCTCTGTGCTGACAATCATTACTGATCACAACCTGCCTGGCTGGCTTGCCCCACACCTTCGCTGTAAGTATCTTCTCCTTTTCTCCTCTGGACCACAAGTGTGTTGGAAACTCAGTAGGTAATTGTGGAGAACACGGAGGATACTATAGAGTCATAGGTGGAGGCGGCTCTGCTGGTGCTGAACCAGATGAACTCGCCCTGTAACGCCCCTTTCCCATCCTCCGCTGACCGTCGAGCTGACCGGCCAACAATCAAACAAGAACATGACCGATCGAACCCGAGCAAGCCGGACAGGAAAAGTTCGTCACAAGACAAAGCCAGAGACGGATCGGTTTGAGACAAAGTCTCGCACTAACCCATCCTTGACCCCGCTATCCTCACTTCTATAGTACAAGTTGATCGCCTTGCACTACTTCTGCGAGTTGTGTCGGTTCGGACGAAACACAATATCAGGAAAGCATATTCATTTCTGAGTAAATCAAACGTTCAGTACAACGTTTAACCATCATTTTTACAAACAATTTCACCAATCAATGAATCAACAAACAAAGCTCAATACGAATTGGCGACAAGCTGAACCGAAAGAAAAACCCCGAAATCATCGAATCAAAACCCCGCCACAAGCAATCCCGAAACTACACCGAGGACCTCCCGCGTCCGTCGCTGCAGCACCTGAAAACACAAAAAGAGTCTAATGAGCGATCTAAGATCACCCAGTGAATCGGCTCCCCACTAAGGCTTCTAATCTATCTATTCTCTATAGATTCCCGCCCGAAAACCCCAAAATAACAATCGATCATGCACTACCACGTCGCGTCGAGCCCACACACAATCAATTGCCAAAAGAAAGAGAAGGCGATTAGAGGAAATCGGGAGCACTGCGGCACATGTCCCCGATTGAGACTCGATCTATCTACCGCGCAACACCAATCTACACCAATACTCCTTGCTGGGCCCCTACGATCTTGGTAACTTCCACGGGTTTCCACCGTTACCGATATGGCAACTAACCCACGACTCCTAGCCGTCCATACAACGACTAGGACACCGTTCTCTGTCCATCGATACGCGGTGACTCAGGCTACCCCTAGATAACCCAAGCTTCCATGCAGTCCGGCCCTAGGACGCGACCCCGAGTTCTCCGGACCACACACCTACCGGCGTCACTCAGTAGGTTAACACCATAACCGGAATCACCATGCTCCGATTAGGTAAATACCCGAGGATCCAGTCGGGTCGGAAGTACCAGAACGTAATCAAACACCTAGACTTGCGGGATCTAACGCACCCTAGAGTCCTAGTGCATAAATGTAAACACGCAGACTCGCTTGGACTCTAGCAATCAATTTCAATCAATAACAACAATCAACTCAACCCCGCATCCCGCAAGTCTACTCACACACACCACCGCTCTGACTCGGCACCGTACCGAGTCAGCACCACAACTTAACCGGTCCCGTGACCGAGTTAAGTAACAACAAGGATCGCTCGGCCCAACACCGAGACGATCTAAAGGCCTGCACAAAAAGGTTAACCACAACCACACAACAAAACCACCACGCAAACAACACACAAACAACAAACAACAGGCCTATTAGGGTTGCTAACATCTTTTAACCGATTTACGCCCGCTACCTTGGGTTAGCCGCTTGCTAACCCGTAGACGGTTCATCAATCACAACACTTCTCTTTTCTCAACCAATCCTAATCATCTTTTATTAACTCCTCGATCCGTCGGTTTAGAGTTAGTAAACTTACTAACTCCCCGACGTCTCATCGTTCATTACTTAGTTCATTTAACCTCGGTAAACCCCGACACCATTCATATTCTATACGTTCGTTCAGGTTTAACTTCCGTATTTTAACTCGTCTTAATTCCCGTATATAGATTCGTTTAATTACCGTCCTTTACTTACATATATATGAATATACGGCCCTACGCATGCAACGACTATATGAATGCATCACGCAACGATACTAACAACCTAACGGCACTCAACAGGTTTAATCCATTTACGTCTAATATGCTTCTTTAACCCTAGCCGGTTTAACTTTAATTCGATTAATCAATTCAATACGATCGGGTATGCATTCCTATCTCTACGGTTTTTCCCATTCAATGTTCTATATGCATCTACGGTGTTTGAGCCGACTCACAGTGATATGACGGAACGAACGGCATGGATGCGGATACGGATTCCTGAGACCCCGAACTAAACCCGAACCTCTCCGAATACCCGAACACGAACCCCCGAAGCTTCTCGGATACCCGAACACAAACCGCACACACAAACCGGCCGGAGTCAACGCGTTGACCGGCTTTGACCACAGCGTTGACCGGTCGTTGACCGGCATTGACCGGCGTTGACCGACCGTTGACTTTGACTCCGGTTGACCGTTGACCACTCTGGTTGACCCCTTTGACCCGCTGAACCACCAAATCAAACCGAACCAACTCCATACCAACCGGTTTAGTTAAACCGGTTAGGTCAAACCGTTAACCGGCGTTGACCGAGGCTTAACCGGTTTGACTAAACCGATTCTCCCACTGAATCAAGACCAAACCAACTCCAATGCATCCCCATTTCACCCCTGAAGAACCGATTGAAGATTTGACGGCGAAAGGAGGTTTTCCGGCGACTCCTCCGGCGTTGACCTCGGCGGCTCCGGCGTTGACCGCGGCGGCGGTGGCTTTCTCCGGTGAATCAGAAGCTCTTCCATCCACCAATATGCTCATCTTGACTAGATATACCAATCCATAGCCTTGAATCTTTGAAATATGTTGAAGAGAGAGAGTTAACCCTAGAAACCCTAACCGCGGCTGCTTCTTGGCCGGATTCCGGCAAGCTCCGGCGACGGCGGCGACGGTGGCTGGCTGGAGAATGTAGAGGAGAATGAGATGAAGCTACTGGACTTGGAAGCAGAGGATTTGAGTTCAAGATGAGAGAGTTATGCAATTTCTTGTGTGAGAAGCTAGGAAGAACATCTTTTGTTCTTGAAGTGTTCTTGGATCTTCAAAGCAAAGGAATGAGTTTGTTGAATGTTCTCTGGAGAGAAACGGAGAGAGTTTTCGACAGAGAGAGGCTAGAGCGAGAGAGATTCAGATCAAAATGAGTGAGATGCATGAATAGTAAAGATTCTTTGCATGGATACACTTTTCCTCATGCATCAAATGTGGTGATGCCACCTCTCCTCTAAAGCTGGTGACCTGGGGAGCTCACACCTGTCTCTGGTGATTGTCTGAAGTCCACTAAGGCCCATTAACACCGGCCCAATCCAATAAACCCTTCCTTAACTTGTTTGCTCACTTTTGCTCGGTTTGCTTATTTTTCCGATAACTGTTTTAGAAAATAACAAACGATTCCCATAAATCTCCAAACCTACATAAACTGATTCTCCTTGATTTTATATGACTTTAGCAACTTGAATCATCCCATTTGGAGTTTCCTAGCTCCCGTTATGATTTTCCGAAGTTTTCCCGGTTTAGTCGGTTTTCCGACGGATACTCCGAAAAATGCGTTTCTGCTCCGTTTCTTCGAATTCTGATCATGTAAATGTTCTTTATGGGTTAAAAAGAGAACATTTGGCCCGTCACGTCTTCCATCTCGAACTTTGGCAAAATTACCATTTTGCCCCTGGGTTTGGCAAAATTACAATTTTGCCCCTGTTGACTTTTCTTCTGCCCGTTGACCGTATTTTTTGGATACGGGGTATCACACGCCTCGTCTGTCTGGCTGTTCTTCTTACGAGGCATCTGTGAGCAAAAATCAGAACAAAAGCTAATATTAGTCGAAAAATCAGAAAAACAACTCATCAAATCCTCAACAGCCGAATGATCAGTGGCGAAACCATCAACAAACAGAGCAGTAGTAGCGGTTCATTCATGATTTATTTCTGTCATTTTCACACCAAATCACAAGTTCAATCCCAAAACCCAAATTTTCAGAAACTTGCAAAATCAATCACGAAAACTACCTAGGCATCACCATTCCACTACCAAACAACCTAAATCAGTGCTATTTCATCACGAGATTAAGAAATGAGAGCCAAAATCGAACTTTTACCTTTGGAACCGAATCTGAAAAGTTGAGATTAAGAGCTCATACCTTGTTTTCGACACAAATGGAGTAGATATATGGATAGAGGGTGAGATTTTGCCCAAGATAGGCTTTTGAATCGATGGATTCGGTAAAGAAACGAGGGAGAACAAGTTTTTGAGAGAGCTCTCGGCTATGGAGGTTTCGGGTGTGAATAAGAACAGACGCGAAAGAGAAAAGAAATACTTACCTTGATTCGCTTTGTGTCGATCGATCCGGATTAATTGTGTCGATCGACACGTGTTTTGAAATTCGAATCGGTCAGAGCGGTCTAACCGAGGTCAAACCTCAATTTCACGAAAAAGTGGATCGATCGACCCAAAGTGTTGGACCGACCCTTTTGTCCTCTGTGTCGATCGATTCGTGACGAGTGTCGATTAACACAATGCATTCATGTCGCTAGATTTCCCTGTAAAGACTCAAGAAAAACAAAAACAAAAAAATTAGTCCTAAAACTCACATGTACAGACTCACCACTGGGTTGCCTCCCACTCAGCGCTTGTTTTAAGTCATTAGCTTGACTGTGGCATGTGGTCAGATGTCAGACGGTTTCGCTAAAGGCAGAGTGTGCCTTTGAGA
Source organism: Orychophragmus violaceus (assembly GCA_030180135.1). Classification (NCBI taxonomy): domain Eukaryota; kingdom Viridiplantae; phylum Streptophyta; class Magnoliopsida; order Brassicales; family Brassicaceae; genus Orychophragmus; species Orychophragmus violaceus. The sequence continues at coordinate 41,676,514 of CM058234.1, read as the reverse complement.
AATTCTTCTCATCCATGGTGGCGTATATGCATCATGTGCGTGAGACTGACCGAGGAACTTGGGAATCACAGCAAGGTTTGGTAGAACATTTCGTTCCTTGACTCTGTTCCCTACAAAATAAGCATCAGAGTTAGCATGCTTAAGGTCAGAAGATGCATACCTTGGCTTGATTAGAAGTGGCTTAGGTGTGATGTTTGGAGCCTTCTGCTTAAGAGCAGGTATAGGCTTTGAAGATGTTAGAGCAGGCTCAGCATGAACCACCATCTTCTCTTCTTCAATCTCAGCCTCTGGTTCTATCTCAACACTGAAGCTTTGTCCATCAATGGTGGATCTCTGCAACCTATCCATCTTGAACTGCAAAGGCATATCTCCCAGGTGGAAATCAATCAGACCATGTCGCACATCAATTACAGCTCCAGCAGTGGCTAAGAAGGATCTACCAAGTAGTAGAGGATCATCAGGCTCAATCTCATACTTCAGCAGCACAAAGTCCGTTGGAATAAAGTAGTTTCCAACTCTGAGAGGGATGTTCTCAAGAACTCCTTCTGGATACTTCTTTGATCGATCAGCTAGGATAAGAGAGATCCTGGTGGGCTGGAAGTTCAACAGTCCTAATCTCATAGGTACAGAGTATGGCATGAGATTCACACTTGAGCCAAGATCACACAATGATCTCTTAAATATGTCTTTGTATATAGAACAGTCTATCATGAAACTCCCTGGATCCTTTAGTTTCTCAGGAATCCTGCCATGAATAACGGCATCGCACACTTCAGAGACTATCAAGACACCTTCTTCGTCAGTCATTTTACTAGAGAGTATGTCTTTAACACATCTCTTCACCAGAGGAATGGTCTTTTAGTGTCAATCAATGGAACTTCAGTTAGCTTATCTCTCATTATCTTCTTGTACTTTTCCAACTGAATCTCTTGCTTAGACCTCCTAGGGAAAGGAATCTTCGGTTTGTAGTCTTTTTCCTCAACCACATTCGGTTTCTCTGGACAAACTGGTTGCTCACGCCCATAGTGTCAATCGATATGGAAATGGTGTCGATCGACATTGGCTCGATTCGAGTCGACCTTGATGTCGATGTGGGTCGATTTTGGTTCGTCACGAAAATTCGAAACTGGTGTCGACCAACACGGCTGTGTGTCGATCGACACATGATCTTTATTTCGAATTTCACTCGAATTTTGCAGCTCCAAAGTCTTTACATCATAATTCTGCTCAGCTTCGTCCTCTACCAAAACCCACTTTAACATGTTCTGTCTGAGATCGAGTCATCCTTTCCTTAATACCGGCGTCTGCTTGCGTCATCCTAGTATTCAGATCATCAACTCTGCTTGTCAAAGCCTCCAATTTTCCACTTAGATCTTGATACATGGAATCCAGCTTTCCATTCAGATCTCCTGTCATCTTATTCTGCCCAAGAAGCAACTACTCAAGCATGGACTCAATCTTTGTTTGCTCATTAGTGGGAGGAGCTTGGTGAGATGAATAACCATTGTCCCTTGATCTTGGTTTGTAACCAGAAGTTTGCCTCTGCTGATTTCTATATGTCTGCTCATAATAATCAGTCCCAGCGATATAGTTCACCTCTACAAACTCTTCATCCTCTGCATCAGGTCGGATTTGCCTCTTCCTAAATAGGACGCTGTGGACAGAATCAATCTTGTCCTTCATTTCGGCCATCTGCAAGCTATCGTTTTTGCCACCAGATCTCTGCCTTTCCTTGTCAGCATTCTTGACACTATTGCTAATTATCAAGTTCTCAATAATCTCCTTAGCTTCCCCTCTGGTCTTGGTATAAAAGTTCCCATTACTTGCAGCATCCATAGATGTCTGATACCACAAATCAACTCCTCTGAAAAAGACACACAACAGCTGTACTTCAGAGAAACCATGGTGTGGACAATCTCTTTGGTACCTCTTGAACCTTACCCAAGCAGTCTTAAAAGGCTCTGTAGGTCCTTGATTGAATGTCAAAAGATCTTGTCTAAGCTGGTCGGATCTAGCATCATCATGAAAGTGTCTAAGGAACTCTCTCTTGACCGCATCCCAAGTGGTCAAAGATCCTATGGTAGCTGTTTCAACCAGTGGGCTGCTTCAACATTGAGAGAAAATGGGAAGAGCTTGCAGAAAAGATAATCAAATGAGACTCCTTCGGCCTTAATACTGCTAGCCAATTCCTCGAAAGTATCTATGTGATCCATAGGGTTCTCTCTGGAGAGACCATGAAACTGATGCTGCCCAACCAATGCATAGTAGTCTAGTTTCAGCCTGAACTCAGCTCTGGTAAATGGAGGTGGTCGAATCGCAGACCGATTAGCATAGAATTGATCCGGTCTGATGTAATCAGCAAGTGTCTTCTCATGACCAGTATCCTGTTGTGCAGGTTCCGTGCCCACGGCAACCTCTGGCACGATGGGGTTTCCTTCCCCATCCAGTTTCTGACCCTTCGCGTTGCATCTATGACCCTCTTGGTTTCGTAAAGTGCCGTCCTCACCGCGAATCAGAATAACAGGTTCCATAGAGAAAAACCTGCTAAGTGTTCAAGTGCTTTGTATCTCTGGTCGCGCCTGGTGTCGATCGATTCAAGATGAGTGTCGATCGACACTGAGCGATTCCTGCAACACCAAAGAAACGAGAACGTGAGTAAACAAGAAAATAAAAGAAAAATGCTTAGTCTAAATTCTAATACTGAATCTATCGGCGAACTCAAAGAGTCCCCGGCAACGACGCCAAAAACTTGATAGGACTCAGAATTTTAATCCTATTGTACTGCAAGTGCACAGTTATGCAATGTAGTACTTAGGGTATCGAATCCACAAGGACTCACGGCTAACACGATAGATGATGAGTAATCGAATTAAGCTAAGCGAAGCAGAATGTAAAGCAGTAAACCAGACAGCAAGTAAACAAATGAAGTGAGGTGAATGTAAGCAATTAACGAAGGCGTCACGTTTCAGGAAGTTCTCAGGAAATCAGGATATCAGATAAAAAAACAATCAGGATTCAATCTATTAGCGTTCTTGAACTAGAATCACAGAAGTAAAACTAACCAGCTCTCGCTGCGATAATTATCTATTTCTAACAACCTAGCAAGCCAACTCTCGTTGCGAATCCTAGAGTTCCAAACACGCATTAATTCCAAGTTCGTTTGTTCACAGCTTCTCTAGACCAAATATCTTTGCGAATAGATAAGTTGCTCACCTAAATCCTTTCTAGCTAATTAACCAACTCTCGTTGTGTAAATCAACCTAATATCAATAATCTAAATGGCCAGTTCAGATTAAGCGTTACGAACGATTTAGATGAAGAACTAGATGATGAATCCAAATTAATCAGTTAATCTAGCATTCCTTCAAATCCCTAATGAGAATTCCCTAACCTAACAAGAGATCTACTCAGACATAGCAATCATAACAGAAAACATAGTCAAAATAGATATCATAGATAAATCAAAAAGAGTAAGAACAGGGGTTTGAAATTAAGTCTCTATCGAGAACAAAACCAGCCCCAAATCTCCTAATCTCTGATAAAAGAATGCTTGGAATAAAACTCCCCATAAACAATGGCTGTAACACCTAATTAAAAGCTAAAACACGATTTGGGTCACTTTTTAATTATGAGAAACTTCTGGGCTAATTTGCAGATTCTTCAAAGTCTTCATTAATCGGCCAAAATCTTCTGCCCGTGATACATGTCGACCGACACCTGAGTGGTGTCGATCGACACCAATGCCAGAAGATGTCGGTCGACACCAATGCCAGACGATCATATCAACTCTTCTGCAATCGCATGAATGCTCTATAAAGCTCCAGAATGCGCCATAACATCCAAGTAAGCTCCAAATGTGGTAAAACCTGTAAAGTACCTGAAAGGACTCGAAAGACTCTATAGGAGACTCGATTATGTACATATATCATGGCCTAAAACACCTAAAAACCATGACATATCAAGCAGCGTCGATCGATACGGTCTTGTGTGTCGTCGACGCATATGTCACATACGGTTTGACTTTACCGTGTGAATTGCGGTTCAGACAACGGTTCATCCCAAACTACGAGCATACACAAAACACGTTGATCGATGGGCTCCTGAGCATCGATCGACACACATCCGCGACAGGTAAGTATTCTGAATTTTTCAAAATATGTTCAATTTGATTCTTGTTCTCACCGAGACCAAGCTTTTATAACACTGGGGATGTTGGAATTGTGTCCAGTAATCTCGGTACTGTCTCTAGAAAGTAAGAGTATGTCAATGATCAGACATAAGTCATATAATACTGGGGGTCATGATGGCTTGCTAGAGTCCGCTCATGATCTATAAGTCTTGGACTTATTGCCTTTATTATATGATCCCATATGGGTCACACGCCTAAGCTAACAGGAAAATGTGTAGGAACGGTTTAGCAGAAGTACAGTAAAAGTGCTAGGCATTTACTGTACTTAGAGAATAAAAGGTTTAGCCACTGTGCATCGATCGATGCATAAGGTGCAACGATCGATGCAGTGCGCAAACACCGACGAGTTAATTGGTATTTGGGCCAAATGGCCCAAACGGAACAGGACGAGTTTTGTGTCATAAAACTCGAGTTTCAGACTGATTAACCCTAATACTTGAGCCGTAAACTCTCTCTCTCTGCGCCGAGTTCCCCTTGTGGTCTAGCAGCTGTTTCCTGTGAAAGCGTGTGTGAACCTTTGGAGGATTCATCCCTCGGTGTTTCTCTGATCTCAGACATACCATCTATTTCCGCTGCAATAACAGGTATAAGGTGAGATCATCATTTGTTTCTATTCTGAGAAGAACCTAGATCGCATGTTTAGGATAATCTGAATCTGGAATTGAATCAGGATTCATCTAAACGTTCCATCAGTGGTATCAGAGCTTTAGGTTCTGGTTTTTTCTTGTTTAGATTCATGTTTAGGATTGTTCTAAAGAGGTGTTTTTGAATCAATCTACTGATAAGATTAAAACACTTAAGAAACAAGAATTGAATCCTAAACAAACTGTTTAAAATCGCATGACCAAACTATATTGATTTGGTATGTGATCTAAACTGATTTTGCATCGACTGAGATCGCATTGCATCGATCGATGCAATGCAAGGATCGATCGTTGCAGTCGCGAGAGATTGACCGCGATCGCATGGATCGTTCAAACGATCGCATGGATCTCACGAGAATCTCTCGGCCAAACCTGATAACCGTTCGTGCACACGTGAGAGCATCGATCGATGCAGGATCGATGAACGATCGTTGCAGGATCGATGCTGTGAGCATCGATCGATGCGGTTAGGGTTTTGGCTCGGTTTAATTTAATTAAAATTAAACGTCTCGGTTTAATAAACAGATTTGATAATTTTATCATGTCTGGTTAAACCGGGATAAGAAATCCAATGTCGAAAGAATTATTGGATTTAGTGCCTAAACCAGGAATTTCTAATTTGATTTGGTTGGACCAAATAAATTGAGAAAATCCGGTTTAGTAAATAACCGGTTGACAATTGTGGTCATCGTAGTAATTGAAACTTGGTTAGACCAGTTTTAATGAACCAGACCGGTTATGTCAAATAATTGGACAATTGGGTCATGTCTTGGACATGGACCAATTCTTGGGCCTCGGGCCAAGAAGTTAAAACAATTGGGCCAATTATTTGAGTCTTTCTTCAGATTAATTTAAAATTTATTTTATAAAATTATAAAGTCGATTTTAAATTAAAGTTTCTGAAATTTTAAATTAGAAAGTTTCTTAAAATAGAAGTTTCTGAATTTGCGGGTTTTGGATTTTAAGAAATTTCTAAAGTTAGAAAGTTTCCAATTTTAGAAAGTTTCCGAAAATAGTAGGTTTCCATATATAGAAAGTTTCCCGAAATAGTAATCTTCTATTTTGGGAATGAATTTTAATAAACCTACGAACCTCAAATAATATCAAGCGTTGGATGTCTTGTCCAGGCTATGTCAGCTGTCAAAGCCCATTCAATTGCATTCATGGCCTTACAGTGTGAGGATGTCTGCTTTTGCGTGGGTAAGACGGTTTGTGATTCATAAATGTCATTGGGAGTCCCAGACATTAATGATTACATGACTGTATAGTCTGGTTTTCTTGACTAGGCCATCGGGAGTCCCGGGCCTTGAGACATCAGAGTGGATTGGGCCTCGGGCCCAGATTCACAACCAAGAGTTATATCACGGATATAATTAGCCGATATAGGGCTTACCGATATAAGCTAAGGTTGGGTGACGGCCAGTGGCCCACTTTAATCTTAGTTATATGTGGATCTTGGAATCATTATATTCTATTGAGGGTAACTGATGTTATTGAATATAATGCATGATTAATCATATTAATTTTAATACGAGATTAATCATTTTGAACATTTAACTAATAACCTTTTTATTTATATATTTCAGATATGACTACTACAAGCACACAAAACACATTCTCGATCCGGTCTGTTCTCGAGAAGGAGAAGCTGACTGGAACGAACTTCCTGACGTGGTCAAGGAACTTGAGGCTGGTCCTCAAGCAGGAGAAGAAGGACTATGTCCTTCGTGATCCCCTCCCCGAGAGGCCTCTTGCCAATGCCGCCAGGACTCTGCACAATGCTTGGGAAAAGCATTCGTCAGATGAAAATGATGTCTATTGCCTGATGTTGGTGACAATGACTCCTGAGCTGCAAAAACAGTTCGAAAGTGTATTGTCTCCCATCGAGATAATGGCAAGCCTGAAATCGCTTTTTCAGGAGCAGGCAAGGACTGAGAGGTTTCAAACAGTTAAGAACCTCTTGGACTGCAAGTTGGCTGCGAATGCGGCAGTGAGTCCTCATGTCTTGAAGATGATGGGTTATCTCGATCATCTTCAGAAACTCGACTGCCCAATCAGCCAGGAACTTGCCTGCGACATCATTCTGCAGTCTTTACCTGCAAGCTATGATCAGTTCATTCTGAACTTTAACATGCATGGCTTGAGTAAGACACTACCTGAGCTTCACGGAATGCTCAAGACTGCAGAGCCCAACTTGAGGAAAACCGCCAAGGACCCCAATGTGCTTATGGTGCAAAAGGGCAAGGGGTTTAAGAAATCCTCTGCTAAGGATAAGGGAAAGGCCAAGGCTGTCCAAGTCGCGGACAAGGACACGCCAAAGCCCAAGCCCAAGTCCAAGGCTGGGCCTACTGACATGTGCAGGTTCTGCAAAGAACTGGGGCATTGGAGAAGAGATTGTAAGAAATTCCAGGAAGGTCTAAAGGAATTGAAGAAGAAGACTTTCGAGACTTCTTCATCAGGTATTTTTGTTATAGAAGTTAATACAACTACTTCTGATAATACCTCATGGGTCATGGATACTGGTTGTGGGGCTCATATTTGTACTAATATGCAGGCACTCAGCAACAGTAGAAGGCTGAAGCAAGGACAAGTGGAGCTACGAGTTGGGAATGGAGCGAAAGTTTCAGCACTAGCTGTAGGCACATACTTGTTGTCTTTACCTTCGGGATTGATTTTAGAACTGAATAATTGTTATTTTGTACCTGCTATAAGCAGAAATATTATTTCAATTTCTTTGTTGGATTTGGAAGGTTATGATTTTTCAGTTAAGAATAAATTATGTTCCTTCAATCGCAACAATTTGTTCTATGGTTCTGCCCCTCTTACGAATGGGCTTTACATATTCGATCAATCCGCGCCAATTTATAACATTAATACAAAACGGTTTAAACCTAATGAGGAAAACCGAACGTTTCTATGGCATTGTCGTTTAGGGCACATCAGCGAGAAACGCATCAAGAGGCTCCATTCGAATGGACTTCTTGGCTCATTTGACTTTGAGTCATGTGAGAAATGCGAATCATGCATGATGGGCAAAATGACACGGGCCCCCTTTAATAAACCTAACGAGAGGGCCAGTGACTTATTGGGCCTGATACACACTGATGTGTGTGGCCCAATGTCCACAAATGCAAGAGGAAACTATCAGTACTTCATTACCTTCACTGATGATTTCAGTAGGTATGGATATGTTTATTTGATGAAACATAAGTCTGAATCTTTTGAAAAGTTCAGAGAATTCCAAAATGAAGTACAGAACCAACTTGGCAAAAGCATTAAGGCTCTTCGGTCTGACCGAGGAGTAGAATACTTAAGCCAGGAATTCAGTGATCATCTGAGAGAGTGTGGGATTGTATCCCAACTCACTCCTCCTGGAACACCTCAATGGAATGGTGTGTCTGAGAGGAGAAATCGGACCTTATTGGATATGGTTCGATCTATGATGAGTCACACAGACCTTCCAATATCCCTTTGGGGATATGCTCTGCTAACAGCAGTGTTCACTCTAAATAGAGCGCCATCAAAAGCAGTAGCAAAGACACCATATGAATTATGGACTGGAGAAGCTCCAGTGCTGTCTTATCTCAGAATTTGGGGTTGTGAAGCCTATGTAAAGAGATTAATCTCAGATAAGCTTACACCAAAATCTGATAAATGCTACTTCATTGGTTATCCACGGGAAACCAAGGCTTATTACTTCTATCTACGTTCCGAGAACAAGATCTTTGTTGCCCGGGATTGTAACTTTCTTGAGAGAGAATTTCTCTCTAAGAAAGACAGTGGGAGTAAGGTACTGCTTGAAGAAATTCAAGATGAACAGGATACTGCTCAACCTAATGAGGAAGAGCAGCAGGAGGACCTACAAGAAATTGTAGAGCCTGAACCTGTAGTACCTGAAGTTCGAAGATCCGGGAGGATCCGTCACGAACCCGAGAGATATCAAGGATTCCTCGTGACTAACTGTCATGATCTTCTGATCATTGATGGTGATGAACCATCGAACTTCAATCAAGCCATGATGGGCCCAGATTCCTCTAAGTGGCGCAAGGCCACTGATTCCGAAATGGACTCCATGTCGGTCAACCAAGTATTTTCGTTGGTTGACTTACCCGCTGGTGTAAAAGCCATCGAGTGCAAATGGATCTTCAAAAAGAAGATTGACGTGGATGGAAATGTCCAGATTTATAAAGCCAGGTTGGTGGCAAAAGGTTTCAGACAAGTTCACGGTGTGGACTACGATGAAACCTATTCACCAGTGGCTATGATGAAATCTATTCGGATTCTACTAGCAACTGCAGCTTTTCATGATTATGAAATTTGGCAGATGGACGTGAAAACCGCCTTCCTGAATGGTATTCTGGAAGAGGATGTGTACATGACACAACCTGACGGTTACATAGATCCAAAGAATGCTGGGAAAGTATGCAAACTTCATAAATCCATTTATGGATTGAAGCAAGCATCGAGGAGCTGGAATCTTCGTTTTGATGAAGCGATCAAGCAATTTGACTTCATCAGAAACGAAGAAGAACAATGCGTGTATAAGAAATCTAGTGGGAGCAAGATTGTATTTCTTATTCTGTATGTCGATGACATACTGCTTCTCGGAAACGACGTTCCAATGCTAAAGTCCGTAAAAGACTGGCTTGGAAGTTGTTTTTCCATGAAAGACATGGGTGAAGCCGCATACGTTCTTGGAATTAGGATCTATCGGGATAGACCTAAGAGGCTGATAGGCTTGTGTCAAGACTCATACATTGACAAAGTCCTACAAAGATTCAGCATGAAAGATTCCAAGAAGGGCTTCACGCCAATGGTACATGGCACAACGCTAAGCAAGAAGCAGAGCCCTACGTCGGCTGCTGAGCTTGAGCGCATGAAGAATATTCCTTATGCATCTGCAATAGGATCTGTCATGTATGCCATGATCTGTACTCGTCCTGATGTTGCTTATGCATTGAGCATGACGAGTAGATACCAGTCAAATCCAGGTGAAAACCATTGGATTGCCGTAAAGAATATCTTGAAGTATCTAAGACATACTAAGGATAAATTCTTGGTGTACGGTGGAAGTGATGTGCTTAAAGTCAGTGGATTCACGGACGCAAGTTTCCAGACAGACACAGATGATTTCCGGTCACAGTCCGGTTATGTCTTTTGTCTGAATGGCGGTGCAGTAAGTTGGAGAAGCTCCAAGCAGGACACCGTTGCTGATTCCACTACAGAAGCTGAATATATCGCCGCCTCAGAAGCAGCGAAGGAAGCTGTTTGGATACGAAAGTTCATTATGGAACTAGGTGTGATACCAGATGCGGCTGAGCCTCTGGCGCTATTTTGTGACAACAATGGTGCTATAGCTCAGGCAAAGGAACCAAGATCACACCAGAAATCCAAGCATGTTCAAAGAAGATATCACTTGATACGTGACATCGTTAATAGAAAGGAAGTCAAGATCAGCCGAGTTCCGACAGATGATAATGTCGCTGATCCGTTGACAAAGCCACTCCCAAGACCTAAGCTCGAGTTCCTGACTGAAGCTGTAGGCATTAGAGACATTGAAATGTAATCTAAATTTGAGTGGGAGTTTTGTGAGCTTTATTTTAGTTATTTGATATGTTCTTGTAAAACATTATTTTATGTTTAATGAAATTATTATTTCAAGATTATTTTAACTGTGATGAAATAATCGTTCCAAAATGATATGAAGCATTTTATAGGTCATCAAAGTAAGTGACTTGATCTTGAGTCATCAAAGTCATTTAGCTTGATCATGAGACCCTATATTTGATAAATGTTTTATATCATCCTGTCCCTAGTCGAAGGTTGTTGAAACTGGAACACCAACAACCGTGTGAGACTGGATTGGTACGTGACTTATGACAAAGTCTCAGTGTGTCATAGATGCGCGGCATCAAAGTCAGTACATAGGTGCATGTTGGGAACATACGACCGGACAAGACCCGCTTATAAGAACTCTTCAGGATATTTATATCTGTGTCATAAGAGATTCTTACTACGACTATAGAGTACAGTCCTTAGACCTGAGTTCACATGCATGTGATTGCACATGGACTGGTGTACTTTGATCATTGTCTAACGCTATCGTTCTGCGATAGCTATAAGGACCCTGTTTGGGTACATCATGAAATGAGTAGTTTACAGTGATGGAACAAGATGGGATTTGTCCCTCCAATATAAATGGAGTGAATATCTCTAGGCCAATCGGAGATTTGAATACTGGAAAACGCATGGCCATGCTCAAACGGACTTTCCCGAGTCGTTTGGATTGTCAGTATCAAATCAGAGTCCGATGAACAAGATTAGGCTTTATAAGGATGACACTAATCTTGCCTTATGACTAATCGAGATATTGAGACAAAAGGATTATGAATACAGAGATTCCAGTACAAGTGGGAGATTGTTGGAATTGTGTCCAGTAATCTCGGTACTGTCTCTAGAAAGTAAGAGTATGTCAATGATCAGACATAAGTCATATAATACTGGGGGTCATGATGGCTTGCTAGAGTCCGCTCATGATCTATAAGTCTTGGACTTATTGCCTTTATTATATGATCCCATATGGGTCACACGCCTAAGCTAACAGGAAAATGTGTAGGAACGGTTTAGCAGAAGTACAGTAAAAGTGCTAGGCATTTACTGTACTTAGAGAATAAAAGGTTTAGCCACTGTGCATCGATCGATGCATAAGGTGCAACGATCGATGCAGTGCGCAAACACCGACGAGTTAATTGGTATTTGGGCCAAATGGCCCAAACGGAACAGGACGAGTTTTGTGTCATAAAACTCGAGTTTCAGACTGATTAACCCTAATACTTGAGCCGTAAACTCTCTCTCTCTGCGCCGAGTTCCCCTTGTGGTCTAGCAGCTGTTTCCTGTGAAAGCGTGTGTGAACCTTTGGAGGATTCATCCCTCGGTGTTTCTCTGATCTCAGACATACCATCCATTTCCGCTGCAATAACAGGTATAAGGTGAGATCATCATTTGTTTCTATTCTGAGAAGAACCTAGATCGCATGTTTAGGATAATCTGAATCTGGAATTGAATCAGGATTCATCTAAACGTTCCATCAGGGGACAGTGTTGTTTAAGTGTGAGGGAGGTAGCTACTTACGCACCGCTTTCTGTTTTCTTAGAGTCAGTTGAGTCCATTTTATTGAGTCTGAATTAAGTATGAAAAAAATAACTTTTTGAGGAGATCACTACACTTGCAGGAACTTAAGTGACCATTGGATGAGCTTGCAGATGATCTCTGACTATTAGAAAACCCAACGCAGATCAGCCTACTGAGGACACCCATATAACTTCAGGTATTCAGAAAATCCATTACTGACTTCACCTTTAACTTGACTTAATTTTTCTCACCTAGGGGCTTAGTATACTTTGAGTCGGATTCATCTGTTAGTTCTGACACAACTTGTAAACTTGTCTAAGTATGGATCCCTTCTCCCCTTCCTTAAAGTAAAAAATAAAAGAAGAGGTAAACTGTGGATAAGCTAGTAGCTTCGAAGTGATCACAGGAGTAGTAGATACCCTTATTACCTTTTGTGCATTCATGGAATGTGTCCAAAGTACATCCCAATGCGGGAAGAACACTGATAGAAAAAAGTAAAATGATACCCAGTGGGAAAAATCAGTTGCTAAGGAAGGAAATTAAGAAGAAAGGAACCCGAAATTGATAGTTTGGTGGTTAGATGCTAAAACAGTAAGAGTCCATGTGTTCATTGATCGATACTCCCTAGGTGAGACCGCACTTATTAGATTATAGAAGTCAGTATGGTGAATTTGAATGCTCAGAATCTGATTGTGGAATTTACATAGGACAGTTGCTAAGTGTGGGGGAAATACATGTTGGTCTTGATGTCTGCAGGTTCATTTTTCATGTGGATTACTATGGGGAATTTGAGTGTAGTACTTCGACGATGAAATGAGTTTTTGAAGTTTTCAAACTTCTTCTCCTTATCTTGGTTTTCTGTTTGCTTGAGAGCAAGCAAAAACTAAGTGTGGGGGAGTTGATATACCATGGTTTTTAGGTTTTTGGCCATGATATAAGTCTTTGTTATTGACTCTTTCTATTAGTTTTGGAGTCTTTTCAGGTGTTTTACAAGTTTAGGTATGTTTTGGAGCTTATTTAGACATTATGGCGCATTCTGGAGCTATGTGTAGCATTCGTGGGAGAGAGAAGAAATCATAGGCGAAAAAGAGCTCATTGTCGATCGAAACTGCTTTGCATCGATCGACACAGGACGCCATCTGATGTTTCTCGGCGATTAAGGAAGACAGGATATTTCCAGATTGGCCAAGAAGTTTCACATAATTACAAATAATCCCAAAACATGTTTAGACTATTATATTTGGGTTTTAAGACATTTTTAGTCTATGCTTTACTAATCAGAGAATGAGAGATTTTGGGTCTGGTCTTGTACTCGACAGAGAAGAGATTTCGAACCCCTGTTTTTCTATCCCATTTGTGTTATTTGGATTTCTATTCATCATGTCTTGTGTTTCAACTGCCATGTATGAGGAGTGCCTTAGTTAGGTTTAGGGATTCATAGAATTTTAGGATAATCAATATGTAGGTATTCATAACTTCTAGTTCTTCATCTAGGATTGAACTTAATGCTTAATCTGAATTAGCTACCAAGATTATTGTTGTTAGGTTGATTTTCGCAATGATAGTTGGTTAATTAGCTAGAAAGAACCTAGATGACCCATTTTTCTATTCATAAAGAAATTTGGGTTAGAGAAATTGTGAATGAAATAACCTAAGATTAATGCATGTTTATGATCTCTAGAATTCACAACGAAAGTTGGTTTGCTAGGTTGCTAGAAATAGATAATACTCGCGACGAAAGTTGGTTTCTTATAATTCTGTGATTCTAGTTCTGGAACCGTACTTAGTTTGATCTGATTGATTGATTTGCCTGTATTTCTGACGTCCTGAGAACTCTCTTGACCTGACGCTTCGCTTGATTGATTACAACCGTTTGATTTACTTTCCTGCTTTGTTTACTGCTTATTCTCTACTTCGCTTAGCTTTATTCGACATTTAATAGTCTATCGTAAGATTCTTGAGTCTCTGTGGATTCGACCCCTATATACTACTAGTCACGTTTGTGCACTTGCAGTGTAGCTCTAGGGATTAAATTTGAGCATATCATCCACGAGCAGACACAATCGTCTGTGAACGGTTACGATCGTCCGCAAACGGATATGAACATCTTACAGACGGTTACGGTCGACCTCTGAACGGATACGATCGATCCGCGGACGGATACGGTAGACCTGCAGACGGTTACGGTCGACCCGAATGCACCCGTCCATGATCTCGGCCATTGACCTATCATGGTTTCTCTTTTAACACCACTTTTTCCTTAGAAAAATTCTAGCAATTCCCCTTCCTTAATGCCTCACAATCTCCCTTCTATCCGCCCAACCTTTCCTTCTAGACCGCCGAATATCCCTTGTGGATTCCGCCCTTTGGACCCTTGATCCTTTGCTTTGAAGCCTCTCTGATTTCCTTAACAATTTCTAGGTTTTTTTTTGTGTGCGTGGACATCCTTTATTGCAGTGAAGAAAACGCCACCCTTCTCCTCTTCTTGGACTGCTAGCAAAATCCCTTCTTTTAACCACCAGCATATTCTCTTGAAGATCCGGCCAATACTTGCTTTCATGCCTTCAGCCCACGGCCCTCCTTAGGTAAGTTCTGGGTATTTCCATGCTTGTCTAGTCGTTCCGAAACCTTGCCCAAAACCACTGGCCAACCCTTGAAGAATCCGTCCAAGAAATCCTTTCTCTCTTCAATGAGTCATGGCGGCTTCCTCTTGATTGTTTCTGAGAGTTTTTCCTATATTTTTTCCCTTGTATTGGCATGTGGAAGATGTGTAAGAATACCCCCATTTCGTCCATGGCCCATTTAATTTATAGGAAATAAATCTCATAACCACCCAATAAGCAAAGGAGTGTAAATGGTTGGTGAATGTTTGCCAACTACTTGTGCCCCTTGGCTGGTAACCGCCCACTAGTCAGCTAGTGACTTAGACCACTAGCTGACCCAACTAGCCAACACTCCTCCCAGCGGAGTTGAGATGGCTGTCAGCTAACCCAGTTGATCCAGCTCGGCTGTTCAGTTCATTTCAGCTGAATATTTCATCTCCAAATTGGCTAAGCTCCTTTCTCACAGAGTGTAGCTAATTCCAGTCACTAGAACACTTCTCCTGGGTCTCTTAGACTTATTGTCCACATTCTGGTTCCATGTAATAATCCCCCAATCCTTCTAGGGTTGGTTCCCGTGATACGGCTGTTATAACCTCCAGCTAGCATCTTTCTCAGCATTGATTATACCAAAGACAATGGGGGTAATGGTGGAGATTAGGATCTTGTGATGTCGCAAAAATTGGCTGACCACCATATACAATTTTGAGAAAGGTTGCATCGACAACGATCACTTTCCTCATTGAACTAAAATATTTAATGCTAGATCTTAGGGCGATGAATAGGTCTTTGAACTTTTTTTCTCTATCCAACTTCATATTTGTTACCGTACCCGGATTTACCTTCTATGACATGTACATATAATAATACAACATTGTGTAGCTTTCTTAAGGAGTTCCTCAAATTTTACTAACAACTAGTTTTTTCCCCTATCAAGGCCGTCGATTACGAGCACCCACACCAAGTCTCCCTTTAACAAGACTTATGATACTCTTAGGAGATGGGGTGTCCATCTGACCTGGAAAGTCTTGAAGCAAAAGATAAGCTACAATTTGCGGTGTGCCTTTCTTTCTATTGCTGCTACCAGTTGCAATAACCCAAGAGCATGTATGCATAATTATGTATACTCTAACACTAACATAACTAATCTCTTTATTCTCGCAACACGTAAATACCATTTAAATACATGTGTCTCTTCGTTTTTTATCACATATCTTATGTTACTATCAGTATAATCTCACAACAAATATGTTGATATAGTTGTTCTAAATTGATTTGCAAGCTCTCTTTGCTCATCTTGGGTTACAAGAATTTCTTCATCACTAATACTAACTTCTGCACAATCTTCTTCGTCATAGAAATCTTTTTCTTTGGGAAAAATTATCCGTGCGACAAAACTCTAGAAGAACCAGCACATGCAAGTACAATCTCTATTTGTGTCTTGTAGGGAAAGGGGGTGCAGGCTTAAAAATTAAGAATCGAGATTTGAATATACCAAAGATTCTCTCGATAAAGTTTCTCAAGGAGGAATGACGGTGGTTAAACAACTCTTTTTCATTTTGCGGAGTAGAATCTTCACCAGAAAACTCTTGCATATGGTATCGAACGCCACAGTATGGAGCTAAAAAATTTCAACGATTTGCAAAACCACAATCAACTAGATAAAATTTATTGAAATTAAATAACAAAATAGTTATTTATCTAGTCAAATAGTCAATAATTTCAAATATATACCTTCTGAAACTGGTAGTCGATTATTTTTCCTTGTTATAACATCATTTAATATTTTTGAATCATGAGCTGAACCCTCCCATTTACTAAGTAAGTATATGAACTCAAGATCAAAATTACATACAACCAATCCATTTTGCGATATATCATATTTTTTGTTGTGGAAAGGGGCTGCATCATTTTTTTTTTGTACCATTGCAAAAATATGTGTACCATCCATAGTTTTGACACAATCATATAAATACAGTAAAAAATTTAGACAAAATATTTAAAACGTGAACTAAAAATAAAACGTAGCCATGAAATTTGGAGAAATTTGATTTAGAGCCCGTTAAGCTTTGCGAAAATTATCACTTACAACAAACTTGGATCTCTTAAAAGCGTCTCTTGTATAACAATACCTCGAATTTTGGTCAACTACTAGGAGGAACGGTGCAACCATTTCTTCAAGGCTAATATATCTTGTGTCATTTAAACTTGTCTTCTCTCGGATGAGGTTGCATAACTTCAAAACAATGTTAGGATACATCCGGTATAACTCTCGAAAATGAAGAAGATCTTCCTTTAACAAAGTTTCTATATAGTCTTGACCAGCTCTTGTTACTATACGTTGAATGGGGCGTTTAATTTGCAATTGAACTTCTCGTTGTAGTCGTTTCTACAAACATATCATCTGACAGAAAATTAAGAGCACCAATAAAGTAATATGGTCATCTAATTCATCATCTTCATGCGACATATCTCTCTCTCTTTCTTCTAAGTTTTATTGTTCTTCGAAAAATGTTGGATCCATGTTTGATAATGCCTATAACAAAAAAGTTTAATCCATCAAAATAAGCACTAGCGTACATTATTAAAAATAAAATAAAGATATGAATGTCACATTAAAGCAATCATATGAGATTTTTATTTTTATTGAAGTAATAAAATAAAGATACTCATTAAAATACTTTAGTTGAGATGAGTAGAAAAGCCAAAAACCAGAAAAAGAGATGTATGATATATAACTAGATAAGAGACGTAAGATATATATACAAATAAGTTTTATTATTTTATGTAAATTTACTAGTTTGTATACAATTGTTAAAAAGGAAAAAAGTAAAGTAAAGATTTTCTTCTTTGTTTTACATTTTAAAAAGAAGAAGAAGAAAAAAAAAACTGAGGTAAACAAGAAAAAACGAAAGAAAATATTACTTTTTTTGTTTTGTTTTACCATTTCATCCACGTAAGTGCTTGTCCCATGTGTATTGTCTTAAGTAGTCGATAATCCCACGCATTAGCTCATGACTCTCATCATCTACTCCAACCAGCAATGAGTATGTTGTTAACATATGTATATAGGTTGTTGTATTTGACTCAACGTATTGTGTTATAATTAGGCATGGACGTTTGGGTATTCGTTCGGGTTCGGTTCGGGTCTTTCAGATTTTCGGGTTTTCGGGTCTAGGCATATAAGACCCATTCGGGTATTTTATAATTTCGGTTCGAGTTCGGTTCGGTTCCATTCGGGTTCGGTTCGGGTCCGGATATCCGGAAAATCATAAAACAAAAATAAAGATTGGTTAATTTGAACAAAATGTTTATTAAATTTAGACAAATATAGCACGAAAATTCGTATATTTTGTTTATTTTGGGTATTTTAACTATTTTGGTCTAAAACTAACCAATATATTTGGAGTTTGTAATTATAATTTTGTTTAATTATGTTATATTAAGTCTAAATATAACTAATATTTTGGATATATAATTGTAGTTCGGATATTTCGGGTATCCATTCGCTTTTCGATTCGGGTCTGGTTCGGTTTTGGTTCTTCGGGTATAGATATTTAGGACCCATTCGGGTATTTTGCCGATTCGGGTTCGGTTCCTCTTTTTCGGTTCGGGTTCGGTTCGGTATTTCGGTTCCGAGTTTTTTGCCCAAGCCTAGTTATAATTTTAAAATATGCATTTGATTACAAATCTAACCAAAATATTAGGTTTTGACTCAATATTTGTTCCTTTGAATTTTGATCTTTAAAACACTTCTAAATCTATAAAATCCAATTACAAATCAATCCTTACACAAATTTTTGTTACTGAATAAATTTTAAAATCATAAAACCAATAACACTGGATTTAAATATGGATTTCAAAATTATAGAACCGATAACACTACAATTATATATGAACTTCAAAATCATAAAACCAATCACACTTGATTTGGCTTGAAATATAGAAGTTTGAAAATTTATTTGGTTAAAGTGTTTTCCTTATTTAGAATTGCGTAGTTTGAATTTCGAAAGTTTTTCAAACAAAAGCAATCTCTCACCAAAATTTTGTGTACCAAGTTTATATAAAAGGAAAGTGGAGCGTGTTGTAACATTTATCTCCAACTTTGTTTATACTCATCTTAAAGCGTACCAGAAAACATGAATATATTTATAAACTCTGTACGCAAGCACCCAATATGGGAGAAGAAGCAGTTGCTGTATGAAAATGCGAGAGCTACTTGATACAAGATGTAGCACAAAGTCCCTTAGATTCACCTATTAATAATATCAATGCCTTTTAGATTCACCCTTAGCATCCAAGCTCGATTTCTTTACAAGAACTCTCAAACCTTTGCTAATTGCAATCTATCTCACTTAACGACGCACCTAGTACATATGCTTTAGACGACCTATTTATACTTCATAGGTCGTCTTACAACTTTCGTAACTACCCTTATGAATATTCTCACATCTTCTTTTAGGAAAAATCATATAATTCTAAAATCTCTCAAGTGTATATTTCGCTTGTATCTTCTCTGATTTACTTGTCAAGCTCAGCTACTCTCTTTGTGCATTGTCCTAGTCAGCTACAAGCCCCTTAGCTTCCATATTCTTCAACTCCAACTCATCTTGCATATGATCTTTGTCGTTGATCCAAGTGTTGTTCCACATCTTGACTGAGTCAGCTGTTGTCGTAGTTCATGCTCTAGTTTCACTGCATCTTAAATTTTCCATCTTGAGAAAGGATTCACCACTCTGTGGATCCTTCTTGTATAGAACATGCCCAACGAGCTCTTCACCATGAAAAGTGCGAAGATGGTGCTGCATTTCCAAAAAAGCTGAGATAACCCAAGAGAAGATCAGCCAGCGACTGTCATTCTGCTGTACAGTGGTTAAACTCATTACTTGCTTGTAGGCCAACTGATTAAAATCAATATGAATCCCATGTGCCAACTTGTAGACCAGTCTAGCTCTATCAGCTGAGATGTGATTCTTGTAGGTAGAAGGAAACCAGTTAGAAGCTACTAAGACTGTCAGGGCCACGTACTTTGGAGGAAGATCTATCGACTTTATGCTCAAGTCTTCTTCTTCTTCTTCTCCATGACCGGTTTTTATTCTTTTATCTTCTCAGAACGAGGTTTGTTTTGTTCAGGAAGAGGTCCCACTTGTTTTCGGGCTTTCCTCTTGTTAGGTACTTGAACTGGCTCAGATGGTTCAGTACTCGTGTTCTGCTCAGGGAGATTAACATCGAATGGTTCCTCATGGACTTGATCAGCATGAACAATGGCTAGAGGATTTTCATCAAAGAATAGAGAAGATAAAACATAGACTGCTTCTTTTTCCTGCTTGTCTCTTCACATACACACTCTTTTCAACCTCGACATCTGGGTATGCTGAATCAGCTTCTTTGTCACAACCCTTATGTTACTCATTCAGTTGAATTTCCTCTGTTAGAGGGTCGGACGGTGGCTTGGATTGTTGATCATCTGTCTCTTAGATACTACATGACTGATCTTCGTCATCTCCTTTTTCCTTTGCCACAACATCTTCCACCAGATCTGTTACTTCGACATCTTGTGCCCTTGCGAAAGAGTTTGTACTGGCTGGTTGGTTCTCGCCCAGAATCTGATCGTAAACGATGTTAGGATTTCTGGGTGGAGAAACTTCTTCCTCAGAGCTTGTATCATCAATCAGCTGAGGTGGCGCCTGTTCCGGTTGGGTCTGAACTTGTCGCTGTATTGAGATGGAACCAATTTTCCTCTTCTAGTCGCATTCACCATGGTGATTTCTGTAGATTGGAGAAGAAAGATCTGATTTCTCAAGAAAAAGATCTGATTTTTTCCTTTTGCCTTCTTTCCTCTTTTATTGAGCTAAGGCAAAATCTGTTTCAGAGATTATATTGCCTTTTTGATGCGATTTGATTGAGATATCTATATTCCAAAGAATTTGAATATTAAAATTCAAATCTATTTTTCCTCTTTGTGCCAAAAAATTCCAGATTTTTGTTTCCTACCAACTGACTTTAATCAGAAATAACCAGCTCGTTCCAATTCTTCTTTTCACTACGTCACTCACATAGACCATTAGAAGCATTTTACATATGTGACTTAGAAAGATCATCCACATTCAATTTAGGAGTAATGAGAACTATACCTACAGTGAATTGCCTACATGTTACTCATGCACTAGGTTTTTCATTTAAAACATACCTTTCTCTTTTTTTTAATCCACAAATCAGTGTTGTGTGTGTCAGATACTGATACTTCACATGACTCAGCATATACCTTTATCTCATGTTATTCCTTACATTTGGTAATTATTCTCCCAGTGACTAGATTTTATACTTTCATATTTTATCATGCGTCAACCAGTTTTCAACATTTATCCTTCGAGTGAGACTGCCACTATCATCATGATTATTATTATTATAATTATTATTATTATTATTATTATTATTATTATTATTATTATTATTATTATTATTATTATTATTATTATTATTTTCAATTGAGCTGTTGAATGAGTTGATTCCATCATGTGACTTCTCGGGATTCAACTCATAGCTTCTATGTATTTCTGGATTTTGTGCCTCACTCGAGAAACATGTATTGTACATGAGAAAAGACAGCACAATAGGCAACTCTTTTCCACTGGTTATCCAAACACCAAATTAAATCAGAACTTGATGTACTTCTTGAATTAGCACATGTGTCAGTCATGTACACTCGACAACCTATTACATTTTGACAGACACCGATTGAGTTTCTTAGAGTAATAAAATGATTAAAATCTAGAGGTTTTGTACAGAAATCAGCTAGTTGAAAATCAGTAAAAATGTATTAAACCACTACCTGTTTTTTCTCCACTAGCTCTCAAATGAAATGGTGTCTTTTGTCAATATGCTTGGTCCGGGAGTGTTGAACTAGATTCTTTAAGATGCTTTTAGCACTCTTTTATCACAATGAACTAGAAGTGTCATGAATAGATTCCATAGTCGGTTAACATTTGTTTCATCCAGAGTAGTTGAGAACAACAACTTCCCATCGCAATATATTCCGCTTCTACAGTAGAAAGTGACACAGAATTCTGCTTCTTTCTCATCCATGTAATCAGATTATTTCCAAGAAATAAACATCCTCCACTAGTGCTCTTTCTGTCATTCATGCTTCCTGCCCAATAACCAACCAAGTGCTTGTTGGATCCTTTCGAGTACCAAATCCCCAGATTATCCGTTACCTTGATATACTTGATGATTCTCTTACCTTCCTCTAGATGTGACTGTTTGGGTTTTGCCTCGTATATTGCACAGATTTCTACAGTTAAGCATAAATCATGTCTGCTTGCTATCAGATACAACAGACTGCCAATCATTTCATGGTACAGTTTTTCATCCACATATGTTATATCATTATCTTTTGATAGTTTGGTTGTAATACTCATTGGTGTCTTAGCTTCTTTGTATTAATCTAATTTGAACCAGTTCAACAGATTCTTAGCGTACGTGTTCTGAGAGATGAACATTTCATCATCTATCTGACTAACCTGCAACCCCAAAAAGTACTTCAATTCTCCTACCATGCTCATCTCAAATTCTTGAGTCATATCTTGTACGAAAGCATTAACCAAGACTTGAGACGTTCCTCCGAAAATGATGTCATCATTATAGATATGCACTATAATAATCTCATTCCTTTGTTCCAGTACAAATAGGGTCTTGTCAACACATCCTCTTGTGTACCCCTTTCCTAGAAGAAAGCTTGTAAGCCTTTCATACCATGCTCTAGGTGCCTATTTTAGACCATACAATGCTTTCTTAAGTTTATATGCATAGCCAGGATTGGTTGACTCTTCAAATTCTTTCGGTTTTTCTACATGCACCTCTTCTTGTAGAAACCCATTTAGAAACGCACTCTTCACATCCATCTGATATGCCGTGAAGTTCGTGATGTATGCCATTCAAATAGCCTGATTGACTCAAGACGTGCTACAGGAGAAAATGTCTCCTCAAAGTCAACACCTTTGATCTGGGAGTATCCATGAGCAACAAGTCGAGCTTTATTCCGAACTACCACTCCATTCTCAATAATCTTGTTTTTGAAGATCCACTTGGTTCACATAATATTCACTCCTTCAGGACGTAGTACAAGTTCCCATACATCATTCCGCACAAACTTCTCCAGCTCTTGTTCCATTGTAACAATCCAGAACTTATCATCCAATGCCTAAACATGCATTTTAGGCTGAATGACTAAGACAAACCAGGCAAAACAAACCATTTCTATGAAGTCCAAGTGAACTTTCCTTGTTACTCGTCCATTATTCACATCCCCCATAACTTCAGAGATAGGATGATTCTTTTGAGTTCTAATGAGTTTACCTTTTTCTGGTGAGTTTACTTCCTCTAGCGTAATTTCCTCTAGAACTTCTTCTCTTTCCTCCGTTACTTCTTCCGTGAGCTTGTGTTGCTCAGCTTGTTCTGTCAGAAGCTGTATCAGTGGGTTTCGCTGGACAAAGATCATCAAATACCACATTGATTGACTCAACCATCATTGATTGATTCAACAATCCACCAATACAAACATATACATTTTACCAGCAATACTTTCTACTTGCATTGGTCCCATCAAGTCCATGTGTCCTAGATCCAGTCTTCGTTTCGATTGGATATCTGGCACTTTCTTGTGCTGAACTTTGAGATGTGTGCCTTTGTTGCATGCTCCATACACCATCTTGTCACTTTCGTTGAGTTGTTGTATCCCTCGAACTATCTCCATCTTTACCAGACTGTTTAGATTTCTTTCATTCATGTGACCAAGACGTTGATGCCACAAATGAACATCATCCTTTGCACTGAGACATTTAGTGTAGTTCTCCCACATGAAGCAATTGTTATCAGACCTTTTCCCGTGTAGTATGGTATTTCTAGTCTCATATATTGCCTTGCAGTCATAACTTGTGAAGCACACCATTAATCCTTCGCCACATAGTTGACTCACACTAATCATATTGTCCTTGAGACCTTTCACAAGATAGACATTTATCAGCTTAGGTAAATCTAACTCACACGTCTTACCTTTTCCTTGAATTTCCCCTTGTCCTCCATTACCGAATGTGACCTTTCCAAAATTGATCACTTTGATCTCTATAAGGTAACCCCTTGTACCTGTCATATGCCTTCAGCAACCACTATCAAAGTACCACGTACCAGTGTCTTCTTGTTCATCAGCTACAAAGGCCATACTGCAACAGATGATTTATGTTGTTCCACTCCTTGTGCGAGTTTCTGCTGCACGCTGATACATGTCTACTTTTTTAATCTAGATCTGATATTTATCCCTGTTCCAGTTGAATCTTCCGAGTTTTCTGAGTTGTCTTAATCTCTCCTGGAATCGGTAATAGTGAGATTTGTAGTGACCATTCTTTCCACAGAAGTAACAGCCCATTGATGATGTGTCATACACCTTTTGTGTTAAACGTTATGTACTTGCTTGGACAAACATGGTTTTTTCTGGACTAGTTGCAATGTGTCCAGTGAATCCCAGACCTGACTTGATGTTTTCATTCCTCCCAAAGCTCAAAATTTTATCCAGTTTCTTAGTCCCAACAAACATGGGAATTTTGCGATGATGTTGATCTAGCTCAGACTCAAGCTGCCTAGTCACTTCTTTTTCTGTCCTCAACATCACTTCTAACTCTTTGGACTTCTTAGCTAGTGTCAACTTTTCCCTTACAAGGTTGACACTTTCTTGGCTAAGTTTCTTTTTAGCCTTCAGTTCTTCTTGCAGAGACTCGACTTGCGCTTCAAGGCATTGCTTCAACTATATCAATGCCATGTTTTCTAATCCAATTTTGATTAGTGCATCTCTTACTTCCTTGTAGTTGTTTGCAAGATATATCTCTGGTTCTGATTCTGACACGGACGCTTCTTCTAAACTTTGGTGATTCCCAGAAATGCTACAAAGTTGGTCACTTCTTCTTCATCACTTTCATCCTCGAATCCCTTGCAATCATGATATTGCATTTCAGCTTTCTTGGTTGTCTTCTCACCATCAAAGGATTTCTTATTGTACTTGTTGTAGCTTTGTCCTTGTTCTACCCTTCTCCGAGCACGATCAAATCTTTGGACAATGAGACTCAAAATATCATCTTCGTTAATTCATGACTTGTCTTTGCTTGTGATACCGTCGAGTTCCAGTTCATGAACTTGTAACATTCCAACCAGGTCATCAAAGTTGATACTTTCAGTGTTAGCTGACTCGCTTAGATCTGCCTTGTACGGCATGTAAGTTTCTGGTAGACATCTTAGAAACTTCTTGACCAATTTCTTGTCCTTGTACTTCTTTCCGAGAAGTGATGCCTCCTGAGCTAGTGAGCTGGTTTTTGAACTAAAATAAGAGATTGTTTCATCATGTTACATCTTTAAATCCTCAAATTTTGTTGCCAGAAGATCTTTCCTTGAATTTTAACCTTCTATGTTCCTTCAAAGTGTGTTTGAAGAATGTCCCACGCTTCTTTTGCCAGTTCACACCCTTGGGTTAGCTAAAATTGCTTCTTAGCTACACCACAGTGAACTGCAGTGAGTGCTCTGGAATTGTAATTTGATAGTTTTAGTTCAACCTCTGTCTAGAGTTCTTTCGTATTAGGTACATCCACCCATCATCATTATTGGTATTGGGTTCCTTCCAACCTGTCTCAACTGCCTTCCATGCGAGTGGATCTATGCCTTTGATTTATGATCTCGTTCTTACCTTCCAAAAACCATAACTGGTTGCATGCAATATCACTCTAGAGTTGTTGACTAGCTCGTTGTATTTCTCCATTTCCTCCACAGGATCTCAACTGTATATATAAGCAAACAAGTGTCCACTGTGATACCAAATGAAAATGCGAGAGCTACATGATACAAGATGTAACAAATGATATTATTTTTCAAGACACTTTATTGGAAAGAAAACTTACAGTTTCAACTTAACAACCTTGTCTCTCTCTTGCTTTTCGAACTATCAATGATCTCAAAGCCCCTTAGATTCACCATTAGCACCCAAGCATAATCCCTTACAAGAACTCTCAAATTCTTGCTAAATGCAATCTATCTCACTTAACGATGCACCTAGCACAAATGCCCTAGACGACCTATTTATACTCCATAGGTTGTCTTACAACTTTCCTAACTACCCTTAGGAATATTCCCATATATCTTCTTTTAGGAAAAATCATATTTTCCCAAAATATCTCAAGTGTATATTTTGCTTGCATCTTCTCTGATTTACTTGCTCAGCTCAACTACTCTCCTTGAGCATTGTCCTAGTCAGCTACAAGCATTCTCAGCTTCCATATTTTTCAACTCCAACTCATCTTGCATACGATCTCTCTCGTTGATCCAAGTGATGTTCCACATCTTGACTGATTCAGCTACTGCCATAGCTCATGCTCCAGTTCGCTGCATCTTCACTGTACAAATCAATATGTCTCAGATTCTGGAGGCTATGCAATCCACTAGTGACATGATGACTATGATTTTGGCAAGGCCAGTACCAGCAGTACCACCAAGAGCTCCAATCCGCAACTTCCAAAGACACCTGATGCTGCAAGATGAGGAGGACATTAGTGAAAACATTCCTGATCTTGAATATGACTTACCTCCTGATCCAGGACATGGACGGAGAAGGCATGAGAAAAACAACAACCATGAGAGAGGCAAGCATACACTACAAGAAAACAGCATTTTTGTGACTGCACTTTTAGTCGCAAAATAGTCGTTAAACGAGGTTTACGACTAAATAGCGACTAAATGTTGTAGTTGTAAATCATTAGTCGCTAAATTTCATAGTCATAAAAATAGTAGCCGGTTTACGACTAACAAACGTAGTCGTAAAATGTTGTCGCAATATATATGGACTAATTTGAGATTATTGTGGAGGCAATTGTGCGATTAAAGAATGACACTAGATGCAGTCAGAGAAATGAAGTCATCAAATTGTCGTTAAACTAGATGACCAATGGCCGACTAATATGTTACTGTATAATATAGTAACAACATAGTCGTAAATGGCGACTATATAAGGATTGGGTAATGACTTGTTTAATAACTATATAGTGACTAATCAGAACATCCATATACGATTATGGTAATGATTTGACCACTACTTGGCGTCTATTATGTGACTTTCTAATATAGTCACAACTTAGTCGTAATATATCATGACAATTTGGCGACTGTTCGGATATGATTATGGTAAAAACTTTACCACTACTTGCTGACTGTTTAATGACTAGTTTACCGACTACACATCGACTGATCGAAACATCCAGATCCGATTATGGTAAGGAATGTGCCACAACTTGGCGATTATTATCTGACTGTCTAATATAGTCACAACTTATTCGTAATATATGGTGACTAGTTGGCTACGGTTTAATGACTAATTTCACGACTATGCAACGACTAATCGAATAATCCGTATATGATTATGGTAAATATTTTGCCACAACTTTGCGACTATTTTGACTGTTGTGTGATTAATTGACGATGGTTTAGTGTTTGTTTTATTGGTAAAAACAAGAATTTGGTGTCATTTCAGTTGTCAAATTTTCGATTTGGTAATTGGTGATACTGTAGTTAAATGATATAAGAAATGTAAAAGACAATTCCTTTAAAATATCATATATAACTTATGTGTAGCATATATACACAATCGATTATATGCATATTCAAACTCCAACAATAAGGAGTTGCCAAATCAAACAAAAAAAATTATTTCGATAGAGACAGTGATAAGTAACCTACAAAACAGATGGAGTTGAAGTTGTACCTGTTAAGGGATGAGGCTTTGTGTTTGATGCTTCTTTTTGCGTATCCATAACGTCCATAAACTGCGGATCACTTTGTCACAGATACTTTTCCACCAAGGAAAAGTGCTCCATCTTTTCCTTTTGCTCAGTCGTAACTCGGGCGGGCTCTGCTTCACGTGCAGCCTGCTCTTCGATTTTACGTTGAGCCTCCTTTACTGGCTCTTTCAGGGCCGCAAATGCTGAAGAGTCTCCCGGCTGCTTGCACTTTCCCCTTACAAGATTTTCTTTGAGGCTTCTAATTCCATAAGGATTTCCTCGTCCATCCTTCTCACATCCACGTTATAATTAATGATAGTAAGAGAGAAAAAAAATTAAATAAAGAACATGACATGACTTTATCAATGGGGATTATGTAAAATATTATTATACCTGAAGAAATATGTAGTTAAATAAAGTCTCTGCTTCGAGCTCTGCTTACTTTTCTTGCATGTTCTTTTCAAAAGTTTTAGCGATTTTCTCCACCTTACGATCAATATACGTACCATCTGGCTTGATATTTGTCTTGATGAATACCTCACCAAAATATTCACATGTCTACTCAATTGCTCTTTCTGCAGTGATATAAAACAAAAAATGATTATTACTATATTTAAAGTTGCAAAGCTATAAGAAAAATAAATAACAAATACATAAAATTTACTTGCCAATTCTTGCTAGATTTTTTTGGTACGAATTAGGCCCTGATAAGTTGAAGTGATGACCAAGACCTTCACAGTCAGACATACGCCAACTAGAATAAGATGCACTCCTTTCTTGTGCTTCTGCATTACCCCTGTACTCGGTCGTCGTTTTCAAGAGAGTCTCGCCGATCAATTTATGTCGCTCTCACTAGTTCATGCGTTGCTAACCATGTCTGATGTAGCCCCGGAGGCGGAAGCTTGAGCGATGGATTGACGGAGGACAAGCACTGGCTTAAAAGCTCTCTTACTTGACCGAGATGGGTGGAATAGATGGAAGATGATTGACTCTCTCAACCGGTGGGTGTTGATTGACTCTCTCAATCGTTGGTGAACTAGTTCTGCTTGAGTCACACAAGCAATCCTAATCCAATAATCTTCGGAGACAATTGAATCACTCAAAAGAATCCTAAGACAAAAGATCTTAACAAAGAACACTCTTTGAAGAAACTGAATAATACTTTGATTGAAGGTTGAAAGGTGATTTACAAATGAACAATACAATGAGACTTTATAGGACTTAAGACTAACGGTCATATTGACCTTGAACAAGAAATCGCAAACTTAAAGGAAACTAGCCGTTGGAGCTGAATATGGTAAGGATCCAAGCTCTTGATGGTTTCTTGTATCTGGATGGCTTTAAGGGATAAGTGAGGATCCTTGGGACAGCTTGATTGACAAACAATTCGCAGCTTGCATGTATAGAAAGGAGCCGTTGGTGTTTGATCTCTTTCTTCTCCAAAAATGGTAAGTATGACTTGTTGAAGTTATGGAGAATCTTGTGTGGTCTTGTGCAGCTGGGGACGTCTAGACTTGATGGAAAGGAGCTCAATACACTGTAGTTTTGATAGGTAAACGTTTGGTGCTGAATTGACCTTCCAAATGTGAATGCTTCCATATATGGCAAGTCTGCTGAGCTAGTGCCGATGCTACTTTCTGAGCTAGTTGTGATGCTACATATGGTTAGCTCATTTTCGGTATCTTCTTCTTGTGTCATCTTTTGGGGATGACTCTTCTGAGTGGCATGCTGATGATGAGCTGAGCTAGATGTCTTGACCTTAATCTCCACTCGAGCTAAGATAAGCTCATACGCCTTGTTGGATCTTCTCGGCTCCCTAATCTCTTCTCCATGTGTTATGATTCCTCCTGGGTCATATGTCTTCTTAGGATTGATTGTTGGATGTATAACCAATCCTATGCCTTGTATTGGATCAGAAATCATCGTGGCTTTGATTTCTCTAAGTCTCCTTGCGCTGCTTGACGTAGTGGTTGAGTCAGTGATTGAGTTAGTCAGCGCCTGGTTTGGTTTGGTTCTGATGACCGCATCATACCCTCCCTCTTCAAGAAGTTTTGACCTCAAAACTTGATAACCTGCACATAGATAAGTCAAGTTAGTCCAGTGAAGTGAATGAGGGCTTAGAAGATTACCTTGGGAATCATTTTGATTCCGGTTGGGTTGTGGAGCATCCGGTGGTTCTTCTTTGAGTAGATAGGGCAGCAATGCTCCTCTTCTTTGAGCTGGTGTGACGCCTCCTTTGCTTATCTTGCTTCTGCTCTCTTTAAGACCTGAAATATTCTCAACACTTTTGCAAAGAAACAAGTGCATTATGGGCTTCTTATCACATAAATAACGGTTTGAATCATTTTCCTTAGAGTCATCTTCATGTGCTACTGATATCTCATCCTCTTGTAAGCTTAACAAATCTTTTAACACAGATGTTGAGTCATGGGAAATGAAGTGGATCAAAGAAAGACTTACCATGCTAATAGATGTAGGGTGCTTGCTTTGGTCTGGTGGATTTTCTTTGATCTCCCATTTGGCCTTATCTTTAGATCTACTCCCTGTATCAACACTTGACTCAAGAAACAAGTGCATTATACCAGTGGATTGATAGTCAAGAATGCTCATTCTAAGTTCAGAAATAACCTCATGTTTGGTTGAAGCATGATATAACTCAAGCCTTTGATTTTCTTGTGGCTCATGTGTGGAAACATGGCTCGGTTTTGGTCTCTCTTTCAAGACTCCTTCTGCCCTTGGATTCTTGATCTTTATCAGACCTGTACCTAAGTCAACTCTTAAAGGAAAGAGCAAGTGGATTATATCTGAATTTGGGACTTTAAAAACAGGTTGCAAAAGGTTGGAGCTTACCATTATGGATGTGACAAGCTGGTTCAGAGTCGCATCTATCCTGGTGCATATACTACTAGAGGTTTTATGCTCTAGCTCATCATTGGTTGAAGCTCCCTGATCTTTCTCATCTTGATTCTTTTGTGTTGATGGTTCTTCCCAAAACTTGACTTCAAGACCTATATCTTTCTCAAGTTCTTTTGGACAAGACAAATGCATTATCATATCCTTGGAATCAGTATGAACATTTTGAGTAAGATATTGACTTACCTTGTCTCGCTCATGTCTTGGTACAGCAGTCATGATGGTACCTTGAATGTACTCTTGTCCTTTACTTGCTTGTGTATCATGACATTGATGTTGCTCCACTTCTTCTTTGGCACCTAAACTTTCATAAACCTTTTGGTCCAGACACAAGTGCATCATAACAGTGGTTGGACAAACAAGTTTATTCACTTTAAGTTCAGAATTCACCTTGTTTGCTTGCACCTCATGGTTGATGTCCTTTTGACTTGTGTGCTCTTCTTCTTGTCTTATTCCTGGATCAAAACTCTTTGGCAAAGACAAGTGCATGAGTCTTGAATTGGAAATTAAAATATCAGGTTCCACAAAATTATCATTTGTGTCAGTTACTTCCAATTTCAACTCTGATGTTATACCTTTGAACAACTTCCTAGATGGAGAATTTGTAGCAAAATGTCCTCTCCTATGGCACCTATAGCATGTTGGCTCTTTGGAATTTACAAGGTTAGAACACTTACCTTGTGTTGGCGTGTCTCGCAACTTGAGTGAGGCAACAAAGCTGGGTCCGGTTGCATTGGGTGAACCGGTTGCATTGGGTGAGGCTTTACGGCTCTGCTTCTGCTCTTGCTTCTTTGGGTACAAAATCTCCATGATCTCCTGCCATTGCTGATCCTGATTTGCTTGAAGAGTCTTCTTAGCTTCTGGATAGCAAACAGACTTGGGCTTAGGAGCAGCTTGTGCTTTGGATGCAGTCTTCACTCTCTCGGTTGTGGTTTGACATTGGGGTTTTGAAATGATTTTCTTGTGTGTCTGGTGCTTCTTCGCAAACTCTCTGTACATCCTTGCTTTAAGGTCTCCCCAATCTAGTACTGGCTTGTTGTAGAAGCCTTGAGTACACTCTCTTAGCCACCACTTATATGCTTCTCCGGTGAGTGCGTCAACAACATATGATAGCTTCTCCTCCTTAGGAATATTGTTGGATTTCAACCACTGCTTCATGTTGGTCTCCCACTGGAGATAATCTTCAGGGTTTTGGCTACAACCTGAAAACATTAGGGAGCCTCTTTCTCTGGTGGTTGGCTGCCTTGTGATGGTTTGTTGGACTGTAGCTTTCCTTGTACCAGTGAGCTGACGTTGAGCTGGTACATGGTGTGAAGTAACTCCCTGATTTTTGAACGCACTCTTGTGTCTAGGCGGGTGGTACTTTCCATACATGTCTCCTTCTGAATCTTCACTTTCCTCACTGGTTTCCATGCAAAGCTGACTCCAAGATGAGGTTGTAGTGTGCAGCTCCTTGTGTCGCGGCTCAGGATCACAACCTGAATCACCATCTGAATCATACCCATATTCAGAGGCATCATCTCCTGGCCATGGTGGTGTCTCATACTCTGTCTCCTCATCTGAGTAGAATAAGCTCTCTTCATCCTCACTCCAATTGTCTGATTCTTCTTCCTCCATGTCACTGATTCAGGACCTGACACAATAAGCTCAAAAGTGTATCAATGGATTCTAACACAAAGAAGTAAAATTCAGAAATTTGTAAACTTTCTTTAATTAAAAAGAATCCACAGGATATGGTGCAAATAAGGAAGCAAAGTTCTGTCACAAAAATTAATGGAAACAAGATTTGTGACACAAAGATTTAAGGAAACTTTTTTTTTTTTTTGAATTTCGAAATGCAAGTGTAATATATGGAAACTAAATTCTATAGCACAAAAACTTAAATGCAAACCTTTTTTTTTAATTTCGAATTGAAATAACACTCTTTTTTTTTTGGTTTAAAGGAATTCAAATCAAACAATAGAAAACTTTTTTTTTTTTTGGTTTTTATAAAATGCAAAATAAGAACTTTTGAAACTAAACTTGAAAGATAAAATAGCAAACGATTTTCTTTTGTTTTTTTTTTAAAAATATGCAAACAAAATCAGAAACTAATTAATATGATAAAACAAACAATTTTTATGGGTTTTTATTTTAAAGATGCAATGAAAACATAAATATAAATGCAATAACCGAAAGGTAAAGGATAGAATACACCTGATTAGGAACCTTTCGGCTCTGATACCAGATGATGTAGCCCCGGAGGCGGAAGCTTGAGCGATGGATTGACGGAGGACAAGCACTGGCTTAAAAGCTCTCTTACTTGACCGAGATGGGTGGAATAGATGGAAGATGATTGACTCTCTCAACCGGTGGGTGTTGATTGACTCTCTCAATCGTTGGTGAACTAGTTCTGCTTGAGTCACACACGCAATCCTAATCCAATAATCTTCGGAGACAATTGAATCACTCAAAAGAATCCTAAGACAAAAGATCTTAACAAAGAACACTCTTTGAAGAAACTGAATAATACTTTGATTGAAGGTTGAAAGGTGATTTACAAATGAACAATACAATGAGACTTTATAGGACTTAAGACTAACGGTCATATTGACCTTGAACAAGAAATCGCAAACTTAAAGGAAACTAGCCGTTGGAGCTGAATATGGTAAGGATCCAAGCTCTTGATGGTTTCTTGTATCTGGATGGCTTTAAGGGATAAGTGAGGATCCTTGGGACAGCTTGATTGACAAACAATTCGCAGCTTGCATGTATAGAAAGGAGCCGTTGGTGTTTGATCTCTTTCTTCTCCAAAAATGGTAAGTATGACTTGTTGAAGTTATGGAGAATCTTGTGTGGTCTTGTGCAGCTGGGGACGTCTAGACTTGATGGAAAGGAGCTCAATACACTGTAGTTTTGATAGGTAAACGTTTGGTGCTGAATTGACCTTCCAAATGTGAATGCTTCCATATATGGCAAGTCTGCTGAGCTAGTGCCGATGCTACTTTCTGAGCTAGTTGTGATGCTACATATGGTTAGCTCATTTTCGGTATCTTCTTCTTGTGTCATCTTTTGGGGATGACTCTTCTGAGTGGCATGCTGATGATGAGCTGAGCTAGATGTCTTGACCTTAATCTCCACTCGAGCTAAGATAAGCTCATACGCCTTGTTGGATCTTCTCGGCTCCCTAATCTCTTCTCCATGTGTTATGATTCCTCCTGGGTCATATGTCTTCTTAGGATTGATTGTTGGATGTATAACCAATCCTATGCCTTGTATTGGATCAGAAATCATCGTGGCTTTGATTTCTCTAAGTCTCCTTGCGCTGCTTGACGTAGTGGTTGAGTCAGTGATTGAGTTAGTCAGCGCCTGGTTTGGTTTGGTTCTGATGACCGCATCAATGTCTTTCCAACGTTGTTGAAAGATCTCCTCAAAAAAAACTGTTGAATTGTCCATATTATCAAGGGATCTCAGATGTGGGTTTTCTAGAATATAAAGAGAATAAATATAGCATTAGTGAAAACAACATAAGCAAACGTATATGTGAAGGGTATAAGATAGAAACCTGTAACGAGAACTTGAGGAAGTATATTTATGCTTTATCACGAGGCACACGTGACCAGTTATAGTAGGGTTAATTGAATTTGCTTGTAAAATTTTTAGTAATCTTCCGAACCATTTTTGATCCTCTGTAACGATTAAACCTGCAAAAAAGCTTTAACAAAGAATGTATCAATGGTTTGGTCATGTACCAAATGATACAAACACTATCTTATAAACGCTTAGACTCTCGAACTTAACAAAACAAAGAGAGTAGTTAAACTGAGACATCAAAACCTCATTTCTTGATAACTATAATATTAGCATCATAACCATCAAAGTCTCAAACTCATCAAACAATCATAATTCAGATTTATAAAAAAGACAGCTTATGGTGACTATAATAGACTTATTAAAGCCGATAGATGAATCTAGGAGTCGTTTACAAGCAAACTAGAAGAAAAGCATAAGAAAAACAACAATCAGATTCATCAGCAATCTCGTTTCAAAAGCAAAGCGAATCAAAGAAGTTGTGACCTCAGAAGATGGTTGACTATAAGAATGAGAGTGGTTATAAAGTGGAGAAATTGGGGCGTCCTAACAGGATTCTGGTTGTTCTGGAATTTTTGTGATGCCGGAGATGCATCAACTTCATGTTGATTAGTAGTCGAAACTCGCTAATACCTTCCTTCGAATGTGCGAGTAGCCGCAACCCATATTCATAACGATACCTTACATACTACTACTCGTTAACAGAATAGACAAATAAGCTTTTCGAAATACGAACTTGGGCCGAACCCACAAGGTTCTTATTCTATAGACTTTGTGCACACTAAGAAGACTTATATTCAAACAAACTCGGATCGTCCCTTTTTGGCCCATTCGGAATATAAGGTTAATCCACAAAAAGATATATACTAAAATGGAAAGATAAACTTGAAGAAGAAAAGAGGAACATAAATTCGAGCAGAAAAGTAAATCCGAAGGGAAATGGAGTATGCGATCACAAGAAGATCTCCGGAAATCTTGCAGAGAATATCTTCCAACTGACTCGCCGTGATTACATAAGATGAAGGACTTCCTACGATCGATTCATGCTGGAAACCCTAGGAAAAATACAGACTTTTTTTGGCTCTTACGCTTTGTACTCTATTTTCTTTCAAACATATCAATAAAACTATTCTCTGGATCTCTTTTCGTGTCGTTTACATTAGCATATATTGTTCCCTAAAAGTTACTCTACAAGAATCGACCTGTGAGTTTCGACTGTCACAGTTCGGCGCCGTCTGTGGAGAAAAAAGAAGTTTTTTTTTTACCTAAAAACTGGGTGATGGTATTCTGCCTAAATAGTAGACACAGGTAATAAATAAGATAATACTAAAGATTCGAGCCATAGAATTTCTCCACCGATTAGCAGATCCGAAGAAATGGTCACCGATAGAGATGGAGACACGGACAGGACAAATAACCAACTAGCGATCAGCGAAACAAGCAACAACATAGCAGCAGAAAACACTACGACGAGTAACATCACAACATGCACCACTACGACAGACAACACTGCTACATATACAACCACGACATACGCAACGGCCGACGCCACGCTGATCGAGTTGAAGTAGATGATAACCACGCTGATGCAAAAGACCCAAGAGCAGGAGAAGGCGAATAACATGCTCATAGAGCAAGTGGAGAGGCTTATAATTAAAAATCAAGCAAGGAACACTCGAACTGTGAATTACACAACCGAGCGTAGGCGACTTGATTTCTCAACAATCGGCTGCTCAACGAGAAACCCTACGCACCATCTTCCGCAGATCTCATACGAGAAAACCCTCCAGTGGTTAGATCCAACACAACGGATCAGCCACCACTGATCCAACCGAGAAGGATCACGATTGCTATCGACGTCGACGAAGAAGAGTGCGGAGACAAAGATCGAACCTTTCCCAACATTCAAACTGAACAACAATCTGGCAATGAGAAAGAAAGGATAAGAGTTGATTGATATGTTCCCGAACGAAGTGAAAACAAGTTCCTAGAAGAAGAAGGGGGCGTCCAACTGAGTCAACAAAATAAGTCGGCTGAAGGGCTATGAGTAACGAGATGAGACCAACTCAATTAGTTTAGATCCACGCTAGCGCAAACGACCGCAAAGATAAAATACATGTGGTTGCAAGTTCACAAAACAATATGCCATGCACCCGAAATCAACCGCGTCCAGGAGGAAACACGAAAATCACCATTCACGGCTCGAATCACCGAAAAACGAATCCCTAATACATTAATGAGGACATCAAGTCGTCATCAACCAAGGATAATGGAGAGGACATAAATTAACCAACCAAGAACTTTGGAGAGAAGCAGCTTGAATGCAGCATAGATATATGTGCATGTCTTTGAGCATATATACCCAACCAGGAGGAGTTAAGTTGCAAATTCACCTTTTCCAGAATCATAACTCATCAAGGCTTCATCACAAAGTGGAATTGGTTCAAGAGCTTTCTACATGAGGAAGATAATCAAGTTACAACTCAGAAGATTTCACATGGATATGAAGGATACATACGACCACAAACTGAAGCACTGCGACTCAACCAAGATGAATCAATCAACAAAGTTATGTTTTGTAATTTTGATTCATTATGGAATCCAGGAGAGTTGGAATCAAGCTAATCCCATTTTGGATGTAGAAGTTATTCAACTTTTACAGCAGATGATGCTCGGCTTGCCTTATTTGGAAGCTCATGGATTCAGTACACTTCAAACCCATATTTGGCGACCAGGAGGGATATTTAAGCATTCATGAGACACATATAACTATCCGGGAGAATCAGCTATCAGATATACATATAAATGAGAAGTAGTTTTTATGTGAACCCTAGGTGTCATCACGAGAGTGAGCTAGGGAAGGATAATGGTGACATGGAATGATGACATGGATGACCTAAAAATAAATAAAATTGACTTATTTACGGCGAATGGCATTATTAATTTAAAATTATGTAGCATTAATTAACTTTCAGAACATACATAACAATATTTTAATGAATATCATATTTAGTCTAATTTAAAAAATTATTCTAGAGCATATTCCAAGCTTCCAATAGAAGATTGTTATTATCAAACGAAATCTTATAAATATATATATCGATAAAATAATTTATAGAATATTCTAATATTCTTATATAAGATTTCTGTAAATTACTTTAACCCTAAGTCAATTGATCCCTTTAAATGGAGCCTTTACCACGTTCATAAAACATCCAAATATTAACATATTTTTATATTTTATCGAAATTAACATGGTTCTAAATTTGTATTATGGTATTGATGAATTTTCAGGTTTATTTCATATCAATCCAAACGAAAAGATATTTTTTTTAGAATTATCATGTTTCTAATTTTATATTATGCTGTTTATGTTTTTGCAGGTTTGTTTCATACCAATCCAAACGAAAATGTATAATTTTTTTATAATTATCATAATTCTAATTTTATATTATGTTATTTATGATTTTGCAGGTTTGTTTCATACCAAGCAAAACGAAAAGTTATTTTTTCTTATAATTATTATGGTTCTAATTTTATATTATGCCTTTATGATTTTACAAGTTTGTTTCATACCAATCCAAACGAAAATGTATTGATTTTTTTAATAGTTATCATAGTTCTAGTTTTATATTATGTTATTTGTGATTTTGCAGGTTTATTTCATACCAAGTAAAACAAAATGTAAAATATTTTGTATTTGGTTAGCAGAAATTGAATATATTTTATTTTATGAGATATCCTTATTTGGATTCTGTTATTTACTAAGATTTCACATAATATATTATAATTTCAAAAATATTTGTGAATATTTGCAAAAATATTAATTTTTATTCGTAGAAATAATAGGAATTCGTTAGTAAGATTTAGGCACGGTATTTAAGTAGTATTGGAATATTCCAGAACATGAATCATTTTCATTTAGTTTATACGTTTAGATATATTATTTTTAAAATTTCATGCATATTAATATTTGGATTTTGTATTTTACCAATTTTCAATCACCAGGTTCTTATTTTTTAATAATGTAATTAGATTGAAAGTTAAGTCTCTTCATTTCAAAGTTCAGTCTTACTTTTTATTAATTTTATTATTATTTTCTTAAGAAAAGCTTTGTATCATATATATTTGGTTGTTCCACGTTTATGTGTCTATTTTATAAATATTCTTTTCCTTTTTATTTTTTGTTTGTTTATGATATATTTACAGAAAAAATTGGAGGTGGCTTTTTGGTTGATAAACCTGACTATTGGTTCCATAAGATAATTACAAGTTCATAATAAAAACAACATACACATGCATGCAAACACTTTTATGTTAATTTCATATTGTTTCATTTAAATTTTTCTAACTTGATTTGTTTGGTGTGAAAATTTTCCAAGCCAATAGAAGATGACAACAAAATCCATGGAGGATGTCGAGAAAATCGGGTCAATAGAAATGAAGAAGAAATTAAGCGTTCACCAACGATTATTCTTCTGTTCATTCTTTTATTCGATTTCTTCTGTATAAATATTAAATATATATTTTTGGTGCCAATAATTAGAAAACGATATTTTTTAATTTTGATTTATTTAATTCACCTTTTATTTTATGGAAATGATATATTTCAATTTTAAAATACCCTAAATATATCATTTCTAATTTTAATCTCAACAAAAAGACACTTTGAATTATATTTAATTGTAATAAATCACTTTTCTCCTCAATCTTTTTAAATCTTAACCATATCAGAATTATGAAAAATAAAATTATTTTATTTACGGAACTTTTATAGTAATCCATTTTTGAATTGGTTACTTTTTATTAATTAAACTTCTCATTCTTTTTTTATGAAATATCAAATTTATTGACGAGAATAAAGTATTACAAAATTACACATTATAAATCAAAAGAAGCAATATACACATTATCCTATATATAATAGGAGAAGGGGGCTCTCTCAAGCCGCCACATCAGCCCCCTTTGATTGGCCAATTTAAGGTAAAAGTTTTCACATCATCATTTAAGGTTAAATAAATATATATTAAATGCATGATTATTTAATTTAAATATAATTAGTTAAAATTATGTAAACATAAATTCTAAGTTTGAATTTAATTTAGAATTTTATAATATATAAATATTATAAATTTTAAATACATCTTCCATATTTTATGCATTATATAAACAAAAATAAATAAATCTCAATAAAATTAATTTTATAAGACTAAAAGTAAAGATAACATTATTAAAAAGTTTACAGTAATTGAAAATTATAAACAAAGAACAATAAAACAAAAAAAAAATATGAATGATAAGAATAATAATTATTATGAATAGAAAAAAATATATTATAAAAATGAGATACAATGATCATAAAAAGTA
Organism: Orychophragmus violaceus; assembly: GCA_030180135.1. NCBI lineage: Eukaryota > Viridiplantae > Streptophyta > Magnoliopsida > Brassicales > Brassicaceae > Orychophragmus > Orychophragmus violaceus. Next base: position 41,637,291 of record CM058234.1, on the reverse strand, counting down.
TACAAAATATAAGAACATAAAAAATAAAATAAAATCAATGAAATATATATATAAATTAAAGAAATCTAAAATGATAAAAATATTAAAATATAGAAACAATTTTTATTAAGAATAGAAATAAAAAAATTCAAAATAAAATAAAATGATAATAAAACAAGAAATTATATAGAATATAAGAACATAGAAAAAATAAAAATGTATAAATAACAAGTATGTATATTAAATAGTTTTTAAGAAGGAAATAAAAGTTTTTAAAAAGCTCATTAAAATGGATAATTAAAAATATTTATTTATAAAATAAATTAAATTAATAATCGTATGTTAGCGCATATTCTCTTCTAAAATTAAAAAGAAAAAAAATACAAATTTGTAAATTAAAAACATATAAAAATATTGATACTCAAAACAAATATTAAAATATATTAAATATCAATAAATTCAAGTAAAATCCGCGCATTTGCGCGGGTTCTCTCCTAGTTACGATAACAATTGAATGCTAATTGTAGTGACTATAAAACTCAAACCATTTTCTCATCATCCCTTCAATCTTGTGAGGAAAAATGTATCCAAGGGCCATAATTTTGTTCCTCACTGTTCGATCGATAGCCTTAACTAATTTTGATGTGCTGTTCCAACCACAGTGATGGTTTCTCGAATTCCTTTCCTTCCAGCAATGATATATAGTAATTGGAAAGAGTAAGCGAAGTAAGATATTGTCCATTTTGTTTAGATGATTGCCGTTCAAGTAGCCTAGAATGTCATAACAATCTGGATTGGCCGAAGTATAAAGAAGGTGATATGCCATTTCTGACCAGATTTGTGTATGTGTGAGGACATGCGAAAAACAAATGATCTCTTGTTTCATTCGGTTCACCACAAAGAGCACAACACTGAACATGGACCATCTTCCGCAGACGATCAAATGTTCTTAATCTGTTTTTCATGGCTAGCCACACCACGAATGAGAAGCGTGGAACAGTTTGTGTGAACTAGACTATGTTCCCCCAATCAACTCTATTTTTCCTTTCTTGAATTTGATCCCATGTGTAAGTGGCTGAAAACTGAGTCGAGTATTGTACATTACTCTTCTTCCATAGAAACTCATCCATGCCATGATTATGCTTGGGTATGCGCTGGTTGATAATCTTATCAATCAAACTTCGATATTGCCGTACTCTGTTACGGATTTTCCATCCTGATTCGTTCACCGCTTCTGATAGTGTTGAATGGCGAGGTATACCCTGAATAATAGGTCCTGCATCTCTTGTTATATCTATTAACTTTGCAATCTTCAACCAATTGTCTGTCCAGAAATATTCCATTTCCAATATACACTTAGAAAATCATATGCTTGTGATCTCATTTTCAGCAATTTTACCTTTGGAATCGCCAAATGACTTTTTTAAGCAAATAGCTTTTAATCCCATAATGAACCTGAAAGTGTAATGAACCCGAAAGTGTAAACAATTGCCAAATGAGATCTAGCGCAATGACCCTTGAAATATCTCTTAGCCGTCGCAATCCCAACCCTCATTCAGCTTTTGGTAGACAGATATCATCCCATGCAACTTTTGCCTTATTTGAGTTATTAGGATTTCCAGACCAAAGAAAAGCATTGCAAAGGCTTTTTATTTGCTTAAATAACTCTTCGGAAGAATAAAAGCAGAACTCCAAAAATTTATAATACTAGCAATCACCGATTTGATAAGTGCTAGTCTTCCAGCAAAGCTCAAAGCCGTATTAGTCCACGATATAAATCTTTTCCTAATGCGGTCCACAAGTTGTTCATAATCAATCTTTGTCATTGATTTTGAAAGCAAAGGGAGGCCTAGGTACCTGATTGGTAATGAATTTCTTTGTAAACCTGTTAGCCGCCATTTGAACTTCCAATCTGTTTACTCCAGCGATGAAGATAGAAGACTTTGCCTTATTAATGTACAAACCAAAGATAAGAGAAAACTGCTAAAAACGTCCATTATGCCTTTGATTAAATTCGGTTTCCCATCAGAGAAGACTAATATATCATATTCAAAACTCAAGTGAGTAATCTTCATCTCTTTACACAGAGGGTGGTAACCGAATTTTCTTTCTTCTGTTGCCTTGTTCACTAAACGAGATTAGACATTGTTCATAATGACGTATATATAGGGCGAGAGAGAGCAGCCGTGTTGGAGGCCTCTTGCACTATAGAAATAGCCTTCAATATCCCCATTAATTACCAAAGAGAAAGTTGTTGTGGAGACAAAAATATGAATCCAGTTAATAAATTATTCCGGTAGATTCATAGCCTTAAGTACCGAGACAATGAAGGACAATTTGATTGTATCAAATGCTTTGCATATATCGAGCAGATGTACCAGGCTTGTGAAAACCACTGACAATTTTCGATGCTAACTGAACATTCTCTAGAAAATTCTACCCTTAATGAACGTGCATTGGTCGGGATCAGTGGCTTTCAGTAGAAATTCTTTTATGAATTAATTATTTTTATTAATTATTTTTTAATTCCTTTAATTACGGTTGTTATACATGTTAAAATTCTTTGATACTTTTATTTCATCGAATATATTGATTAATAAATTAGAATCAAATAAAATCGTTCCAAAATAATCATTTTTAAATTAATAATATTCTTTGATCTACACTAAATGCACTATAATTTCAAAAATCAAATCTTAGAAGTAAATCTTTCTAAACTAAATACCAAATCATTTCAAAAAGTAAATCATTTCATATATACAAAAATCTTTCTAGACTAAATGGCAAATCATTTCGAAAAGTAAATCATTCCATATATACAAAATATTCTAAATTTAAGTAAATGTTTCTAGCAATCAAAACAAATAAATTTAAATATCATACAAAAGATATAATATTCTCACCTAATATAAGTAAACCCAAAAAAAAAAAAAAAATTTAACTAAATGTTTTACTAAATATCTTTTGCAAGAAGAAAAGGTTTTCATCAATCCTCAGAAGTTTTAATTTTATCGGGTTAAAAATGTATAGAATTTTTCTCTGTTTTGTGTTTAATTTTTTTAAAAACTAAATTTATAAATAAACCTAAACGAATTTAAATTGGCTTGTGTTACTTTTGACAAGTTTAAACAAACATTAGAAAATAGGTCTTAAATACGAATAGGTCTAAACAGGTCGGGTCTGTCTGTTTTAACATCTTTAAATCCAAATAAAATATTAAACACATTTACAAGTTAAAACACATTAACAAGGCATGTGTTACTTTTGACAAGTTTAAACATGAATGTAAAAATAGGTTTTAAATAGAAATAGGTCTAAATAAGCCAGGTTTGTTCGTTTTAACATATTTAAACCCAAATAAAATATTAAAAAACCCAAAAATAAATATTTTACTAAATAATTTTTACAAAAAGAAAAACTTTCTTCAATAGCTGGGAAGTATTTTATTCAATCGAAGTAAAAATGTATAAATAAAATATGAAGTTAAATTTTATGTATTTTTATTATAATTAAAATTAAAAATTTAGAAACAGACTTAAATGGATTTAAATATACATGTATAATTTCTGCCGAATTTAAATGTCGGGTCTAAATGTGTCTTATATGTAAACATGTCTAAACGAATCGGGTTGCATGTTTTAACATTTCTATGTAAAACCAAATAAAATTTTGAAAAGCAAACAAAAAAATGTTTCAATAACTTATTTTTGCAAGAAGAAAAAATCCCCAAAATTAAATATTAGGTATTTTATATTAAAGTTTAAAAAATATTTATACGGATTTAAATAGGCATGTGTTACTCCTCATGGGTTTAAACGGGCGTGTCTAAAAGGGTCGTAAATATAAACGGTTCTAGACGGCCGGGTCTACCCATTTTAACATCTGTAAAACCATATAAAATGTATAGAAAAATACACAAAATTTAAATTTTACAAGAAGAAAATTCTCTTAAATAGCTTGGAAATTTTGGATTCAATTGGAGTAAAAATGTATAAAAATACACAGTTATATTTTGGTATACTGTACTCAATTATTTTTTTTTAATTATATAGACCCAAACATATTTAAATAAGTGTTACTTGTACATGGTTTAAACGGGCATGTCTAAAATTGTCTTAAATAGAAATGGGTCTAAGTGGGTCGGTTCTACTCGTTTATAAACAAAAGTCAAGTACAAACACTAGAGAAAGTTGGTTTGTATCTTCCAATATCTGTTTTTACTCATGGAGAGATGTATGTTGATGTTTGAAGAGTAACTTCCAGAACTGGTCTAAAAATACTGGTCATAGATAAAGAAGGAAAACCAATGAAAAAACAAAGAATGTTGTATACAAAGAAGTGTTCAAAAACATTAAGTAAAATTTTATTAGATTTTATTTCATTTCTTAAATTCAAACTATTGTTTATTTTTTATATACAGATTAAACGAATTATAAGTTATTTTCATTTTTAGTGAAATTGTTTTGCTGGTGTTATGTAAAACTAATTTGTTTTCAATCGTATTTAAAGAAAAACAAAACTATAACCTATTTAATATGATAAAAATAATTCGATTATTATTTGAACATTGTAATTATAAACATATATATGTCAAGTAAAAATGCCTCAAAATAAATATACGTGTTACAATTTGGAGATTTATATAAAACGATGATGAAACCTTATAACACATATTTGTTTTGACACACACATCAAAAAAAATAACTTAGATCAACTTCCAAATAATATAACGTCAATTACATGCGAACAAACGCGATATCACACAAAAACCTTATAACAATTGCACATGCTTACGCGCCACTCATGATATTTTTCTATAATAAACATTCTATCACGTATTAGTTTTGACACAAAAAACGAACAAACAATGTAGATTGATATACTTGAGTTTTCATGCATCTAGGATAGTGTTTAGCTCATGTTTTGATCTCATTCAGCATCCATTCTTGTCCTTTGTCTCATTTAGAGTCTAGGAGCATTTAGGATTATAATTTAGCATTTTTGGTTGCATTTGGAGTGTTCTTATGTTTTTGTAGGTAATTTGGAGTACAAGGAGCAAAGGTGAGCCAAGAAGTGGAGTTTGGAGCTCAAAGGATGAAGAAATACACAGCAGGAAGTCCATATCGGCCACCATATCGGTTGGGGTGGCCGATACACACTCTTGAAGGAAAATCCGAGGACTCATATCGGCCTGGATATCGGCCAAGCAAGCCGATACAGCTCCTCGACCAAAACCCAGGAGGCCATATCGGGGAAAATATCAACCAGTAGACCGATATGGACTCTCGGATTAATTCTGGGAATTCAATATCGGTTGGCGTATCGGTTTAGCCAACCGATACGCACCTTCGACAATTAAATCCGAGAGTTCATATCGGTTGGCTGGCCGATACAGAACCCAAAATCTGTCTTGGATCCGGGTCAACACCCGGTTTGTTCTGGGTTGACCCGGTTCGTTCCCCTTTACTATTTAAAGCCAAAAACCTGATTTTTGTTGTCTCTTAAGCTTGTTTTTGATTCTAAAACCCTTTTGTAAGAACAAGTTTGATTCTTGATTAAATCTAAGTACTTCTTTTGAGATTTCTTCTTTTAATCTATCTATTCTCTCTAATCACTAATGATTAACACTATCTCCATGGGTTTTGTTGATCACATGATGAATAGTGAGTAGTTTCTCATAGGGTTTATGGGTTAGGTAGGATTAGGTTGATTAGGGATGATTAAGGGATGTCTAATGTTTAATCTGTCTTAAATCTCTTCTATCTAAGTGTGCTTAATGCCTAGTTAGCCTTGATCATGTTGACTAGGATGTTTAGGATTTTTTGCCCACCATGTGTTCGATGAAATTCCAGTTTTAGCTTAGATAGGATTTTCACATTCTAGCACATGAAAATGGATGTCTAGAGTGGTTATTGGCTATTTGGAACTTGAATGAATGCTTGCTTGATCTTAATTCACAAATGAGAGTTTGTTCTTGGATTAGGATTAGGTAAAGAGATTTGCTCTAAGAGATTAGGCTAATCAACTTGTTGTGTTCTTTGCTAGGAGGTTGGTTTGTTTGAAGCTTGATTAGCGTCCCGAGATCATCCCAAATCTCCCATTCCATTGACCTATGCCTATGAACCTTATCTTTAATCTTGATTGTCTAGTTGGTTAATTGCTTGCTTGATTTGTTTGGTTTCTTTCACTAGTTTGCTTATTTGAATTGCTATTAGGTTGTTAGAACTTCACTTAAAACTTGATTGCTTGACTTAATTGGTTTAGTGAATTCTCTTTGATTCTATCTACTCCCAATTGGTTCGATACCTCTTGCTACAACGATAAGCAAGAGGAATTGATACCTCTAAAGGATAGTAAAATCCTAGTATCAATTTGGCGCCGTTGCCATTTTGGGAAGTTGGATAGATCAATTCGATTTCTAATCCTTTTTAGATCAAGTCTTTATTACTAACTTTGCTACTTCCTCTCCTTTTGATGTCAGGTGTATGAACCTACGCAGCAGAGGACCAACAAACTTAGTTGCACAGGTTACAGACATCAAAGCACTTGAGCGACAGTTAGCAAGGGAACGACGTGCTTTAGAAAGAGTTGTGCATTTGGAAAGACTCGGGTTGGAACAGGAAGAAGTGGTTCAGCCTCAGTTTGAGCCTATAGAGCAGCCAGTTATGAATCACGAAGGTCAACAGGACCAACAGGGCCAACAGGGCCACCAGGAGCAGCAGCATCATCAAGATGATGATGCTAGAGATGGACAGGGAAATAGGATTCCGGTTCATCCCGACAGGCCACATAGGGCCATTGGTGATGGAGATACGCCAGATACAAATGCAAACCGGCAAGGGATCATTCCACCACCGGTCAACAACAACAACTTCGAGATCCGGGCTATGGTGATGAACATGGTGCAAAACAATCAGTTTCATGGGCTTGCATCTGAGGATCCTTTGCAGCATTTGGATACATTTGACAAGATTTGTGCTACTACAAGGCTTAATGGTGTAACTGATGATGGTTTGAAGATGCGTCTCTTCTTCTCTTTGGCGTATAGAGCTAAGGATTGGGAAAGCACCATCCTTCCGGGATCCATTACTACTTGGGGAGACCTTAAGAAGGCTTTCTTGAAGAAGTTCTTCTCAGCTACTAGGACTGCCCGTTTTCGCAATGAGCTATCCGACTTTGTGCAACGCAACAATGAGAGCTTTGCTGAAGCTTGGGAAAGGTTCAATAAGCTAATTACTCAGTGCCCCCACCACGGTTTCACCAAGGAGACACTACTCAGTAACCTCAATCGCGGAGTGCTTCCTAGAATGAGGGCAATGATAGACTCTTCTAGCAATGGACACTTCCTAGGCAAGGGAGTTGATGAGGCTATGGAGTTAATTGAAAATCTTTCTACAAGTGATGGGAACTACAATGAGTATTATGAGCGGAGTACTAGAGGATCATCTTCTACGGATGAGAAGTACGAGAAGGAAATCAAATCTCTAAATGACAAGATAGAAAAGATGATATCATCAAGCCAAAAGCAAATCAGCTTTGTGGGCAACTATGATGATTCCCCACCCGTCCTCTTTAGTCTTGAAGGAGATATAACCCAAGAAGAGATAAACTTCATCGCGGGCCAAGGAGGTTTCAACAAGGGTTTCAACCCCAACTATAGAAACGATCCTAAATTTTCTTATCGAAACCCCAATGTGGCGAACCCACAAGATCAGATTTATCCCCAAGATCAACCCCAAGGAAAAACTCAACAACAAGGGCAACAAGGCTTCACCCAAGCTCAACAACAAAAGCCTTTTGTCCCTTACACTAACCAACAGGGGTTTGTCAATAAGCCACAGTTTCAAGGTCAACAAGGCTATGTTCCCAAGCAACAATATCCACCAGGTTTTGGACAACAACAGCCACAAGTTTCTTCTTCTTCGGGTTTGGACAATGAACTCAAAGGAATGATGCAGCAACTACTTCAAGGACAAGCCTCCGGTGCTATGGAAGTAAGGGATTTGAAGAGTCGGTTGCAGAATTTGACATCAAGGGTAACCAACATGGAGAACAAGAATGCTTCAAGCTCTAGGCCACATGGAACTTTACCCGGAAAATCTGAGCAAAACCCCAAGGAGTACATCAATGGTATAACATTGAGGAGTGGTAAGGAGCTACAGCCAAGGCAACTTTCTACACCCATTGTGTCTTCTACTCTCAATGAGGACATTGAGAAACAAGGTGGGGAGGTGACTTTGGAAAAGTCTGTTTTTGCCAAAGAGGATGAAAGTGAGGTTGCATTGAGAAAGGGTAAAGCCATAGCTGATGAAAGGGTTGAGGATGCACCTAAGAAGAAGAAGGATGAGTTTGTTCTACCACCATATGAGCCCAAACTCCCTTTTCCGGGGAGATTCAAGAAGCAACTCTTGGAAAAGTATAAGGCTCTGTTCGAAAAACAAATGAAGAATGTAGAGCTAACAATGCCCTTGATAGATGCCTTCCTACTAGTCCCACAATACACCAAGTTCCTCAAGGATGCAATCAAAGAGAGAACAAAGGAAGTTCAAGGAATGGTTGTGTTGTCGCATGAGTGTAGTGCATTCATCTAAAAGAGTATTGTGCCAAGAAAGCTTGAAGATCCGGGCGGTTTTACCCTTCCATGTGCTATCGGCCCTTTTCGATTTGAGAGTTGCTTATGTGACCTTGGAGCAAGCGCAAGTTTGATGCCTTTTTCATTAGCTAAAAGGCTAGGCTTCTCCACCTACAAAGCTTGTAGGATCTCCTTGGTGTTAGCAGATAGATCAGTGAGGTATCCTATTGGTCTCCTATAAGATCTTCCGGTGAAAATAGGAGGATTTGAAGTCCCGACAGATTTTATTATATTGGAGATGGATGAAGAACCGAAGGATCCTTTAATTCTTGGGAGGCCATTTCTTGCCACAGATGGTGCCATCATAGATGTCAAGCGAGGAAAGATAGATCTCAACCTTGGTAAGGACATAGTGCTCAACTTTGACATCAACAAGGTAATGAAGAAGCCAACTATACAAGGGCAGATGTTCTATATTGAGACTATGGAGGAACTAGCTGATGAACTTCTAGAAGAGTTAAATATGAGTGATCCCTTAGAAGTTGCTTTGACAAAAGACTGTGGGGAGTATGGATACCTTCGCGATGAGAGCTGGGCTTACATGAGAGCACTTGATTCACACAAGCCTTTGCTAGGAGAGGTTGAATACTTAGAGCTTGGATCAGATTCAGTGAATAAGGAGTTAGAGGTTTTTGCTATGGGTATAGAGGCTGATGGTGCCAAGGGAGTAGAGATGTGCAAGGAGCATCTTGTAGTTGACGACTGGAGTGAGCTTAAGGCGCCAAAGGTTGAGTTAAAGCCCCTTCCGTGGGGGCTTCGGTACGCTTTTATCGGCCCTAATTCTACCTATCCTGTCATTGTGAATGAGTTGCTAAGTGATGATGAGTTGATTGCTTTAACTACTGAATTGAAAAAATTTAGAAAAGCAATAGGCTATTCACTTGATGATATAAAAGGATTGTCACCTAGCTTATGCACTCATAGGATCCACCTTGAAAATGAATTCATGTCTTCTATTGAGCATCAAAGAAGATTGAATCCTAATCTTAAGGAAGTAGTCAAGAAATAGATTCTTAAATTGCTTGATGCAGGAATAATCTACCCTATCTCGGACAGCACTTGGGTTTCTCCCGTGCACTGTGTCCCGAAGAAAGGGGGGGATTACAGTAGTTAAAAGTGATAACAATGAATTAATCCCTACTAGGACTATCACCGGGCATAGGATGTGTATAGACTATAGGAAACTTAATGCAGCATCTAGGAAGGATCATTTTCCACTTCCGTTCATTGATCAAATGCTTGAGCGTCTTGCTAACCATCCTTTTTATTGCTTTCTCGACGGATACAGTGGGTTCTTCCAGATCCCGATACATCCGAATGATCAGGAGAAAACGACATTCACTTGTCCTTATGGTACCTTTGCTTATCGAAGGATGTCATTTGTCTTGTGTAATGCACCGGCTACTTTTCAGCGGTGCATGATGTCTATTTTCTCGGATCTTATCGAGGACATCGTAGAAGTTTTCATGGATGATTTCTCGGTATATGGCTCTTCTTTCTCTTCTTGTCTTTTGAACTTGTGCAGGGTCTTAAGGAGATGTGAAGAGACGAACCTCGTGTTAAATTGGGAAAAATGCCACTTCATGGTAACAGAAGGGATTGTGTTGGGTCACAAGATTTCAGAAAATGGTATTGAAGTGGATAAGGAAAAGATAGAGGTGATGACAAGTCTTCAGCCGCCAAACTCAGTGAAAGGGATCCGAAGTTTCTTGGGTCATGCCGGGTTCTACAGACGGTTTATCAAGGACTTCTCTAAGATCGCTAGACCACTCACACGTCTACTGTGTAAGGAGACAGATTTTGTATTTGATGAGGAGTGTTTGACTGCATTTCACATGATTAAGGAAGCCTTTATTAGTGCTCCGATTGTCCAAGCTCCTGACTGGGAGTTTCCTTTTGAGATTATGTGCGATACGAGTGATTACGCAGTAGGAGCAGTTCTTGGGCAGAGGAAAGACAAGAAGCTCTATGTCATATACTATGCTAGTAGGACATTGGATGATGCTCAAGTGAGATATGCAACAACTGAGAAGGAGCTCCTAGCTGTGGTGTTTGCCTTTGAGAAGTTCAGATCATACTTGGTTGGATCAAAGGTTTTGGTGTACACGGATCATGCTGCATTGAGATATCTACTTGCCACGAAGGACGCCAAGCCAAGGCTTCTAAGATGGATCTTTCTGCTACAAGAGTTTGATTTGGAGATCAAAGATAAGAAAGGTATTGAGAATGGAGTAACGGATCACTTGTCGAGATTGAGAATTGAGGATGGTGTTCCTCTAGATGACTCTCTCCCTGAAGAACAGCTAATGGCTTGCAAGGTTGTAAAAGATGCTCATGATACAAGGATGAGGATTGAAGAGGTCAGTTCTATTGAAGATAAGGAACCTTGGTATGCAGACATAGTCAATTTCCTAGCTGTTGGGAAGGAACCACCAAGCCTTGATAGCTACCAAAGGAAGAAATTCTTTAGAGATGTCAATCGGTACTATTGGGACGAGCCTTACCTCTACACTTTGTGCAAAGATCAACTCTATAGAAGGTGCATAGCTGATGAAGAAGTAGGAGGCATTCTCCTACATTGTCATGGGTCAGTTTATGGTGGTCACTTTGCTACCTTCAAGACAGTTCAAAAAGCTCTACAAGCCGGTTTTTGGTGGCCTACAATGTTCAAAGATGCCCAAGAATTCATCACTAAGTGTGATCCTTGTCAAATAAAAGGGAACATCAGTAGAAGTAATGAGATGCCTCAAAACCCCTTTCTTGAAGTTGAAGTATTTGATGTTTGGGGCATTGACTTCATGGGACCATTCCCATCTTCTTACGGGAATAGCTACATCTTAGTGGCTGTGGATTATGTGTCCAAATGGGTAGAATCTGTGGCAAGCCCAACGAACGATGCTAAGGTGGTGATCAAGCTATTCAAGAGCATCATTTTACCAAGGTTCGGAATCCCAAGGATTGTTGTTGGTGCTGGATTTCCCTCCAAGAAATACGGCCCGTTAACAAATAAGACAAAGGCCCATAGTTATGAGCCCGCTCCAATATCAAGACAGAGAGAGATCGACCGTTGTCCTCTGTTGGGCCTATACGATTGACTTCTTGACAAGGCCCAAGCAATGCCGAAGTGAGAAGCGATCGAGCTCGAGCTCGGCAGGAGACGACGTGGAGATAGAGCAACCCGGTCTTCGTCAGTTCAACTGATTGCCGAAAATCTCGGAGATCGTTATGACGGCGAGGCCGAAATATCGGAACAAGAAGATCAAAGTCGAGACTATTTAAAGAAGAAGTGGCGATTCATTCAAGATATTCCAACCCTAGCTAAGAACACTTCGACTAGATAGCTCGATTTCATACTTTGTACTCTCTTTTCGACTGTGTTTGTTCTATCTCGACGATCAATCTCAATAAAGTCTTTGATTCATAGGAAACTATACCATTTCTATATCCTAAAGTCCAAATCCACGAATACAAATTCTTAGTGTGAATCCCGGATCTCACATTTGGCGCCGACTGTGGGGACTATCTATAGCTTTTCCTATCTTAAGAATCAGATCCTAGATCCGATAGATCGAGATGAATCCCGACCAAACTGGCTCTCCCAGCGCCACACCACCAGTTGACCTCCCTCAAACGGTCGACAACGTTCCTCAGAGCACCACCGGGGTAAGGAACATGGGTCAGACCGACGGCGTGTTGACGAGCTCCGCCTCAGTCTCCACGACCTCGGCACCAGCCGGCTCTGTCGCTCAAACAATCGCGACGAGCCAGACTCCGACAAACGTTTTGTCAGGAAATAATGATCCGAGCAGAAACTGGGTGTGGATGAGAAACGATTCGATATCCGCCCCAGGAGGTGGATCTGGAATAACCAGACCTAATTCGCCACTACCTTCTGCTCCACAGAGACAAGGGCCAAACGATCTTGCCGAGATCCGTTCGATGCTCAGCCTATTGGTATATCAAACGAGGAATAACGAGGCAAGCGCAAAGGCCCAAGAGATCGCAAACCGTTCCCTGGCCACGCAGCTCGATGAACAAGAACGGCGCCTTAACGCCCATCTCGAAGAACTCGCCAGCCAAAACCAAGGGGGTAGACCAACGCGAACTCCCATAAGTCCTCCACCGAGTACCCGCTTGGACTTCTCCCAGGTAGTAACTCCTCCGGGAGCGTCGGGAAATTTCGGTAATACGTCAAATAGCGGTTTCCGCCACACAATGACCCCTATCGCGATACCGACCCCATTCAGTTCGAGTTCAATGGTCACAGATCCAACCGGATCAAGAAACCGACCATTACCCGGGCCACCACCTTTCCCGACTAACTCTAATATCCGACCGAGGCAACTAGGAGGCTCTGCCTTCGCCTCGAGCTCGGGACTCCTTAACGGATCAAACACGGTACAGTTCCGAACGCCCCAGATCGACCAGACAAGGTCGGTCCCACCGATCGATCTCCTCGACCCCATTTTTCCGGAACAAACGTCAGGTCAGGCACAAGCCCAGTTCACACCCGCAGAGGGCGATGAACACGATATGCTTAGACAATACATCGAGCAGGCTAAGGCCCAGTTCAACAGTCTGAGCTCGAAAGTTCACATGGCAACGAGCGCGGCTCCTGACATCGATCGAATGATCGAAGAAACGCAACAAACGCCGTTCACAGATCGGATCGCGTTTGCAAGGATCCGAGAAATCAAGAAAACTAAGTTTCCAGAATTCTCTGGGAAATCAGACCCGAAAGCCCACATCAGGGCATTTCGACTAGCGATGGCAAGGGTGTACCTTACCGATGAGGAGAGAGAGCCGGCCTTCTGCAGGCTCTTCGCGGAAAACCTATCGGGTTCCGCCCTAGAATGGTTTGCTGGACTGGAAGAAAGGTCCATTGACAACTTCACCCAGTTCATGACGGCTTTCCTCAAACAATACTCCGTCTTCATCGAGGAAAAGACTACTGAGGCAGCCCTATTTGGCGTCTCTCAAAAACCTGACGAAACACTTCGCTCGTACATCAATCGATTTAAGGAAATAAAATCCAAAATCGCGAACCCACGAGACGAGGTAGCTATAGAAGCATTAAGACGAGGACTATGGTACTCCACCAGATTCCGCGAGGAAATAACAGTCCGCGAACCTCAAACGCTCGATGACGCCCTCCATCGCGCATCGGCCTTTGCTCGCCTCGAGGACGAAACCACGGCCCTCAGAGACAAACACCGAAAAGAAAAGAACCCGTCGGGCTCACAGAATTCGAACTCGTTAAAGGATTCCCGTAAATCAGGGAACGTCAACGCGGTCGAGAGCCCAAAGGGCTCGAAGAAATTCGAGTTCGACAAGGAAAAATTATGTGATTTCCACAATAAAAGAGGACACTTGACCGAAGATTGCTATACTCGAGCTAAAGCCGAGGCTCAAAAGCGAGATTCCGAAAGCAAACAAGACTCTGAAGTCGAGGAGGAAACTCTGCCCGACAAAAAGGAAAACAAACAGACCAAGGAGTCGAACTCCAAAAAGCCTTCTCAGAACAAACGGGAACGGTCAAAGGAGCCGGAATCCCCCGAAACGCTCCCTCAAGGGTCGCGAAAGCGAGTCGAGTTCATCCTCGGCGAGCTCAACCTGAGCGGCACTCCGGGAGGTTCGGCACTATCCCCGCCTCCGGCTCCCGCTAAAAGTTTACGCTCGAGAATCAATCTCCCTCGTCTCTGCGGGGGGGGGGGGTGTATGGGCTATACCCCCTAAACGAACCGACTTCATCTTCGGTGGCTCCAAGATTTGCCGCGACTCGGTCAATTCGATCAAAGCCCTTCAAAGAAGAGTAGAGACCGACAGAGGGGGGAGAACCCCAATGTTGGGTCCAGACCACGAAATCATTTTCTACGAAAGCGAGACAAGTAATCTCGACAAACCACACGACGACGCCCTCCTAGTTTGTCTAGTATTGGGAGATATCGAACTCTCAAGGATAATGATTGACACAAAAAGTTCGGTAGATGTCCTCTTTTACTACGCGTTCAAAAAGATGGACTTCCACGACTCCGAGATCGTGGAAGAAAAGACACCACTAGTAGGTTTCGCTGGCGAAACGACGTACTCGATGGGCTCTGTCTTCGCCCCAGTAACCGCTGGAGGAGTTCGAAGAATGATGGAGTTCGTCATAGTAGATCGGCCAGCTCCCTATAACGCGATCCTAGGTCGACCATGGATATACGACATGAAATCGGTACCATCGACCTACCACCAATGCGTAAAATTCCCAACTCCCAAAGGGATCAAAACCATTTACGGAAGTCAAAAGATTTCCCGTCATTGCTACATGAACGGATACAAGCAGATCGAGAAATCCACTGCGTAGCAATTACAGAAAGAGGAGGAGCTCGCCACCATGCAGACCAAAAGGTCGAACGACCCAAGTCAAATGGGACCCCCAAAGGTGTTGGAATTATGTCCAGTAATCTCGGTACTGTCTCTAGAAAGTAAGAGTATGTCAATGATCAGACATAAGTCATATAATACTGGGGGTCATGATGGCTTGCTAGAGTCCGCTCATGATCTATAAGTCTTGGACTTATTGCCTTTATTATATGATCCCATATGGGTCACACGCCTAAGCTAACGGGAAAATACGAAGGAACGGTTTAGCAGAGGTACGGTAAAAGTGCTAGGCATTTACGGTACTTGGAGAGACTAAAGGGCCTGATTAAATCCAAGGGATTTAATCAGAACTGAGAATTGGGCCCAAAAGCCCATGAGAACTAAAGGGAGTTTTAATGAATAAAACTTGACCTAAAAGCTCTCTAATTCTTCAGCTGATTTGCGCCACCCACAGCCTCTCTCTGCGCCTCCTCTCCTGCTCGGTCTAGCAGCCATTTCCTTGTGAAGCGTGTGTGAGCCTTTGGAGGATTCATCTCTCGGTGTTTCTCTGATCTCTGACCTGTTCTATTCCTTCCGCTGCAACAAACAGGTAAAAGGTGAGATCATCTAATGTTTCTATTCAAGAGAACCTAGATCTGTATGTTTAGGTTGATATGAATCTGTAAATTGAATCAGGATCAACTAAACAATTCCTACAGTGGTATCAGATCCATTGGTTCTTAGGATTTCTTGTTTTAGATTCATGTTTAGGTTGTTTATTCTGTTTAGAAGTGTTTTTGAATCAATTACTGATAAGAGAAGACACTTAAGAAACTGAATTGAATCCTGAACAAACGTTTGAAATCGCAAAACCGAGCTATATGACTCGTTTTCTTGCGATCGGCCGAGAAGAGATCGATCGGCTTGGCCGGTTGGTTATCACGGCCGAGAGGTATGGCCGGTTCGATCGACCGCAAGGCAAGCGTCGCATGGATCCGTAAGGATCGCATGGACTGCGTCGTCCGATTGGATCGAAACGATCGTGGGCTTAGGCGGACGGAATGGATCGGATCGTCCGATCGTAGGATCGATCTCGATCGATCGTCGCGTCCTGCCCGTCCAGCTCACGTGCGTTGCGTCCCGATCACTCGGCGATCGTGGAAGCATCGTCCCGAGCGTCCCGAGCGTCCCGTCCGGCCATTGTCCCGAGAATCTCGATCTCGGATCGTCGTATGCGGCTTGCGGCTGGACGATTATTTGTCGACCGGTTAGGGTTTGACGAATGATGTTTCGGTACGGTTCGGTTTAGAATTTTAATCAAAATTGATTCGTTCTGGTTTAATAAACAGATTTTAATAATTTTATTAAATCTGGTTAAACCGGGATAAGAAATCCAATGTCGAAAGAAATATTGGATATAGTGCCTAAACCAGGAATTTCTAATTTGATTTGGTTGGACCAAATAAATTGAGAAATTCCGGTTTAGTAAATAACCGGTTGACAATTGTGGTCATCGTAGTAATTAAAATTTGGTTAGACCAATTTTAATGAACCAGACCGGTTATGTCAAATAATTGGACAATTGGGTCATGTCTTGGACATGGACCAATTCTTGGGCCTCGGGCCAAGAAGTTAAAACAATTGGGCCAATTATTTGAGTCTTTCTTCAGATCAATTTAAAATTTATTTTATAAATTATAAAGTCGATTTTAAATTAAAGTTTCCGAAATTTTGAAATTAGAAAGTTTCTTAAAATAGAAGTTTCTGGATTTGCGGGTTTTGGATTTTAAGAAATTTCTAAAGTTAGAAAGTTTCCGGTTTTAGAAAGTTTCCAATTTTAGAAAGTTTCCAAAAATAGTAGGTTTCCAAAAATAGAAAGTTTCCCGAAATAGTAATCTTCTATTTTGGGAATGAAATTTTAATAAACCTACGAACCTAAAATAATATCAAGCGTTGGATGTCTTGTCCAGGCTATGTCAGCTGTCGAAGCCCATTCAATTGTATTCATGGCCTTACAGTGTGAGGGTGTCTGCTTTTGCGTGGATAAGATGGTTTGTGATTCATAAATGTCATTGGGAGTCCCAGACATTAATGATTACATGACTGTATAGTCTGGTTTTCTTGACTGGGCCATCGGGAGTCCCGGGCCTTGAGACATCAGAGTGAATTGGGCCTCGGGCCCAGATTCACAACCAAGAGTTATATCACGGATATAATTAGCCGATATAGGGCTTACCGATATAAGCTAAGGTTGGGTGATGGCCAGTGGCCCACTTTGATCTTAGTTATATGTGGATCTTGGAATCATTGTATTCTATTGAGGGTAACTTATGTTATTGAATATAATGCGTGATTAATCATATTAAATTTAATACGAGATTAATCATATTGAACATATTAACTAAAATCCTTTTATCTTATATTTCAGTTATGACTAGCACAAACAATCAAAACACTTTCTCGATCCGGTCTGTCCTTAAGATGGACAAGCTGAACGGATCAAATTTCTTGACTTGGTCGCGGAACCTGAGGCTAGTCCTCAGACAGGAGAGAAAGGACTATGTCCTTGAGAGAGCTCTCCCCGTGAGGATCGGGTCCAATGCTTCACATGCAGTATATGATGCTTGGAATAAGCATTATAATGATGCGGTAGATGTGCGTGGTCTGATATTGGCTACCATGGACTCAGACTTGCGGAAGCAATATGAGAACATGGAGTCGCCAATAGAGATGATCAGCAGCCTGAAATTGAAATTTCAGGAGCAGATAAGAGTGGAGAGATACCGGTTGGTTAAGTCTCTTACTGGCTGCAAGCTACCAAATGATAATCCAGTGAGTCCTCATGTCAGTAAAATGATGGGTTACATTGATAACCTGAGGAAACTGGATTATCCAGTTAGCCAAGAGTTGGCAACTGAGATCATTCTGCAGTCACTGCCGTCAAGCTATGATAAGTTCAGAAGGAACTATATCAAGAAAGGCTTAACGAAGACGCTGACTGAACTGCATGATATGCTCAAGACAGTTGAGCCAAACGTGAAGAGTACCCTGTACAATCTCATGAATGAGAAGGGTAGGTTTACTGCTGACAAGGGTGAAGACAAAGTTGTCCAGATTTTGAATCATGGCAAGCGTGTGTACTCTGAGCCCGAGTCAGATACCTCTTGCGTTGGTAAGTGCTGCTACTGTAAGGAGACAGGGCATTGGAAGAGAAATTGCATTAAATTCATGGAAGATGATGAGGAGTTAAAGTCGATGTATGAGACTACTTCCTCAGGTATTCATGTTATTACTTCAAGTTCTACCTTAAAGGTATTGGATACTGTTTGTGGCACTGATATTTGTGATAATATGCAGAGCCTAAGCAACAGTAGAACGTCCTTAAAAGGTATTGGATACTGGTTGTGGCACTGATATTTGTGATAATATGCAGAGCCTAAGCAACAGTAGAACGTTGAAGGAAGGGCAAGTGAAATTACATGTCTGGAAGGAGCTTGGGATGCTGCCTCAGCCGTAGGGTTTTCACTTATAGATCCCTTTTAGGCTTGGTTTTGTATTAAGTAATTGCTACAATGTACCTGCTTTAAGCAGAATTGTCTTTCATTTTCTTGTAAGAATTTGAATGTTTTTCATTTTGATAAAAGACAAGTTTTGTTCTTTTGATCTTAATGAAATATTAATTGTAGCACCATATTCATGGAATGGGTTTTATATCTTAAACCAAAGAGTGCCTAAATGTAACATAAATACCGAATTGGTTTAAATCTGATGAATTAAACCTGATTTTTCTTGGCATAAAGTCTTGGTCACATAGAGTAAGTCGGATTCAGAAATCCCATAGTCATGGACTGTTGGGCTCATTTGATAAAATATCTTATGAGACTTGAATTCTGTTTAGTGGACCAAAAAGAAAAAAAAAGGACCTATCTTAGCCGAGCTAGAGAAAGGCCCAAAGGCTTATTGGACATAGAACATACTGATGTATGTGGCCCAATGAGCAGTAATGCCAGAGAAAATTTCCTGTACTTCATTGTCTCTACTGATTACTTCAGTGAGTGTGACTGTGTTCATTTGATGAGACACAAGTCGGAATTCTTTGACATGGTCGAAAGAGTTCCAGAATGAAGTATAGGATCTGAATGACAAAAGTATTAAGACTCTGGATTAAATCACGAGTGAGAATACTTAAGTCATTGATTGTGTGATCATCTTAATGAGTGTGAAATCGTTTCACAGCTCATTTCTCCTGAAAACCTGAAGGTGTTTCTGTGAGAAAGAATCAGATCTTATTAGAAATGATTAAAGATGAGTCACACGAATCTTCCATGATATTATTTAAGAATAACGCTCTAAAATATCTAAGTTTACGCTGAAATAGTTCCACAAATATCAGTTGAAAGACACCACGTTAATGTGGATTGGAATCGATCCAAATTTGTCTTTACTGAGTATTTGTAGTTGTGCTACTTCGCTGGTTGTCCTAGAGAAACTAAGGCTTGTTACTTTTACGTCCAATCTGTTTTCTAAGAAGGGAAGTTATTTTCCAAGAAGAACAGTGGGAGTAAAAGTATAACTCGAAGTTTTCTCAGGGAAACCAAGGCTCGGTACTTTTACGACCATTCTGTTTTCTAAGAAGGAAATTACTTTCCAAGAAGAACAGTGGGAGTAAAAGTACAACTCGAAGAAATTCGAGAAATACAGGAGGCTGCTTAACCTATTGAGGGAGAGCAGCGGAAGGATTTACAGACTTCTGTAGAATCTACACCTGTGGAGCCTGAAGTTCGCAGATATGAAAGAATCAGTCACTAATCCGAGAGTGAATTCTCGTCATTAGTTCAGCCTGATGATCATTGAATGTTCGCATGATCTGATGATCATTGAAAGCGACAAATCTGCGAAATCCTAGGAAGCGAAAGTGAGCCCAGACTCCGAAGAATTACATTTTGTGTAAGTTGGCTTCATCGATCCATTCATGGATGGAAGCAAACATATCGGAGTTGGAATCTTCGTTCTGTTGAAGTAGTCAAGGTTTTGACTTGAACAGGAACGAAGCGGAACTGTGTGTTTACTAATAGATTAGTGGGAGCGATATTGCATTTCTCATAGTGTATGTCGATGACATACTGATTCTCGGATATAACGTCCCAACGCTGTAGTCGGTAAAGGACTAGCTTGGGAGTAGGTTTAATGAATGACATGGGTAAAGCCACGTAGTTCTTGGATTTTGGATCCAGAGATAGAGATCCAAATGAGCTGGTAGGATAAAGTCAGGATTCTTAAATTGACAAAGTCCTACACGTTTTGAGCAATCCAAGAAGGGTTTTATGCCAATGTCACATGGCATTAAGTTAAGCAAGATACAGTATCCTACGATAACTGCTGAGCTTAAATGCATGGATGAGATTCCATATGCGTCGGCAATTGGATCTATCATGTATGCCATGAAACGTACTTGTTTGATGTTGCTTTAATGTTAAGCAAGACAAGTAAAGACCAGTCAAATCCAGCAAAGAATCACTGGATTGCCGTAAAGAATATCCTAAAGTATTTTAGGAATACTAAGGATAAGTTCTAGAGTTACGGAGAAAGTGAGGTGCTACGAGTCGGTAGAGTTTGAAAGGCAAGTTTCCAATAGACAAAGATGATTTCCGATCACAGTCCGGTTATATCTTGTGTCTATCTGGCGGTGCAAGGCACTGTTGCTGACTCAATGACTTAAGCTGAACATTTCGCAACTTGGGAAGTGGCGAAAGAGGTTGTTTGGAAAGAAGAGTTCGTCACTGAACTTGATGTGATTCCCAGCATAGATGAGACTAGCTGCACATCAGAGGTCCAAACACCTTGAGGATAGGTATAACCTATTCCGTAAGATAAATGACAGAGATGTTAAGTAGATCAGCAAGTTTCAACGAATGAGAACGTTGCTAATCTATTAACGAAGCCACTCCTTAGGCCTAAGCACGAGTCGCGGACTGTTGCTGTAGGATAAGTGAAATTAAGATGTAGTCTTAATTTCAGTGGGAGTTATTAAAGGGCTTTATTTAGTTATTGAATATGTTCTTGAAATAACATTTAAGATGTTTAATGAAATTATTATTTCAAGATTATTTTAACTGTGATGAAATAATCGTTCCAAAGTGATATAAACCATTTTATAGGTCATCGAAGTAAATGACTTGATCTTGAGTCATCGAAGTCATTTAGCTTGATCATGAGACCCTATATTTGATAAATGTTTTATATCATCCTGTCCCTAGTCGAAGGTTGTTGAAACTGGAACACCAACAACCGTGTGAGATTGGATTGGTACGTGACTTATGACAAAGTCTCAATGTGTCATAGATGCGCGGCATCAAAGTCAGTACATAGGTGTATGTTGGGAACATACGACCGGACAAGACCCGCTTATAAGAACTCTTCAGGATATTTATATCTGTGTCATAAGAGATTCTTACTACGACTATAGAGTATAGTCCTTTGACCTGAGTTCACATGCATGTGACTGCACATGGACTGGTGTACTTTGATCATTGTCTAACGCTATCGTTCTGCGATAGCTATAAGGACCTTGTTTGGGTAC
The DNA here is from genome assembly GCA_030180135.1 of Orychophragmus violaceus. Taxonomy (NCBI): domain Eukaryota; kingdom Viridiplantae; phylum Streptophyta; class Magnoliopsida; order Brassicales; family Brassicaceae; genus Orychophragmus; species Orychophragmus violaceus. The sequence continues at coordinate 41,615,752 of CM058234.1, read as the reverse complement.
ATCATGAAATGAGTAGTTTACAGTGATGGAACAAGATGGGATTTGTCCCTCCAATATAAATGGAGTGAATATCTCTAGGCCAATCGGAGATTTGAATACTGGAAAACGCATGGCCATGCTCAAACGGACTTTCCCGAGTCGTTTGGATTGTCAGTATCAAATCAGAGTCCGATGAACAAGATTAGGCTTTATAAGGATGACACTAATCTTGCCTTATGACTAATCGAGATATTGAGACAAAAGGATTATGAATACAGAGAGATTCCAGTACAAGTGGGAGATTGTTGGAATTGTGTCCAGTAATCTCGGTACTGTCTCTAGAAAGTAAGAGTATGTCAATGATCAGACATAAGTCATATAATACTGGGGGTCATGATGGCTTGCTAGAGTCCGCTCATGATCTATAAGTCTTGGACTTATTGCCTTTATTATATGATCCCATATGGGTCACACGCCTAAGCTAACGGGAAAATACGAAGGAACGGTTTAGCAGAGGTACGGTAAAAGTGCTAGGCATTTACGGTACTTGGAGAGACTAAAGGGCCTGATTAAATCCAAGGGATTTAATCAGAACTGAGAATTGGGCCCAAAAGCCCATGAGAACTAAAGGGAGTTTTAATGAATAAAACTTGACCTAAAAGCTCTCTAATTCTTCAGCTGATTTGCGCCACCCACAGCCTCTCTCTGCGCCTCCTCTCCTGCTCGGTCTAGCAGCCATTTCCTTGTGAAGCGTGTGTGAGCCTTTGGAGGATTCATCTCTCGGTGTTTCTCTGATCTCTGACCTGTTCTATTCCTTCCGCTGCAACAAACAGGTAAAAGGTGAGATCATCTAATGTTTCTATTCAAGAGAACCTAGATCTGTATGTTTAGGTTGATATGAATCTGTAAATTGAATCAGGATCAACTAAACAATTCCTACAAAAGGACCTCAAGACTCAGGTCTGCATAGACGATGCTCATCCCGAAAGACTCGTTGGCATCGGAATCGACCTATCAGAGCCAGTTAAAAATGAACTGGTCTCTTTTCTCAAACAGAACGTCGACTCCTTCGCCTGGTCTTCAGCAGACATGAAAGGGATCAACATCGATGTAACCAGCCACGAGCTGAATGTCGATCCAACCTACAAACCGGTAAGACAAAAGCGTCGAAAACTAGGCCCTGAGCGGGCCAAAGCTGTCAATGATGAGGTCGATCGGTTATTAAAAATCGGATCGATCAGAGAGGTCAAGTACCCCGACTGGCTTGCCAATCCCGTAGTGGTTAAGAAAAAGAATGGGAAGTGGAGAGTCTGTGTAGATTTCACGGATCTCAACAAAGCATATCCAAAGGACAGCTTCCCACTCCCGCACATCGACCGACTGGTCGAGGCTACCGTCGGACATCAGCTACTACCTTTTATGGATGCGTTCTCAGGGTACAATCAAATATTGATGAACCCTGAAGACCAAGAAAAGACTTCGTTCATAACTGATCGAGGCACGTACTGCTATAAAGTCATGCCCTTCGGACTAAAAAACGCAGGAGCAACTTACCAACGCCTCGTCAACAAGATGTTTTCGGGACTCCTAGGCAAAACCATGGAGGTCTACATCGACGATATGCTGGTCAAATCCTCCAGGTATGAGGATCACATCCACCAAATAAAAGAATGTTTTACCATTCTCAATAAATACGGGATGAAACTCAACCCAGCAAAGTGTACCTTCGGGGTTCCCTCAGGAAAATTCCTTGGTTACCTAGTGACCGAAAGAGGGATCGAAGCGAACCCCAAACAGATCGCAACGTTCATAGAGATGAATTCTCCCAGAACAACGCGAGAAGTCCAGCGCCTGACCGGCAAAATAGCTGCTCTGAATCGCTTCATCTCAAGGTCGACTGATAAATGTCTACCCTTCTATCACTTGCTCAAAGCAAACAAGAAGTTCCTCTGGGACGAAAAGTGCGAAGAAGCGTTCGCTCAGCTCAAAGCTTACTTAAGCGAACCACCTATACTGGTGAAACCAGTAGAAGGAGAACCCCTTTACCTCTACTTAGCTGTCTCGACGGCAGCAGTGAGTGGAGTCCTGGTTCGCGAGGAACAAAACGAGCAATGGCCGGTGTATTACATCAGTAAGACCTTGATCGACGCCGAAACCAGATACCCCGCCATGGAAAGACTCGCCTTAGCGCTAGTAAAAACGGCTCGGAAACTCCGACCGTACTTTCAATCGCACTCGATCATAGTGATGACCTCTCAGCCGCTGAGAACCATCCTTCACAGTCCAAGCCAGTCAGGTCGATTGGTCAAATGGGCTATCAAACTTAGCGAGTACCACATAGAATACAAAGCTCGAACGTGCCTAAAAGCACAAGTACTGGCAGATTTCGTAATCGAGCTCCCTCCGACTATAGAACTCGACCCGACCTCGGCCAAAAAATGGAAACTCTACGTCGATGGAGCTTCCTCGAGGCAAGGATCCGGAGTCGGAGTAAAGCTAGTCTCCCCAACGGGCGAAGTACTAGAACAATCGTTCAGACTGGGCTTCGCCGCATCGAATAACGAAGCAGAATACGAAGCGTTAATAGCCGGGCTCAGACTCGCGATAGCAATAGGAGCCCGGGAAGTAAACGCCTTCAGCGATTCCCAACTGGTCACGAGCCAATATCACGGCGACTACGAGGCCAAAGACGAACGGATGGAAGCATACCTACGGGTAGTCCATACACTGGCCGAACAGATCAAATTCTTTGATCTAACACGAATCCCACGAGGGAAAAACACTGCAGCCGATGCCCTAGCCGCATTAGCATCGACATCAGATCCTAACCTCAAAAGGATCATACCAGTCGAGGGGATAGAAAACCAAGCATCGACATAGCCCTCAAAGCTCTGTCCTTGAAAGAAGACGGGCCCGCCATGAAGGACGATGTCAAGCACAAACAATGTCCTGGGATCACCAGTAACGACATCATCGAGATTGATGATGACCTCGATCCTAGAAATGCCGTGTACGTCGCGAACGTCCCCGACGGACCAATTCAAACCGCATCCACTAGTCAGGGACCTGAGCCTAACAACGACGAAGATTGGAGAGCTCCGATCATTCGATACATCACAAACGGCGAAGTTCCCGATGACAAATGGGAGGCGCGGAAACTTAAAACACAGAGTGCAAGGTACTGTGTCACGCAAGGAGAGCTCTTTAAAAGGAGCCTCTCCGGACCTTATCTTAAATGCCTTGACAAAAAGCAAGCCCTAGCCGTGATTACACAAACACATGACGGATCCTGCGGAAGCCATTCAGGAGGACGAGCATTGGCCGTGCGAATCAAAAGGCAAGGTTACTATTGGCCGACAATGGCCACCGAATGCGAGTCCTTCTCCAACAAGTGCAACAAATGCCAAAAGCATACTCCAATTATCCACGAAGCGTCGGAGAAACTCTCCTCTATCTCATCACCATACCCATTCATACGATGGGGAATGGACATTGTGGGACCGCTAGTCGCATCCGGCAAAAAGAAAGCTACCCACCTATTGGTGATGACGGACTACTTCACCAAGTGGGTTGAAGCAGAGTCATACCAAAAAGTTAAGGACGTTCACGTTAAGGAGTTCGTCTGGCGAAACATCGTTTGCCGACATGGACTACCCCACGAGATCGTCACCGATAACGGATCTCAGTTCATATCAAACACGTTCAAAGAGTTCTGCAGAACTTAGAACATAAAGCTGACTTACTCAACGCTATCCCCAAGGAAACGGGCTAGCAGAAGCAGCTAACAAAGCAATTATGAACGGTCTCAAGAAAAGACTCAACGAGTGCAAAACAATCTGGAGCGACGAGCTCCCGGCCGTACTATGGGCTTATCGAACTACCCCCCGCAAATCTACCGGCGAGACTCCATTCTCGCTGGCTTATGGGATCGAGTCGGTAGTACCAGCCGAAATCCTCGTGTCAAGCATCTGCAAGGAAGAATGCCCACGACAAGAGGAACTTAATAACAAGATGATAACTGACGAGCTCGATCTCGTCGACGAAAGGAGGAACCTCGCACTAGCTCGAATCCAGAACTACCAACAAGCCGTAGCTCGTTACTACGATTCCAAGATCAAAACTCGAAGGTTTCAAGTAGGAGAGCTCGTCTTACGGAAAGTGTTCGACCATAAAAAGGAAGACCACACTGGGAAGTTAGGAGCAAAGTGGGAAGGTCCTTACCAGGTCACCGATGTTGTAAAGGACGGGGTCTACCGACTCAAGTCGGTGAAAACCCAAAAACCTGAACTACGACCTTGGAACATCATCAACCTCAAAAAGTACTTCCACTAGGAGTACGACAACATAATCGAACTACGAAATGGCTTGATCCCCTTAAATGGGTACGTAGGCAGCTCGACTTCGAGCGCAGCCGCCCCCCCCCCCCCCCCCCCCCCCAATACAAAGCTCTTACCGAGCTCAACAACTTCAAACGAAGTCATACTAGCTTATATTTGTGAAATCAAAATAAGTCTCTCAATCAAGGTCTCTTTCTGTCGTAAAAGTTAGAGTCATTGCGAAATGCTTCGCCATTTACATTCTACAAAGTGATATGAAATTATCTCTTCAGAAGCTAAAGTGATATGAAATTATCTCTTCAAAAGCTAAAGTGATATGAAATTATCTCTTCCAAAACAAAAGATATTAAGTTATCCTTTTCGAGCGACCTGAAATGGCCTCCCCTAAAACCAAGTGATATGAAATTATCTCTTCAAAAAGGTGATATGAAATTATCTCTTCAAAAGACAAGTGATATGAAATTATCCCTGCCGAGTGACCTGAAACGGCCTCCCCCGAAATCAAGTGATATGAAATTATCCCTTCCAAACGACCTTAAACAGTCCCTTCTAATATAAGTGATATGAAATTGTCTCTTCATACAAGCGACCTGAAACGGTCCCTCCCAACCAGAACGATCCGAAATGATCGTCCCATAATAAGCGACCTGAAACGGTCCCGTCAAACCAGAACGTATACCGCCCATTAACCTCGACTCGTCGAAATTAATGGGCTGGGGGGCTATTTTTGGTGCTGGATTTCCCTCCAAGAAATCCGGCCCGTTAACAAATAAGACAAAGGCCCATAGTTATGAGCCCGCTCCAATATCAAGACAGAGAGAGATCGACCGTTGTCCTCTGTTGGGCCTATACGATTGACTTCTTGACAAGGCCCAAGCAATGCCGAAGTGAGAAGCGATCGAGCTCGAGCTCGGCAGGAGACGACGTGGAGATAGAGCAACCCGGTCTTCGTCAGTTCAACTGATTGCCGCAAATCTCGTAGATCGTTATGACGGCGAGGCCGAAATATCGGAACAAGAAGATCAAAGTCGAGACTATTTAAAGAAGAAGTAGCGATTCATTCAAGATATTCCAACCCTAGCTAAGAACACTTCGACTAGATAGCTCGATTTCATACTTTGTACTCTCTTTTCGATTGTGTTTGTTCTATCTCGACGATCAATCTCAATAAAGTCTTTGATTCATAGGAAACTATACCATTTCTATATCCTAAAGTCCAAATCCACGAATACAAATTCTTAGTGTGAATCCCGGATCTCACAATTGTGATTAGTGATGTAGGCTCCCACTTCATCAACAAACTATTTGAGAGCCTTTTGAAGAAGTACAGGGTAAATCATAAGGTTGCAACGCCATATCATCCTTAAACAAGCGGCAAGTTGAAGTGTCCAATAGGCAAATAAAGGCTATCTTGGAGAAGAATGTTGGAGCCTCAAGGAAAGATTGGTCCAAGAAGCTTGATGATGCATTATGGGCATATAGGACAGCTTTCAAGACTCCGTTGGGCACTACATCGTTCAATATGTTGTATGGGAAGTCATGTCATTTGCCGGTTGAGGTTGAGTATAAAGCTTTGTGAGCTGTTAAGTTGTTGAACTTCGACATTAAGACCGCAAGTGAGAAAAGATTGATTCAGCTGAACGAGCTAGATGAGATAAGGCTTAAAGCTTTTGAGAGCTCAAAGATCTACAAGGAGAGAACCAAACTCTTCCATGACAAGCTCATCTTGAAGAAATAGTTCAAAGAAGGGGATCTTGTGTTGCTGTTCAACTCCCGGTTGAAGCTTTTTCCCGGGAAGCTCAAGTCTAGAAGGTCGGGTCCGTTCAAGGTGAAGGAAGTGAGGCCGTATGGAGCTGTTGTGCTTTGGGGAAAATCCGATGAAGAGTTCACGGTTAATGGTCAAAGGCTCAAGCACTACTCAGCTTCCGATGCTATTGAAGAAGAGACTTCGGTTCCGCTCTCTAGCCCTCCCTCTGCCTAAAAACCCGGTTTGAACAGTCGAGCTTAACGACTTTAAACAAAAGCGCACTTGGGAGACATTCCCATGTTTATCCATGTACATATGCTGCTTTTCTTGTTATTTTTGATGTTTTGCTTGAGTTTTATCAGGTTTTGGACTTTAAGAGAAGTTGTGGACTCATTGGGGTTAAGCAAAGACCATAGGAATGGAGGAAAGACATACATGGGGTCGATATCGGCGTGAATATCGGTGGCCAGGCCGATACGAAATTTCGAAAAAATATTCCGAGACTTCATATCGACGTCCGTATCGGCTGGCCAGGCCGATACGGAGTTTCGGGAGAAAAACCGAGAGTCTGTATCGGCATCCGTATCGGTTGGTCAGACCGATACGGATTTCCCAGAAATTAATCTGAAGGTTGATATCGGTCTCCGTTTCGGTTGGCCAAGCCGATACGGATTTGGGCAATTTAATCCGAGACTCGATATCGGTCTCAGTATCGGTTGGCTAGGCCGATACGGATTTTCGGAGAAGAACGATATCGGTCACTGTATCGGCTGGCCAGACCGATACAGGGTGCAACATTTAAAACCGAGAGTCAATATCGGCTGGCGTATCGGTTGGCCAGGCCGATACGCCCCTTCGCCCAGGTAAGTCATCTCGACTCTAAACCGATTCCAAACCGGTTTTATCCGGATTTTGACCCAAAATCGATTTAATGAACCGATTTCTCTCTTGTTTTCTCCTCCAAGTCGCGACTCTCTCTCTCTTTTCACTCACTCTTGCGATTTCAACAAGGAATTTTCAAAGAACTTCAAACTCTTCAATCTCCATCAATTCTCAATCGATTTCAGTGTTTTAATGCTCAAAACTCGTCATTTTTAAAGCTCTATCACCTGCAATCTCTGTTTTCTTCTATCTCTCTCAATTTCGGGTTGCACCAAAGAGTTCATATTTTTCAAACTCGAAATCGTTGGTTGCCGATTGTTGTATAGGCTTAGAAACCTTTGCTAGACTGTTTCTAGATGATTACCCAAATCAATTACACCCTAGGATTGCTTGAATTTGATTTTTGGAAATTAGGGTTCTTGAGAAAATGTGGATTTTGGAAATTTTGGGGTAAACTCGAATTGATGGTTTCTAATGGTGCAATTGATAGTTTCTAGCTTGTAGGAGTGAGACTACTTGATTTGGTTGAATTTTGTTTCACAAAATTTTCAAAAATTGCTTGTTAGAAGTCTTTTACAAAGTGAAAATGAGTTTGGTGATGCTTTGAAGTTAAATGAGTGATTGATTATGTATTTGAATGCTTGTGAGAAGTTTATATGAAGTTTGACAACTTGTGTGATTATTCAAATTGCAAAATTCCACTTTTTAAGTTGGTTGTCAATGTGTTTAATCTTGGAGATGAGTGAAGTGTCTTGCGATGTGTATGTGTGTCTCTTAATGCTATTGTGGCCTTGTGCTTTCATTGATCTATTGCATTGCTTGAGAAATATATGTGCTATGAAGTTGAACTTTAAACTAATGCACATCTAAGCTTTGTTGTTTTGTAGGACAATGACTAAATCACGCGCCAACCCAAAACCAAAAGCAAAAGAATCGGAACAAGATGTGGGGACTTCCTCAAAAGGAAAGGGGATAGCTGTTGAGGAAGTAGCTCCAGAGATCACAGGGAAAGTGATTGAGGCGTCACCAATGCAATATACTCCTTCTGAGATCTTTGACAAGCGGGAGAAGATACCGTTTTGGCCAACACGGTATCCTCACGTCCCAACCCTTACAGCTCTTGGACTGCTAGAAGACTACGATAAGATTGTGGAAAACATGGGACTCAAGACCTTCTTCACCGTCTCCAGTGATGGCTATCAGAGCTCAGCCTGCCAGTTCCTTGCAACTATGAAAGCAACAGTCAACCTGAGAAAGGCAGCCTTGAGAGGAGAAGTGAGCCGTGGAAAGATAGATTTCATGATGGGCAGGAAGAAGTACTCTATGACCTTTGAGGAGATAAGTTCAATCTTCGGTTTTGAGGAGAATGGTGCTCAGCTAGGTTCTTCCATTTCCATTGACAAGGAAGAACTCCAGGATTTGTGGTTCATGATAGCCATTGGGCCGTATAAGGTAGGGGGAATGAAATCTGCGAGGATCCGGCACCCGGCTATTCGGTACGTGCACAAGGCACTAGCCCACACTCTGTTTGCTAGAAAAGAGACGGGCCAAGTCACAGAAATGGAGATGAAGCTTCTGTACATCGGATTACAGCCACTTCTGCTCACATTTCCCAACGGCAAGACCATACCACCCGTTGAGCGCCCACCGAGCTTCACAGCCATTCTAGTAGATCAGTTTGCGATTCACCGAGATTGGGCAACTTCTGTCAAGGATTCTGACCCCAAGTTCACCATGGGTGGGTTAATCACGCCTTTGCTTAAAGCAAAGAAGATAAAGCTGGAAGGAAGTTTGGGGGAGAAGACATTTGGCCAGCCTACGCCGGTAGCATGGTTGGACGAACCTCAGTTGATCAGGACCCATTATCTAGGCTCCAAATCGCCTCCGGGTCGTTACCTCTTCAGGATGTGTTCAGACACACAATATGAAGAGAAGTTTCTGCTTCCAAACCCCGCCATCACCAGCTTTACCAACCGGGGTAATATCAGGTTTCTACCAGGGATGGAGCACCAATTCGAGCCTCGCAGACCGCAGAGAGCACCTGCAGCCGGTTCAGATTCTTCCGACGCACCAGCTGGGGTGTATGGGCTGCATAGGTACTACATAGAGCCATTGGATAACCCGATCGCGAACAAGACAGTCAGTGCACTGAGGGACCAGAACAGGGACCTTCAAAGGCAGAGTAAATGGCACGGAAGGAACATCAAGAAGATGGCTACCTGCTTGAAGAAAGTCACCAAGGTTCTGAAGATGATCGTGGGGAAGAAGGATAAGAGTGGTGCTACGGGACAGACTTCCACATCCCGAGAGGCTCAGGCTGGTTTGGACGAGGAGCTACGGGCAGCGACTGAGGAAGTGATCGGTGAAGCCGATGATCTGGTTGAGCAGACAGAGTTAGAGCAGGGGAGGTACTCAGTTGCTGGACATGAGACGGGAGGAGCTTCGCGCATGGCTCCCGATTCCTACTACGAGCCTCACTGCCACTCCGCACGAGAGGACAGAAGGCGAAAGAGAAGAGCCATGAGGACACCGTCCTGCTCCTCATCCAACCCAACATACTCCATGGGGGAATCATCACCCCCATCATTCCACAACTAGCAAGGTAACACTCCATCTTTGTACATACTTTTTCTTCTTTTCTTTGTTTACATTTTGTGTGTTTTCGGTCTCTTCTCCTTTCATACATCACACAAGGGACCGTGTGATTTAAGTTTGGGGGAGAGACCAGTTGCTAATCATGTTTTCCTTTGATCTTATTTTCATCTTTGAGTCTCATGCATTGCATCTAAGGCATAGAAAAACAAAAAAAAAATCGAAAAAATTTGAAAAATTTTCACAAAAAGAAAGCATCTTAGGATTGAGTCTAGTTGCATCATATAGTATGTTTTTGCATAGGGAGCAATGATTTAATTTCCTTGTAAAGTTTAAGCGAGTAAAAACTTGTTTCATACACTAGCTATGCTTGATAGATCACACTAAGGTTTTAACCCGAGAATTGCTTGAAAGCTAGAACGAACCCTACTTGGATAGCTTGCTTTGAACCTTGATTTGATGCTGAAACTTGTTGTGATTTGAAGCTAGCTCCATCTAAGTGAGAGCTTTAATTGAATCATCTAATTATCCTTGTTCATGCTTTGTGTGATAAACTCATGGGTACCCCAAAATATTCGAGCATTCTTATCCTTTCTACCCCTCTCTACTTGCTCGAATAGATTTCCACACCTTTCACCACCCTTATTTCAAACCCCAAACACTATATTGAGTGGTAGGCCTATTTGGAACGAGCTCGGTAAAAAGTGTTGAGTATGAGGCGACTAGGAGAGATTTCCATTGTAGATGCAAGCTCAACATCTTTAGCTTTGCAATAGGTTTTGATCTAAGTTTGGGGGAGGATTTGGGAAATGGAAAAGAGGGAAAGAAAAGAAAGAAGTTTGAATGGGATCAAAAGTTGTTTGGTAAAAGTGTTAAGAATGAAAGCTCTTATGAATTTTGGAAAAAGAATAGTGTCTCAAGTTTTTAAAATGAAAAGAAGCCAAAGGCTCACCAAAAGAAAGTTTGTGAAAAAGAGACCAAAGAAAAGAAAAGTTTTGAGCTAAGTTGAAAAGAGAGAATTTACCACTGTTTTCAAGTATTTTGAATGACCCTTGGGGATTTCTGGAAAAGGTTTTGATGGTGAAAGAAGAATAAGGCAAGAATAGCCTTGATCAAAAGGGTAGTTTTCATTTAGGTGGGCTAGACTAGGAGAAGAAGCTCTTGGTGTTTGGGTAGATGGGAATCTATCCTAGTATGCGCCAATTGCCTCTAACTCTTAGCATTTTACTAAAGCTTGTTCATACTTCTTCCGAGAGAACCTAAATGATTGTGGAGAAGCCTTTCTTTCAGTTGAGACCATTTTTGTCTCAAAACCTTGTCCCTTAAGCCAAATGAGTTTGATCACATTGCTTTGAACAAGATTCACTCGAAAAAACCTAATGAATGTTAAGGAGCTAGTGGATTTGAATGCTTGTGTAGGTTGAGGATTAAGCTAGAAGTATTGTCTTGATGAGTATGGCTATATCCTTGGAGTAAGCTTTTCTCAGTTTCACCTTAGTTGTATAGACTTGAAATGAAGTTTGAAACTTGGTTAAACCTTTGGATATGAGCTCCGACCTTCAAACCTTTCTCCCAACTTGCCTTGTTAATCTTATGCTTGCTTGTGGACAAGCAAAGGTTTAAGTTTGGGGGAATTGATATACTTGAGTTTTCATGCATCTAGGATAGTGTTTAGCTCATGTTTTGATCTCATTCAGCATCCATTCTTGTCATCTTTCTTGTCCTTTGTCTCATTTAGAGTCTAGGAGCATTTAGAATTAGAATTTAGCATTTTAGGTTGCATTTGGAATGTTCTTATGTTTTTGTAGGTAATTTGGAGTACAAGGAGAAAAGGTGAGCCAAGGAGTGGAGTTTGGAGCTCAAAGGATGAAGAAATACAGCAGGAAGTCCATATCGGCCACCATATCGGTTGGGGTGGCCGATACACACTCTTGAAGGAAAATCCGAGGACTCATATCGGCATGTATATCGGCCAAGCAAGCCGATACAGCTCCTCGACCAAAACCCAAGAGGCCATATCGGGGAAAATATCGACCAGTAGACCGATATGGACTCTCGGATTAATTCTGGGAATTCAATATCGGTTGGCGTATCGGTTTAGCCAACCGATACGCACCTTCGACAATTAAATCCGAGAGTTCATATCGGCCATCATATCGGTTGGATGGCCGATACAGAACCCAAAATCTGTCTTGGATCCGGGTCAACACCCGGTTTATTCCGGTTTGACCCGGTTCGTTCCCCTTTACTATTTAAAGCCAAAAACCTGATTTTTGTTGTCTCTTAAGCTTGTTTTTGATTCTAAAACCCTTTTGTAAGAACAAGTTTGATTCTTGATTAAATCTAAGTACTTCTTTTGAGATTTCTTCTTTTAATCTATCTATTCTCTCTAATCACTAATGATTAACACTATCTCCTTGGGTTTTGTTGATCACATGATGATTAGTGAGTAGTTTCTGATAGAGTTTATGGGTTAGGTAGGATTAGGTTGATTAGGGATGATTAAGGGATGTCTAATGTTTAATCTGTCTTAAATCTCTTCTATCTAAGTGTGCTTAATGCCTAGTTAGCCTTGATCATGTTGACTAGGATGTTTAGAATTTCGTGCCCACCATGTGTTCGATGAAATTCCAGTTTTAGCTTAGATAGGATTTTCACATTCTAGCACATGAAAATGGATGTCTAGAGTGTTTATTGGCTATTTGGAACTTGATTGAATGCTTGCTTGATCTTAATTCACAAATGAGAGTTTGTTCTTGGATTAGGATTAGGTAAAGAGATTTGCTCTAAGAGATTAGGCTAATCAACTTGTTGTGTTCTTTGCTAGGAGGTTGGTTTTTATTTGAAGCTTGATTAGCATCCCGAGATCATCCCAAATCTCCCATTCCATTGACCTATGCCTATAAACCTTATCTTTAATCTTGATTGTCTAGTTGGTTAATTGCTTGCTTGATTTGTTTGTTTTCTTTCACTAGTTTGAATTGTTTGCTTATTTGAATTGCTATTAGGTTGTTAGAACTTCACTTAAAACTTGAGTGCTTGACTTAATTGGTTTAGTGAATTCTCTTTGATTCTATCTACTTCCAATTGGTTCGATACCTCTTGCTACAACGATAAGCAAGAGGAATTGATTCCTCTAAAGGATAGTAAAATCCTAGTATCATAGATCAACTTCCAAATAACAGAAAATACTCCAATGTCAGCACATTCGTGCGGATCGATCACCTAGAGTGTTCCACAATTAAAAATAATATTTTTAAACTATCTGTAATCGCTCGCTACTGTAAACTAATGAAGATGAAGGATATTTTGATTTAGAGTGTTGCAAGTGGAACAAAACAATACGAATAGATACAAAATGGTTTCTTACGTTTTAATGCTAAATGCCAAAAAAATGCAACCATCTACAAATATAATGTTTGCAGCGGATGTAGCAAACAAACCAATTAACATCTAAAATTACAATTAACATAGTTTTATTATAAATTTAATGCCCCTAAATGCGTATAGGACAATCACTTAGTATCTCTATACACTATAAACTAGAGGATCAAGCAAATCTTATTGTTCTCAAACTTACCATATATAGATGCATTCACATTGGAAGCCTTAACTGACCAACGGCTCTTTTTTCCAAACTGCTGCATTTTGATGATCAAAACCACGAATCTGGATGTCTTTATTCACCATGGGTTCAAGCCAAAGATATCAAAACTCAAGCATCGTCACAACTTACCAATTTCGGTTTATTTGCCATAAAGTTTCCAATGGCTAGTTTTATTTAATTCCTGCGATTTTTTTCTTCATCGCTGCTTATTAGCAGTGTACTTGAGCAACTATATATGCCCCCTTTTGTTCTCTTTTCAAATCACCTTTCGATCTTTTCATAATTAATCTAAGTATTTTTTTTTTTCAAAGTGTTTGTTCTTTGTGAGAGAGAGAGAGAGAGAGAGAGAGAGAGAGAGAGAGAGAGAGAGAGAGAGAGAGAGAGAGAGAGAGAGAGAGAGAGAGAGAGAGAGAGAGAGAGAGAGAGAGAGAGAGAGAGAGAGAGAGAGAGAGAGAGAGAGAGAGAGAGAGAGAGAGAGAGAGAGAGTTAATCCTTCTTAAAGTTTAGTGAGTGATGCACCACACTTTTAGAAGTTTTGATTCAAACTATTTTGAGTGATTTATATATTTTGTTTTTATATTGAGAGAGTCAATCAAGCCCTATGAGCAAGAGAGTTGCTTAAATACCATCTTACATCTTCCGCGCATCAAGCTAGTTGATCACTTTGATCACAAATTGTGAATAAGGTTGTGGAGTGATTTCCAATCTTATATATCTGGTATTAGAGTTTCAAAAGCTCCTATCTAAGGTTATGGTCATCCAACCTTTATTCCTTCATCATTTCATTTGTTATGTCTTGATTTCTATCCTTTATTTTCTTATTTCTGTTTTTATTCTTGTTCATTTTGTGTTCTTATAAAAACCAGAAAACCCAAATAAATTTGAATTCTGTTTTTCTTTTGTCATTTTTCTTGTTTGGTTCGTATTATTAAAACTAAAACCATTAAGATGTGTTTCGAATCTTTTTTCCTAAAATAGTTTATTGCATTTCAATTTTTTTTTTTTAAATTGCATTTGATAGGTTGTTTATCATTGTTAGACATGTCTTTTTTCTTTTTTCTTTTTTGTGCATTTGAAAACCATAAAAAGAGTCTGTTATATTCTTTTCCATTTGTTGCATTGACCATTGAGTTTAGGTTTCTATAAACCTGGAAAAAAAAAATTTTAGTTTATCATAGTCAATTGTCATCTGAAATTTTGCGTTGGTCATATCATTCGTCGTATTCATTTTTGCAATCTCTAAAAGAAAAGTTAAAAAAGTGTCTAGATTATTTGTAATCATTTGTATGCATTGACTCCTTTTATTGCACTTTAATTCACTAGTCATCGTCAACCCCCGCGCGTGATTATTTGTAGTCATGTGTCGTAAGTGTGTTTTTTGACTTTCTATGACAGATTTTGATATCTTCAAATTTAGAGCCATTGTAACTGAAACCGCTCTGAATTCTCCTTTTTCAGCATAAACAATCAAATATTACAAAGAAGCTTATGTATAAGCCATAGAAATTGAAACCGACGCTTGAACTTCAACAACTTACATGTATCTGTCTTTCTTAAAGGTCATGAACGGATGCCTAATTTCTTCAAAAATGTCATGTCATGTCCTTTAATCTGGTGAAGTCACATAATTCTAAAATAAGTCTCAATTTGGCATATCACCAGGAATATATAATCTCGTTTTAGATAAGAAGATTTGAAAACTAAGAAGATCTTAAAGTTAGCAACACAAAACAATGATAGTTACCAGTAATATAGTAATGGTTGGTGGAGCAAACGCCTGAAGATTTTAAATAGGAAAAAAAAAACAGTGATGAGCTTAGTTTAGAATTAATCAAAGAAAACTGAAAGTTAAATGTACGTAAGAAGTAACATACCTTTGTATTTTTTTACGACATCGTTCCTTCGGAGAATTCTGACTTTGGAATCTACAGAAACAACATGGACTTTGCTCGGGTCTTGTGCTAAAAACTGGACGGGAAAGCATGCATCTCAGTTTGTTAAAATCTCATAATGTGAGAAGTTAGCTAATCATCAAGACCAGTGAAAAGAGTGATTAATACCTGAAACAGCTATCCATTTATTTGGAGACTTCTTTGTGTCATGCAAATGCAAGAGTGATTAATCTGCAGACATGTTAAAGAATCTGCAACTTCCTGTCAGAGAACAGATTATTCCTACTTGTCCGTCCGGACAAAAACACATTGCGGATATAATGTCTTTCAGATCGGCCCAATCAACAATGTTGCAACCAAAAATGTTCCAAAGTCGAACTTTTCCATCGAACCCGAGAGAAGACGCTACACCATGAAGTTACGTAACATACGCCTCAGGTTTTCACTTCCATTAAAGCAATTGTTGCAAGTTAATAAGGAAATGAAAAATATTTCAAAAGCTTACATTATCCTTTGACCATGAGATGTCTAAGACTTCACCAGCGTGGCCACTGAATTAATATCCGGTTTCTCCACTACCCGGAAAACTTTAGGTGGAAAGACATTTCTGGCTGAATCAGAATTGAATCTTTCTGTCGTCTTGTTTGGTTTCTCCTCATCCAACAAAACTGGTTTCAACTGGGAAAGACAGTTTACCTCAAAGTACGTACATACACGGAGGGTTTATCACGTTACTTAAGGCAATCCCTTCGTGGTCTAGATCTCTTACTCTCATTGATTTTCCACACACGTAATACCCCATCTTCACCAGAGCTTGCAAGATACTTCCCATAGCAGCTAAATTTCATCGCCAAGATGGAACCATTGTATTCAACAATGAACTTGCTGCTCATCTCATCATACCTAAAACAAAACAAAAACAGGTTGCATGTGAATTAATTTTTAATAACCCATCAATTGTATCTGCTCTAATAACGAAATAGAACCCAGAGTGTCAAAAGGTAACCATAGAAGGAAAAAAAAACAGAGAGATGAGATATCCTTTTGTTTTCTAAAACTGACCAGGCTTGTCAATTTATACAACGTGATCAAAATTGTTGATTACAATAACTAATATAACCTATCGATATGCAACATTTATCAAAATCCTTGTGTTTCCCTTCATAATCCATAAAATGACGCACAAAACCAAATCATAGTTGGATACATGACTTTTAGCGATATCGTTAGAGGAAAACAAAGTTTACATTCAAATATCAATCCAGGTTCTCAAGCATGTCTAATATTTTCAATTGGAACCTCGCTCGGTGATGAAGACTCGGTCGGTTCCGCTGCCGCCTATGTTATCTAAAATCAGAAATCAGATTCCACAATATGGCTAAGAGAAACTAAGCCAGAATAAAAACAAAAAGAAACCTCAGATTCTAAATGAAGACGCGAGAACAATACAATATAAGAATCACGGATTCAGAGAGAGAAAGCAACGCACGGATTCAAGAGCAGCATTGGCAGCATCGATCTTGACCTTAGATCGCTTGATAGGCAATGGTGATAACTGATGACGACGCTTCAGAGGTAGAAGACGAAGAATAAGATTTTTGTGTGATGAGGCTATTTGATAGGCAGTGGTGATGAATGATGACGACGCTTCAAGGGTAGAAGAAGAAGAACATAAGTTTTTGTGCAATGAGGTTATTTGTTAGATATCTTTGTTTGTGGGCTTGGAAATATTAGATTTAGTTTGTAGATATTTTAAGTTAAGGCCCAATTGTAGAAATTAAAATAAGGGACAGGTGGCACTCTATACGGAGAGAGCATCCTCTAATTATATAATAGATTTGACCAATTAGTAAACAAAAATCGTATCCATATAGAAAAAAGAAAGTAGTTAATTGTAGCAATCATTTGTGCTTTCAACTTAAGATTTACGAGCCAAGTTTAATTTAAACAACTGTTGTATTATCTCACTTGTCGTTTCTTGTAACGTACACGAGCAAAAGGAAAAGGCAAAAATGAGTTACAAAGATTTGGACAATGAATTCAGCTATGCTCACTCTAAAACAGAACTGGAAAATTCAAGCGTAGACCTATTGAGTAAAGAAGATGGAAATGAAGAAACTTGTAATGGCCCATTACCAAGCCCATAACTTTTTTTTTAAAGAAAAGGTGAAGGGAGAGTCCCAAGCCCAGTTTCTTTTTTTGAATTAGGGCTTTTTTCCCTCTCTTCCACTATAAATACCCTTGCTTCCTCTCATAATTCCCATTCTAAATCTTTCCAGCGAAGCTCTGTCGTGTTCCTGTGTCGACCGTGCCTTCCCGAAGCTTACCGGCGACCTCCTCTCTCTCCTCCTTCAGGTGACGTCGGAAAACCCTAGATCTAAAATATTTCTTCAAAAACCCGAATTGAATTTTAATCATAACTTCCGAACCGTTTTAAACCCCGCGAAATCAAGACCACCACTGTGACCGTCGCGTCGAGACGAAGCCGGAGCCGGCGGCGGACAGGCACGAGCCCTCACGCGCCAGTGGTGTGCCGCGTGCATGATATCCACGTGCAGCCGGAGGAGCAACGCGCCGGAGAAGCCACGCGCCGCCGCCGTCCGTCGCTGCCAGAGAGTCGCCGGAGCTGCCTGTTGGGAATGTCCTGAAATCTACTGTACTATCTCTAGAAAGTATGATAAATGTCGAGATCAGACATAAGTCATAAATACTGGGTGATCATGATGACTTGCTAGAGCCCGCTCATGATCTATAAGTTTAGGACTTATTACCAGTATTGTATGATCCCAAAGGGTCACACACCATAGCTAACGGGAAAGTGAAATGGAATTAATATGGTAAGATGCAATGGCATTTACAGTATTAGATCAGAGAATTGGGCCAGACAAAATACAGGCTTTTGTCTGATTTGTGTCTTGGGACCAAAAGATTAATGAGCCATTAGTCTAATGACTTGGGCCCATTAATGAGAGAGCTAAAAAAATCGCCAACCCTAGGGTTTACAACCGATCCATGCGATTTCTTGTGTGGCTGTCGACCATCTCTCTCTCTAACTCTCTCTCTGATCCATCTATTTGGTCTAGCTGCCATCCCGGCTTGTAAGAGTGTGGATACCAAAGGAGGAGCAGGTTGTTCATCTGTTCTAAGCTGATCTTGTCATTACCATCAATAATCTGCTGCAAAAGGTAATGTCACAGGTTTGGTTTTATGATTCGTTTTGCAAAGAACCTAGATCTGTTAAGATTATGTGTTAGGTTGAAATATGGGAATTAAACCTTGAACAAACTCATAATCCTTCAGTGGTATCAGAGCCTAGGCATTAGGTTTCTTGTAAAATTGGATCATATGAATGTTTAAAGGTTTTTGAATCAATTGAATGAATTAAAATTGATTAAAATCATTAAACCCTAACGCATCTCGTTGTACCCAAGGAAAAACCGCTTCACACGCACTCTTGATGGAGTCGTGCCTATCCGAGACTATGACCAAAGGATATCGGTATGAAATGCATTCTTTGAGCTTGGTGAAAAACCACTCCCACAAGGCATCATTCTCAGAGTCTTCAATTCCAAAAGCCAACGAAAATATTTGAAAATTTCCAACTTGTGCGGCCACCACTAGCTTAACACCGCCATACTTTCCATTAAAATGAGTACCATCCACCACAATGACTCTTCTAAGAACGTAAACCCATGTACGGAAAATCCAAATGATATAAAAATATATTTAAATATATTCTTCTCATCTTGTTCAAAAGCAATTATTGTTCTCGGGTTTGTTTGCTTGATTCCATGCAAAAAGATGGCAATTTCTCGTACCCATCTTCCGCTGATCCTCTCACCATTATTTGAGTATGCAACAATGCTCTTTATATGGTTGTGTAGCTCATCTTAATCTCAAACTCTTTTTTCATTGATACTTTGACATGCTTTGGTGTAATAAGTTCTATTATACCAAAGCATTCTATAAACAACCAAACAATATACTGCGGAGTATAACGTTTACGCTTAGACGTCCAATCCGCCATTGAACATGTATGGGTTCTTGAATAGATCATCACCCAATACTTGTTTGGTTCGTTCTTCACAGCATCTTGAAGCTTCCACTTGCATCCTTCCACACGACAAGTAGCCACAAAACGTTTCTCGTCAGACTTCTCTATTATGAATGTGTATTTCCTCATTATCATCGTCAAACGCAGCTCTGATATTAGGTCTTTCTTGCTATCAAACACTTATTGACAAAGATACCGTTGAATGAGTTCCTTTTTCCAATAAACCGATGAGTCACACCCTCCAACTCATATTTCTTATAATCTTCATCTTCTTCCACATCTACATCTTCATCTTTCACTTTCCCGTACATGTTATAATCAACATCGTTACAATAAGCCTCAACGTGTTTCTTGAAAACATGCTCAAGCACATCCTAGTTACCAACACCATCATCACCACCAACACCACCACCACCACAAATAGAATCATCCGATACTGAGTCCATATCTTCCTTATTCCAGTCATCATTATCTTCATCTTCATATTTTTCATCATGATTCCCCGCATCTTCATCTTCCATACCGGATCTGCTCAAGATACAAAGACGGATTAAATGTGTACTAGCTAAATCAACTATGCTTCTTACTTGCCTATCATTTGTGACATAAACCGGAGGTCTATCCAGACCCATTTGTTTCAAGAGTGCTTCCGGTAATAGATATGATAACTCCATCAGCGCGGTTTTCTTTTCCAGCATATAATCATATTGTACCATCTCAACAAGTTTTTGATGTGTAGAACCATCGCAAAAAGTTATAAACCGCCCTCCTTTGAGCTTATCAACCACAAAATGCAAAATACGGTCTCTCACAACTCATTCACCAAAATTAACATGTAGCTGAACCATTCTGTAAAAACAAACATGTATAAACCATATTAGCGATCTTATGAGAAAAACCAGACTTCTTTGCGAAGTCTGATTCTTATAGCTACATTGCCATTATTCTTCAAAAATTGATTAAAAAAATAATTACCAAACATAAGAATGTAAAACTCACGTAAGAGGAACTTATACAACTAGCACACATTTATAAAAATTAAAATCTAGGAAATTCATCACAAATATTAAAAAAAAAATGCATTTTAAAAAATTATCATTTCATTTCCACAGAAATTTGACAATATTTTTACCATACCTCTATTGTAGTATAAAAAGAGGGAATTTTGCAATTAGAAAGTTACAAAGCAGACTGCGGATTGACAGACATTCAGAAAGCGTACGCAGTCTACTTTACAAATTATGAATTTTCTGTCATACAACTTATGAAGTCTGAGAAAGTAAAAAGTGTAGTTTTTCAATTGTCCAAAAATGACTTTTTATCAGAATTCGTCAAGGCAGTCTCACAAAAAGTAAGGGGTAGTTTTGTAATTGATCCAATTTGTGTTTTTAGAACATACTTTCATGCGCACTCTGAGAAAATATTCAGATAGCGAGGGAAGTCTGGTAAAAAGTTGGGGTATTTTTTCGGTTGACGAAAATATTGTATATCAGGTTTCTGTAACCGTCTGACAAATGTAATATATTTCAGACTTCTATAGATGTCTGATATTTTTTCCATTGTTTTGATACTGCTATAGGAGTAGGAAATTGTTTTCCCTATTCTGGTGGTAGTGCTACTTCGTTTGGGATGGGGGCTGGTGGTGGTATTCTAAGGGATTGTTATCAATATTTGAAAATTTCAGTGAATTATTAAAATTGTCCTTTTTATTTTCATACTTTTGATTCCTTCTCGAAAAAAATTAAGATTGATCAAATTCACTCAATTTTTTTGTCATACTACATAAGAAGTCTGAAAAAAAAAATCAATTTTCGATCAATGCAAAACTACCCTCTACTTATTTAGACTTCTTGGTGAAGTCTGATAAAAAAAATTCAAAGGAATTTACCAGACTTCAATGGTAGTCCGATTAACTTAAAAGTCAATTGCAAAACTTCCCTCTTGTTGACATTAGCCTTCATATGAAGTTTACGGAAAAAAAGACTTACATGGAAGTTTGAGTTTACAATTCTGATATGAAAAGTGACAATATGCAAAAATTCTTACCTATGTCTGTTTTTAGTTTCGTTTTAGCCTCATCGATTGCCCAAAACGTTTAATATCACCGAAACCCCATAGGCCTAGTCATGTTTTGCCGTTTTTATGCTATAGTAAACGGTTTCGCTACATTTGAATCGAATCGGAGGGGAAAAGGGAGAAATCAGAGAGGAGAATGTATAAGCTCTATTCTTGAGCTTTAATGGCAAAAAAGGTTGGATTACACATTAACTCGTCGGCGATGGTGGTTGTCGTGGTTGTTGAGCATTCATGGCGATATTATTTTCGTTAATATCCAGCTTAATAAGGGATTTTGTAATGAAGGAGAGGAAGGAGAAAGGCGAGGGCAAGTTTAGCTTTGACTTCAATTTAAGGGGCATTTTTGCAAACAGTCCTACAATTTTTGGTGAATTGTTCAACCAAATTTTCAAAATATTTAGACCATAATAAGACAAATTAAAAAATAGATTAACAAACTTTAATTATAAAATACTAAAAACAAACTTTTCCTACTAGAAGACGGATTAAAAAATGATCTAACCAATTTCATTTGATATATTCTTAATTTTATGAAAATATTAAAATTATTTAATATTTCTATTATTTAAATATATGATGAGTTAAATTATGGTTGATATTTTTATGAACGCAGTTTTTGACAGGTTGTTCTATCAAATTTTCAAAATATTTAAACCACTATAAGATGAGTTGAAAAATAAATTAATTTGACGAAAAAATATTAAATTTTTTTCATTGGAAGGTATGTTAAAAATGTATTAACCAATTTTAATTATATAAACATTAAAATGAATTTAATCAATGTAACATGTTAAATAAACATATTATTATGTTTTGACTCTCATAAAACAATAATTATATTTATATTTATTAAATATATATATTTTAAATCAACATAATATATATTAAACTTATAAATTATTTTCAAATTAAAAATTTATTCAGTCCATTCCAACATTTATTCATAATAAAATGCAGATACTAAACATTATGCTGAATAATTAACATACTTAAAGTATAAAAACAAAAAAAAATAGATTTAAAATTATATTTTTAAAAGACAAATATACCAGGCTTCTTAGCATATGCTAAAATCTAGTTAGTTTTTAAGTTTTGAGTCCATTTTTAATGCACGATAGATATTATGATATTCTTGTAATACTCTTTTGACTGTTGAATTCGCCAGCTATTTTTCATTCCGCTCGTGAATGAAGTATTTCAGCCTTGTTTATGGAAGTGTGTTTCGATGTTTGATGATATTCCCTTATACAATAAAATAAATCAAGAGACTGTAGAACACGTAGGAGGGTTCTGGAAATGTTACAATAACAACATAGATATATATATACATGTGTAAGTGAATTATAAGAAGTGTCAATTCGTCAGTATAGAGAGATTGAGTACCTAGGACATATTATATCAGTAGAGGGTGCAACAGCTGAACAATACATGCAATGGTGGAACCATGGAATGTGAACGATTTTTGGGGCTTTCTCAAGCTGAGAGGTTATTACCGCAAGTTTGTCAAGGGTTATGATGAGGTTGTTAGGCCATTTGCCTAAATGTTGAAAAAAGACAAGTTAATGTGAAGAGAAGCAGTCACCGCAGCTTTTAAAATTAAAATCAGCTATGAGAACGCTTCCAGCCCTGATTACCATATCTCGGTTTGGTGGAGTCAGATGCATTAAGTGTAAGACAAGGTATTGTGATTATGCAACACCGAAGGACCATTTCTTATTATAATTAAACACTGAAAAAGTGAAAGAATCTCAAGTGGGTGTAAGAAAATGAATTGATAATGATCATGTTTGAAATACAAAAATGGTGTCATTATATGATTAGAAAGAAGTTTGTGATCACGAAAAACAAGAAAAGTGTGAAAACAAATTTGTGGAATAAAAGGAGATCAACATAAAATATCAGAGGTGGATGACTAGTTTTTTCGGTTTAATTTTTAGATTCAATACAATACAAAAATGGAGAATAAGGGTATTAATGCTTTATCATGTAAAGGAGTGGTACCAAAACAGTGTGCTCTATCAGTGCCAATAGCAATCCAACTAGAAAAGATTTCCAACGAAGTAGACAAAAAACCAGAGTTTAGGATGCTAATCCAAGAACTGTATCAATCTTCAACTAGTCATTCAGGGTATTCTCTGGTATAAGGATGGCTTATGCGGCAAGGGAAGTTGGTGTTTCCTAAAGATTTTCATCATACTAGAGTAATAATGAGATAAATTTATGATGGTAAACTGAGAAGTCATAATATCATATCATAAAGGCAAGTAGGAGAGTTGTTCTATTGTTCAGTCATGATGATAGATATACGAAGGTACATAACATCTAAGTATGTACATTATGTGGGGTTCAAACTATTATGGGATAGTATGTCATTATATATAAATGTGGGGTTTATTATGTAAATACAATATTAGAGTAGTAAGGGTTTACAGCTTTTACCAACTGCCGTTTGTATATATTGCCTCTTAAGGCTGAATGCAATACAAGAGATTCTCTTCTCCTCTTTGACATGGTATCAGAGCTTGGAAGATCATAATAAAGAATAAAGCGATTACAAAGAGGAGAATCAATGGCAAGTGAAACAAGTAGCATGACGAGAGACAAGGCGATGCAGTCGCCATACTACTTGCACACTTCTGAGGGACCGGGCTATCTAATTACCACCGTGAAGCTGAAGGGAGAAAACTTTGAAGAATGGGCCAAGCATGTGCGGAACGCCTTACGGACGAAGAGAAAATTAGGTTTCATCGATGGAACCATTACGAAACCAAAGGAGGAAGCGGAGATAGATCAATGGGAAGTCGTAAACTCGATGATTGTGGCATGGATTATGAATACTATTGATGATGAAGTGAAGTCATCAATTTCGATGGTGGATGAAGCGAAGATATTGTGGGACGATTTGCAGCTCCAGTTTTCGGTTGGAAACGGACCACGAGTATGTGAGCTGAGAGGTGATATCGCCAATTGCAGACAAAATGGTGATACTGTTGCAATCTATTTTGGAATATTGAAGAAGTTGTGGGATGAGTTGGCAATCTATAAGCAGCTCAGAAGATGCTCGTGTGGAGAATTGGCTTCCAAACTTGAAGAAGATAGAGATGAAGAACGTATCAATACGTTCCTGAATGGTTTAGACGCGGCACGTTTTGGAACAGTGAGATCAACCATTACCAGCATTGATCCACTTCCTAAACTCAGCCAAGTGTACCAAAGGATAATACGGGAAGAAAGACAACAAAACATGGTGAGGAATCGCGAAGGTGTGGCGGAAGTTGTAGGATTTTCGGCTCGCGCTAATCAACGTGAGGGTGGTGCTCCGTCTCATGCTCGCGACAAAGATGTCATATGTGAGTACTGTGGCAAGAACGGACACTCAAAAACAGAGTGTTACCAGCTGATTGGGTTCCCAGAATGGTGGGGAGAACGTGGACGTGATTTCAGTGAACGAGGAGGACGTGGTGGATCACGTTCACGATTCGGAAGAGGAGGAGGAGCAGCCGGTAGATTTGGAAGAGGAGGAGGTCGTGGTAACTCAGGTGGGAGAGCATACGCAGCTCAAGGTGTGACTGTGAATGCTGCAAGTTCGTCGTCAAAGGAATACGATCGCGGATCACTTCCACAACTGAGTGATGATCAGTTCACTGCTTTACTAAGCTTCCTTTTTACTCGAAAAAATGAGCCTAATGATAGGCTGAATGGTAAGAAGAATGAGTTTATTATTGATACAGGAGCGTCTCACCATATGACATGGAATTTAAGCTTGTTGTCTGATGTAGTCGATATCGTCCCATGTTCGATTGGTTTGCCGGATGGTGATGATGTTGTTGCCACAAAACAGGGGAAACTATGCCTTGGCGGAGATTTATGGATCAACGGAGTCTTGTACTCTGAAGATTTAAATTGTTCTTTGATATCAGTTGCTAAATTGTTGAAAGCCATAAAAGGATCCATCACATTCACTGATGAAATTTGTGTTTTACAGGACCGTACCACGAAGACGGTGATTGGTGCGGGTGAAGAGAGTGGAGGGGTCTACGTGTTTAGAGGGGTGCTGGGTCCGAAGATACATAAGGCTGTGAGTTCAGATTCACAAGAGATATGGCATCAACGACTCGGACATCCGTCTTCACGAGTTTTATCTTATTTATCTACGTATTTGGATTTTGATAAGCAAAAACAGTCTGATGCAGTTTGTGAGATTTGTGTAAGGGCAAAACAAACCCGTGATTCTTTTCCTGAGAGTTCTAATAAAGCTATTTGTATTTTTTATTTGATCCACTGTGATATTTGGGGTGCATATCGAACTCTCTCTACATCTGGTGCTGCGTATTTTCTTACGATCGTTGATGATTATTCACGCGCAGTTTGGGTATTTTTATTGCTGGAAAAACGTGAGGTAGGGGAGACGTTGAAGAGATTCTTCTCGATGGTTGAGAGACAATTTGAGAAGAAAGTCAAAGTCATTCGAAGTGATAATGGAGGAGAATTCATGACGATGAAACCTTTCTTTGCTGCTGAAGGAATCATACACCAAACTTCGTGTGTTTATACGCCTCAACAGAATGGAAGAGTTGAGCGTAAGCACCGCCACATCCTCAACGTGGCGCGATCATTGATGTTTCAAGCTCACTTTCCAGTCAAGTTCTGGGGCGAGTGTGTTTTGGCGGCGTGTCACTTAATTAATATGACACCAGCAAGTGTACTAGATGGTAAGACTCCTTTCAAAATGTTGTATGGAGCAAAGCCTGATTTCTCGAAGATACGAGTATTTGGGACATTGTGTTTTGCTCACAAACAGTCTAGAGACAAAGATAAATTCAGTGAAAGAAGTAGAAGATGTGTCTTTATGGGATATCCTTTTGGTCAAAAAGGATGGAGAGTATATGATTTGGAGAAGAAAGAGTTCTTCGTATCCAGAGATGTTATCTTTCAAGAGACTGAATTTCCATTTGCAAAAGCTTTGACAGTTCAGAATAGTGTTCCAATACAATCGTCTCAGCTCATGGATTTTAATGATGATGATAGTTTGGATCAGACGCCAGTGGACAGGGGGAGTGATATTGTGTCCGGTGATGTAGGGGCACCGGTGATTGATACGGTGGAGAATGCGGGTCAAGCACATGTGATAGAAGAGAGTCAGTTGGGTCGTGGTCAACGACAACGATCACAACCTAAACATCTTCAGGATTATGTGGTTAATACAACCAAATGCAGACAAGACCCCCTCCCACTCTCTCTCTCGTCTTCACCAGCACCGTCTTCCCAAGGTATGGTCTCGTACCCGATTTCTAATTATGTGAGCTGTGATAAGTTTTCTGATTCGCAGAAAGCGTTTTTGGCTGCAGTCTCTACGGGTCGCATTCCCTCATCCTATGCTGAGGCGGCCAGTGATGAAAATTTTCGGAATGCTATGAAGTCTGAGATTATGGCGTTGGAGGATAATCGCACTTGGGAGATTACTGATCTTCCTAGACACAAGAAAGCAATCGGTTGTCGTTGGGTTTATACGATAAAATATCGTTCGAATGGAGAACTAGAGCGATACAAAGCACGACTGGTAGCGTATGGAAACAGACAAAAAGAAGGGATTGATTATGATGAAACGTTTGCTCCTGTTGTTAAGATGACGACAGTTCGCTTATTTCTCAAGATTGCTGCGGTGAAGAAGTGGGAGGTTCATCAGATGGATGTGCACAATGCATTCTTGCATGGTGACTTGAAAGAAGAAGTTTATATGAAACTTCCTCAAGGTTTTCAATCTGCGAGTTCGAATAAGGTATGTCGTCTAAAGAAATCACTGTATGGGTTAAAACAGTCTCCGAGATGTTGGTTTCCAAAATTGACGACTGCTTTGCGTGGTTATGGTTTCAAACAATCCTACTCAGATTATTCACTCTTTACACTAAGTCGAGGAGATATGAGACTTTATGTTCTGATTTATGTTGATGACTTGTTAATTGGTGGGAACGAGTCGTCTTCAATTGAGAGGTTCAAACGCTACCTGAGCCAATGTTTCCGTATGAAGGATCTAGGTACCTTGAAATATTTTCTGGGTATTGAAGTGTCACGCTCTCCCGAAGGTATATATCTATCTCAAAGGAAGTATACTTTGGATATTATATCTGAATGTGGGTTGATGGGGAGTCGTCCGGTTGCCACTCCTTTGGAGCAGAATCATAAATTGGCAATAGAGGAAGGAAAGATGTTTATTCATCCAGAGAAGTATAGACGATTGGTGGGTCGACTTGTGTACCTCACACATACACGACCTGAACTATCATATGCAGTACATATGTTGGCGCAATTCATGAAACAACCACGAGAGAAACATTGGGAGGCAGCCACTAGAGTTGTCAAGTACTTGAAAGGATGTCCGGGACAAGGCACCATGTTGACTGCTGGTACTGACCTGCACATACAAGGATATTGTGATTCAGATTGGGCTTCTTGTCCGATCACGAGGCGCTCATTGACTGGTTTTGTGGTGATGGTTGGAGGATCACCGGTGGCATGGAAGCAAAGAAACAAGAAACAGTGTCTTGTTCATCTGCTGAAGAAGAGTACCGAGCGATGGGTTTTATGACAAGAGAGCTGAAGTGGGACAAGGCATTGCTTCAGGGTTTTGGAATTCCTCATCATAAACCGATGAGATTGTTTTGTGATAATAAAGCAGCCTTGCATATTGCCGCTAACCTAGTTTTTCACGAACGAACGAAGCATTTCGAGGTAGATTGTCGTTTTGTACGAGATGAGATTTAGAAGGGAGTTTTGGAGACTTCACATGTTCGTACAACAGAGCAGTTAGCTGATATCTTTACTAAGGCGTTGGGCTCACAACAGTTTGGTTATCTACGGTTCAAGTTGGGCATTTGAGACCTTCATGCTCCAACTTGAGGGGGAGTATTATGGGATAGTATGTCATTATATATAAATGTGGGGTTTATTATGTAAATACAATATTAGAGTAGTTAGGGTTTACAGCTTTTACCAACTGCCGTTTGTATATATTGCCTCTTAAGGCTGAATGCAATACAAGAGATCATCTTCTCCTCTTTGACACAAACATCTCTTTTCAACCACATATGCTATCATTTTGTGTAAAAAGGTTTTCAAGCTATAAAGATTTTCGAATACAATTTTCTAACAATGATAAAGTGTTTACCAGTTAGCTGTATAAAAAAAGTATTTTACTTGTTAAGTTATCTCAACATATTGTATCATCTTCAGATGGATTACCATACTGAGATCACTATCCGGAGACTCTAGACATACATGTGGTGCTTATCAATCGAGAAGCTAAAATCTTGGGTATGGTTTCTATCATGGGCCATGACTGTTTTTAAGGATATGCTAGTGGTGCAAATGCATGTGATTTTTCCACTACTTTTAAGGTTCTTAGATTTTAGGTTATGCAAAAAAAAACATTAACCTTGACAAAAAATGCAAATAAATAGGGTTAAACCCAGTGTTCAAAAACGCGGGCGTCTAGCCGTCTAGACGGCCGCCTACGCACCCGGCGGAGGATTAACGTCGCGATTAAAGTCAAATCGTTGGTAAAAATCAGATTCCCGTGTTGATCCCGCCTAGACCCGCCTAATTGGATTAATCGGCGATTAATTCCCGCCTAGACCCGCCTAGAAAAGCCCAAAAATATTTACATTTTTTGGCCCGTTTTTTTTAAGTCCACAAAAGATGAGTTTATGTATAATGGTTCGTTCATGGCCAAATTTTCCTAGTTTAGTGGATATTGGTTTTTGTCTTTGACTAACTGCATCTTTTTTTTTAACTAATGTGAATTATTCAAGGTTTGTCTTTGACTAACTGCATCTTTAGTTTCACAGCCTTTTATTACCAAGGCTCTAGTGTTCGAATTTTACAGATGCAATATGATAGGTACATATAGTTAACTCGCGTAAATGCTAGGAATATAAAAGGATAAAAAAACTAGTAGAATATTTGATTGGTTTCCAAGATATATAATCATGTTGTAACTCGTTTTTTTTTTTTGATATACCTTGGAAGTTCGAGGTCTTTGACCTTTAATCTCCCCCGGTGCCCGGAGCCAACCGTTGATAATACCACGTTTAAGGCGTAAATCACTCCTCCCAAGTGGACTCGAACTAGGGACCTCCTTTGACAAATTTGGCAAGGGAAACCACTAGACCAAGAGCCACTTGGTATTGTAACTCGTTTTGAACACTGGAATTATTATATTTGACAATGTGAAGCACTTGGTTTATTATAAATGGTATGTGCAGAGACCATCAAATATAATAAATAGATGAAATTTTGTTCCTTTGCACCAAGGAGAGTTTTTTGATCTGGACTCTTCTTATCTACTCCATGTAGACGTTTTCCTTTGCATCAAGTAGAATTTCTAGTTCTATTTTATCTTCTTACACAGATACTCTATTTTGTATATTGTGATTGGAACTGATTTTTTTTATATATTTTGAGTTAGATGTGAAGTGAAACCAATAGCAATTTGTTTATAAATCAATTTATAAACATATTTGCTTACAAAATTTGAACAAAGTTTAAGTATTAAACTATTAATGTTATTATTTGTATGTTTCATGAATTTTGGATATGAAGTATACTAGAGTTATACAAAATTATAGAATTACATATTTAATAATATAAAAATAGTTTGAAAATTCTGTCCCGTCTAATTTTCAATTAATCCCCGATTTTCTCGTTAGGTGTTAGGTCCAGTCTCGAACCTTGGTTAAACCCAATTAAAGAAGACGTACTCGTGAGTTAGAAAGTTTATGTGGCTTGTTTTAAGTTTTAACAAAAGAGCTTTAGTCCATTTGAAAGTTTTCAACAGAGTCCATTAGAAAATTAAAGTTTTTCATGTATTTTATATTTTATCTTGATTTTTTATATACTATAAAAGAACTATATTAAATATATGGAATTGGGCCCAAATTTTTACTGAACCGGGCATGCATGGGCACAATTATGCTACAAATCCTTCTTTCACTTCGCTATTCTTGCCACCCCCGCGCATGCGCGGAGGTCATGGGTTTTACAACTTAGTTTGTGTTTAAACCCATTTTAAAAATATTGTTATTCCATTTCTTATCTTATTCCATTTTGTGGCTTGACTATACGGTAAAAGAAAACTTTGTTAACCAAAAATGTCTTCATTTAAATTATGTTGTTTTACTATATAAGTAAAGTACCATCTAATTAAGAACTCTCTTTTATTAAATGTTTTTGTGTGCTTAGTCCTAAGTGGATTCCCTTGAGACTTTGAGGTTTTAATCTTTATGTCCATAATCTATGTGGTGTTGGTCAACCATCAAAAACTGTTTTTTTTAGAGTTTGGTTAACTCAGACTCCAAAACCAGTTCCAACATTGTCTTACTGGATGTCGAGTTTTTTCCCATGTGTCTACAAGTGGTAGTGATTATTGTTTTTTGTTTATCAACTAAAAGATTCACAAAGTGATCGTAGAATCGTTTTTCCTGTAACTTGGAATCATTACCAACTCGTGCTTTCTCGAAACAAAGAAACTATACGACTTAATAAGAAAAAATAAAGAGTTATAACGATTTGTACATTTTTCCTAAGAATATAATTTTTTTGACAAATCATCTAGAACATCCAAATATGTTTGTCAGAACTCTTAGAAATGGCTTTGGAGAGCCTGATCAGTGCCTCCAGCTGCCGAACTGTCATTCGATATGGGACTCTTGTGCCAGGAGTTGTTTTACCTCTGCGTAGGGTAATGTACGACTCAACCAGTGGCTTTCTTACTTCTGGGCTGACTGCAACAGGAATTAAGACACCAAAATGGATGTTAGCATCTCCAACAGAAGAGCCTTTGAAGTCAAAACCAATTTTTGAGGACATAACTTGACTGAGCAACAACCTTTGGACATAACTTGAATTCAGGAGAAAGTGTTGCTTCATGCTTCTGGTGAACTCGGACGATAGGATGGGAAATGTGGTAATCCGTTACCTCATCAGGGTTGTCAATCATAACGTACACAAGATCAAACCTCGAGATAGTGGCAGGTGGAAGGTTAACGTTGTACTGAAAATAGCATGAGCATACCACAATTAGATAAAGAAAAAAACTTCCATAAAAGATCTTAAACAAAGATTAAAATACAAATATCCATCCGTTTGGATTCAACTTCGGGGATAACCTCACCTTAAGTGGTTTAGAATTATCATATCGCCCACCTACAAGATTAGCTGCTGCAAGGATTGATGTCCTAGCATTCAAAGTTGCTTGTATCTCAGCTTTCGTAATGCTTATCGTTTGCTGCTCCACGGCTTCATGAATATACCTTTGTCCCCAAATGTAACAGTAATCTCAATTTAGCAAAAGTCCTAGAAACTCAGTCCTCTGTACTAATAAGTAATGATACTCACTAACCTGATCTTTGATATCCATCTTGTCAAACTCGTCAATGCAATATATTCCATTATTAGCAGCATTTAAAGCACCAGCTTGTTTAAGACTAAATGACATTAATTACATTCAAAACATAGAAATCACATTATCAAAAGAGGCTAACATTTTTCATCGCGATCTAAAAAGTTCAGGTTATTGGACGTTTCATTGCGAGGAACTATTCATCATTCAAAAATTACCTCAATGCAGAATTCACCAGTTTCAGGTTCTTTAGCCACAATTGCAGTCAACCCAGATGCAGAAGAGGAATTCACCAGTTTTATGTTCATAAGATCTATATACACTAATACTGAGACAGCGGGGATAGCAACGACATCGTCAGAAGCCATATAAACGGTTTCGCAATTCCTTTTTCCTGGGTTTTTTCTAATATTTTCTTAGCGTATTTTGCATGGTGGTGTGAGGTTGGTGATCGCTCATATTTATAGAGTCGGAGGTAACTGTTGCTGAGCCGGTGGGAGGCGAAAAGGTATGAAGTTGTATGAGATTTAATGGGGTTGTAACGGTGATGTCTGTTTTTGATGGCGAGTTATGGAGCTGGGTGAGGGCGAAAAGTTTCTGTAACGGCGATTTGTCATTGGAGAGGTCAAGGAAGGAAGTTGGAGGAGAGGAAAAAAATTAGGGTATCACGTCATTTTGCGGCTGTGGGTGAGGCTTGGGCCCAAAACTGAATTAATTAGGGCTACCAAAATATGGGCTTCAAATGGATATATTTGATCGACGGCCCATTGTGATTTATATTAAAATGCTGATGTGATGTGGCACTCTCTAAAGAGAGAAGAAGCTCTAATTATATACAAGATTTAAAAATTGTTATTGGTCATGATTCATCCACCATGTTGGAGTATAAATTGGCTTCACTACTAATGATGATTTAGAAGAGCGGCTCACAGAGCGCGATGATATGTTAGCCTTACTTAAAACTCACATATACAAGGCTCACCAAGTCATGAAATAAAAGGTATACAATCATCACATTCATGTAATATTTAAGGACATAGAAGGTTATTTTCCTGAAGATTCGATCATATTTCTATGGCCCCTAACGATGCATGCAAATGAAAAGTCAGCGGCTTGGTTCAATGGATTTTATGAGGTAGAAGCCCCCATTGGGGAAATGACTCATCATTGAAGCTTCCAAAAAAATCCAAACTTCACACAACATTTCATGTGTCACAAATGCACTATGAGTAGTTTATTGATCAAAATGGATATACATCCTACTTCATGTACGAGATATTGTCAGTAGCTGAACCAAAGGCTATCCTGAACACTCGGATCAATCTTAATTAAGAAAAAAATGAGATTATAATCTGGTGAAACAAGTTTCCTACCTATAAGAGTTTGTGGTAATGGAAGATTGTGATAAAATTCCAGGTGTCACATTTTAACCTTGAGAAAAATGTCAATTTCAAAGAATAAGAGTAATATTATGTACAAGGTTCATCATCTAGTAGTGTTCTAC
The DNA here is from genome assembly GCA_030180135.1 of Orychophragmus violaceus. Classification (NCBI taxonomy): domain Eukaryota; kingdom Viridiplantae; phylum Streptophyta; class Magnoliopsida; order Brassicales; family Brassicaceae; genus Orychophragmus; species Orychophragmus violaceus. The sequence goes on along the minus strand of CM058234.1, from coordinate 41,582,686 downwards.
CACTCAAAACGAAAAAAAAAAAAATTGTTTGTGAGTTCAAGTTCATGGAATAATGCTTACTTGGATGTTGGTTTCTAGAATATTGGAAAAACATCCAAAACACTATGTGCACATGTTCTAACGACTCACATGAAGGTAAGTATGCGTGTTGTAGCATCAATATATTTTTTTTTTTTGGTCAATGCATTTCATTACGAAATTTAAAGGTGTACGGTTACAATGTAAGAAGACAAAGCTTCTTTAGCTAAAAGATCACAAACTGAGTTTTCTAAACGAGGGATAAAATGGAAAGATAGTAGAGAGAAAGATAGAGCAAGGTTTCTAATGTCGTGTTATTATAGGATTGTACATCAATATATAGGATTGTGTTATTATAAGAGAGAGGCTATCTCATTTGGTCAAACTTGTTAGAGAGCAGAGTCTCATATTAATCCTCCCAAATCATGTTATTAAATAATGTACAATCATTTATTTTCTTTCATTTTTGTAACAGTTTATCATTTCGCCAATTACCACTACTAGTTGATTTACCACCTTCGCGCACGCGCGGGGATCCGATGCATGATTTGTTGCTTCTCCGCAGTTATGAGATCCTCGCTTTGCTCTCCTTGGTTGGGAGTAGGTTGTTGGGTTTTGTTGTTGTGGTTTTGTTTTTGGGTGGCTCAGTTTGGTTCCATTGCTCTTGCGATGGTGGGTGTGTAGTCTTCGGCTTTAGATGTTTTTGGCTTCGCGGTTTGTTGGTGTGCTTGTCCTTGGTGTGATTTGCAACGGTTTGGTCCCGCTTTTGACCGTCTCGATTCTCCGGCTCTTGGTTTGAATCTTCCGGCTCGTTCTAGAAGGATTGGAGCTTTGCTCTTTTTAGCATCTGGTCTTAGGAAGTATCTTAGTAAAATCAGTGTCTCTCATGTTCTTCCTGGTTGGTTTTATCGGTTAACTCGTGGCTCTGGGAACAGTATATGAGTTCCGTCCCTCTTCAACCTCGATAATTTAGGCATATGATGTGTTTATTCCTCAAATCCTTCAGTTCGCGGTGACTTTGTACATCCTTGGCCTTAGTTTCTATTGCCTCTAATCTGTTTCTAGGTAACATTGGTGTTTGTTGTTTTAGTCTCCGGGGGTTTATCTTTTGACCCGTTGGCTTTTGGCTCCATAGATTTGTTTTGTCCGCTGGCTTATGATCTATGGGAGTTGTGTGTAACTCGTCGACTCTGTATTCGATCTTTGTGTAATCTTCAGGTAATGGAATGATAATAAAATCCTTTAGTGTTAAAAAGTAATTTAAATATATGAATAAGTACGATTGTCAGAGATGTTCCTTTTCCCGTCACTTATATTAGGGCTGGGATTTTTAATCGAATCGAGCTAACCAGACCAAACCGAAACAAACTTTATCGGTTCGGTTAGCTCAGTTTGGATACTTCGGCAAGTTAAAAAAGTTCGGTTATCGGTTCGACGAACCGATCGGGTAACTGATTTTTTTAATAACCGATTTTAGCCAAAATAAATTGATTTTAACCAAAATTCATTAGTTTTATAGAATCAAACCGAATTGAACCGAACCAAATTATCCGTATTAACCGAAAATCTCCGATTTTAACCGCTTTTTAACATAAAACATTTGGTTAGTTTCGGTTTATACTTTGATAACTGAAATTAACCGAGAACCGAACCGAACCGAATTTAATTCGGTTACTTGCGGAGAACAATGAAAAACCGAAATAACCGAAAAACCGAACTACCCGAACCGAAGAACCGAACTCCCAACCCCAACTTATATTGTATTTTAATGTTGTGGTGGGTTTTAATGAGAATGTGCCTCGTTTTGTTGGTATTTTTTGCGGGAAAATAATAAGTGTTAAACAGACGATTGTCAAAGGAGACCAAAACGTGACATCGGCATATATTTTATTAAGGCACGGGCCAATGTGTTAAGAAACCACGAAGGCCCAATAATTTTTTTTTAGGTAAGTGTTGCCGTGGCTCAATAATAGGAGAGACAAAACTCATATTATTTTAAAAAATTTTGTTTTATAGTTGTATCTGATTTTATAAACAAAATTGCACATTATGGTACATGCATGAAGGTTTTTTCTATGGATCTCAAGACTGTAATCATAGTTTTGTAAAAAAAATGTTTTCATGTTCCTCATGGAATTTGGTATAAAAATGTAGCAAAGAGAAGCATTATTAAAAGCAACTTTCTTTTTTTTTGGTCAAATAAAAAGCAACTTTCTTAAAACATGAAATTTAAAATGGTCCATGGGATATTTCAATTAATTCCGTTGTATTGAACTAAATAAAAATCGATCCCAAACGAATATTTTGTCCGAATGTTGGATCCAATACGACATTTTTCTCAGTGACCTTTACACTGAGGTTCATCTATAAACTCAAGGACCCTCTTGAAGATATAATAAACAATATCACAAACCAGGAAAAAAAAATAAAAAGAGTAAGAATGGTATATCATCTTTCATATTCCTCTTTCGATCTCTTGAGTTTCCGTAAAGAGAAGACTCAAACCGAAAGAAAGCTTTGTTTCAGTGCCGAGAAAGACGATCTCTGGTGTATGGAAGAAGTGCGGCTCAAGTTCCTCCCCCTGACCCATAAACAAATTTAGCATCTCAAAAGTTTGAATTGGTTGGAACAAAGGAACCAGACAAATAAAAGTTTGAATTGGTTGGAACGCCAAACTGGGATACTGTTTCAACCTGTGCTACACGAAAAAATTATAAATCAAGTCCTTGTCAACCATTTACTTAACCAGACACTCTGATAGTCTTGAATATTTCCGTAGAGGAACTTTGAAGTACTTAAGCTGATGTAAGCTACATGCACCATTTCACTAACAAAGTTTAACCCACCCGGTCCAATAACTGATCCAGCGAATAGATACCCAGTAATGACCTGCCATATAAGTAGTCTATAAATAAATATGTTGTCACGGTTCGATCATTCAAGTGCCAACAAAATCGTTTCTATACTCTTTAGAAAGCGGAATCCTCAAATGCTAACATAATAAACTTCAAAGTCACAAACTCTGCACATGCATTTCAGAAGCGTGTGCGGTTGACCAGCACAAAGCAAAAGAAATTCCACCACAAGTAGCAGAGACAATGAAGACGACCAAATCTGATAGACACCTACACATGGACCATGAGAGATGTTAAGAGAAAAACAGTTAAAGAATAAATCCTTACAAAATATAACCCAACAAATAACTTCTCTAACGAATGCTATACATACCTTAAATCTAGCTGCAGTATAGGGTACTTGGATTAGGCTGCATGATAGATGTATATTCGACAGCAGTAGACAATATTAATGTTTTAAGACTATGTAAGCTTACCTTCCTATTTATCAGTCTTGCAGTATTGTCAACGCCATTTTCATTATCGAAAACAAAGAATGATCTAGAATAATATGAACTCAGATGTTATAGTTTGCTTTAAATAACTGCCACTACTTGCACAAATCGACTCCAAACAGGGTACAATATGCATCATGAAGACTCACTTCTCCTCGGTCTTGGTCTCATTTTCTTGGGCTTAACTCTAGTGACAGTCTCTTGAACAGCCTAATGAGCATAACAAATGACTCAATTTAAAAAGAGAAGTGCTAAGTAAAAATCGTTATGGCCACAATTGAACTTGCACGAAACCAAAGATCAAAAATTGCAAATAACCAACCTGCTGGTCAACAACACTACCATTGAAGCTTCCTGAATCAGGAACTGCGAAAAAGCATTTCACAAAAAACATATTTAGAGTTGTATAACTTTTATCATTTCAACATGAAATTCATTGAATGCTAGACCATTTGGCTAATCGATGATAAATCCCTTAGAGAAGATCATTTTTCGCCAAAATGTTAGAAATGCATATGAAAATCTGGGAGAAATTTGAGACCAAATCAAGCTGATCTCTTAATACAAAAGCCCTAGATTGAGAAGCGAAGGTACCAAACAACCAAAGTAAAAGAGAACGGAAAAAAAAATGTAGAAGATTAAAGATCTAGTAGACGAACCATCATTATGGTCATTCTCCGGGAACTCCTTCTCAAGTCCCCGATCGATCATATCAGCGAAACTGTCATTATTAGGTTTCGCGTTCGTCGCATTGGACTCGTGGCAGTCCCGTTAATCTCCCGTGTAACAACTGAGCCAGACCCGATATCGGACTCGGCGGAAAAAGCAAAAGAGAGACTACAGATCAGGATAAACGCGAGAAACCCAATCGTTTTCACAGGAAAAAATCGTCAACATTACACCGCCACATCTCAGTGATAGTGGGACGATGGAGCGATAGAGAAAGAGAAGAAGAGAAAGAGTGAGATCCATTTTCCTTGTTTGTATGGATTTTTCTTTAAGAAATGGCGTGGAGGTTTGTTTCGGCGGTGAGGGTAATATTTATAGGGTATGGTTAGAGGATGATATAAAACCGGTGGATGTGAAAGGGTAGGCAAGTGAATGATATTAAGAGGGGTTGGAGTCGTTTAAAGTGGGATTTAAAGATGAATAAAGGGATTGTGGATTTTGTAGGTCCACTGTAACGGAAAGTTGACATTGAAGGAGACTGAATGAGGAAGGAGTCTGAATCAAGAGGAAGACAAAAGGACAAAAGTTATGTCTCTCTTTTTCTGGCTGTAAGGCCCAAATGTTAGGTTAAAAAAAAGTGTACACGTGGACACCCTAACGAAGAGACAAAGCTCTCATTATATAATAGATTTATAAAAACAATAAGAGTAATTTTCAAAGAAATTGGCACAAATTATTCTAGTTAATGTTTGAAGTTTCAAGTTAATGTTACTTAACACATGATGCATTTTTACACTATGTGTAACGCCCTTTTTCCGTTTTCTTCTGACTGACGAGCTGACCGGCCAACAATCAAAAAAGACTATGACCGATCGAACCTGAGTAGCCATACGAGAAGAGTTTGTCACAATACGAAGCCAGAGACGGTCCGGTTTGAGTCAATGGCTCGAACTAAACCGTCCTTGACTCCGTTTACCTCGTTTCCACGATACAAAACTTTTCAACCTGTACCGCTTCCACGAGTTGTGTTCGGTTCGGACTAAACCGTATATCAGGGGATTATTCCGTTTTTATTACTTTACAATTATAATTTTTATTCATAACAATATACGGTCTAATACAAAACATTTATCGGGATCCCAACAAAATCCGAAACCGAAAATAAAGTCAAAATGCACTCGAAACAAACCAATGCCAAACGCCAACCCGAGACTACTCCGAGTGTCCTATGCGTCCGCCGAGCTATGCCAAACCTGAAAACACAAAAAGAGTCTAATGAGCAATCTAAGATTACCCAGTGAGACGGCTCCCAACTAAAAGGCTGCTAACAATCTAATAATCCCGCCAAAACACAAAATAACAATCATGTACAATAGCTGATTATGTGCTACCAAGACGTAATGAATTCCACATCACACAAGCATTCAAATAACAACACATATTATCAACAAAGGAAATCGAGAACACTGCGCCACATGCCCTCGATTAGACTCGATCTACACTAAACGCATCTCTAACGCAATCTCCACACCATGGGCCCCAAACGCGAACTAGGTAACTTCCACGGGAACACTTAGCTACCTCACGGTAACTAAAACCGCGCACGACTCCTAGACGAAAAAACGAAGTCCTACAACTAGGACACCGTTCTCTGTCCATCGATACGCGGTGACTCGGGTTACCCCTAGATAACCAAAGTTTCCATGCAGTCCGGCCCTAGGACGTGAGCCCGTATTTTCCGGACCACACACCTACGGGCGTAACTCAGTAGGTTAACACCATAACCAGAATCACCACCCGAAGGCACGTGAACCGATCAGGTAACTACTTGAGGATCCAATCGGGTTGGAAGTACCAAAACGCCATCTCTAGACTTGCGGGATCTAGCGCACCCTATAGAGTCCTAATAACAGTAAGGTAAACAAGCAGACTCACTGGGACTCTATCACGCAAGACCGACAAGGTCAACATAAATAAATCCAGTCACAACTCCCAATATATCCAGCAAGTCCTGTCACCAACCTATTGAGATGAAGACATGAAGAAGTTAACAATGTGCAAAGTTGGGACACATTATTAATCTTATGATGATCCGGGTCACATGTTTGCATTAAGGAAGAAGAGAGACAAGGTGACCGTTGGAGAATACAAACAAGATGGCTCAAGTTCAAAGAAGTCTGAGGTTGGATCAGAGCTCAAGACAAGCTCAGTATGACCGTTGGACAAGTCACTATCACCGAGACCAAAGCGCAGGTTGTCACTTTCCAAAATACCCGGATGGAATATCTCTTTCCTAAAGGGGTTCTTGTCTACATTTCATTTATGTATATTGATTGTTTATACCTTAACCTAGTTGTAGCTCATTATAAATATGTTGTAACACTTCTGGATGAATATCAAGAGAGTTATTCTTCTCTATGAGCCGCAACCCTAGTTTCTCTCTCTAACCGGCTTAGAACCCTAATCGAATTCTAAGTCTCTTCTCTCATTCTCTCGTCAATCTCTCAACAAATTCCCAATCTAGACTTCATATTCTAACATGGTATCAGAGCTATAAGCTCCTATACATATTCATTTCCCCATACTCTGATTCTTAAACTCTGTTTTTCTTGTTCTTGTTCATCTTGTTCTTGAAAGTTACTCTTGAAATCTCTTAAGCTTTCAAGCATTTTTCTTTGGCCTATTGGCTCTTGTGCGTGTTCTCTGTGAGTTGAGAACTCTCCTGTTTGAAAATATACCTTGAAAACTCCCTCCTTGCAACAAACCAGTCTTAGCAATGGAGAACTCAAGGGTAATCATTCTGGTGATACTTAAAGGTGCCAACTACATTGTTTGGGCCAGGATGGTGAAGTCTGCACTTGGAGAGGTTTATGGAAGTACACCATGAGGAGTACAGCTCCAGAGAAGGTGATGAAGACTAAAGCTAAGGTTGGAACCGAGGCTGAAGCTAAAGAAGATGTTGGGTCTCATGAAGAGACATCTGAAGCTGATGAAGAAGCGTGGATACAAGGGGACCAGAATGTGCTCTCTATACTTCAAAGCTCACTTGACCAGCACCTGTTGGAGGCGTACTCCTATTGCGTGACTTCCAAGCAGCTGTGGGATACTATTGAGAAGGTTTATGGGAATAAATCAAACCTAACCAGAGTCTTTGAAGTTAAGCTGGCCATCAACAATCTCCAGCAAGAAGATATGGAGTTTAAAGCTCACTTTGGAAAGTTTAGCTCTCTGTGGTCAGAGTTAGAGATGTTGAGGCCACCAAGCAGTGACCCTTTGGTGTTACAAGAAAGAAGAGAGCAGGATAAAGTCTTTGCTCTTTTGCTCACCTTGAACTCATATTACAATGGGTTGATTAAGCACATTCTAAGGGAAGACACTCTACCTGACTTGGATGATGTGCGTGGACAAATTCAGAAAGAGCAAGGCTCATTTGGACTGTTCAAAGGCAAAGGGGAGTTGGTAACTGCCAACAAAGTGATGCATAAGGCTGAGGAAAGGCAGAACTATGGAGGTGACAAGAGAGGAGTCGTGATGTGTGATTTTTGTAAGAAGAGTGGGCATTTGAAGGATAGATGCTGGCGCCTTCACCCAAACCTAAGACCCTCATCTCACACCAACCGGTTCAAAGATCAAAGAGCAAACTACTCCTATGGTGCAGTTGGACCAGGTTCTTCTTCAATGCAGCAATGTGATGAAGGAAGAGCAATGGTGGTTCATCAACCTCCAGCCATAACTGATCAAAGTGATGTGGTAAGAAGGTCAGACCTTGAGGCTCTCATCAAAGCCCTCAAGGAAAACTTTGGTATGGCTCTTGGTACTTCACTCTTTGCATCAAATAAAATCAGACCTTTGATCATTGATTCAGGAGCCTCTCACCATATGATCAGTGACCCTAAGTTGATAGAAAATATTAAACCAGCTTTAGGATGTGTAGTGATTGCAAATGGTTATAAGGTTCCAATTCAAGGCATAGGAAATCTGAAATTGTTTAACAAAGAATCCAAAGCCTTCTTTATGCCTAGTTTCACATCCAACTTAGTATATGTGAAAAGAATAGCCACTGATCTAAATTGCAATGTTGTTTTCAGTCCTAATGATGTTGTGTTTCAGGATATTAAAACAAGTAAGTTGATTGGGAAAGGTGTGACAAAGGATGAGCTCTACATGATTGAAGACACCAATCCTTCTTCTGATTTATCTACTGCTTTATCAATTGCTTTATCTACTTGCGTGGGTGTGGATGATTCTACTTGGCATGCTAGACTAGGACATCCACACTCTAGGGCTTTAGGACTTTTATTACCTTCTGTTTCTTTTAAGAATGATGATTGTGAGGCTTGTATTCTTGGGAAACATTGCAAATCTGTTTTTCCAAACTCTAAAACTACTTATGAAAGCTGCTTTGATCTTGTTCATTCTGATGTGTGGACTGCTCCTTGTTTGTCTAGAGAGAATCATAAGTATTTTGTCACTTTCATTGATGAAAAATATAAGTATACTTGGATAACATTGATGCAAACTAAGGATAGAGTGTTAGAAGCTTTTATGAACTTTCAAAGTCATGTTACTAACCATTTCAATGCTAAGATCAAAAATTTTAGATCAGATAATGGTGGTGAGTATACAAGCAATGCTTTCAAGCAACACTTATCCAAACATGGGATTCTACATCAAACAAGTTGCCCCTACACTCCACAACAGAATGGAGTGGCTGAGAGAAAGAACAGACACTTAATGGAGGTGGCAAGGTCCATGATGTTCTACAGGAATGTTCCTAAGAGGTTTTGGGGAGATGCAGTCAAGACTGTGAAGGAATTTCTAGCAGATCCTAATCCAATTAGGCAACCCTGGTCTGAATTCCAAGCCTAGGATCTAAGGTTCATATAATCGATTCTATGGGATCTCAGATTTACCTGGTGATTTGCAGCGGAAGATTTGCAGATAATCGAGATCTAGAGCGCCTCAAATGCTGCGCCTCTACTGGTATCCACACGCACACAAACTGAACAGAAGGGATGCTAGTGCCTATAGAGATCCAATCTCTTCAGAAGTTTCTATTCAAGTTCTGGTGGCTGTCTGTTGGGTTAAAAATCAGTTTAGGTCGACCATATATCTTATATATGTCGACTTAAACCATAACGGAATTAACCAACGATTAAACCGAATTAATCTGGTAATCCGCGAGTTGCATCGATCGACACACTCTTTGTGTCGATCGACACTGCCCCAGAATATTGATATCGAATGCATATCAAATATGCATTCACTAGATCATTACATTAATGATCAACCTCGTCTTTAACGTCCAGTTTGCTTAGGTGTGTGACCCTGTAGGATCGTATAACACTAGCAATGAGTTCTCAACTCATTGATCATTAGTGGCTTCTAGCAAAGCGTTATGACTGCCTAGTGTTATGTGATTGTCTCATCTTGACTATACGACTTTCACCTAGATCAAGTACAATAGATTTCAGGACATTCCCAACAATCTCCCACTTGTACTGGAATCATCTATTCCTTTAATCCCTTCGTCACTATATCTCGATCTGGCATAAGGCAAGATCTGTGTCACCCTTATTTAGCCAAGATCATGTTCATCGAATTCCGATTTATACTGACAAGACAAACGACTGACAATCACCTCGTTTGAGTGTGGCCACACATTTCTCAGTATCAAATCTTCGATGGGCCCTGAGATATTTATCTCCTGTTATATAGGAGGGACAAATCCCATCTTGTTACATCCCTGTCTCTTCACACGCTTCATGATACGCCCAATCAATGCCTTTATAGTCACCAGTTACGGCTGACGTTTGACAAGGTTAAAGCGGACCAATTCACATGTAAAAAAACATGATGAACTCAAGTCTAAGGACTATACTCTATAGTCGTAATGAAAACTCTCATGACACTTATATAACTATCCCGTAGAGTTCTCATCAGTGGGTCATGTCCGATCCTGTGTTCTCCAACACATATCTATGTGATTGACTTTAATACTCTTATTAATGACTCCATGAAACTTAGTCATCAGTCACCTCACATACTAGTCTCACGCGGTTGTTAATATCCCACTTTAACAACCTCGACCAGGGACCAACATAATTTATGTCATTTATTATCTATAGGGTTTCATGATCAAGTCACATACTTGATGACCTATAAAATGTCATAAATTACTTTGGGACTATTATTTAATAACCATTATTAAATAATACAGATGTCAGATTTCAATAACATAATCAAATTATGTTTATACGAACATCATATCATAACTAAAATTAATAACAATGACTCCCACTAAAATTAAGATCATATCTTAAGACATCTAATGCCTTTAGCAGTAGCCTGACCCTCATTCGCCCTTGCTCAGTGTGTGTCGAAAGACACTGCGTCTTGCTAAGAGTAATACCAAGAGTCATTTGCACGAAGCCCTTCTTGGAATCCTGCATTTTGGACATGTGCAAGGCCTTATCACTATAAGTATCTTGACACAATCCAATTAGCTTATCCAATCTATCTCTATAGATTCTTATTCCAAGAATGTATACGGTTTCTCCCATAATTTTATCGAAAAACAACTTTCGAGTCAGGTCTTAATAGACTGAAACGATGAAATTTCATTTCCAAGAAGTAGTATGTTATCAACATACAATGCTAGAAATGCAACTGCGCTCCCACTAGTCATCTTGTAAACACACGGTTCCTTTTCATTCATGACGAAGTCAAACCTTTTGACTGCTTTATCAAAACGAAGATTTCAACTCCGAGATGCTTGCTTCAATCCATAAATGGTTTGATGAAGCTTGCATATCTTCCTAGTTTCATTAGGATCAATGAAAAACTTCAGGTTGTGTCATGTACACATCCTTTTCCAGAATTCCATTAAGGAAAACTGTTTTCACATCCATCTGCCAGATCTCATAAACATTATGAGTGGCGGTTGCTAGGAGAATCCGAATGGACATTAGTACGGTGTCTGGGATTAGGTTTCTTCACAGTCAATACCATGAATTTACTTGAAACCTTTTTGCCACCAACCTAGCTTTGTACATCTGAATATAACCATCCATGTCATCTTTTCTTCTTGAAAATCCATTTACTCACAATGGCTTCTACACCATCGGGTAAATCAACCCAAGTCATACTTGGTTATGTGACATGGATCCCATTTCGGATTCAGCGGCTTTCAGCCATTTTCGGAGTCAAGGCCCATCATTGCTTCTTCAAAATTCGCAGGCCCGTCACTTTCAATGATCAGTAGATCACGACAATTGGTTACGAGAAATCCATATTTCTCGGGTTCGTGACGGATCCTTTCGGATCTGCGAGCTTCAGTTTTCTGTAAAAGTCGCGCACACATATCTCATATGTATACTTTTACCACGACCTAATTAACCAAGATTTAAAACGTAGTTAATTAATTTATAAACCAAAATCAATATTTGGTTCGCGATCTGTGTCGATCGATGCAACTTTTGTGTCGATCGACACTTCTTCAGAAACTCGCCATTTAAATGTATATCGAATATACACTCACCAGATCCTTTATAAACTCTAGGCACCACAGGTGCAGGTTCTACAACTCTTTGTAGATCCAACTGCTGCTCTTCCTCATCAGGTTGAGCAGTCTCCTGTGATTTTTGAATTTCTTCGAGTTGTACTTTTACTCCCACTGTTCTTCTTGGAAAGAAAGTCTTTCTCAAGAAAACATAGTTCCGAGCAACAAACAATTTGTTCTCGAACTGGTTGTAAAAGTAATATGCCTTGGTTTTGTTAGGACAACCAATGAAGTAGCACTTATCAGATTTGGGTGTGAGCTTATCAGAGATTAAACGTTTTATATAAGTCTCGCAACTCCAAATCTCCATGATGGATAAATCAGAAACATTTACATTCCACATCTCATGTGGTATCTCTGTAACTGATTTTGATGGAACTCTATTTAAAGTAAACTCAGACATTTCTAGAGCGTATTCTTGGAAGGATAATGGAAGATCTAAGTGACTCATAATTGATCGAACCATATCTAATAAAGTCCGATACAGGAGGAGTGAATTGTGAAACACTTTCACAATCTCTCAGATGATCACTAAATTCTTGACCTAAGTATTCACCTCCATGATCTCATCGTAGAGGTTTAATACCTTTGCCAAATTGATTATGTACTTCATTTTGGAACTCTTTGAACTTTTCAAAGATTCTGACTTATGCCTTATAAATAAGGCATAACCGTACCTTCTGAAAATATCAGTAAAGGTAATGAACCACTGAAATTTTCTTCTAGCACTAGTGCTCATCGGTCCATATACATTCGTATGTATAAAGCCCAATAAGATCCTGGCCCTTTTACTTTGATTGTTCGCAACCTGTATCGACCGACGCACCGTTTGTGTCGATCGACACTACCTCTGTTGAAAGGAGCCTTTGTCGTTTTACTTAATAAACAAGATCCACTTTACTCATTATGATTCTCAATCAGATGAGCCCAAAAGCCCATCACTATGGAGCTTCTGAATCTATTTCCCATTTATGTAGCCCAAAACGACAATGCAGAGAGAAGTTTGACTCGTATCATTTGACTTGAATCTCTTGGTATTAATGTTATAGTTAGGCACATTCTGGTTTAGAACATAAAGTCCATTCTCTAATGGATTGCTACTATAAAATATATCACTGTAATCAAATGAATAACACTTATTCTTATCTTGAAAACTGATATCCTTCCATATCCAAACAAGGAATAGAAATAATCTTTCTGCTCATAGCAGGTACATAGTAGCAGTTTTAAGTTCAAAACATGCAATAAAAGGAAAAAAAAAATGAAATACTCCTACGGTTAATGCAACAACTCTTGCTCCATTCCCTCTCATAGGTCCACTTGTCCTTTCTCCATAGTCCTACTTTTGCTCAGGCCCTGCACATTTTCACAAAATATGAGTACCACAGCTGGTATCCAATACCCAATAAGTAGGACTATAAGAAGTAACATTTACTTCTATAACATAATACCTGAAGAAGAAGTCTCGTACGTCTTCTTCAGCTTCTCATAATCTTCCAAGAATTTATTGCAGTTTCTTTTCAAATGCCCATAACCATTACAATAACGGCACTTAACATCTTTAGAAGGACTGGTTTTAACCTTAGGAACATGGCCAGACTCGCTTGGATTCACAATCGAGCTCGTCTTGCCATCACCTTTGTTCTTACCAAGTTTCTTAAACTTTTTACCCTTTTGTACCATAAGGACATTTGGGGTGTCCTTCTTGATGTTAGGTTCAGCAGTCTTAAGCATCCCATGCAATTCAGTCAACGTCTTCGTCAAGTTGTTCATGTTATAGTTCATAACAAATTGATCATAGCTTGACGGCAGTGACTGTAGAATGATGTCAGTAGCCAACTCTTGGCTAATGGGACAATCCAGTTTCCCCAGGTTATCAATATAACCCATCATCTTAATGACATGAGGACTAACTGGTTCGCCCTTTGGTAGCTTGCACTCAATCAGAGATCTAACCGTCTGGTATCTCTGAGTTCGTGCCTGCTCCTGAAACATACTTTTCAGGCCAGTGATCATCTGTATTGGCGACTCCACGTACTCATATTGCTTCTGCAATTCCGAGTTCATGGTAGCCAACATGAGACAACTCACATCCACCGCATCATTAGAATGCTTATCCCAAGCATCCTTATCTGACTGCCAGGCATTGGCTCGGTACTTCTTGGGGAGAACTTTCTCAAGGACATAGTCCTTTTTCTCCTGTTTGAGAACAATTCTCAAGTTCCGATACCATTCGAGAAAGTTGGATCCATTTAACTTGTCCTTCTCAAGGACGGATCGCAGGGAGAAATTGTTACGATGGTTTGTGCTAGACATAGCTGAAAAACAAGGGAGGTTTTAGTTACGATGTTCAAGAAATGAGAAGTCTTAACTATTAAGAAAACTCGCATTATATTCAAACAATGTTTGCTCAGATGAATATAATGATCCAAGACCCTTACTTCACTAAACTTGAGTGAGCCACTGGCTATCACCCAAATTTTAGCTATCTAGGTAAGCAACTCTTTGCTAGTTATATCCAATATAACTCTTGGTTGTGGATTGACATCTCATGTCCAATCCACCTGATGTCTCTGAGCCCAAAACGATTTTGATGGCCCAGTCAAGTAAACCAATCTCTTCAGTCATGTAATTGTTGATGTCTTGCACTGCAAGTCCATCAACACGATTACCTTCTGTCTTACTCATGAAATTGTGGACATCTTTCACTGCAAGTCTATCGCACAATTAAATGGGTCTTGACAGTTGACAAGATTGGAAAGACATCAAGTATCACTTGATATTTGATTGAGGAACAGAACTATTTAAAACGTTCAGTTTTATTATGTTTTAATTCTTCTAATTAAATGATTTGTCTTGGTTTGGTTCTGTGGTTTCAGGTTCCATAACCTAAACCATCGAATCTTGTGTCGACCGACACTACTTTAGTGTCGATCGATGCTGATTAACCAAAACCAATCTGCGATAACCGATCAATCCAATTGATCCGGGTTTGAATACCGGTCAGTGTCGATCGATGCTACATTAGCATTGGTCAATACCAACCCAATCGCAATAAACCATTCTTAGCGTTTAACCATCATTAACCAAGCTCGATAACCGGTCCAATCCAATTGAACCGATTCATCAATCTCGCAAGGTTTGTGTCGACCGACACAACTCTTGTGTCGATCGACACTAGGCGAAACATAGGTTTTATTTGGGTTTTTTCCCTGTGTCGATCGACGCCGGATTGGCATCGATCGACACCATGCGAAAAATCCTAAATTTTATTCGGGTTTTCGCCCTGTGTCGATCGATGCCGGATTGGCATCGATCGACACCATGCGAAAAACCCAAAAACGTTTTCGAACAAAACCCTAAACTAGGTTACTTTGATCAAAACGAGTTTTAGCATGCTTGTATCAATCATACAGAGATCCAGATTCAACCAATCTAATCAACATGCTACAGATTCAGTGGAACCCTAAAGCTCTGAAACCACTGAAGGAATTTCTAGCAGATCCTAATCCAATTAGGCAACCTTGGTCTGAATTCCAAGCCTAGGATCTAAGGTTCATATAATCGATTCTATGGGATCTCAGATTTACCTGGTGATTTGCAGCGGAAGATTTGCAGATAATCGAGATCTAGAGCGCCTCAAATGCTGCGCCTCTACTGGTTTCCACACGCACACAAACTGAACAGAAGGGATGCTAGTGCCTATAGAGATCCAATCTCTTCAGAAGTTTCTATTCAAGTTCTGGTGGCTGTCTGTTGGGTTAAAAATCAGTTTAAGTCGACCATATATCTTATATATGTCGACTTAAACCATAACGGAATTAACCAACGATTAAACCGAATTAATCTGGTAATCCGCGAGTTGCATCGATCGACACACTCTTTGTGTCGATCGACACTGCCCCAGAATATTGATATCGAATGCATATCAAATATGCATTCACTAGATCATTACATTAATGATCAACCTCGTCTTTAACGTCCAGTTTGCTTAGGTGTGTGACCCTGTAGGATCATATAACACTAGCAATGAGTTCTCAACTCATTGATCAGAAGTGGCTTCTAGCAAAGTGTTATGACTGCCTAGTGTTATGTGATTGTCTCATCTCGACTATACGACTTTCACCTAGAGCAAGTACAATAGATTTCAGGACATTCCCAACAGACTGCATGCTACTTGATCAATAGAACTCCCACAAGAGTTCTTAAGGATCAATCTCCATTTCAGGTACTCAACAAAACCAATCCATTAGTTGATCACTTACGTGTGTTTGGGTGCATTTGTTTTGTGTTGATACCAGGAGAACAAAGGGATAAGTTGGATGTTAAGAGCACCAAAGCTATGTTCATTGGATACTCTACAACACAAAGAGGATACAAGTGTTATGTACCTGAAACAAGAAAGGTGTTGATCTCAAGAGATGTGAAATTCATGGAGACAAGGAGTTTCTATGATGAGAAGAACTGGGATAGCTTGAAGGATCTTCCCACTTCACAATCAGATAGGGCTGCTAACCTAAGGATGATCATGGAAAACCTTGGCATCAGTATACCTCAACAACCGGCCAAGACCAGTTCTGCTCCCTCAGTCTCTGCTCCAACTTCAGAAACTCCTCAACATACCCATCTTGATCATGAGGGAGACACTCAAGAATCAACACCAGAACCGCAAGAGCAAGAGGTTGATTCTTCTACACATGATCAAGCCGGTTGTGAGGAGCATGAGGAAAATGAGGTATACATGACACCACCTTCTGGTCTTGAGAGCATTGTGAAACCAGGGAAGATGTTAAGACTCAAGAAGGCCATCTATGGATTAAAGCAATCACCTCGAGCGTGGTATCATAAATTGAGCTCAACACTTATGCAAAGAGGATTCAAGAAGTCTGAAGGAGATCACATATTGTTCACTCTTCAAGATCAGGAAGGTATCATTGTCATCCTTGTTTATGTTGATGACATTATCATATTAGGGAGTAACAAGTCAGGTATACAAGAAACTAAAGCTTATCTCAAATATGTTTTTGATATTAAAGACCTTGGTGCTCTAAAGTACTTCCTTGGGATAGAATTCTGCCGATCTGATGATGGAATCTTCTTATATCAAAGGAAGTACACACTTGATTTGTTGTCTGAAGCAGGAAAGATAGGAGTGAAACCGGCTAAGACTCCCCTTGAGGAAGGCTACAAAGTCATAAGAGAGGGGGAGCTTGAAGACAGATTATTTGAGGACATTACTCAGTATAGAAGGATGGTTGGTAAGCTCATCTACTTAACCATAACCAGACCTGATTTGTGTTATGCAGTGAACCAAGTGAGCCAGCATATGCAAGTACCCAAGATGCATCATTGGAACATGGTTGAAAGGATACTTAGATACCTAAGTGGTGCTCCTGGTCAAGGCATTTGGATGTGCCGCAATCAAAGCGTAGAGATAGTTGGGTATTGTGATGCTGACACTACAAGAAAAATCTCTATTCTTAGCACACGAAAAACACCATGGTATGTATATGATGGCGTTTTTGAAAATGCTATGTCTGCCCCAGCTATAAATAGGTAGGTCATATGTGATAGCACTTTGTTCGTGCTATAATATATTGCATCTATAATAGCGCTAATTTCTCTTGCTATCGTTAGATCTATCTATAATAGCTTTTCGTACCGAGCCGAGCCAAGCCGTATTAAATTGTTATTATATATATTTTTGTATCAATTGCATTTATATTATATATATTTTTTGTATCAATTGAATTTGTATAACAAATTATATTTAAAATGATTTTATTAATAAAACAAAACATGCTTACACAAAGATCATCAACAAAACCATCTTTAGTTAGTTAACATTAACTATAACATTTCTTCATTGTTTCTTCTTCTTTCCTCTTCCAATATCCTCTCATCTCATGCAAGTAAATCTCCTTGTTCTTCTTGGTCATCAACAAAACTATCTTAAGTTAACATCGGGTTTGTTGAACCTAGCAACCAAATGCTTCTCAGAAGGAGCTAAACCAACAACATTGACAATCTCTTGTCCAAGAGGACCTGCACAGCAGCAAAAACAGAGAGTCACAATCGTAAACACAGACATAAAAGCCCTGTAACTCACATGAACCAGAAGCTAAAGAAGCAAAATCTCAAACCAATACTGACTTCAATTCCAAGATGTCTTGGTGTCTTGCTTCCCCATTGATGGAAGCTCTTCAAATCCTCCTCCTAATAAACAAATCCAACACTTTTTCAGTGAACTCCAATGACTTTCAACCGCTTTATCAGATGAACATCAAAACAAATTAAATTTGTAAACTTTTTACATGCATATGTATCCACTAAAGTAACTACATTCTTCAATTAAGATCAGATCAAACTTGAGTCGGTCTATTAAAACTATTAGCAGCAAAAAAAAAACAAAGAAGAGACACTGACCAAGACACTGTCATAGCCGGCGAGATGAAGCAACGAGTAAAGCAACATACTGTTGGGAATCCGAGCCAATTCTACAGATTCAGAATTCTCGCGAGTTCCCGATAGCCTAGGATCTAGGGTCTAGTTAATTGAATCATGATCTCACCTCGTGATTACCTGGTGTTTGGCAGCGGAAGATGGATCAGGTAATACGAGATCTACTGTGCCTCAGATGCTGCGCCTCTATCGTAGTCCACACGCACACAAGCTGGAATCCGCCGGGTTGCTAGCGCCGGTGCTCGGATCTCTTTGGGACCTTAGTTTCTAGAGGAAGAGCTTCTGTTTTCTGTCTCAGAAAACTGTCTGGGCGGCTCATCTGTCTTAGGTCGAATAATAAGATCACTTATATATCGACTCTGTCATAAACCGAAACATCAGTTTCGGATTCGCCACTGTGTCGACCGACACATCCATTGGTGTCGATCGACACAAGTCTTGTATCGACCGACGCACCTAATGGTGTCGATCGATACACCTCTTTGAAACTTAATTCGATGCGTATCTAATACACATCGATCAGACCATATGCCAATGATCTATCCCATGCAGAGTATATCCAACTTGCTTAGGTGTGGGACCCTGTAGGTTCACATGATACTGGAATTGAGTTACAACTCATTTGTCATAAGCGGTTTCTAGCAAAACGTTATGACTACCCAGTACCACATGAATTGTCCGATCTCGACAGTACAACTATCTCTAGAGTTCGTACAATGTGATTTCAGGACATAATCCCAACAATCTCCCACTTGTACTGGAATAACCTATTCCTATAATCCCTTCGTCTCTATATCTCGATATGGCATAAGGCAAGAGACTGTGTCATCCTTATTATAGCCAACATCATGTTCATCGAACTTCTGATCTATACTGATAAAACAAACGACTGACAATCACCTCGTTTGAGCACGGCCATGCATTTTCTCAGTATCAAATCTTCGATGGGCCCTGAGATATTTATCTCCCGTTATTACAGGAGGGACAAATCCCATCTTGTTCCATCCCTGTTTCTACACATACTTCATGATACGCACAAGCAATGCCGTTATAGCCGCCAGTTACGGAACGACGTTTGACAGGGTTAACGCGCACCAATTCACATGCTAGAAAGCATGATGAACTCATGTCTAAGGACTATACTCTATAGTCGTAATGAGAACCTCCCATGACACTGATATAGCTATCTTGTGGAGTTCTCATCAAGCGGGTCATGTCCGATTATATGTTCACCAACATATGTCTATGTGACTGACTGTGATAATCATATCATTGACTCCATGAAACTTAGTCCAACAGTCACCTCACATACTAGTCTGCGCGGTTGTTAGTGTCCCATTTTAACAACCTTGACTAGGGACAATAGTAATTTATGTCATCTTTTACTTATAGGGTTTCATGATCAAGTCTTCAACTTGATGACCTATAAGATGACCATAAAGTACTTTGGGACCATTATTTAATTATCCAATAATTAAATAATACTGATGTCAGTTTTAACTTACACAAACACTGCCAAAGCATGTATATGTTAAGTTTACAACATAACTAAAATAACTCCCACTAGAATCAAGATCATCTTTTCAGATATCTTACACCTACAGCAACAGAATAAATTCCGTGCTTAGGTTGTGGGAGAGAGTGCGGTGCTATTGCTTGAAACAATTTCAACAAATTACACCGCCATTCAGATAAAAGCACTATTCTACGGTCTACTGCTTGGAGCCTTCCCAACAGTTAGCACCGCTATTCAGACAAAGAGACATAACCAGGTGGGAACCGGGAATCGTCTTTGTCCGACTAACTACTTTCAACTGGTTCGTCACTTTATCAGTTCACCACGAACCTATCCTTAGTGTTTCTCAACACTTGGGATATTTCTGGTAACTGTTCAGTGACTATTACCGGAGTACATTGGTATTTTCTCGTCATGCTCTATGCTTAAGCTGCATCTAGACGAGCGCAAAATATGGCATTCATGATTGATTCTGTTGCATCAGCATAAGTAATCATACTCATTAATACTAGATCAGACAGTGTTCAAAACACTTCTTCTTGCTAACATTGTTACCAGCTTAGCCAGTGTCCAAGACACTGCATCTCGCTTGGATTATTGCCATAAGACCTTTGGTATGAAACCATTCTTGGAATCAAGCACTTTTGAACTGTCCAATACCTTATAAACATAAGGATTTTGACACGATTCAATTAGCCTGCTCAGTCTATATCAATAGATTCTTATTCCAAGAATCCACGCGGCTTCTCCCATGTCTATCATTAATTTTGACTTCCGACCCAAATCTTGACAAGACTTTAGCGTCGGAACGTCGTTTGTGAGATTCAAGTATGTTAACAACACACTGTGTGAGGATTGCTATTACGCTCCCACTAGTCTTCTTGTGAACGCATAGTTTCTTTTCTTTCTGATCAAGTCAAAGCCTTTGACCACATTATCAGAATGTTGATTCCAACTCCAAGATGTTCGCTTCAATCTAGAAATGAATCGGTGAAGCTAACATGCATACCTAGCCAATTTTCGGAGTTGGGGCTCACCATCGCTTCTTTGAATTTCGCATGTTCGTCACTTTTCAATGATCAACAGATCACGACAATTGGTTACGAGAAATCACTCTCGAGTTAGTGACGGATCCTTTCGGATCTGCGAATTTCAGGCTTCACAGGTGTAGATCCTACAATACTTTGCAGATCTCACCGCTGTTTTCCCTCAACAGGTTGAGCAGCCTCCTGTGTTTATCGAATTTCTTCGATGTGTACTTTTACTCCCACTGTTCCTTTTGAAAGTATGATCTTTCTTAAAAGACACAGTTCTGGGCAATAAAAGTACTAAGCCTTGGTTTCCTTAGGACAACCAGCGATGTGGAACTCATCATATGTGGGTTCAAGTTTGTTTGTTGACTACTGTCTTACACAAACCTTACAATCCCAATTAATCAGAAAAACAAATTTGGAAATCACCCAGTCCACATCCAATGTGGTGTTTTTCACTGATTCTGATAGAAACACTTTTCTGCGCAAAGACAGACATTTTGGAACGTATTCTTAAATCGTTCATGGAAGATTCTTGTGACTCATCATTAATCGGAGCATATCCAATAAGATCCGATTCATTCTGTTAGATGATCACCCAATTGTTGACTCTAAGTATTTTTCCTCCACGATCCAATCGAGGATCTCAATACTTCTGTCAAATCGGTTCTACACTTCATCTTGGAACTCCTCAAGGGATTCCTGCTCGTGTCTCATCAAATGAACACAGCAATACTTATTGATGCCATCAATAAGGTAATGAAGTACAGAAGATTTCCTCTGGCACTAATGCTCGTTTGGGCCGCATACATCAATATGTTTAAGGCCCAATAAGCTTCTGGCCCATTTCCTTTAGCTCTGCTAAAAGGGCCTTAGTCATTTTGGTCTAGTGAACGGAATTCATATCTCAAATGATTAACAATCAAATGAGTCCAAAACTATGGATTTACCGAATCTGATTCACTTTTGTGGTTAAACGACTATACCAAAGAAAGGTCGAGTTCGAGTCATCAGACTTAAACCGTTTGGTATTTATGTTATATTTTAACTCATGTTGGTTTAAGATATAAAACCCATTCTAAACGTGGTGCTTGAAGGATTGTTTAGGTTAATCCTGATTCAATTCTTAGATTCATATCAACCTAAACATGCGGATCTAGGTTCTCTTGATTAGAAACAATGATTAGATCTCACCTTTTACCTGTTAATTGCAGCGGAAGGAGATAGAACAGGTCAGAGATCAGAGAAACACCGAGAGATGAATCCTCCAAAGGCTCACACACGCGATCACAGAAAACGGCTGCTAGACCAGTAGGGAAGGAGGCGCAGAGAGAGAGAGGAAATCGCAGGGGGCTAGGGTTAAAGAAGAAAACAGACTCGAGTTTTATTTATAAAACTCGTCCGGTTCCTCTTGGGCCATTTGGCCGTTCGCGCACTGTGTCGATCGACACATCATATGCATCGATCGACACACAATGGCTAAACCCTTTTATTCTCTCTAAGTACAGTAAATGCCTGGCACTTTTACCGTACTTCTGCTAAGCCGTTCCTACACATTTTCCTGTTAGCTTAGGCGTGTGACCCATATGGGATCATATAATAGAGGCAATAAGTCCAAGACTTATAGATCATGAGCGGACTCTAGCAAGCCATCATGACCCCCAGTATTATATGACTTATGTCTGATCTTTGACATACTCTTACTTTCTAGAGACAGTACCGAGATTACTGGACACAATTCCAACAATCTCCCACTTGTACTGGAATCTCTGTATTCATAATCCTTCTGTCACAATATCTCGATTAGTCATAAGGCAAGATTAGTGTCATCCTTATAAAGCCTAATCTTGTTCATCGGACTCTGATTTGATACTGACAATCCAAACGACTCGGGACAGTCCATTTGAGCATGGCCATGCATTTTCCAGTATTCAAATCTCCGATTGGCCTAGAGATATTCACTCCATTTATATTGGAGGGACAAATTCCGTCTTGTTCCATCACTGTAAACTACTCATTTTATGATGTACCCAAACAAGGTCCTTATAACTATCGCATAACGATAGCGTTAGACAATGATCAAAGTGCATCAGTCCATGTGCAGTCACATGCATGCGAACTCAAGTCTAAGGACTATACTCTATAGTCGTAGTGAGAATCTCTTATGACACAGATATAAATATCCTGAAGAGTTCTCATAATCGGGTCTTGTCCGGTCGTATGTTCCCAACATACACCTATGTATTGACTTTGATGCCGCGCATCTATGACACACTGAGACTTTGTCATAAGTCACATACCAATCCAGTCTCACACGGTTGTTGGTGTTCCAATTTCGACAACCTTCGACTAGGGACATGATGATATAATCCATCTATCAAATATAGGGTCTCATGATCAAGCTAAATGACTTTGATGACTCAAGATCAAGTCACTTACTTCGATGACCTATAAAATAGTTTATATCACTTTGGAACGATTATTTCATCACAGTTAAAATAATCTTGAAATAATAATTTCATTAAACATAAGAATGTTTTACAAGAACATATCAAATAACTAAATAAAAGCCCTCAAACTCCCACTCAAATTTAGATTACATTTCAATGTCTCTAATGCCTACAGCTTCAGTCAGAAACTCGAGCTTAGGCCTTGGGAGTGGCTTTGTCAATGGATCAGCGACGTTATCATCTGTCTGAACTCGGCTGATCTTGACTTCCTTTCTATTAATGATGTCACGTATCAAGTGAAATCTTCTTAGAACATGCTTGGATTTCTGGTGTGATCTTGGTTCCTTTGCC
The DNA here is from genome assembly GCA_030180135.1 of Orychophragmus violaceus. Taxonomy (NCBI): domain Eukaryota; kingdom Viridiplantae; phylum Streptophyta; class Magnoliopsida; order Brassicales; family Brassicaceae; genus Orychophragmus; species Orychophragmus violaceus. The sequence continues at coordinate 41,559,279 of CM058234.1, read as the reverse complement.
TGAGCAATAGCACCATTGTTATCACAAAACAGTGCCAGAGGCTCAGCCGCATCTGGTATCACACCTAGTTCAATAATGAACTTTCGTATCCAAACAGCTTCCTTCGCAGCTTCTGAGGCGGCGATATATTCAGCTTCTGTAGTGGAATCAGCAACGGTGTCTTGCTTGGAGCTTCTCCAACTGATTGCACCGCCATTCAGACAAAAGATATAACCGGACTGTGACCGGAAATCATCTTGGTCTGTCTGGAAACTTGCGTCCGTGAATCCACTGACTTTAAGCACATCACTTCCGCCGTACACCAAGAACTTATCCTTAGTATGTCTTAGATACTTCAAGATATTCTTTACGGCAATCCAATGGTTTTCACCTGGATTTGACTGGTATCTACTCGTCATGCTCAATGCATAAGCAACATCAGGACGAGTACAGATCATGGCATACATGACAGATCCTATTGCAGATGCATAAGGAATATTCTTCATGCGCTCAAGCTCAGCAGCCGTCGTAGGGCTCTGCTTCTTGCTTAGCGTTGTGCCATGTACCATTGGCGTGAAGCCCTTCTTGGAATCCTTCATGCTGAATCTTTGTAGGACTTTGTCAATGTATGAGTCTTGACACAAGCCTATCAGCCTTCTAGATCTATCCCGGTAGATCCTGATTCCAAGAACGTATGCGGCTTCACCCATGTCTTTCATGGAGAAACAAATTCCAAGCCAGTCCTTTACGGACTTCAGCATTGGAATGTCGTTTCCGAGAAGCAATATGTCATCGACATACAGAATAAGAAATACTATCTTGCTCCCACTAGTTTTCTTATACACGCATTGTTCTTCTTCGTTTCTGATGAAGTCAAATTGCTTGATCGCTTCATCAAAACGAAGATTCCAGCTCCTCGATGCTTGCTTCAATCCATAAATGGATTTATGAAGCTTGCATACTTTCCCAGCATTCTTTGGATCTATGTAACCGTCAGGTTGTGTCATATACACATCCTCTTCCAGAATTCCATTCAGGAAGGCGGTTTTCACGTCCATCTGCCAAATTTCATAATCATGAAAAGCTGCAGTTGCTAGTAGAATCCGAATAGATTTCATCATAGCCACTGGTGAATAGGTTTCATCGTAATCCACACCGTGAACTTGTCTGAAACCTTTTGCCACCAACCTGGCTTTATAAATCTGGACATTTCCATCTACGTCAACCTTCTTCTTGAAGATCCATTTGCACTCGATGGCTTTTACACCAGCGGGTAAGTCAACCAACGAAAATACTTGGTTGACTGACATGGAGTCCATTTCGGAATCAGTGGCCTTGCGCCACTTAGAGGAATCTGGGCCCATCATGGCTTGATTGAAGTTCGATGGTTCATCACCATCAATGATCAGAAGATCATGACAGTCAGTCACGAGGAATCCTTGATATCTCTCGGGTTCGTGACGGATCCTCCCGGATCTTCGAACTTCAGGTACTACAGGTTCAGGCTCTACAATTTCTTGTAGGTCCTCCTGCTGCTCTTCCTCATTAGGTTGAGCAGTATCCTGTTCATCTTGAATTTCTTCAAGCAGTACCTTACTCCCACTGTCTTTCTTAGAGAGAAACTCTCTCTCAAGAAAGTTACAATCCCGGGCAACAAAGATCTTGTTCTCGGAACGTAGATAGAAGTAATAAGCCTTGGTTTCCTTCGGATAACCAATGAAGTAGCATTTATCAGACTTTGGTGTAAGCTTGTCTGAGATCAATCTCTTGACATAGGCTTCACAACCCCAAATTCTAAGATAAGACAGCACTGGAGCCACTCCAGTCCATAATTCATATGGTGTCTTTGAAGGATTGTTTAGTTGATCCTGATTCAATTCTTAGATTCATATCAACCTAAACATGCGGATCTAGGTTCTTCTCGAATAGAAACAAAAGATGATCTCACCTTTTACCTGTTAATTGCAGCGGAAGGAGAGAACAGGTCAGAGATCAGAGAAACACCGAGAGATGAATCCTCCAAAGGTTCACACACGCGATCACAGAAAACGGCTGCTAGACCACCAGGAACTCGGCGCAGAGAGAGAGAGAGTTTTCGGCTCGGGAGCTAGGGTTAATTGTTCTGAACTCGAGTTTTATCTCATAAAACTTGTCCGGTTCCGTTTGGGCCATTTGGCCCAAACACCAATTAACTCGACGGCATTCGTGCACTGTGTCGACCGACACACCTTGTGTATCGATCGACACACAGTGGCCAAACCGTTTTATTCTCTCTAAGTACAGTAAATGCCTAGCACTTTTACCGTACTTCTGCTAAACCATTCCTACACATTTTCCTGTTAGCTTATAGGCGTGTGACCCATATGGGATCATATAATAAAGGCAATAAGTCCAAGACTTATAGATCATGAGCGGACTCTAGCAAGCCATCATGACCCCCAGTATTATATGACTTATGTCTGATCATTGACATACTCTTACTTTCTAGAGACAGTACCGAGATTACTGGACACAATTCCAACAATCTCCCACTTGTACTGGAATCTCTGTATTCATAATCCTTTTGTCACAATATCTCGATTAGTCATAAGGCAAGATTGGTGTCATCCTTATAAAGCCTAATCTTTTTCATCGGACTCTGATTCGATACTGACAATCCAAACGACTCGGGACAGTCCGTTTGAGCATGGCCATGCATTTTCCAGTATTCAAATCTCCGATTGGCCTAGAGATATTCACTCCATTTATATTGGAGGGACAAATTCCGTCTTGTTCCATCACTGTAAACTACTCATTTCATAATGTACCCAAACAAGGTCCTTATAACTATCGCAGAACGATAGCGTTAGACAATGATCAAAGTGCATCAGTCCATGTGCAGTCACATGCATGCGAACTCAGGTCTAAGGACTATACTCTATAGTCGTAGTAAGAATCTCTTATGACACAGATATAAATATCCTGAAGAGTTCTTATAAGCGGGTCTTGTCCGGTCGTATGTTCCCAAACATACACCTATGTACTGACTTTGATGCCGCGCATCTATGACACACTGAGACTTTGTCATAAGTCACGTACCAATCCAGTCTCACACGGTTGTTGGTGTTCCAATTTCAACAACCTTCGACTAGGGACGGGATGATATAAAACATCTATCAAATATAGGGTCTCATGATCAAGCTAAATGACTTCGATGACTCAAGATCAAATCATTTACTTCGATGACCTATAAAATGGTTCATATCATTTTGCAACGATTATTTCATCACAGTTAAAATAATCTTGAAATAATAATTTCATTAAACATAAGAATGTTTTACAAGAACATATCAAATAACTAAATAAAAGCCCTCAAACTCCCACTCAAATTTAGATTACATTTCAATGTCTCTAATGCCTACAGCTTCAGTCAGAAACTCGAGCTTAGGCCTTGGGAGTGGCTTTGTCAACGGATCAGCGACGTTATCATCAGTCTGAACTCGGCTGATCTTGACTTCCTTTCTATTAATGATGTCACGTATCAAGTGAAATCTTCTTAGAACATGCTTGGATTTCTGGTGTGATCTTGGTTCCTTTGCCTGAGCTATAGCACCATTGTTGTCACAAAACAGTGCCAGAGGCTCAGCCGCATCTGGTATCACACCTAGTTCAATAATGAACTTTCGTATCCAAACAGCTTCCTTCGCAGCTTCTGAGGCGGCGATATATTCAGCTTCTGTAGTGGAATCTGCAACGGTGTCTTGCTTGGAGCTTCTCCAACTGATTGCACCGCCATTCAGACAAAAGATATAACCGGACTGTGACCGGAAATCATCTTGGTCTGTCTGGAAACTTGCGTCCGTGAATCCACTGACTTTAAGCACATCACTTCCACCGTACACTAAGAACTTATCCTTAGTATGTCTTAGATACTTCAAGATATTCTTTACGGCAATCCAATGGTTTTCACCTGGATTTGACTGGTATCTACTCGTCATGCTCAATGCATAAGCAACATCAGGACGAGTACAGATCATGGCATACATGACAGATCCTATTGCAGATGCATAAGGAATATTCTTCATGCGCTCAAGCTCAGCAGCCGTCGTAGGGCTCTGCTTCTTGCTTAGCGTTGTGCCATGTACCATTGGCGTGAAGCCCTTCTTGGAATCCTTCATGCTGAATCTTTGTAGGACTTTGTCAATGTATGAATCTTGACACAAGCCTATCAGCCTTCTAGATCTATCCCGGTAGATCCTGATTCCAAGAACGTATGCGGCTTCACCCATGTCTTTCATGGAAAAACAACTTCCAAGCCAGTCCTTTACGGACTTCAGCATTGGAACGTCGTTTCCGAGAAGCAGTATGTCATCGACATACAGAATAAGAAATACAATCTTGCTCCCACTAGATTTCTTATACACGCATTGTTCTTCTTCGTTTCTGATGAAGTCAAATTGCTTGATCGCTTCATCAAAACGAAGATTCCAGCTCCTCGATGCTTGCTTCAATCCATAAATGGATTTATGAAGCTTGCATACTTTTCCAGCATTCTTTGGATTTATGTAACCGTCAGGTTGTGTCATATACACATCCTCTTCCAGAATACCATTCAGGAAGGCGGTTTTCACGTCCATCTGCCAAATTTCATAATCATGAAAAGCTGCAGTTGCTAGTAGAATCCGAATAGATTTCATCATAGCCACTGGTGAATAGGTTTCATCGTAATCCACACCGTGAACTTGTCTGAAACCTTTTGCCACCAACCTGGCTTTATAAATCTGGACATTTCCATCCACGTCAATCTTCTTCTTGAAGATCCATTTGCACTCGATGGCTTTTACACCAGCGGGTAAGTCAACCAACGAAAACACTTGGTTGACCGACATGGAGTCCATTTCGGAATCAGTGGCCTTGCGCCACTTAGAGGAATCTGGGCCCATCATGGCTTGATTGAAGTTCGATGGTTCATCACCATCAATGATCAGAAGATCATGACAGTCAGTCACGAGGAATCCTTGATATCTCTCGGGTTCGTGACGGATCCTCCCGGATCTTCGAACTTCAGGTACTACAGGTTCAGGCTCTACAATTTCTTGCAGGTCCTCCTGCTGCTCTTCCTCATTAGGTTGAGCAGTATCCTGTTCATCTTGAATTTCTTCAAGCAGTACCTTACTCCCACTGTCTTTCTTAGAGAGAAACTCCCTCTCAAGAAAGTTACAATCCCGGGCAACAAAGATCTTGTTCTCGGAACGTAGATAGAAGTAATAAGCCTTGGTTTCCCGTGGATAACCAATGAAGTAGCATTTGTCAGATTTTGGTGTAAGCTTGTCTGAGATCAATCTCTTGACATAGGCTTCACAACCCCAAATTCTGAGATAAGACAGCACTGGAGCTTCTCCAGTCCATAATTCATATGGTGTCTTTGCTACTGCTTTCGATGGCGCTCTATTTAGAGTGAACACTGCTGTTAGCAGAGCATATCCCCAAAGGGATATTGGAAGGTCTGTGTGACTCATCATAGATCGAACCATATCCAATAAGGTCCGATTTCTCCTTTCAGACACACCATTCCATTGAGGTGTTCCAGGAGGAGTGAGTTGGGATACGATCCCACACTCTCTCAGATGATCACTGAATTCTTGGCTTAAGTATTCTCCTCCTCGGTCGGACCGAAGAGCCTTAATGCTTTTGCCAAGTTGGTTCTGTACTTCATTTTGGAATTCTCTGAACTTCTCAAAAGATTCAGACTTATGTTTCATTAAATAAACATATCCATACCTACTGAAATCATCAGTAAAGGTAATGAAGTACTGATAGTTTCCTCTTGCATTTGTGGACATTGGGCCACACACATCAGTGTGTATCAGGCCCAATACGTCACTGGCCCTCTCGTTAGGTTTATTAAAGGGGGCCCGTGTCATTTTGCCCATCATGCAGGATTCGCATTTCTCACATGACTCAAAGTCAAATGAGCCAAGAAGTCCATTCGAATGGAGCCTCTTGATGCGTTTCTCGCTGATGTGCCCTAAACGACAATGCCATAGAAACGTTCGGTTCTCCTCATTAGGTTTGAACCGTTTGGTATTAATGTTATAAATTGGCGCGGATTGATCGAGTATGTAAAGCCCATTCATAAGAGGGGCAGAACCATAGAACAAATTGTTGCGATTGAAGGAACATAATTTATTCTTAACTGAAAAATCATAACCTTCCAAATCCAACAAAGAAATTGAAATAATATTTCTGCTTATAGCAGGTACAAAATAACAATTATTGAGTTCTAAAATCAATCCCGAAGGTAAAGACAACAAGTAAGTGCCTACAGCTAGTGCTGGAACTTTCGCTCCATTCCCAACTCGTAGCTCCACTTGTCCTTGCTTCAGCCTTCTACTGTTGCTGAGTGCCTGCATATTAGTACAAATATGAGCCCCACAACCAGTATCCATAACCCATGAGGTATTATCAGAAGTAGTTGTATTAACTTCTATAACAAAAATACCTGTTGAAGAAGTCTCAAAAGTCTTCTTCTTCAATTCCTTTAGACCTTCCTGGAATTTCTTACATTCTCTCCTCCAATGCCCTGGTTCTTTACAGAACCTGCATATGTCAGTTGGCCCAGCCTTGGACTTGGGCTTGGGCTTTGGCGTGTCCTTGTCCGCGACTTGGACAGCCTTGGCCTTTCCCTTATCCTTAGCAGAGGATTTCTTAAACCCCTTGCCCTTCTGCACCATAAGCACATTGGGGTCCTTGGCGGTTTTCCTCAAATTGGGCTCCGCAGTCTTGAGCATTCCGTGAAGCTCAGGCAATGTCTTACTCAAGCCATGCATGTTAAAGTTCAGAATGAACTGATCATAGCTTGCAGGTAATGACTGCAGAATGATGTCGCAGGCAAGTTCTTGGCTGATTGGGCAGTCGAGTTTCTGAAGATGATCGAGATAACCCATCATCTTCAAGACATGAGGACTCACTGCCGCATTCGCAGCCAACTTACAGTCTAAGAGGTTCTTAACAGTTTGAAACCTCTCAGTCCTTGCTTGCTCCTGAAAAAGCGATTTCAGGCTTGCCATTATCTCAATTGGTGACAACACACTCTCGAACTGCATTTGCAGCTCAGCAGTCATTGTCGCCAACATAAGGCAATACACATCATTTTCATCTGACGAATGCTTTTCCCAAGCATTATGCAGAGTCCTGGCGGCATTGTTAGCAGGCCTCTCGGGGAGAGGATCACGAAGGACATAATCCTTCTTCTCCTGCTTGAGGACCAGCCTCAAGTTCCTTGACCACGTCAGGAAGTTCGTTCCAGTCAGCTTCTCCTTCTCGAGAACAGACCGGATTGAGAATGTGTTTTGTGTGCTTGTAGTAGTCATAGCTGAAATATATATAGATAAAAAGGTTATTAGTTAAAATGTTCAATATGATTAATCTCGTATTATATTTAATATGATTAATCACACATTATATTCAATAACATAAGTTACCCTCAATAGAATATAATGATTCCAAGATCCACATATAACTAAGATCAAAGTGGGCCACTGGCCATCACCCAACCTTAGCTTATATCGGTAAGCCCTATATCGGCTAATTATATCCGTGATATAACTCTTGGTTGTGAATCTGGGCCCGAGGCCCAATCCACTCTGATGTCTCAAGGCCCGGGACTCCCGATGGCCCAGTCAAGAAAACCAGACTATACAGTCATGTAATCATTAATGTCTGGGACTCCCAATGACATTCATGAATCACAAACCGTCTTATCCACGCAAAAGCAGACACCCTCACACTGTAAGGCCATGAATACAATTGAATGGGCTTCGACAGCTGACATAGAATGGACAAGACATCCAACGCTTGATATTATTTGAGGTTCGTAGGTTTATTTAAAAATTCATTCCCAAAATAGAAGATTACTATTTCGGGAAACTTTCCATTTTTGGAAACCTACTATTTTTGGAAACTTTCTAAAATTGGAAACTTTCTAAAAACGGAAACTTTCTAACTTTAGAAATTTCTTAAAATCCGAATCATGCAAATCTAGAAACTTCTATAAATTAAGAAACTTTCTAATTTCAAAATATCGGAAACTTTAATTTAAAATCGATTTATATTCTTTATAAAATAAATTTTAAATTAAATCTGAAGAAAGACTCAAATAATTGGCCCAATCGTTTTAACTTCTTGGCCCGAGGCCGAAGAATTGGTCTATGTCCGAGACATAACCCGATCGTCCAATTAGATGACATAACCGGTCTGGTTCATTAAAATTGGTCTAACCAAAATTAATTACTACGACGACCACAATTGTCAACCGGTTATTTACTAAACCGGATTTTCTCAATTTATTTGGTCCAACCAAATCAAATTAGAAAATCCTGGTTTAGGCACAAAATCCAATTTTTCGACTTTGGATTTCTTATCCCGGTTTAACCAGACTTAATAAAATTATTAAATCTGTTTATTAAACCGTGACGTTTAATTTTAATCAAAATATTAAACCGAGCCTTAAACCAACCATGTCGATCGATGAACCAACCGTGTCGATCGATCCATCAACCGCATCGGTCGATGCTCTTAGCATCGATCCTGCATCGATCGTGCATCGATCCTGTATCGATCGTGCATCGATCCTGTATCGATCGATGCTCTCACGCATGCACGGAAACGAGCCAAAACCCTAACCGTGTCGATCGATGCTTTCACGCGTTAACAGGTTTTGCCGATAGACTGTATCGACCGATCCATGCGATCGTATCGATCGATCCATGCGATCGCAGTCGATACTGACTCTCTCGGATCAGATCGCATACCAAATCATATAGCTTGATCATGCAATTTTTCATATGTTTAGGTTTCAATTCTTGTTACTTAAGTGATTTATCTTATCAGTAGTTGATTCAAAACACTTTTAAACAAGAAAACAATCCTAAACTTGAATCTAAACAAGAAAAACCAGAACCTGGCTCTGATACCACTGAAGGATTGTTTAGTTGATCCTGATTCAATTCTTAGATTCATATCAACCTAAACATGCGGATCTAGGTTCTTCTCGAATAGAAACAAAAGATGATCTCACCTTTTACCTGTTAATTGCAGCGGAAGGAGAGAACAGGTCAGAGATCAGAGAAACACCGAGAGATGAATCCTCCAAAGGTTCACACACGCGATCACAGAAAACGGCTGCTAGACCACCAGGAACTCGGCGCAGAGAGAGAGAGAGAGAGTTTTCGGCTCGGGAGCTAGGGTTAATTGTTCTGAACTCGAGTTTTATCTCATAAAACTTGTCCGGTTCCGTTTGGGCCATTTGGCCCAAACACCAATTAACTCGACGGCATTCGTGCACTATGTCGACCGACACACCTTGTGTATCGATCGACACACAGTGGCCAAACCGTTTTATTCTCTCTAAGTACAGTAAATGCCTAGCACTTTTACCGTACTTCTGCTAAACCATTCCTACACATTTTCCTGTTAGCTTATAGGCGTGTGACCCATATGGGATCATATAATAAAGGCAATAAGTCCAAGACTTATAGATCATGAGCGGACTCTAGCAAGCCATCATGACCCCCAGTATTATATGACTTATGTCTGATCATTGACATACTCTTACTTTTTAGAGACAGTACCGAGATTACTGGACACAATTCCAACAGTCTTTGCTACTGCTTTCGATGGCGCTCTATTTAGAGTGAACACTGCGGTTAGCAGAGCATATCCCCAAAGGGATATTGGAAGGTCTGTGTGACTCATCATAGATCGAACCATATCCAATAAGGTCCGATTTCTCCTCTCAGACACACCATTCTATTGAGGTGTTCCGGGAGGAGTGAGTTGGGATACGATCCCACACTCTCTTAGATGATCACTGAATTCTTGGCTTAAGTATTCTCCTCCTCGGTCAGACCGAAGAGCCTTAATGCTTTTGCCAAGTTGGTTCTGTACTTCATTTTGGAATTCTTTGAATCTCTCGAACGATTCAGACTTATGTTTCATCAAATAAACATATCCATACCTACTGAAATTATCAGTGAAGGTAATGAAGTACTGATAGTTATTCTTGCATTTGTGGACATTGGGCCACACACATCTGTGTGTATCAGGCCCAATAAGTCACTGGCCCTCTCGTTAGGTTTATTAAAGGGGGCCCGCGTCATTTTGCCCATCATGCAGGATTCGCATTTCTCACAAGACTCAAAGTCAAATGAGCCAAGAAGTCCATTCGAATGGAGCCTCTTGATGCGTTTCTCGCTGATGTGCCCTAAACGACAATGCCATAGAAACGTTCGGTTCTCCTCATTAGGTTTGAACCGTTTGGTATTAATGTTATAAACGGGCGCGGATTGATCGAGTATGTAAAGCCCATTCGTAAGAGGGGCAGAACCATAGAACAAATTGTTGCGATTGAAGGAACATAATTTATTCTTAACTGAAAAATCATAACCTTCCAAATCCAACAAAGAAATTGAAATAATATTCCTGCTTATAGCAGGTACAAAATAACAATTATTGAGTTCTAAAATCAATCCCGAAGGTAAATACAACAAGTATGTGCCTACAGCTAGTGCTGGAACTTTCGCTCCATTCCCAACTCGTAGCTCCACTTGTCCTTGCTTCAGCCTTCTACTGTTGCTGAGTGCCTGCATATTAGTACAAATATGAGCCCCACAACCAGTATCCATAACCCATGAGGTATTATCAGAAGTAGTTGTATTAACTTCTATAACAAAAATACCTGTCGAAGAAGTCTCGAGAGTCTTCTTCTTCAATTCCTTTAGACCTTCTTGGAATTTCTTACATTCTCTCCTCCAATGCCCTGGTTCTTTACAGAACCTGCATATGTCAGTTGGCCCAGCCTTGGACTTGGGCTTGGGCTTTGGCGTGTCCTTGTCCGCGACTTGGACAGCCTTGGCTTTTCCCTTATCCTTAGCAGAGGATTTCTTAAACCCCTTGCCCTTTTGCACCATAAGCACATTGGGGTCCTTGGCGGTTTTCCTCAAGTTGGGCTCTGCAGTCTTGAGCATTCCGTGAAGCTCAGGCAATGTCTTACTCAAGCCATGCATGTTAAAGTTCAGAATGAACTGATCATAGCTTGCAGGTAATGACTGCAGAATGATGTCGCAGGCAAGTTCTTGGCTGATTGGGCAGTCGAGTTTCTGAAGATGATCGAGATAACCCATCATCTTCAAGACATGAGGACTCACTGCCGCATTCGCAGCCAACTTACAGTCTAAGAGGTTCTTAACAGTTTGAAACCTCTCAGTCCTTGCTTGCTCCTGAAAAAGCGATTTCAGGCTTGCCATTATCTCAATTGGTGACAACACACTCTCGAACTGCATTTGCAGCTCAGCAGTCATTGTCGCCAACATAAGGCAATACACATCATTTTCATCTGACGAATGCTTTTCCCAAGCATTATGCAGAGTCCTGGCGGCATTGTTAGCAGGCCTCTCGGGGAGAGGATCACGAAGGACATAATCCTTCTTCTCCTGCTTGAGGACCAGCCTCAAGTTCCTTGACCACGTCAGGAAGTTCGTTCCAGTCAGCTTCTCCTTCTCGAGAACAGACCGGATTGAGAATGTGTTTTGTGTGCTTGTAGTAGTCATAGCTGAAATATATATAGATAAAAAGGTTATTAGTTAAAATGTTCAATATGATTAATCTCGTATTATATTTAATATGATTAATCACACATTATATTCAATAACATAAGTTACCCTCAATAGAATATAATGATTCCAAGATCCACATATAACTAAGATCAAAGTGGGCCACTGGCCATCACCCAACCTTAGCTTATATCGGTAAGCCCTATATCGGCTAATTATATCCGTGATATAACTCTTGGTTGTGAATCTGGGCCCGAGGCCCAATCCACTCTGATGTCTCAAGGCCCGGGACTCCCGATGGCCCAGTCAAGAAAACCAGACTATACAGTCATGTAATCATTAATGTCTGGGACTCCCAATGACATTTATGAATCACAAACCGTCTTATCCACGCAAAAGCAGACACCCTCACACTGTAAGGCCATGAATACAATTGAATGGGCTTCGACAGCTGACATAGAATGGACAAGACATCCAACGCTTGATATTATTTGAGGTTCGTAGGTTTATTTAAAAATTCATTCCCAAAATAGAAGATTACTATTTCGGGAAACTTTCCATTTTTGGAAACCTACTATTTTAGGAAACTTTCTAAAATTGTAAACTTTCTAAAACCGGAAACTTTCTAACTTTAGAAATTTCTTTAAAATCCAAGACCCGCAAATCTAGAAACTTCTATTTTTTAGAAACTTTCTAATTTCAAAATTTCGGAAACTTTAATTTAAAATCGACTTTATAATTTTATAAAATAAATTTTAAATTAATCTGAAGAAAGACTCAAATAATTGGCCCAATTGTTTTAACTTCTTGGCCCGAGGCCCAAGAATTGGTCCATGTCCAAGACACGACCCAATTGTCCAATTAAATGACATAACCGGTCTGGTTCATTAAAATTGGTCTAACCAAATTTTAATTACTACGATGACCACAATTGTCAACCGGTTATTTACTAAACCGGATTTTCTCAATTTATTTGGTCCAACCAAATCAAATTAGAAAATCCTGGTTTAGGCACAAAATCCAATTTTTCGACTTTGGATTTCTTATCCCGGTTTAACCAGACTTAATAAAATTATTAAATCTGTTTATTAAACCAGGACGAATAATTTTAATCAAAATTTTAAACCGAGTCTTAAACCCAACCGTATTGATCGATGAACCAACCGCATCGATCGATTCATCAACCGCATCGATCGATTCATCAATCGCATCGGTCGATGCTCTCAACATCGATCGATGCGTTCACGCGTTGAGCAGGCTTGGCCGAGATATGCGGAATCCATGCGATCGTTTGATCGATCCATGCGATCTCTCGCGGTTGTATCGACCGATCCATGCGATCGTATCGATCGATCCATGCGATCACAGCCGATACTACCTTATGAAAATCGCATTCCAAATCAATATAGCTTGGATTTGCGATTTCAAGTGTGTTTAGGTTTCAATTCCTTGTTGCTTAAGTGATTTCTCTTATCAGTAGTTGATTCAAAACACTTCTTAAACAAGAAAACAATCCTAAACTTGAATCTAAACAAGAAAAACCAGAACCAATAGCTCTGATACCACTGAAGGATTGTTTAGCTTAATCCTGATTCAATTCTTAGATTCATATCAACCTAAACATGCGGATCTAGGTTCTCTTGATTAGAAACAATGATTAGATCTCACCTTTTACCTGTTAATTGCAGCGGAAGGAGATAGAACAGGTCAGAGATCAGAGAAACACCAAGAGATGAATCCTCCAAAGGCTCACACACGCGATCACAGAAAACGGCTGCTAGACCAGTAGGGAAGGAGGCGCAGAGAGAGAGAGGAAATCGCAGGGGGCTAGGGTTAAAGAAGAAAACAGACTCGAGTTTTATTTATAAAACTCGTCCGGTTCCTCTTGGGCCATTTGGCCGTTCGCGCACTGTGTCGATCGACACATCATATGCATCGATCGACACACAATGGCTAAACCCTTTTATTCTCTCTAAGTACAGTAAATGCCTGGCACTTTTACCGTACTTCTGCTAAGCCGTTCCTACACATTTTCCTGTTAGCTTAGGCGTGTGACCCATATGGGATCATATAATAGAGGCAATAAGTCCAAGACTTATAGATCATGAGCGGACTCTAGCAAGCCATCATGACCCCCAGTATTATATGACTTATGTCTGATCTTTGACATACTCTTACTTTCTAGAGACAGTACCGAGATTACTGGACACAATTCCAACAGTGCTACCATTAAATATTTCATTAAGATCAAAAGACCAAAACTTGTCTTTTATCAAATGAAAAACATCCAAATTCTCAAAAAGAAATGAAAGACATTTTGCATATAGCAAGTACATGGTGGCAATTACTTAATTTTAAAAACCAAGTAGGAAAGGCTCCTACAAGTGGAGAATCTCTACGGCTCATGCAGCAACCATTGCTTCAACCAGACACGCAGTTCCACTTGTCCTTTCTTCAACGTTCTACTGTCGCTTAGGTCCTGCATATTTCAAAAATATCAGTACCACAACAAGTATCCAATACTTATGTAGAACTTGAATTAATAACACAATACCTGAAGAAGAAGTACCATACATCTTCTCCATCTCTTGTGAATCTTCCAAGAATTTAATGCAATCTCTCTTCCAATGCCCCGACTCATTACAGTAGAAGCACTTACTAACACCAGATGGGCTTGACTTGGGCTTAAAAGATGACACAGGCTTATCCTGATTCCAAATCTGGACGGCCTTGCCTTCACCCTTGTCTATAAAAGATTTCTCAAATCTTTTACCCTTTATGATGTCATACTCTGCTGTTTTGAGCATACCATGCAGCTCAGTCAACGTCTTCGTCAAGCCTTTCTTGATATAGTTCTTAACGAACTTGTCATAGCTTGACGGCAGTGACTGCAGAATGATGTCAGTGGCCAACTCGAAGCTGACAGGACATTCCTGTTTCCCCAGGTTATCAATGTAACCCATCAGTTTAATGACATGAGGACTTACTGGATCATCCTCTGGTAGCTTGCACCCAGTGAGAGACTTCACCATCTGGAATCTCTCAACTCGTGCCAGATCTTGAAACTTCAGTTTCAGGCTGGTGATCATCTCTATTGGCGACTCCATGTTCTCATACTGACTCTTCAAGTCTGAGTTCATGGAAGCCAATATCATACCACACACATCTACCACATCAGTATAATGCTTATTCCAAGCATTATACACTGCATGCGAGCGATTGGTCCCAAGCTTTTCTGGAAGAGCCTTTTCAAGGACATAGTCCTTGCTCTCTTGCTTGAGAATGAATCTCAGATTCCGATACCAATCCAGAAAGTTGGATCCATTTAGCTTGTCCTTCTCAAGGACGGATCGCAACGAGAAAGTAGTCATAGACATAAGCTGAAATCCAAGAAGAACAGAGATTTAGTTATGTATATGATGAGAATTCTTATTTAATAATAAAACTCGCATTATATTCAAATAATGTTTCCTCTATGAATATAATGATCCAAGATCCTCAGATTACTAAAATTTGAGTGGGCGACTCGCCGTTATTCAGACTTTAGTTATCTAGGTAAGCAAATCATTGCTAATTGTACCCAGTACAACTCTTGGTTGTGGATGAGACAAATATGTCTAATCAACTCTGATGTCTCCGGGCCCAGAACTTCTGACAGCCCAGTCAAGTAAACCAATCTCTATGTCTAGTGATCATTGACAGTCGCACTGCAATTCTATCAATGATCACCTGCCTTGCTCATGTCACTGTGGATATCAAGGACTCCAAGATTATTCAACAATGAAACGAGTTTTCACAGCAGACAAGATTGGGCAAGACATCAAGGTTTCTTGATATTTAGTTGAGGAAACTAAACTCTGAAAGGTTAGCATATCAATCTCTTGGGTCATGTAATTGTTGATGTTAATGCACTGCAAGTCCATCAACATTATTACCTGTCTTATTCACGTAATTTTGGACACCAAGCTCTTGGCTAGACATCACACAACGAAATGAGTCTTGACAGTTGACCATATTGAAGCTAATCTTTGATCAATGTTTTGGTCGAGTTTGGTTTCTGCAAATTCAAGGTTCAATAACCAGAATTCCGAGCACTGTGTCGATCGACGCAGACTCTGTCTGTCGATCGACATAACCAAGCAAAACCGGATTTCAATGACCGGTTAATTCAATTAACCCGGTTCATCGAACCAGTTATGTCGATCGACGCAGCCCATGTGTGACGATCGACATAGACCTAAACCGCAGATAGTTCTTGATAACCGGTCCAATTCAATTGAACCGACTTATCTGATCAAACTGATCTTAACCAATCGGTTCATACTAATTGGGATAATCAGTTCAATCCAATTGAACCAATTCATCCAATTTGAACCGTTTAAACCAGTTTCAACTAATTGCGATAATCAGTCTAATTCCATTGAATCGTATTATCCAATCAAACTGATTCAAAACATCGGTTTATGCTGATTGAGATAATCAGTTCAATCCAATTGAACCAATTCATCTAATTTAAACCGATCTATTCGGACTTAACCAAGCATGATAACCGGTCCAATCCAATTGAACCGATTAACCATTCGCTTGGTCTGTGTCGACCGACACTAACCTGTGTCGATCGATACTTGACCGAATCTGCTCTGTGTCGACCGACACTCAACCTGTGTCGATCGACACAGAAGGCTTTCGGTTTTTCTTCGCGAAAAACCCTAGCCGCCGAATCTTGTCGTTTTCGCCGTTCTGTGTCGACCGACACACCTAGTGTGTCAATCGACACTGTGCGAAAACACAGACTCGAGCTTGATCGAAATCGATCTGACCTGTTCAATCTAAACAACTTGTTCTAGCGAATCTAAATCATCAAATTCAATAAACAGGTCTGATTCAATGATAAAACCCTAAGGCTCTGATACCACTGTTGGGAATCCGAGCCAATTCTACAGATTCAGAATTCTCGCGAGTTCCCGATAGCCTAGGATCTAGGGTCTAGTTAATTGAATCATGATCTCACCTCGTGATTACCTGGTGTTTGGCAGCGGAAGATGGATCAGGTAATACGAGATCTACTGCGCCTCAGATGCTGCGCCTCTATCGTAGTCCACACGCACACAAGCTGGAATCCGCCGGGTTGCTAGCGCCGGTGCTCGAATCTCTTTGGGACCTTAGTTTCTAGAGGAAGATCTTCTGTTTTCTGTCTCAGAAAACTGTCTGGGCGGCTCATCTGTCTTAGGTCGAATAATAAGATCACTTATATATCGACTCTGTCATAAACCGAAACATCAGTTTCGGATTCGCCACTGTGTCGACCGACACATCCATTGGTGTCGATCGACACAAGTCTTGTATCGACCGACGCACCTAATGATGTCGATCGATACACCTCTTTGAAACTTAATTCGATGTGTATCTAATACACATCGATCAGACCATATGCCAATGATCTATCCCATGCAGAGTATATCCAACTTGCTTAGGTGTGTGACCCTGTAGGTTCACATGATACTGGAATTGAGTTACAACTCATTTATCATAAGCGGTTTCTAGCAAAACGTTATGACTACCCAGTACCACATGAATTGTCCGATCTCGACAGTACAACTATCTCTAGAGTTCGTACAATGTGATTTCAGGACATAATCCCAACACATACATCCATGTCCAGCAGATAGAATGAAACGGTCACGGTTGAGCAGTATTGAAGAAGCAGATTAGCTTTTTCCAAAGCTTTGTTGAGTAAACATAGAGCATGTATCCCTGAGGAGGATCCGGGACGAGCATCTTCTATATCAGGAAAGATTCTCATGATTCTATCAACTAATTTCTTCAATTCTAAGCACATGGAAGAGTGCATCTGAAGCAGAGCAACACAAACATGTTATTACAGTAACAAACCTTGAAAGGCAAAAATAAACAGAAAATTTCCATCATAAGAGATTGTAAGAACAAACCTTGAAGGAATGAGGCAGCTTCTCCATATGTTGAGTGATATCAGCTCCCATCTAAACAAGAAGTTTTTAAATTCTGCAAAGTTTGATAAACATATAAGTTTTAGGACAATTCTTCAAGCACAGACAAACCAAAATATAATAGGGCTGATATCACTCAACGGATAGAATGATTCGTTAAATGAGACATTCTGGTTGATGAATCTTCCCGAGTCTGTTTTTCAACCGCAAGCCAATTTGCATGAACAAGACCTCTAATTAAAGATGCAGACTCGGGAAGATTCATCAACCAGAATGTCTCATTTAATGAATCATTCTGCTGAATTTGCTACAAAGACACAAGAAACAGAACATTAACACTAAACCAGACACTAACACTAAATCAAAATGCAGACACTAATACATACCTTTTTCATGTTATACAACAAGCCAAGTCTCAAACCCAAATGAATACATGAGACCAGCAAGAGACAAGAAAACATTAGCAAACCAGGCACTAGGACTCATTGTAATCCTAATACACAAACCAACAATGAAGTGCAAGACGCAATAGAATGTACAAATCCTCTTTTGACCTCTACAATAGTTTGGACATGATTCAAACATAGAAAAAGATGATCAAAACCCCATATCTTTGCCACTAACATAAAACGTGTCTGTGTTTTGTTTACCTGTTCATTCAGAACTAGCTCTCAATATAACTAGACATCATTGTTCTTCCAAGCCACCTGTGGACCACATTATTCAAAAACAAGTTGTTTAAAATAATTGATATTGTGACTTGAATGTCATAAACAAGAAGCCGATTCAAAGGAGAGATGGTCTTGAGAAACTATGGATTTTTTGACATCAAATTCGTTTTCTACTATCTCAGATATGGGAATGATCTTACCCAACAAAGCTCGCCTTTCTCAGGGTGGTCAAAGTCATACTGCGGCATCACCATTCTCCATCTTCTGTTAATCGATGTTAAAAAAGTTAGAAATCTGAGAAATTGAAAACCAGAATTCAACAAAATTAATGACAAGCAAGGAGATTTATGATTACTTTTTTGAAATTAAGTCTTTGTTTATCATTGAACTGGATCAGTGAGTCGTCGTCTAAGATGAGTTCCGGCGAAGAACTCACCGTCTTCCACGCGAACTATCCAGCGAGAACCACCGAAAAGAACACCAATAGGAATCTCAAAAGACACATGTTCCTGATGGAAATAGAGGGGGAAAAAGAAGAAAGGATTGGATTCGTTGATCAATGTGTCGAAGAAAGAATTGAAACTCTAGGGTTTGTGAAATTTCTGGGAAACGAAACATGGGAGAAAGAGAAGCAAAGAGAAAGAGAGAGACTCAAAAGCGAAAATGATTCTGGTACAGACAAATAGAAGAAGAAGACGAAGAAGATTGATAAATACGATTTGAGGTAGAAGGCTTGACAAAAAAAAAAGAGCTAGAAGAAGAGACTATGTCAGAGAGAAAAGGAGATGTGGAACAAACTTTTTTTTGTTAAACATGTTAAATGAAATAGAGTTCAAAGAATATTGGGGCAAACCTAAAAATTTGGGAAAATACAAGAGGAAAATTTGGCGGTACAAGAAAATTTTGTCTAAATATTGGTGGATTAGACTATTTTCATTTCCCGCTTACTAATTATATATCTTAGCATTGTATAAATGCTATTAAAAGTTATAAAAAAATCTGAAATTTATCTTCATTAGCAGTTCGAAAAACCGTGCTATTATATTATGCTATTAATACACATAATTTTTGTAGTGTGATTGGGCAGGAGATAGAGTGGACAGGAGGTCTACTACTGGATATTGCACATTCATTGGAGGCAACCTTGTTACTTGGAAGAGCAAGAAGCAAAAGATAGTATCATGTTCAAGTGCTGAAGCTAAATATAGAGCAATGAGGAAGCTAGCAACAGAATTGGCATGGATCAAGGGTCTTCTTGTGGATTTGGGGATTGAGACTTCAAAACCAATCACCATGCACTGTGATAACCAAGCAGCTATCCACATTGCCTCAAAGTCAGTCTTCCATGAAAGGACCAATCATATAGAAGTGGATTGTCACAATGTAAGGCAGATGATAGAGCAAGGAGTTGTGTTGTCGTGCTTTACAAGGAGTGAGGATCAGCTTGCTGATGTCTTCACTAAGGCAGCAAGTCAACAGGTTTGTGAGTCCATTCACTCAAGGCTAGGGCTCATGGACACTCCTCAAATGCATTATCCTAAGCCTTGAAACTCATACTCTTTTTCCCTAAGTATAGTTTTGTCCCAAAAGGTTTTCTATGCTTAGGTTTTTAATGAGGTGAGTCTTCATGGTTCCAAGCTTGATCTCAAATCCTATGAGAGTCAAGCTTGAGGGGGAGTATTGAGATGAAGACATGAAGAAGTTAACAATGTGCAAAGTTGGGACACATTATTAATCTTATGATGATCCGGGTCACATGTTTGCATTAAGGAAGAAGAGAGACAAGGTGACCGTTGGAGAATACAAACAAGATGGCTCAAGTTCAGAGAAGTCTGAGGTTGGATCAGAGCTCAAGACAAGCTCAGTATGACCGTTGGACAAGTCACTATCACCGAGACCAAAGCGCAGGCTGTCACTTTCCAAATTACCCGGATGGAATATCTCTTTCCTAAAGGGGTTCTTGTCCACATTCCATTTATGTATATTGATTGTTTATACCTTAACCTAGTTGTAGCTCATTATAAATATGTTGTAACACTTCTGAATAAATATCAAGAGAGTTATTCTTTTCTTTGAGCCGCAACCCTAGTTTCTCTCTCTACCAAAGGATCCAATCGGGTTGGAAGTACCGGAATGCCATCTCTAGACTTGCGAGATCTAACGCACTCTATAGAGTCCTAATAACAGTAATATAAACAAGCAGACTCAATGGGATTCTATCACGCAAGACCGACAAGATCAACATAAATAAATTCAGTCACAACTCCCAATCTATCCCGCAAGTCCTATCACCAACCTCTAGGTCACCCAACCTTATCCGGTTTCGTACCGGATTAGGCATCTATCCAATCTTACCCGGTCCCCCACCAGAGTAAGTATCTACCAGTACAATCTACTCGGTTCAACACCGAAGTAGATAAACAATCAAGCAATCAACAGTCTACTCGGCCCAACGCCGAAGTAGATACACAATCACACAAACAATAATCACAACACCACACAACTAATTATTTAGGTTTATTAGTCGTTTAATCTTTTCTTAACCTTTACTCATTTGACCCGCTACATTGGGATTAGGGGATTACTAATCCCGTTCATATTTAATTATTAATTTTTATTTCCTTAATTCTTATTCTTAATATCTTCGATCCGTTAGCTTGAGATTAGTAAGTATCTCCTGACTTCACATTATTATTTAATTAATTCATTTAACCCGATAACTCCGACTATTGACTAATTAACCCACCCGTTATTATATTCTAAGTGTGTTATGTGTTTTAACCGTATTTTAATCAACTTATATAGATTCATTTAGATAAGTTCTTAAATACTTATATATGCATATACTTCCTAGCATGTCGTTCTATATGTATGCAACACCCAATCAAGCAATCAAGGAAACTATCAATTAATTACCGATATAAGCTAAGTAGCATGCATCTCTTTAACCTAACCATTTAGTTAGTTAACCAAGTTATTAATAAACCTAGCCGTTCTAACCAATTCAATCACCGACGTATGCAACCTAAATATATGGTTTAATGAATCTAAGGTATATACGTCCTATTCTATATGCAACAAACAATTTATCCAACCCAGAGTGATATCGTGACGATGGATGGGCGGACTGACGGAACTACGAGACCCGACACACCCGACGCTAACCCGAACCATTTCCGAACCGTTGACTTGGTTTGACCCGAATTGGCCCTAGGGTTGACCCTAGTGATTCCGATCGTTCCTCCACACGAACCTCCGGACCAACCTCATACGATGTCCACTACAACCGTCTATAAGAGAAAGTCAGTACGTGGGATGAACATTGAAAATCTCCGCTTAGGAAATATTTCACCGTTCCTCCGTCACCATCCCATCTCTTATCTCTCTCTCCTCTTTCTCTCCTTCTTTCTCTCTCCTTTATCTCTCTCTTTCTCTTTCTCTCTCTATCTCCTCCGGCTCTCCTTTTTCTTCTCTTCCTCCGGCTTCTTCTTCTCTTCCTCCGGTTTCTTCTTCTCTTCCCCCGGATTCTTGTTCTCTTCCTCCAGCTTCTTCCTCCAGATTCTTCTTCTTCTTCTCACGCTTCCTCTTCTTTTCCACTTCTCTTCTTCTCTTCTTTTCTTCTTTTGTTGATGAAAAATGAGGATGCTGGAGCTTCCTTTATATATATGAAGCCCCCTTGATGGATTGAAGACACCTATCCTCCCCTCCAACAGAATCAGCCACGCCATCAGCCAAGGTTCATTGTTCACTTGGTGAGCAAGTTTCCTTCATACGACATTCAATGAACCAAAACTCATTCCTTGAATTCAAATAAGAATAGTTGGCGCCATATAAGTGATTTAGGTAGTACACTTGGCTCTCCAGGGTACAAAAAAATTGCACTAATCAGTTTCTAGAAGATCCTCATTCCTGAACCATTCCTGACGTACCGATGTTGCTGTTTTTGTGTTTAATATTTAGAATCTCCTTAGCTGCTTCTATAAATCCACCAAGTCTCATTTTCAGATTCTAGATGATCTTAGATGAATTTATAAATTTGACTCACTCCGTTTGGACACCCGTAGCTCCCAATATGAATTTTACAAGTTTCTTTGTTTCTATCAATTTCCATTCCTGATAGTCCGAAAAGCTCGTTTAAAGTCCGTTCTTGCCACTTCTTGTATTCTAAATGTTTTCTTTACTCAAAAAGAAGAACATTTGGCCCGTCTTAGCTTTCGGCTCACATTTTGGTAAAATTACCAAAATACCCTTGTATTTTTTAAAATTACGAAAATACCCCTCGTTGACTTCTTAACTGTCTGTTGACCAATTTTGTGATACAAGGTATTACACTATGGCCTTGAATGAAAAACATTTTTGTGCATATAAAAGATGGCTCATACACACATGATTTAATATGTGATTTTATCTTCATGTCAATATATTTGTCTTTAATAGTGGTATAGAATTAAAACAGTATTAAAAATAAATATATATTACAAACATTTCAAAATCATAACCAAAATACATGAAATGTTTCACAATGAGGTTTTTCATCAAATTTTTTACAGTGGAGTTTGTCACCAAATACTCTATAGTGAGACCTACTAAAACTGTTCAATATTAATTTGCATTGGAATATTTAATTTAAATTACAACAAACCCTTAAATAGTAGTCTCACATAATCCAAAAGCTAGATAGGCACAAAAACACATAAAAAATATGTGGAATTTTCAATATTTAAGGAACCCAAAAGACTGATTTAAATAAAAATCAGTAAAATGCTTCAAAAATGAATATTGCTTTACATGGTTATGGGTTTTGTTATTACCATTTATGATCGGTTTCACTTTATGTATTCATATAGTTTTGTTTGTTCAATGTACTTATAACTAATGCTATTTATTATCGATCTATTTTTCATGCTTACGAAATTATATGATTTTGTATATGTATGTCATTTTACAAAGAGAACATTCTCTAATTTATGAGGAGAAAATTGAATTGTGAAATTTGGAAAATGAACAATTTAAAAAGCACATTCTCCGAACAAATGGTCGTCTATGATGGACGAATATTTGGTGTCCACTACAAGAATATAACGTTGATTGTTTTCAATTGCTATGGATGTCACTTGATAGTTTCAAAACACTGTGTCATATATTACAAACATATTATGGATCACAACCAATATTTAGTGCAAATAACTATATTTCTATGAATATGTGGTCACAATGAAATTCAAGGAGATGTTAGGTTATGTTTTTGACAAAATAAAAAGAAATCATAATTTTTCTTTTTTAGAAGTTACTGAATAACTTACTTGTGAGTGTATCTGGACTCTAACAAGATAAAAGTTGATATCCCGTTAGATCCATGCTAATACAACGATTAAATATTAAAATAAATATTGTATTTTTTTGCTGGTTAATTTGGATGAATCGGTTTGATGGAAAAAACGGAGACTCATAGTCGCCCCCATAATTGCTTTAAAAAGTAGGAAATTGAATCACTTGATTTGATCTATGACAATAATAATAAAACCAATAATGATGATGTGAATATCTTCTTATAGTTTTTAATATGCTACATAATTGGAGAACCAGTCTCACACTGTGTTAAGAGTTATTTCATCTCCTCTATTTTCTGAAAAACTAATCTTGATAGTAAGACTTTTAAGTTTTCCTTGATCAATTCACCAATTCCTACAAATGTCATTGTAGTAATTGAAGTATCAATCCACACTTGAGATTATATCAACTCAAAAAGCCAATGAGTATGTTTAAGCTGAATGCAACCAAGAATATCAAAGTTAAGCTCTAAAGACAATCTAATCTTAGAATGATTAACATGCAAGTAAGAAAACCAAATCAAGACAAAGCTGTTAAGTGATAAGATTAAAAGGCTAAAACAATATTAAAAACAAAACAAGAACAAGCAAACAAAGAGAATTCAAGTATTTGATTAAAAACTAAGTCTTTGGTCAAGGAAATTGATCTATGTGACTAAGTACCAAACCAAAATGCTAATCACAATATTAAAATACTAATCCTTAAGCCTAGGAACACTAATCCAAGTTAATACACTTGCATGTCATTAAACCTATGTTAATCATGCATTAATCACCAACTTCCATTGGTTAATCACAAGCAAGAATGCATTAATCACAAGTCCTAATAGCCACTAAACACCTTAAACATCAATTTACATTGGTTAAGAATGTAAAGTTCTCATGAGATTCAAGTAAGCATTTTATCAAACACCTTGTGTGCAAGAAAATACTCAAATTCTAGAACGAGATTAGCTGAGTCAAATATAGCATTAAACATATCAAATGAGAAAGAAAATGATAAACTAAGCCCTAAACATCAAGATCTTACACCTAATCACCCAAATCTTCCTAACCCAAAAACTTATACAGAAACTAATCACTAATCATCATCTTAACACAATAACATGAGAATCATATGCTAAGACAAACATTAAGAAAAATAAAAGAGAAAATCAACAAACTTGCAAAAAGGAGTTTTCCAAAAGCGTTTAGAGTTTTATACAAGAGATAATATGATAAAAGATAATTAGGGTTTTTTGCCCAAAAAACTACTTATAGAGGTCTCTTTTTCAAGCTGGGTCGACCCAACAAACCTGGACCAATCCAAAAACAAGTGGTGAAAAGCCTAGGGAAAATAAAAGCAAGCAGGAAAACACCCCGCCAGCTATTGCGGTTTTCCCGCAACGTAAACCGATGGCAGCTCTCCAAAACCCTCACAGTTATGGTCCATCCGCGACATAAACAACTATGATCCTCACGGTTCTGATACAAACGCTGCCACGGACCGCGGGCTTGTCGCGAGTAATTACAGCAGTTGCAAGTAATTACAGCAGTTGCTACACAGATCGCGACCCTCTCAGACCATGGCGGTCTCCTCCAAATTGCGGGATAAACTACTGCCACCACTTTGCTAGCCTTTATTTTTTTCTTCACTCCAATCTGCTCCAAATGCTTCCAAATCACCTAAGTAGCCATCCAAACCTGAAAAGACCAATGATATGCAAAATGCACCTAAACAAAGACTAAATGCGAGTGGATGCAACTAAATATGCATGAAAGGAAACAACTACATCCGTTAAAATAAAAAGATATCATGTCTTCATTTAGTGAAAAATAAATCAAAATGTTGTTTATGACAGTTGTGTATCTTTCTTTTGCAAATAATCAAAAGTGATATACAAATATGTGTGTGTGTGTATATATGAACGATTTTTGAACTCGATTTTTTTTTTAATAATTTGTCCATCTAACACAACTATATGTTGGGATTATGTCCTGAAATCACATTGTACTCACTCTAGAGATAGTTGTATTGTCGAGATCGGACAATTCATATGATACTGGGTAGTCATAATGTTTTGCTAGAAACCGCTTATGACAAATGAGTTGTAACTCAGTTCCAGTATCGTGTGAACCTACAGGGTCACACACCTAAGCAAGTTGGACATAGTTCATATGGGATAGATCAGTGGCATATGATCTGGTCGATGTGTATTGGATACACATCGAATATAAGTTTCAAAGAGGCGTATCGATCGACACCATTGGGTGCGTCGGTCGATACAAGACGTGTGTCGATCGACACCACTAAGTGTGTCGGTCGACACAAGGGCGAAACCGAGACAAATGTTTCGGTTCACCTCGAGGTCAATATATAAACATGTTTTTATTGACTCGACCAAGTAGTTGACTGGTGCGCCGCCCAGAGTGTTTTCTCAGAGAGAAAACACAGAAAACTCATAGAAACAGAGTTCCCAGGAGATCCGAGCCCCGGTACTAGCATCCCGGCGGATTCCAGCTTGTGTGCGTGTGGACTATCAGTAGAGGCGCAGCATCTGAGGCGCTCCAAAGATCTCGTTTTCCTGACCCTATTCCGCTGCCAGAACAAGGTAAACGCTAGATCTATCCATGATTCAATTAACTAGACCCTAGATCCTAGGCTATCTGGAACTCGCGAGGATTCTGAATCTGGTAGAATTGGCTCGAAGTTCCTACAGCGGTATCAGAGCCTTAGGGTTTTATCATTGAATCAAACCTGTTCATTGAATTTGATGATTTAGATTCGCAAACTAGGTTGTTTGGTTAGAACAAGTTAGATCACTTTCGATCAAAATCGAGTCTGTGTTTTCGCACAGTGTCGATCGACACACTAGGTGTGTCGGTCGACACAGAGTGGCGAATTCGACTGAATCGGCGGCTAGGGTTTTTCGCGAAGAAAAACCGAAAGCCTACTGTGTCGATCGACACAGGTTGTGTATCGGTCGACACAGAGCAGATTCGGCACAGTGTCAATCGACACAGGTTAGTGTCGGTCGACACAGACCCAGCGAATGGTTAATCGGTTCAATTGGATTGGACCGGTTATCATGCTTGGTTAAGTCCGAATAGATCGGTTTAAATTGGATGAATTGGTTCAATTGGATTGAACTGATTATCTCAATTAGCATGAACCGATGGGTTAAATCAGTTTGATTGGATAATACGGTTCAATTGAATTGGACCGGTTATCGCAATCAGTTGAAACTGGTTTAAACGGTTTATATTGGTTCAATTGGATTGAACTGATTATCCCAATTAGTATAAACCAATTTGAATGGTTAAGATCAGTTTGATCTGATAAGTCGGTTCAATTGGATTGAACCAATTATCAAAACTGTCTTCGGTTAAGGTCTATGTCGACCGTCACACACGGGTTGTGTCGATCGACATGACCGGTTTGATGAACCGAGTTAATTGAATTAACTGGTTATTGAAGTCCGGTTTTGTTTGGTGGTGTCGATCGACAGACACAGTCTGCGTCGATCGATACAGTGCTCGGAATTCTGGTTATTGAACCTTGAATTTGCAGAAACCAAACTCGACCAAAACCTTGATTAAAGCTTAGCTTCAATATGGTCAACTGTCAGAACTCATTTCGTTGTGTGATGTCTAGCCAAGAGCTTGGTGTCCACAATTACGTGAGTAAGGCAGGTAATAATGTTGATGGATTTGCAGTGCTAAACATCAACAATTACCTAACCTAAGAGATTGATTTGCTGAACTTTTTGGGTTTAGTTTCCTCAACTAAATATCAAGTAACCTTGATGTCTTGCCCAATCTTGTCTACTGTCAATACTCGTGTCGTTTGTTGGATAGTCTTGGAGTCCTTGGTATCCACTGCAGCATGAGTAAGGCAGATGATCATTGACAGACTTGCAGTGCGACTGTCAATAATCATAAGACAGAAAAGATTGGTTATACTTGACTGGGCTATCAGAAGTTGATGAGGACATCCAGCTAAGCACCCATCCACAAGCCATTCCTGAGGTCAAGGAAGCTCCAATGACTCGATCTAGGACAAGGAGGCTCAGGGAAGGATTCAACACTGCAGTAGAGAACCTCATGAACTCAATGGAACTTGGAGACTACCTCAAGAACGAGCCCAAGAAGCTAGAGGCGATAGAAGACTTGGGCTGTGTAAACAATACGGATAACACAGGAGATTTGGACTGTGTAAGCGACGTGGATAACACAGGAGGCGTGGACTGTGTAAGCAACAAGGAAGCTGGACCTTCTACGCGTCTAGGGGAACCATGGGCCGGACTATGCCAAGTCCTTACCATCCGGCTCGGCCCATGCTAAGTCCGAGAGTTGGTGGACTCTCTTGCACTCTTTTTCCCTTGGGTGGTTTTATCCCAAAGAGGTTTTACTCCCAAGGTTTTTAATGAGGCAAGTCGGCCCACCCACACCATAACTCAAGGCTTGGCCGCCAAGGAAGGAATTACACACTTTCCTTTTCTGTGTAACTCGGCTATCTCTCATTCAAGGCCGAGATATTTGATTTTCCTTTTTGTTCTTCTTTGTTTTTGTACTTAAACAACTTTGTATCATTGTGTTAGACACCTTTGAATTATCAATAAACCTTTAGCGATTTTCGCCCTTTCTTGAGCAGCCGCCGACTGTTCTTGTGTTGCTTGTGTTCCTTGTGTGTGATTCACAGAGAGGACAAGTGTTGTGCAGTATCAGAGACCCGACCATCATCTCTGTGGTGCCTTCGATCCACCAGCCTTACCATCATCCGATTCAACAGGAGAGAGCGTCAAAGCCAGCCTGTTCAATCCCACCTCTTACACACGACCATCCCTTGAGTAACAGGAGAGAGCGTCAAAGCCAACCTGTTTCTTCCATCAACCACCGAGTGAGGCTCTGTTCATCTGAGTCTTACATCATCTGGTATCAGAGCCAAAGGTTCCTACCTTTGGTTTTCTATCTCTTATCTCTTTTGTTTTGTCTTGTTATTGCTTTGATTAAATCTAAAAATCCAAAAAAAAAATTAGGTTTGTTGCTTTGTTCTAGTTTATGTTTTTGTCTAAGTCATAAGAAAACCCCATAAAAATCTTGTTCTTAGTTTCCTGGTCGAATTTCTTTTTGAGAATTAGTAGATTTCCTGTTTTTGGTTCTATCTTGCTAGTTTTTATTCATAAAACCCAAAAAAAATTGTCAATTTTCCAATTCTGTCGATTGCACTGAAATTCGTCTTGTGTTACACAACCCTGTCTCTGTTCTTTTGTTTTACACAACTATCTATTCTGTGGTACCGTGACATCTTGTTGTTTTTGTTGAGTGCAAATTGAACCGATTTACAACAAGGATAGACACCATGGGAGATGAAGGAAGACAGCCCGTTGATCCTATCATACAAATGATGACTGCTATTAGAGAAGAGATGAGTAACATAAACCAGCAAGTTGGCACAATGCGCCAAGAGTTTGGTGAGCGTATAGGGCGCATAGAAGCTCCACCGAGGAGAGGACCAATCCGAGGAGCACCTATACCGCCAAGATATCAAGCTGGAGATGAAGATGATGATATGCCCGACTTAGAGGAGGATAGGCAACCGCCTGACCCCTTTAGGCGTCCACAGCCAAGGCGTCAAGATCCCTTATGGAGGAACCCAGCCCGGGAAGGTGAGGCTAGAGAAACAAACCGTGATATCAAAGTAACCCCTCCACTTTTTGCAGGAAAGTCAGACCCAGAAGCGTACATGGACTGGGAAAGAAGGCTGGAGCATATCTTTGAGTGTTATGGCTATGGAGAACGCAAGAAGATTGCTGTTGCTGCTGCACAACTCACTGAGAACGCGTTAGCTTGGTGGGACAGAACTATAGCTGAGAGGAGAAGGCAACGCTTTGGAGCAGTAGCCACTTGGAGTGACATGAAATACCTTCTACGACTTAGGTATGTCCCTGAACATTATCATAGAGACTTACAAAAGCGGTTCCGTAAGTTGTCACAGGGTACAAGAAGTGTGGATGAGTATTTTGAGGAGTTTGAGAAGCTCATGAACTCGCTGGAGTTAGAAGAATCCGAGGAAGCTCTTATGGCACAGTTCATTGATGGTCTACAAGAACGCATTGCTAGGAAGGTGGAGAGAGCTCAGTATGGTGGGCTACATGAGTTGTTGCATCTTGCTGTCCAAGTGGAACAACAGATCAAGCGAAAGACTGCCATGACAAGCCGCAGCAAACCAACACAACCGTGGGCTGCAAGTAGCTCGAGACCATTTGAGAAGGGGAAGACCGTGGAGATTGACTCACGGTTCAAAGGCAAAACAGCCGAGGCTCCCAAGTCCAACCGGCCAGAACAAGGTAAGTTCCCTAGCACTAATCAGAGAACTCGTGACATCACTTGTTTTAAGTGTCAAGGCAGGGGACACATGGCTAGAGGGTGCCCAAACCAGAGAGTAATGATTATCCACAACGATGGGGAGTATGAATCACAAGATGAGCTTGAGGATGATCCAAACGAACCAGAAGAAGAGCTTGCATACCCTGACGTTGGAGAGTTGCTTGTGACCAGGAGGATGTTAAGTGTCATGATCAACCCTGAGGCAGCTCAAAGGGAAAACATCTTCCACACTAGATGCACTGTCAAAGACAAGGTATGTAATCTGATCATTGATGGAGGTTCATGCACTAACGTGGCTAGCAAGCATATGGTAGACAGGTTAGGTCTTACTAAGACCAAGCATCCAAGACCATACAGGCTGAGATGGCTCAATGATGAGACAGAGCTGAAGATTTCGGAGCAAGTCATTGTTCCATTCAGTGTGGGGAAGTACCAAGACCAAGTTACTTGTGATGTGGTACCCATGCAAGCTGGACATCTCTTGCTTGGCCGACCGTGGCAGTATGACCGAGCCACAAGTCATAATGGACGTACTAACCAGTACACCTTCTTACACAAGGATCGTAAGTTCACTCTTGCACCTCTTACACCAACTGAGGTACATGATTTACAAGTACATATGAGCAAGGAAGTTGAGTCTAGCAAATCCAGTCTCTATATATCTCGTGGGGCTATTTGTAAAACTCTTAGTGCCAAGCGCACTGTGCTACTGATGTTGTTTAAGGAGTGTTTAAGTTCAGGTTCAGGAGAGCTTGTGTTACCCACAGGAGTACAGGCTGTGTTAGACAGGTTTCAAGACATCTTCCCTGAAGAGCTTCCGCCTGGCTTACCTCCAATCCGTGGGATTGAACACCAAATCGATCTTGTCCCTGGCGCAGCCTTACCTAACAAGCCAGCATACAGGATGAACCCGGAGGAGACTAAGGAGCTCGAGAGGCAAGTGAGAGACCTCATGGACCGAGGGTACATTAGGGAGAGCCTCAGCCCTTGTGCTGTGCCAGTACTCTTAGTACCCAAGAAGGATGGGTCATGGAGGATGTGTGTGGACTGCCGTGCAATCAACAACATCACGATCAAATACAGGCACCCTATACCCCGCTTAGACGACATGCTGGATGAGCTAAGTGGTTCTACCATCTTCTCAAAGGTGGACTTGAAGAGTGGTTACCATCAAGTTAGGATGCGAGAAGGAGATGAGTGGAAAACCGCATTCAAGACAAAGCAAGGATTGTATGAGTGGCTGGTTATGCCTTTTGGTTTAACTAATGCCCCAAGTACATTCATGCGACTCATGAACCAGGTTCTTCGTGCTTACATAAGTAAATTTGTAGTTGTCTATTTCGATGACATACTTATATATAGTAAGAATCTAGATGATCATATCTCACATCTTGAACTAGTGCTCAAATCACTTCGGAAGGAAGGCCTTTATGCTAACCTAAAGAAGTGCACCTTCTGTACTAACAAGCTTGTTTTCTTAGGCTTTGTAGTAAGTGAACAGGGACTACAAGTGGACGAGGAGAAAGTCAAGGCCATCCGTGAGTGGCCTACACCAACAACCGTCGGGCATGTAAGGAGTTTCCATGGCCTGGCTAGCTTCTATAGGAGGTTTGTGAGGGACTTCAGCACGTTGGCCTCACCTCTTACAGCAGTAATAAAGAAGAATGTGCCATTTTCATGGGGACCAGCTCAAGAATCAGCCTTCAAACTGCTCAAAGAGAGGCTTACACAGGCGCCGGTTCTTGCCTTACCCGATTTTGAAGAAGTGTTTGAGGTAGAGTGTGATGCGTCTGGCATAGGGATTGGAGCTGTGTTACACCAGAGGAAGAAACCAGTGGCCTTCTTCAGTGAGAAACTCAGTGGTGCTTCTTTGAATTACCCAACCTACGACAAGGAATTGTATGCATTGGTGCGAGCACTAGAGACATGGCAGCATTACTTGTTGTCCAAGGAATTCATCATCCATACTGATCACGAGACACTCAAGCACCTGCGAGGTCAGACTTCACTCAAGAGGAGACATGCTAAGTGGTTGGAGTTTGTAGAGACATTTCCCTATGTAATCAAGTACAAGAAGGGAAAGGAGAATGTTGTAGCTGATGCCTTGTCAAGAAGGCATGCCCTGATAGCTACCATGGAGGCTAAGGTTCTAGGATTTGAACACATCAAGGATCTATATAAAGATGATCCAGAACTAGGAGAGGCTTACCAAGCCTGTGGAAGAGGAGCATTCGGATCCTACTATCTTCAAGAAGGGTTCCTGTTCCGAGACAAGAGGCTGTGCATTCCTCAGTGCTCAATGCGTGAGCTACTGCTTAAGGAGGCGCATGGAGGTGGTCTTATGGGCCATTTTGGAGTGGACAAGACACTAGCTGTGGTGGCTGATCACTTCTTCTGGCCGCACCTCAAGAGAGACGTTGAAAGGCATTGTGCAAGATGTGTAACTTGTCACAAAGCAAAATCCAGGTTACACCCTCATGGACTTTATCTACCTTTACCTATTCCTAACGCACCATGGGTGGATATTTCTATGGACTTTGTGCTAGGGTTGCCTAAGATCAAACACAAAGACTCTGTCTTTGTTGTTGTGGATCGATTTTCTAAGATGGCTCACTTCATTCCATGTGACAAAACCAATGATGCCACACAAGTTGCTGATCTATTCTTCAAAGAGGTGGTGCGTTTACATGGTATACCAAGGACCATAGTATCTGACCGAGACACAAAATTCTTGAGCCATTTCTGGAAGACATTGTGGAAGAAGCTCGGGACAAAACTCCTATTCTCCACAACCTGCCACCCTCAAACGGATGGACAAACCGAAGTGGTAAACCGTACCTTATCTACTTTACTTAGGGTAACTCTTGGCAGGAACTTAAACACATGGTTAGATTGTTTGCCTTTCATTGAGTTTGCCTATAACCATGCTACACATTCTGCTACTAAAATGTCTCCATTTGAAACTGTGTATGGTTTTAATCCACTAACACCTCTTGATTTGTCGCCAATTCCCCAAGTTGAGCAAGTTAATCTAGATGGTCTCAGGAAAGGAGAGTTTGTTAAGAAGCTACACCAGAAAGCAAGAGACAACATTCTTAAGAAGACTGAAGAGTACAAGAGGCGAGCAGACAAGGGCCGCAAGGAGTTAGTCTTTGAGCCAGGAGAGTGGGTTTGGCTCCACATGAGACCTGAGAGGTTTCCACAGAAGAGAAGCTCGAAGCTGGCGCCTAGGGGAGATGGTCCCTTCAAAGTTCTAGAACGAATCAACAACAACGCCTACAAGCTAGAACTCCCGGGTGAGCTCAATATTTCACATAGCTTCAATGTGACTGATTTGTCTCCATATGTTGCAGATGATCCAGTTTTGAGGACAAAACCTTCTGAAGAGGGTGGGAATGATGAGGACATCCAGCTAAGCACCCATCCACAAGCCATTCCTGAGGTCAAGGAAGCTCCAATGACTCGATCTAGGACAAGGAGGCTCAGGGAAGGATTCAACACTGCAGTAGAGAACCTCATGAACTCAATGGAACTTGGAGACTACCTCAAGAACGAGCCCAAGAAGCTAGAGGCGATAGAAGACTTGGGCTGTGTAAACAATACGGATAACACAGGAGATTTGGACTGTGTAAGCGACGTGGATAACACAGGAGGCGTGGACTGTGTAAGCAACAAGGAAGCTGGACCTTCTACGCGTCTAGGGGAACCATGGGCCGGACTATGCCAAGTCCTTACCATCCGGCTCGGCCCATGCTAAGTCCGAGAGTTGGTGGACTCTCTTGCACTCTTTTTCCCTTGGGTGGTTTTATCCCAAAGAGGTTTTACTCCCAAGGTTTTTAATGAGGCAAGTCGGCCCACCCACACCATAACTCAAGGCTTGGCCGCCAAGGAAGGAATTACACACTTTCCTTTTCTGTGTAACTCGGCTATCTCTCATTCAAGGCCGAGATATTTGATTTTCCTTTTTGTTCTTCTTTGTTTTTGTACTTAAACAACTTTGTATCATTGTGTTAGACACCTTTGAATTATCAATAAACCTTTAGCGATTTTCGCCCTTTCTTGAGCAGCCGCCGACTGTTCTTGTGTTGCTTGTGTTCCTTGTGTGTGATTCACAGAGAGGACAAGTGTTGTGCAGTATCAGAGACCCGACCATCATCTCTGTGGTGCCTTCGATCCACCAGCCTTACCATCATCCGATTCAACAGGAGAGAGCGTCAAAGCCAGCCTGTTCAATCCCACCTCTTACACACGACCATCCCTTGAGTAACAGGAGAGAGCGTCAAAGCCAACCTGTTTCTTCCATCAACCACCGAGTGAGGCTCTGTTCATCTGAGTCTTACATCAGAAGTTCTGTGCCCGGAGACATCAGAGTGGATTAGACATAGTTTGTCTCATCCACAACCAAGAGTTGTACTGAGTACAATTAGCAATGATTTGCTTACCTAGATAACTAAAGTTTGGGTAATGGCGAGTCGCCCACTCAGATTTTGGTGAAGTATGGATCTTGGATCATTATATTCATAGAGGAAACATTGTTTGAATATAATGCGAGTTTTCTTATTAGATAAGATTTCTCATCATATACATAACTAAATATTTGTTTTTCTTGGATTTCAGCTTATGTCTATGACTACTTTCTCGTTGCGATCCGTCCTTGAGAAGGACAAGTTAAATGGATCCAACTTCCTGGATTGGTATTGGAATCTGAGATTCATTCTCAAGCAGGAGAGCAAGGACTATGTCCTTGAAAAGGCTCTTCCAGAAAGGCTTGAGACCAATCGCTCGCATGCAGCATATAATGCTTGGAATAAGCATTATATTGATGTGGTAGATGTGCGTGATCTGATGTTGGCTACCATGAACTCGGACTTGAAGAGTCAATGCGAGAACATGGAGTCGCCAATAGAGATGATCACCAGCCTGAAACTGAAGTTTCAGGATCTGGCACGAGTTGAGAGATTCCAGATGGTGAAGTCTCTCACTGAGTGCAAGCTACCAGAGGATGCTCCAGTAATTCCTCATGTCATTAAAATGATGGGTTACATTGATAACCTGGGGAAACTGGAATGTCCTGTCAGCTTAGAGTTGGCCACTGACATCATTCTGCAGTCACTGCCGTCAAGCTATGATAAATTCATTAAGAACTATATCAAGAAAGGCTTGACGAAGACGTTGACTGAGCTGCATAGCATGCTCAAAACAGCAGAGCAAAACATCAAAAGGGGTAAAAGATTTGAGAAATCTTGTAAAGACAAGGGTGAAGGCAGGGCCGTCCAGATTTGGAATCAGGATAAGCCTGTGTCATCTTATAAGCCCAAGTCAGGCCCATCTGGTGTTAGAAAATGCTTCTACTGCCATGAGTCAGGGCATTGGAAGAGAGATTGCATTAAATTCTTGGAAGATTCACAAGAGATGAAGGAGATGTATGGTACTTCTTCTTCAGGTATTGTGTTATTAATTCAAGTTCTACATAAGTATTGGATACTAGTTGTGGTACTGATATTTTTGAAATATGCAGGACCTAAGCGACAGTAAAATGTTGAAGAAAGGACAAGTGGAACTGCGTGTCTGGTTGAAGCAATGGTTGCTGCATGAGTCGTAAAGATTCTCCAATTGTAGGAGCCTTTCATACTTGGTTTTAGAAATTAAGTAATTGCTACTATGTATCTGCCTTGTGCAGAAATGTCTTTCATTTTCTTGTAAAGAATTTGGATGTTTTTCATTTTGATAAAAGACAAGTTTTATTCTTTAGATCTTAATGAAATATCATATGCTAGCACCCCGTTTGGAATCGGTTTTATATCTTAAACCAACGAAAGTTAGAATATAACACAAATACTAAAAGGTTTAAGTCTGATGACTCGAACTTGACTTTTCCTTGGCATAGTCGTTTGACCACACAGAGTGAAGCGGATTCAGAAGTTCCATAGTTTTGGACTCATTTGATTATAAATCATTTGAGATATGAATTCTGTTCACTGGAAAAAATGACCAAGGCCCTTTTAGCAGAGCTAAAAGAAACGGGCCAGAGGCTTATTGGGCCTTACACATACTAATGTATGCGGCCCGATGAGCATTAGTGCCAAAGGAAATCTTATGTACTTCATTACCTTATTGATGGCATCAATAAGTATGGATGTGTTCATTTGATGAGACACGAGCAGGAATCCCTTGAGGAGTTCCAAGATGAAGTGTAGAACCAATTTGACAGAAGTGTTGATATCCTCGATTGAATCGCGGAGGAAAATACTTAAGTCAAGAATTGGGTGATCATCTGACAGAATGAATCGGATTTTATTAGATATGCTCCGATTAATGATGAGTCACAGGAATCTTCCATAATCATTTAAGAATACGTTCTAAAATGTCTATGTTTACGCTAAATAGGTTTCTATCAAAATCAGTGAAAAACACCACATTGGATGTGGACTGGGTGATTTCCAAATTTGTTTTTCTGATTAATTGGGATTGCAAGGTTTGTGTAAGACAGTAGTCAACAAACAAAACTTGAACCCATATTTGATAAGTTCTACCTCGCTGGTTGTCCTAAGGAAACCAAGGCTTGCTACTTTTGCAACCAATCTGAGGACAAAGTATTGTTGTTCGGAACTGTGTCTTTTGAGAAAGATCGTACTTTCAAAAGGAACAGTGGGAGTAAAAGTACACATCGAAGAAATTCGATAAACACAGGAGGCTGCTCAACCTGTTGAGGGAAAGCAGCGGTGAGATCTACAAAGTATTGTAGGATCTGCACCTGTGGAGCCTGAGATTCGCAGATCCGAAAGGATCCGTCACTAACTCGAGAGTGATTTCTCGTAGCTGATTGTCGTGATCTATTGATCATTGAAAAGTGACGAGCATGTGAAATTCAAAGAAGCGATGGTGAGCCCCAACTCCGAAAATTGGCTGGGTATGCATGTTAGCTTCACCGATCCATTTCTGGATTGAAGCAAACATCTTGGAGTTGGAATCAGCATTCTGATGATATGGTCAAAAGTTTTGACTTGATCAGAAAGAGATGAAACCATGCGTTTACAAGAAGACTAGTGGGAGCGTAATTGCAATTCTCACACTGTATGTAGACAACATACTTAATCTCATAAACGACGTTCCAACGCCAAAGTCTTATCAAGATTTGGGTCGGAAGTCAAATTTAACGATAGACATTGGAGATGGCCGTGAAAGTTCTTGGAATAATGATCCATTGGAATGGATCAGAAAGGCTAATTGGATCGTGTCAAAATCCTTATGTTAATAAGGTATTGGACAGTTCAATTGTGCTTTATTCCAAGAATGGCTTCATACCAAGTGTCTTATGGCGACAATATTAGCAAGAAGAAGTGTTATTGAACACTGTCTGAACTAGTATTGATGAGTGTGATTGCTTATGCTGATGCAATAGAATCCATCATGAATGCCATATTTGCGCTCGTCTAGATGCAGCTTATGCATAAAGCATGACGAGAAAATACCAATATGTTCCGGTAATAGTCACTGATCGATTACCAGAAATATCCCAAGTGTTTGAGGAACTCTAAGGATAGTTTCGTGGTGAACTGAGGAAGTGACGAACCAGTTGAAAGTAGTTAGACGGACAAAGACGATTCCCGGTTCCCACCTGGTTATGTCTCTTTGTCTGAATAGCGGTGCTATCTGTTGGAAAGGCTCCAAGCAGTGGACCGTAGAATAGTGCTTTTATCTGAATGGCGGTGTGGTTTGTTGGAATTGTTTCAAACAAAACACCACAGACTCTCCCACAACCTAAGCACCAGATTTATTATGTTGCTGTAGGTATAAGATATCTGAAGAGATGATCTTGATTCTAGTGGGAGTAATTCTAGTTATGTTGTAATCTTTACATAGACATGCTATGGTAGTGTTTATGTAAGTCAAACTGACATCGGTATTATTTAACTATTGGATAATTAAGTAATAGTCCAAAAAGTATTTTATGTTCATCTTATAGGTCATCAAGTTGAGGACTTGATCATGAAACCCTATAAGTAAAAGATGACATAAATTATGATTGTCCCTAGTCGAGGTTATTGAAGTGCGGCACCAATAACCGCGTGAGACTAGTATGTGAGGTGACTGCTGGACTAAGTTTCATGGAGTCAATGATATGATTATCACAGTCAGTCACATAGACATATGTTGGTGAACATATGATCGGACATGACCCGCTTAATGAGAACTCCACAGGATAGTTATATCAGTGTCATGGGAGGTTCTCATTACGACTATAGAGTATAGTCCTTAGACCTGAGTTCATCATGCTTTCTAGCATATGAATTGGTGCGTTTTGACTTTGTCAAACGTCGTTCCGTAACTGGCGGCTATAACGGCATTGCTTAGGCGTATCATGAAGTATGTGTAGAAACAGGGATGGAACAAGATGGGATTTGTCCCTCCTAGTACGGGAGATAAATATCTCAAGGCCCATCGAAGATTTGATACTGAGAAAATGCATGGCCGTGCTCAAACGAGGTGATTGTCAGTCGTTTGTTTTATCAGTATAGATCAGGAATTCGATGAACATGATGTTGGCTATAATAAGGATGACACAGTCTCTTGCCTTATGCCATATCGAGATATAGAGACGAAGGGATTGTAGGAATAGATGATTCCAGTACAAGTGGGAGATTGTTGGGACTATGTCCTGAAATCACATTGTACTCACTCTAGAGATAGTTGTATTGTCGAGATCGGACAATTCATATGATACTGGGTAGTCATAATGTTTTGCTAGAAACCGCTTATGACAAATGAGTTGTAACTCATTTCCAGTATCGTGTGAACCTACAGGGTCACACACCTAAGCAAGTTGGACATAGTTCGTATGGGATAGATCATTGGCATATGATCTGGTCGATGTGTATTGGATACACATCGAATATAAGTTTCAAAGAGGCGTATCGATCGACACCATTGGGTGCGTCGGTCGATACAAGACGTGTGTCGATCGACACCACTAAGTGTGTCGGTCGACACAAGGGAGAAACCGAGACAAATGTTTCGGTTCACCTCGAGGTCAATATATAAACATGTTTTTATTGACTCGACCAAGTAGTTGACTGGTGCGCCGCCCAGAGTGTTTTCTCAGAGAGAAAACACAGAAACCTCATAGAAACAGAGTTCCCAGGAGATCCGAGCCCCGGTACTAGCATCCCGGCGGATTTCAGCTTGTGTGCGTGTGGACTATCAGTAGAGGCGCAGCATCTGAGGCGCTCCAGAGATCTTTTTTGCATGACCCTATTCCGCTGCCAGAACAAGGTAAACGCTAGATCTATCCATGATTCAATTAACTAGACCCTAGATCCTAGGCTATCTGGAACTCGCGAGGATTCTGAATCTGGTAGAATTGGCTCGAAGTTCCTACACTATATAACTCTATATCACTATATATAAGCTAAATTTATATACAATATATGAGGAATTAAATTTGGAAAATGCTATTAAAACTTTGAATTTTCAAATTAGGGAGGTTTAATACATAAACTATCACATACACAATATAAATAATTATATCTTGTTGACTCGCCAGTTTAACCCCCAAAAATATTGACTACGCTAAATTATACACATCGTTAAAATGACTAACATAGCAATCAAACGGGTTTAAAATCTTGCTAATTAAATATTTTTAAAGATACTACATCATTTTGGTTTTTGAACAATCTTAAATCCCCCAAATAATTTTCTTTGTAACCCTAAATCACAATTACCCTAAGTCATGAAGTGTTTGAGTTCTTGTTTCTTGCTTGGATTTCCTTTAATTATGAAGTGCAATGATAAGAAAGAAGATAATTTATCGACATAAGAGGAATTATGTTGCAGCTGAAGAAGATGAACGAGAAAGCGAGGAGTTAATAAAAGTTTAAGATGAATGCGCTGTCGGCGACGATGATTGTGATGTGCTTGGTGACTAAGCCGATGGTGAGGAACATGATGAGGCCAACTAGCATCAGCTAGATGTCGAAGAATAGCACTGCCTAAACTTAGAAAACACTTTGAAGAGGCATTAAGAATATGTTAAGGATCGATGCAAATAATAGTGACGATATCTGGGAAAATGAGAGGATTCTAGAGTCATTGTAATCTAATGACGGTGAAAACAAAGAAAAGAGGCATATAGATAATGAAAATACTGGAAAAAATATTAGCATTGTGGAAAACTATAGTTGTGCAGATGATTTCAAGCTTGTTTTTCTCAGATATTCTATAAAAAGGTAAGATACGGCATTAAGCTGTATAGGCTGGAAGCTACAACGATGGTGCAAAGTGTTCATAAACTAATGTGGACTATGCATTGAGAGTATAATATTCGTACGAGAGGAGTAAGCATAAGATGCAAATAAATTTTATGTTAATAAGCACATGTGGTAGATTAGGCTATCCCAAGATGTTTAAATAGACTGGAAAATTGTGTGGCAGGAAAGAGAGATTGAGATTGAATCCCAAAATGACAAAACAAGAGATGGCAGATGTGGTCCAACGAGAATATAATTTGTTTGTTAGTGAGGAACAATGTGGAAATACGAACTCAATGCTGGTAAAACGACGAATGTTTAGTCATGAATCACATTTATCATAGATATGAGATTATCGAGCAAATATTTTCTGGAGCAATAAAGATACCAAATCTGAGATTATGGGTTTTCCATGTCCTACTATTAGCATCAAACAAAAGTTCTATTGTCTAAACATTTGTTTCAATTCGCAAAGAAAGTCTTGCAAACAAAGTATAGATCCACCATATGATTAGGTGGTACATTTCGTAAATGAGACAGTAAAAGGAAATAAGAGAATCAGCCAGAGTTCGCCCTAAATGTTCTCTCTGACCCGTGCCCCGAGGTTCGCCGCCGCCATGCCAGGTTGACGCGAGCTCCTCCGATTCTCCACCGCGCCTCCACCGTCGTTCTGCCGGAGCCCTTTACCTGTCTCATCTCTCTCGTCCGCCTCGGTCGCCATGGAAGCTGAGACTCTGCCTCTCTCCTCACCCAAAAAACCTCCCGACCCTCCGCCGTTCGATCTGCTGTTGTCGTCGTACGCCGCCTATACGTCGTTTCTCTGTTGTTTCTCGTCGTCCCTGTGCTGCAGATCTAGCTTTCCACCGCCGTACCACCATATTGCTTCAAACCCTCCACGTCTCTCCTTCTCTCCGCCGTCAATCCAGATCGCCGTCGATATTATGCCGTCGATTCCTCTGTCAAGTCCAGCTCTGATGGCTGCGGACCTCTCTCCTCCATCTCTCATGTTGTCGTCGTCTCCCACTCTAAAGGCTCATTTCTCAGATCTGTCTCTCTCATTAATAATGTCGAGACTGTGGTTCAAGGCTCCGACTTTGGGTCGAGTTGTGGTCGTAGTCGAGAGTCTGATAGCCCTGAAACCTACAACTCGAGTTTTTACAGTTCATAAAAGCTGTGACGTTGTCTACGGTGTCCCTTTAGTCGACTGTTTGCGAATCTATACTGCTGTATGCAGAGTGTTATTATGTTGTCTCACCTTGCTTGCCAAGAGGTACCAGTCTTCAACACTGGTCGTGGATCCTTCACTCCCGACGAGTACGCGCCTCTTCGTGGTGCTGGCCGCTGCACTCGATTCTCCTGTGCCATACATCCTTGTGATGAAAACGTCAGCTCTCTTTTCTTTGGCTCTGGAGATGGATTGCTCTATCCTGAGTCGTCCAGGTTTAGTGTCTGCATGTTATCGGCTTTGCTCAAACTCCATGGAACCTGGTATTCTAAATGGTCCTTACCACATGAACTATCTGCTATACACTGCTGCAACTAGCTTGACTGTTGTGGTGGCTGGAGCCTCTGTCTCAGCAGCTCAACCAATCTCGCCGCCATCCTCCCTTACTCGGAAGTCAGTATTGCTATCACTTCTCACAGTTAAACCGTTGGTATCTTCTCGAGGACAAAAGATACCTCATGAGTTTGAGCTTCTTGAGATGGTTAGTGTGCGTTACCCCTTCCAGAGTTGGTGGTGTATTTTGGTAGCTTGTTCTCCGGCGCCACCAGAACCTCCTGACCCGCCAGATTTTATCATATGTTCACTTTGTTCGTTTGTTATCTGGATCTTTGGCTCTACAGTCTTGACCCTCTCCAATTTAGGAGACATGTCTATTGTGACTGCTCGTTCAGCTACCGCCCCCATTCCTTCCTCCAATCAAGGTTCGCTTCTATTGGTTATTTGGAATGTTTGGCGTTTGGATAGCTCCCCCTTACCTCTTTATGAGGATCGTTCCACCTTACCTCTTTATGAGGATCGTTCCACCTTACCTCTTTATGAGGATCGTTTCATTTTACCTCTTTATGAGGATCGTTCCACATTACCTCTTTATGAGGAGTTCGTGACCTTGCCTCTTTATGAGGATCTTGGCTCCTTTATGGAGTTCGTTACTCTGTTGTACTCACTATTTCTAAATAGTTGTGTCACAAGGGGTTTCATCAAAGGCTCATTTGATAGGTGTTTATACGCCTCTATAGCCATTCTGGAGATAGGAAATTGTGCATCTGTTGCTGTTCCAATCTCGGGCGTTCGATCCAGTGCCCAAGGCGTCATCTTACTTAACAACTCCATCGTCCAAGAGATCCGAGGACTTCTCGAAGACTTTTATTTGTTTAAGTGCTATGTGGCCATTATCCTTCTAAGTTTATCTTCTTCTGTTGTTGTTATTGTTTCGTTTTATGCCATGATGGCGATGTTTGTTGGAAACACTTACTCCGTTTTTGGAGATTGAGCTTTATATAAAAAGCAGTTGACCAAAAAAAAAGACAGTAAAAGGAATTTCTTAGGTGCAATAGAAGGGCCTTAGATAATAAGATAATTCCAATAGTGTGGGATGTAGTTAAAATAGAAAACAATACTAATTGTGACTGGTTTGTTAGACATGTTGATAGAAGTTTGGAATTTATTGATGGAACAACAACACATACAAATATAAATAACCGCTATCTAAATTTTTATTTGATTTACCAAATAAAAATAACAATGGCCACAAAAACCCAAAAGACAATGTGATTAAAAGTTTTCTATTTCTAATTTTCCATTTTGCACCCAACTTCCTTCAATTATTCTATCAACTCCTTTAAAATTATTCAAAACCAAAACAATGTTGTCTCATTAAACAAACTAGTGATGTTTACCACCCCCGCGCACGCGCGGGGGTTCGGGTGTACAACAACCACTTTTGTGGTTCACTTTTTTTCTCTAGTTGTGGTTCAACTTTGTTATAATTTGTACACTATTTGTTCTCTAGTTGTGGTTCAGCTTTGTTACAATTTGTACAATGTTTATTTAGCTTTGTACCTTGCTATGTCTCGTATGTGTCCTATAATCCTTTTAAATTTGGAAGAATTGTTGATTGTATATTAGTTATGTAACTTACTCGTAGACCCCATAGTTGCTTTTGTGTACTAATCCAATTAATGATAAAGTTGCAAAATAGTTTAGTAATGATAGTTTGCGTATAACAGATTACAGTGATCGGTATATGACAAATTGTGCCTTACTATATAATTTATGAACGCCTTTTTATATTTTTGATTGATGGTTTACAGAAATATTCTAAAAACAAATGACTATGCATTCTGTGTCTCTTGCTGCATAAGGTTTTTTCTCGTATAGGCGATGGTTCAATTATATATCATACTACATGTTGCATAAGCTGGTAGATGTAGGACATATTAGTATACTCACGCTTTGTTTTCTCAAGGTGTTTGGTTAATGTATTTTCTTGTGGCAGCTTCTCCATCTAGGAACTGTTGGTTTTTAAGCTGTGGTTACGAACCCTTTAAAATATGCATTAAGTCATCGTTTTTTTTTGTTTTACCCCGTCCTTCGTATCAGAACTTTAAAGCTTAAGTTTGTTCTGGGTTGCCTAGTTAAGGACGATTTCATCAACTTTTGACCAGCTTTGTTTTCCAATGGATGATTTGTATTGTTCGATAAATTTATGTAAAGTCCTCTATTTTTGGTATGTTTAATGGCCACATTTTTCTTTTTCACATGTTATCATGTCCCTTAGTTTAGAAGTGATTGTGTTGTACCATTCTGCATGGAACACATCATTGTCGACATGTGTGTATGAAAGTCCAGCATTTGGTGGCTTTGGTTGTACTCATGTGTCAACGACCGTTCTATTTCAATCTGGTGAATTCAATATCCGTTATTAGGCCACTTTCATTATTCTCCTCTGCGACTTTGCGAGACTCTCCCACTTGGCGTACATCGGACCTTGAAGTGGCGTTTCTGTTTTCAATTATGTTCCAGAGATATTGTTCTCATGCGTCATCTTGTTCGATTTAGCGATATCTAATACCTACTATTAGTTGTACTTTACCGTCGATCAATATTAGGTTCACTCCTTATTACCAGCGAAACAGAAAGTATCAGATGTGTAGGTGATCACTGCGTTGCCTTTATCTCTTACTGTGCTTCCCAGTCAAAAACTAATTATTATCTCCATGGCTTTAGATGCGTACCATGTGCTTAATCATATTTTACTTAAGTAATGTAAATTTGAAACAATAGTTTAGTAGCTAACGTGTGAAAGATTCCAAATGGTCGGTCAAAATGCCATTGTTTTAAACCAGTTCTACGTGTCTCATTTCGCTTGGATCATGTGTGATCCAAGGAGAACCTTCTAAAG
Organism: Orychophragmus violaceus; assembly: GCA_030180135.1. Classification (NCBI taxonomy): domain Eukaryota; kingdom Viridiplantae; phylum Streptophyta; class Magnoliopsida; order Brassicales; family Brassicaceae; genus Orychophragmus; species Orychophragmus violaceus. Next base: position 41,514,717 of record CM058234.1, on the reverse strand, counting down.
TCAGATCCTTTAGTCACTAACTTGTTTCAGTTAATCATTATCCCACCGACTTTAAATACCTTCCTTCTCTGTTTCCCCGTATAACACTTAACGCTTGTCTATCTGCAACTACAACTGCGAGTGACTTCTTAATATTTCATATATTTGTATTCTTCCAATTTTCATAATGTCACCGTATTTCTCATTTGGAATATTTGTATAATGTAATCCGTGTAAGAAAGAATGACAGGGATTTGTTCACTCGCAAACCTTGTTGGGTTTGCTCTACGGTTGTCCCTTCTCCAACTAAATAGTCCTCACTTCTCCCTCGTCAATGAACCTGTCCCATGCATTCCGAGTCATTACCTTCCCCTATATTTCCATTGAATATAGAGGTTAGTGATCTCCGGTATGGAAGCAAATGAAATACTGAGAAAAAGCATAAAGGAGACTACGTTTTCTCGTAGGCGTTCCCTTTGTTGGAATTGTGTCCAGCAATCTCTGTACTGTCTCTATAACGTAAGAGTATGTCAGTGATCAGACATAAGTCATACAATACTGGGGGTCATGATGGCTTGCTAGAGTCCGCTCATGATCTATAAGTCTCGGACTTATTGCCTTTATTGTATGATCCCATATGGGTCACACGCTTAAGCTAGCAGGAAATAATGTTGGAACGGCATAGCAGAAGTACGACAAAAGTGCTAGGCATTTGTCGTACTAAGAGAGAATGAATAATGGGTCTGATTAAATGGAATTTAATCAGATTGGGCCCAAAAGCCCAAAAGGGAAGGAGAAGGCTTTTAATGACTAAAAGCCAAAGTCTCCTTCTCTCTAACCCTAACCCAGCCGCGATTCTCCTCTCTCTCTGCGCCCCATCTCAGCTCGGTCTAGCAACCAGTTTCCTGTGATTGCGTGTGTGAGCCTCTGGAGGATCCATCTCTCGGTGTATCTCCCTGATCATTGACCTGTTCATCAATTCCGCTGCAAACAAACAGGTAAAAGGTGAGATCATATGTTTCTAAATAAGAACACCTAGATCTAATGCATGTTTAGGTTGATATCAATATGAGAATTGAATCAGGATCAACCAAAACTTCCAACAGTGGTATCAGAGCCATTGGTTCTTAGGTTTCTTGTTTTAGATTCATTGTTTAGGTTGTTAAATCTGATTAGAATTGTTCTTGAATCAATTACTGATAAGATAAAACGATTAAGAATCAGATTTGAACTCTAAACACACAAGAGAAATCGCAAACCGAGCTATATGACTCGGGTTTGTCGATCGGCCGAGGAAGAGATCGACCGGCTTGGCCGGATCGATCGCGTGGCCGAGAGCTAGGCCGACCGGATGAGCGATCGCGAGAGATGGGCCGATCGGTTGTACCGATCGCATCTCGTCCGATCGTCCGATCGCGTCGTCCCGGCTGTACCGTCCGAGCATCCCGATCGCGTCCCGAGCTGCGCATGAGTCTCGATCTTGGATCGTTGACGGCTTGCGGCTAGGTTTTGGTTACGTGAAGATCACGGCTAGGTCGTGATCGGTTCACGTGATCAAATCGGTTCGGTTCAATGCTCGGTTTAAGATTTAATTAAAATCTTCGTTCTGGTTTAATAAACAGATTAATAATTTTATTAAATCTGGTTAAACCGGAATAAGAAATCCAATGTCGAAAGAATTATTGGATTTAGTGCCTAAACCAGGATTTCTAATTTGATTTGGTTGGACCAAATAAATTGAGAAATTCCGGTTTAGTAAATAACCGGTTGACAATTGTGGTCATCGTAGTAATTGAAACTTGGTTAGACCAGTTTTAATGAACCAGACCGGTTATGTCAATTAATTGGACAATTGGGTCATGTCTTGGACATGGACCAATTCTTGGGCCTCGGGCCAAGAAGTTAAAACAATTGGGTCATTAATTGAGTCATTCTTCAAATTTAAATTTAAAACTTATTTTATAAAATAAAATTATGAAATTCGATTTTAAATTTATAAAGTTCCGATATTTCGAAATTAGAAAGTTTCCAAAATTAGAAGTTTCTGAATTTGCGGGTTTTGGATTTTTTAAAGAAGTTTCTAAAGTTAGAAAGTTTCCGGTTTTAGAAAGTTTCCAATTTTAGAAAGTTTCCAAAAATAGTAGGTTTCCATAAATAGAAAGTTTCCCGAAATAGTAATCTTCTATTTTGGGAATGATTTTAATAAACCTACGGACCTCAAACAATATCAAGCGTTGGATGTCTTGTCCAGGCTATGTCAGCTGTCAAAGCCCATTCAATTGCATTCATGGCCTTACAGTGTGAGGATGTCTGCTTTTGCGTGGGTAAGACGGTTTGTGATTCATAAATGTCATTGGGAGTCCCAGACATTAATGATTACATGACTGTATAGTCCGGTTTTCTTGACTAGGCCATCGGGAGTCCCGGGCCTTGAGACATCAGGGTGGATTGGGCCTCGGGCCCAGATTCACAACCAAGAGTTATATCACGGATATAATTAGCCGAAATAGGGCTTACCGATATAAGCTAAGATTGGGTGACGGCCAGTGGCCCACTTTGATCTTAGTTATATGTGGATCTTGGAATCATTATATTCTATTGAGGGTAACTTAGGTTATTGAATATAATGCATGATTAATCATATTATACTTTAATACGAGATTAATCATTTTGAACATATAACTAATAACCTTTTTATTTATATATTTCAGATATGACTACTACAAGCACACAAAACACGTTCTCGATCCGGTCTGTTCTCGAGAAGGAGAAGCTGACTGGAACGAACTTCCTGACATGGTCAAGGAACTTGAGGCTGGTCCTCAAGCAGGAGAAGAAGGATTACGTCCTTCGAGATCCCCTCCCCGAGAGGCCTCTTGCCAATGCTGCCAGGACTCTGCACAATGCTTGGGAAAAGCATTCGTCAGATGAAAATGATGTTTATTGCCTGATGTTGGTGACAATGACTCCAGAGCTGCAAAAGCAGTTCGAAAGTGTGTTGTCTCCAATCGAGATCATGGCAAGCCTGAAATCGCTTTTTCAGGAGCAGGCTAGGACCGAGAGGTTCCAGACAGTTAAGAACCTCTTGGACTGTAAGTTGGCTGCGAATGCGGCAGTGAGTCCTCATGTGTTGAAGATGATGGGTTATCTCGATCATCTTCACAAACTCGACTGCCCAATCAGCCAGAAACTTGCCTGCGACATCATTCTGCAGTCTTTACCTGCAAGCTATGATCAGTTCATTCTGAACTTTAACATGCATGGCTTGAGTAAGACACTGCCTGAGCTTCACGGAATGCTCAAGACTGCAGAGCCCAACTTGAAGAAAACCGCCAAGGACCCCAATGTACTTATGGTACAAAAGGGCAAGGGGTTTAAGAAGTCTTCTGCTAAGGATAAGGGAAAGGCCAAGGGTGTCCAAGTCGTGGACTCAGACACGCCAAAGCCCAAGCCCAAGTCCAAGGCTGGGCCAACTGACATGTGCAGGTTCTGCAAAGAACTGGGGCATTGGAGAAGAGATTGTAAGAAATTCCAGGAAGGTCTAAAGGAATTGAAGAAGAAGACTTTCGAGACTTCTTCATCAGGTATTTTTGTTATAGAAGTTAATACAACTACTTCTGATAATACCTCATGGGTCATGGATACTGGTTGTGGGGCTCATATTTGTACTAATATGCAGGCACTCAGCAACAGTAGAAGGCTGAAGCAAGGACAAGTGGAACTACGAGTTGGGAATGGAGCGAAAGTTTCAGCACTAGCTGTAGGAACTTACTTGTTGTCTTTACCTTCGGGATTGATTTTAGAACTTAATAATTGTTATTTTGTACCTGCTATAAGCAGAAATATTATTTCAATTTCTTTGTTGGATTTGGAAGGTTATGATTTTTCAGTTAAGAATAAATTATGTTCCTTCAATCGCAACAATTTGTTCTATGGTTCTGCCCCTCTTACGAATGGGCTTTACATACTCGATCAATCTGCGCCAATTTATAACATTAATACAAAACGGTTTAAACCTAATGAGGAAAACCGAACGTTTCTATGGCATTGTCGTTTAGGGCACATCAGCGAGAAACGCATCAAGAGGCTCCATTCGAATGGACTTCTTGGCTCATTTGACTTTGAGTCATGTGAGAAATGCGAATCATGCATGATGGGCAAAATGACACGGGCCCCCTTTAATAAACCTAACGAGAGGGCCAGTGACTTATTGGGCCTGATACACACTGATGTGTGTGGCCCAATGTCCACAAATGCAAGAGGAAACTATCAGTACTTCATTACCTTCACTGATGATTTCAGTAGGTATGGATATGTTTATTTGATGAAACATAAGTCTGAATCTTTTGAGAAGTTCAGAGAATTCCAAAATGAAGTACAGAACCAACTTGGCAAAAGCATTAAGGCTCTTCGGTCCGACCGAGGAGGAGAATACTTAAGCCAGGAATTCAGTGATCATCTGAGAGAGTGTGGGATCGTATCCCAACTCACTCCTCCTGGAACACCTCAATGGAATGGTGTTTCTGAGAGGAGAAATCGGACCTTATTGGATATGGTTCGATCTATGATGAGTCACACAGACCTTCCAATATCCCTTTGGGGATATGCTCTGCTAACAGCAGTGTTCACACTAAACAGAGCGCCATCAAAAGCAGTAGCAAAGACACCATATGAATTATGGACTGGAGAAGCTCCAGTGCTGTCTTATCTAAGAATTTGGGGTTGTGAAGCCTATGTTAAGAGATTAATCTCAGATAAGCTTACACCAAAATCTGATAAATGCTACTTCATTGGTTATCCACGGGAAACCAAGGCTTATTACTTCTATCTACGTTCCGAGAACAAGATCTTTGTTGCCCGGGATTGTAACTTTCTTGAGAGAGAGTTTCTCTCTAAGAAAGACAGTGGGAGTAAGGTACTGCTTGAAGAAATTCAAGATGAACAGGATACTGCTCAACCTAATGAGGAAGAGCAGCAGGAGGATCTACAAGAAATTGTAGAGCCTGAACCTGTAGTACCTGAAGTTCGAAGATCCGGGAGGATCCGTCACGAACCCGAGAGATATCAGGGATTCCTCGTGACTGACTGTCATGATCTTTTGATCATTGATGGTGATGAACCATCGAACTTCAATCAAGCCATGATGGGCCCAGATTCCTCTAAGTGGCGCAAGGCCACTGATTCCGAAATGGACTCCATGTCGGTCAACCAAGTATTTTCGTTGGTTGACTTACCCGTTGGTGTAAAAGCCATCGAGTGCAAATGGATCTTCAAGAAGAAGATTGACGTGGATGGAAATGTCCAGATTCATAAAGCCAGGTTGGTGGCAAAAGGTTTCAGACAAGTTCACGGTGTGGACTACGATGAAACCTATTCACCGGTGGCTATGATGAAATCTATTCGGATTCTACTAGCAACTGCAGCTTTTCATGATTATGAAATTTGGCAGATGGACGTGAAAACCGCCTTCCTGAATGGTATTCTGGAAGAGGATGTGTATATGACACAACCTGACGGTTACATAGATCCAAAGAATGCTGGGAAAGTATGCAAGCTTCATAAATCCATTTATGGATTGAAGCAAGCATCGAGGAGCTGGAATCTTCGTTTTGATGAAGCGATCAAGCAATTTGACTTTATCAGAAACGAAGAAGAACAATGCGTGTATAAGAAAACTAGTGGGAGCAAAATCGTTTTTCTTATTCTGTATGTTGATGACATACTGCTTCTCGGAAACGACATTCCAATGCTGAAGTCTGTAAAAGACTGGCTTGGAAGTTGTTTTTCCATGAAAGACATGGGTGAAGCCGCATACGTTCTTGGAATTAGGATCTATCGGGATAGACCTAAGAGGCTGATAGGCTTGTGTCAAGACTCATACATTGACAAAGTCCTACAAAGATTCAGCATGAAAGATTCCAAGAAGGGCTTCACGCCAATGGTACATGGCACAACGCTAAGCAAGAAGCAGAGCCCTACGTCGGCTGCTGAGCTTGAGCGCATGAAGAATATTCCTTATGCATCTGCAATAGGATCTGTCATGTATGCCATGATCTGTACTCGTCCTGATGTTGCTTACGCATTGAGCATGACGAGTAGATACCAGTCAAATCCAGGTGAAAACCATTGGATTGCCGTAAAGAACATCTTGAAGTATCTAAGACATACTAAGGATAAGTTCTTAGTGTACGGTGGAAGTGATGTGCTTAAAGTCAGTGGATTCACGGACGCAAGTTTCCAGACAGACACAGATGATTTCCGGTCACAGTCCGGTTATGTCTTTTGTCTGAATGGCGGTGCAGTAAGTTGGAGAAGCTCCAAGCAGGACACCGTTGCTGATTCCACTACAGAAGCTGAATATATCGCCGCCTCAGAAGCAGCGAAGGAAGCTGTTTGGATTCGAAAGTTCATTATGGAACTAGGTGTGATACCAGATGCGGCTGAGCCTCTGGCACTATTTTGTGACAACAATGGTGCTATAGCTCAGGCAAAGGAACCAAGATCACACCAGAAATCCAAGCATGTTCAAAGAAGATATCACTTGATACGTGACATCATTAATAGAAAGGAAGTCAAGATCAGCCGAGTTCCGACAGATGATAACGTCGCTGATCCGTTGACAAAGCCACTCCCAAGGCCTAAGCTCGAGTTCCTGACTGAAGCTGTAGGCATTAGAAACATTGAAATGTAATCTAAATTTGAGTGGGAGTTTTGTGAGCTTTATTTTAGTTATTTGATACGTTCTTGTAAAACATTATTATTTATGTTTTAATGAAATTATTATTTCAAAGATTATTTTAACTGTGATGAAATAATCGTTCCAAAATGATATGAACCATTTTATAGGTCATCGAAGTAAATGATTTGATCTTGAGTCATCGAAGTCATTTAGCTTGATCATGAGATCCTATATTTGATAAATGTTTTATATCATCCTGTCCCTAGTCGAAGGTTGTTGAAATTGGAACACCAACAACCGTGTAAGACTGGATTGGTACGTGACTTATGACAAAGTCTCAGTGTGTCATAGATGCTCGGCATCAAAGTCAGTACATAGGTGTATGTTGGGAACATACGACCGGACAAGACCCGCTAATAACAACTCTTCAGGATATTTATATCTGTGTCATAAGAGATTCTTACTACGACTATAGAGTATAGTCCTTAGACCTGAGTTCGCATGCATGTGACTGCATATGGACTGATGCACTTTGATCATTGTCTAACGCTATCGTTCTGCGATAGCTATAAGGACCTTGTTTGGGTACATCATGAAATGAGTAGTTTACAGTGATGGAACAAGATGGGATTTGTCCCTCCAATATAAATGGAGTGAATATCTCTAGGCCAATCGGAGATTTGAATACTGGAAAACGCATGGCCATGCTCAAACGGACTTTCCCGAGTCGTTTGTATTGTCAGTATCAAATCAGAGTCCGATGAACAAGATTAGGCTTTATAAGGATGACACTAATCTTGCCTTATGACTAATCGAGATATTGAGACGAAAGGGATTATGAATACAGAGATTCCAGTTCAAGTGGGAGATTGTTGGAATTGTGTCCAGCAATCTCTGTACTGTCTCTATAACGTAAGAGTATGTCAGTGATCAGACATAAGTCATACAATACTGGGGGTCATGATGGCTTGCTAGAGTCCGCTCATGATCTATAAGTCTCGGACTTATTGCCTTTATTGTATGATCCCATATGGGTCACACGCTTAAGCTAGCAGGAAATAATGTTGGAACGGCATAGCAGAAGTACGACAAAAGTGCTAGGCATTTGTCGTACTAAGAGAGAATGAATAATGGGTCTGATTAAATGGAATTTAATCAGATTGGGCCCAAAAGCCCAAAAGGGAAGGAGAAGGCTTTTAATGACTAAAAGCCAAAGTCTCCTTCTCTCTAACCCTAACCCAGCCGCGATTCTCCTCTCTCTCTGCGCCCCATCTCAGCTCGGTCTAGCAACCAGTTTCCTGTGATTGCGTGTGTGAGCCTCTGGAGGATCCATCTCTCGGTGTATCTCCCTGATCATTGACCTGTTCATCAATTCCGCTGCAAACAAACAGGTAAAAGGTGAGATCATATGTTTCTAAATAAGAACACCTAGATCTAATGCATGTTTAGGTTGATATCAATATGAGAATTGAATCAGGATCAACCAAAACTTCCAACACCCTTGAGGCAGGAATTTTGGCTGGATTGTATAGCATATCGGCATGACTGGGGAATCATCGTCTCCAAGAACCTCAAATCCCATCTTGTGCACCTCATCTCAGGAAAAAGTTGCCGTTCTACCTAATCTTTACTAACTTGTGCACATGCCCAAGGTTTCAGAATAATCTTGGGACTATATAACTTGAGATTATGAAGTTCAGAGAGCAAAAGAAACTATATAGGGACCTATATTTGAACCGTCCTCTCCAAGGATGTTAGTGGAGGGTTTGACACCCTTAGTTATTTACTCGGTCCATCTCCACGATCAGGTAGTCAACGAACTAGAAATTCATGACCTGAGAAGTCAAACGGTGACCTGAGAAGTCAAACGGTGGGCTGGAAGCCCGTGACATGAGAAGTCAAACGGTGGGCTGGAAGCCCACGACCTGAAACTCGACGAGCTGGAAGCCCACTATCTGGAAGCCCATAAGCCGTAAGTCACCGAAAAAAGAGAAAGATGCCAACGTCCCATCTCGTAAAATAGTCGTCACTTCTACCGACCGGAGATGCCATCGAAAGAAGGGAAAGGTCGACAACGTCCCTTCTCAAGGTCCAGCCATCATCGCTGCCGACCTAAGCTGGCGTCGAAGGAAGGGAAAGGTCGCCACGTACATGATAACGTCATGTCTTGCCGACCTGAGTCATCATCACTGCCGACCTAAGATCATCATTACGAAACAAACATCTATTTCTCTATGTAATTCTCTATAAATACATAGACCGATTTGAGAGAGAAGGAGATCGAAATCCTTCCCCAACTTGACTACTCGTCGAACTCATTTTATAAAACAGAGATCTCCGATCTCTCACTTCACAATCTCACCTCTTAATCACTTCTCAACATCACTTCTCAACATCACTTCTGAATCACTTCTCAACACTATATATTTGTTTGGTCTTTTACACCTCCAACAATTGGCGCCCACCGTGGGGCTGAGATTCTTCTTTACGCAAAAAATAGTTCGACGATCACAAGAGTACCATCATTCTTCTTGCCAACAACCGAGTCTCCCATGTCTGCTCCAACCTCGTCAACCGAGCTACCGTCGCAGACATCATCAAGATCAGCACCGCCGGTCTATGGTCCAGAAAACCAGATCCCTACCTCTAGTTCTCCAGTTCGCCCAGCTCCAGGACCCTTCCTGACCGTACAACCAGAGAATCTGTCCGCAACCACCGCTCTGCTCCAGACCCTGCTCACACGGATAGACGAAATGTCACGATCCACCAATGAGAGATTTCCCGAACTAGCGGCAGCTCAAATCCTCTGTCACGATCGAAGTGACAACCTTCGGACTCCCGAAGACCGAACTCACGAGCAGATGTTCAGAGAAGAGACCCCTCGACTACAACGCAACCTGTTCGGTGGCCCAACATCTACGCGGACTGATTCCGACAAGACCTACGACCAAACAAGGGTAGGCTATAGGAAAAACCAAGCTGACCGATTTTTAATTGACGATCGAGAGCGTGACCGAGAGATGGAGATAATGAAGGCTACGATTCGTGACATGACCTCCAAGGTACATCAAGCTACCAGCTCGGCTCCAGAAATCGACCGCGTGCTGAAGGAAACACAGAACACACCCTTCACTACCTGCATAACCAGCACTCATGTTCGGTACACTGGAAAGATAAAATTACCAATGTACGAAGGAAAGTCGGACCCCAGCCAGTATCTAACCGCGTTCAGCATTGCAATGGGACGAGCCCAATTCGCACCTGAAGAGCGAGATGCCGGATACTGCCAGCTCTTCGTGGAAAACCTGACTGGAGGAGCTTTAACATGGTTCTCCAAGCTCGACGCCTACTCGATCGACAGCTATCATCAACTTTCCACGGCTTTCCTTAAGCACTACTCAATATATATACAGCAGAATACGTCGAGCGCTGACCTGTGGACCATAACCCAAGGAGCAAAGGAGTCGCTTCGACCATACATAGAACGCTTCAAGGCAACCGTTTCCTGAGCTACTGTAGCCGACGACGCCGCGTTACCCGCACTGAAAAACGGACTGTGGATCGAGTCAAAATTCAAGGAAGAGATGACCGTGAACAAACCACAAACGTTGGAAGACGTGTTACATAGAGCCAGCGCATTTATTGAGATGGAAGAAGAAAAAGCCAACTACTCTAAGAGACATGCGGTATCAAAGACCCCGACCTCAAAAGACAAGCCTCAAGAGGAGTATCACGAGCCACGACAGCACTATGACAAGGATTATCAAAGGGAGGATAAAGGCAAGAGAGCTACGACCTACGTCGTTAGCAATCAACAGCAACAACCACAACAACTTCCGTGGAACAAGTTTGTCCGTACTAACGACCCTAAGGATGCTCAGTCGTACTGCACGTTCCATAGAAGAAAAGGTCACCCGACTTCTCAATGTCGTGGCCTTCAAGAATATCTCTACGCGCAATACCAAAGCGAAGGAACTAGAGACGATGGACAAAATCAACCACGCATTGATACGCAGAAGGAGACAGGTGGCTCTAGCCGCCGCACCGAGGAAGTAAAACCCAGGGCTCCGAGAGACGATAAACACCATAAGTCTAACTCACAGCGTACTTGGGAGACGTTCCAAACAAATCCGGAGTCACCTAAGAGAAGTAAGGGAGACCAAAACATCGGAACTCATCACCTCCACAACCACCAGCAAGAAAATGGGTAGCCATGATCATGGGTGGACTCTTGTCGTGCAATGACTCCGTTCGATCAATCAAGCAACATGAAAGAAAGACGGAGACCTCCCAGAAGAACAAGCACTTGAGCGACGCCAAGCCATCAACTGAATTCGGAGAGCCAATAATCTTCACTGAAGAAGACGCTGAAGGTTTGGACCAACCTAATAACGACCCTCTGGTGATCCTACTCAGAATTGCAGACTGTGAGGTCGGCCGAATCATCATTGACACTGGAAACTCCGTCGACTTGATCTTTAAGGAAACCCTGCAGAAGATGGAGTTGAGCGGCTGCGAGATCAAACCCTTAATCCAGCCCTTGACCGGCTTTGATGGAGATACCACCATGACCATCGGTACAATCAAACTACCCGTTTACGTAGGGAGAGTAACGAAGATAGTCAAGTTCGTGGTACTTGACAAGCCAGCGATCTATAACGTCATCCTTGGCACGCCGTGGATATACGCAATGAAGGCCGTCCCGTCAACATACCATCAATGTATCAAGTTTCCGACTCCTCTTGGGATCTACACAGTTCGCGGTAATCAAGGTATGTCACGTACTTGCTTTATCACCGAACATAAGCTGAGAAACTCGTCCCCTACTTGTCTTGTGATCGAGCCAGAAGTACAAAACGAACCATCTCTCCAAGCCGATCTCAGTCGCGAGCTCATCACACAAACAAACATAGACCACACCGATCTGGAGAGATGCGTCGGAATTGGAAATGATCTTCGCGAAGACATAAAAGATGAGCTCATCAAATTCCTCCGACAGAACGTATCGACTTTCGCATGGTCCACCGCTGACATGCCAGGGATAGATCCGACCATCGCTAATCACGAGCTCAACGTTGACCCGACCTACAAACCAATTAAACAGAAAAGGCGAAAGCTTGGGCCAGAACGCGCAAAAGCCGTAAACGACGAGGTTGAGCGCTTAGCAGCCGCAGGCTCAATCACTGAGGTGAGATATCCAGAATGGCTAGCAAACCCGGTGGTTGTTAAGAAGAAGAGTGGAAAATGGAGGGTGTGCGTGGATTTCACCGACCTCAACAAAGCGTGCCCAAAGGATAGCTTCCCATTGCCACATATCGATCGACTTGTAGAAGCCACAGCTGGGAACGAGCTCCTATCTTTCATGGATGCATTCTCTGGCTACAATCAGATCGTGATGAATCCGGAAGACCGAGAGAAGACGGCGTTTATAACTGACAGAGGAACCTACTGCTACAAAGTTATGCCTTTCGGCTTAAAGAACGCTGGAGCGACGTACCAAAGACTTGTCAACCGAATGTTTGCTGACCAGCTGGGAAGAACGATGGAAGTATATATAGACGACATGCTGGTCAAATCTCTCGAAGCTAAAGACCATATTGGACACCTGAAGACGTACTTCAAAATTCTCAACGAGTATGGGATGAAGCTGAACCCAACCAAATGCTCTTTCGGCGTCACATCTGGAGAATTCATGGGCTACATCGTCACCAAACGCGGTATCGAAGCAAATCCCAAGCAGATAACCGCTATCCTTGACCTCCCTTCTCCGAAAAACACACGCGAAGTCCAAAGGCTAACAGGCCGAATAGCTGCCCTGAACCGTTTCATCTCGCGATCAACAGACAAATGTCTCCCATTCTACCAACTTCTACGAGGCAACAAGAGGTTCGAATGGGATGAAAAGTGCGAAGAAGCGTTCCAGCAGCTCAAGACCTATTTGACCACCTCGCCTGTCTTGGCCAAACCAGAGGACGGTGAGACTCTCTTTCTATACATAGCAGTCTCTAGCTCGGCGGTTAGCGGAGTTCTGGTCAGAGAAGATAGGGGCGAGCAAAAACCAATCTTCTATATCAGCAAGTCCTTGGATGGTGCTGAGAGTAGATACCCGACCTTGGAGAAACTAGCACTCGCCGTCGTGGTATCAGCTCGAAAATTGTGACCATACTTCCAATCACATTCCATTACTGTTCTCACAAGCCAACCACTAAGGACGATCCTCCACAGCCCTAGTCAGTCTGGTAGAATGGCGAAGTGGGCAGTAGAACTGAGTGAATACGATATTGACTTTAAGGGCCGCACAAGCGCAAAGTCTCAGGTCTTAGCCGACTTCCTTATTGAGCTGGCTCCCGATCTACAAGGTAATAACTCCTCTACCTCTGAGAAATGGAACCTGTTTGCAGATGGATCATCGTCAAGGCATGGTTCGGGGATTGGCATCAGACTGGAATCCCCAGCGAATGAAATCCTAGAGCAATCTTTCCGGCTCGCCTTCCAAGCTACGAACAACGAAGCTGAGTATGAAGCTCTTATAGCCGGGCTGCGACTAGCAAAAGAGTTCGGGGCCAAGAAGATACATGCCTTTTGTGATTCACAGCTCGTGGCTAACCAATTCAACGGAGAGTATGAAGCAAAGAACGAACGCATGGATGCCTACCTGAAACTGGTCCACAAGTTGGCCTCTGAATTCGACGAGTTCAGCCTTACCAAGATCCCTCGAGGAGATAACACGTCCGCTGATGCACTCGCAGCTTTAGCCTCGACGTCTGATCCTACTCAACGTCGAAAAAGCATCAACATGCCAAGCATCGATCTGCCAAAGGGAGTATTCGATACCACCACAGAAGCTGAATCGGAAGACTCACCTGACGAAATCATTGCCGAGCTCGAGCCTATACCTGCCGACGTGGATTGGAGGGATGAGATTAAGGCATACATCACCGACGGAGAGGTGCCGCCAAATAAATGGGCAGCTCGGCGATTGAAAAGGAAAGCTGCTCACTACACCATTCTCGACGATTCCCTGTTTCGTTGGAGCATGTCAGGATCCCTCCTAAGTTGTTTGCACGGAGACAAAACGATCAATGTCATGATGGAAATACATGAAGGAGCTGGAGGGAACCATTCTGGAGGTCGGGCTTTGGCCCTAAAAATAAAAAATCATGGTCACTTCTGGCCGACCATGACTCAAGATTGCGAGAAGTATGCGTCTCGATGTGAGAAGTGCCAACGACATGGTCCCATGATACACATTCCCACCGAACTTCTCACGACGACAACTGCACCATACCCTTTCATGCGTTGGGCCATGGACATAGTTGGCCCTCTCCCCCAATCCCGACAGAAACGCTTTCTCCTAGTAATGACTTACTACTTCACAAAGTGGGTGGAGGCTGAGTCATACCCAAAAATTCACTCCAAGGATGTGTTGGAATTGTGTCCAGTAATCTCGGTACTGTCTCTAGAAAGTAAGAGTATGTCAATGATCAGACATAAGTCATATAATACTGGGGGTCATGATGGCTTGCTAGAGTCCGCTCATGATCTATAAGTCTTGGACTTATTGCCTTTATTATATGATCCCATATGGGTCACACGCCTAAGCTAACAGGAAAATGTGTAGGAACGGCTTAGCAGAAGTACGGTAAAAGTGCCAGGCATTTGTCGTACTTAGAGAGAGATTAATGGGTCTGATTAAATCCAAGGGATTTAATCAGATTGGTATTTGGGCCCAAAAGCCCAAAAGGGAAAGAGAAGGGTTTTATAAACTAAAAGCCAAATCTCTTTCTCCTCTAACCCTAAGCCCCAGCCGCGAGCCTCCTCTCTCTCTGCGCCTCTCTCCTCGTGGTCTAGCAGCCTCTTTTCTGACGGTGTGCGTGTGTGAGCCTTTGGAGGATCCATCCCTAGGTGGTTCTGCTGATCTCTGACCTGTTCTCTCTTTCCGCTGCATAAACAGGTATAAGGTGAGATCTATATTATGTTTCTAGCAAGAGAACCTAGATCTGGCATGTTTAGGATCTATTAATCTGATGAATTGAATCAGGATTAACACCAAAAGATCCTTCAGTGGTATCAGAGCGGATTGGGCCTCGGGCCCAGATTCACAACCAAGAGTTATATCACGGATATAATTAGCCGACATAGGGCTTACCGATATAAGCTAAGGTTGGGTGATGGCCAGTGGCCATCTTTGATCTTAGTTATATGTGGATCTTGGAATCATTATATTCTATTGAGGGTAACTTATGTTATTGAATATAATGCGTGATTAATCATATTAAATTTAATACGAGATTAATCATATTGAACATTTTAACTAATAACCTTTTTATATTATATATTTCAGCTATGACTACTACAAGCACTCAAAACACATTCTCAATCCGGTCTGTTCTCGAGAAGGAGAAGCTGACTGGAACGAACTTCCTGGCGTGGTCAAGGAACTTGAGGCTGGTCCTCAAGCAGGAGAAGAAGGATTATGTCCTTCGTGATCCCCTCCCCGAGAGGCCTGCTAACAATGCCGCCAGGACTCTGCATAATGCTTGGGAAAAGCATTCGTCAGATGAAAATGATGTATATTGCTTGATGTTGGCGACAATGACTGCTGAGCTGCAAATGCAGTTCGAGAGTGTGTTGTCACCCATCGAGATAATGGCAAGCCTGAAATCGCTTTTTCAGGAGCAAGCAAGGACTGAGAGGTTTCAGACAGTTAAGAACCTCTTAGACTGTAAGTTGGCTGCAAATGCGGCAGTGAGTCCTCATGTCTTGAAGATGATGGGTTATCTCGATCATCTTCAGAAACTCGACTGCCCTATCAGCCAGGAACTTGCCTGCGACATCGTTCTGCAGTCTTTACCTGCAAGCTATGATCAGTTCATTCTGAACTTTAACATGCATGGCTTGAGTAAGACATTGCCTGAGCTTCACGGAATGCTCAAGACTGCAGAGCCCAACTTGAGGAAAACCGCCAAGGACCCCAATGTGCTTATGGTGCAAAAGGGCAAGGGGTTTAAGAAATCCTCTGCTAAGGATAAGGGAAAGGCCAAGGCTGTCCAAGTCGCGGACAAGGACACGCCAAAGCCCAAGCCCAAGTCCAAGGCTGGGCCAACTGACATATGCAGGTTCTGTAAAGAACCAGGGCATTGGAGGAGAGAATGTAAGAAATTTCAAGAAGGTCTAAAGGAATTGAAGAAGAAGACTCTCGAGACTTCTTCATCAGGTATTTTTGTTATAGAAGTTAATACAACTACTTCTGATAATACCTCATGGGTTATGGATACTGGTTGTGGGGCTCATATTTGTACTAATATGCAGGCACTCAGCAACAGTAGAAGGCTGAAGCAAGGACAAGTGGAGCTACGAGTCGGGAATGGAGCGAAAGTTCCAGCACTAGCTGTAGGCACATACTTGTTGTCTTTACCTTCGGGATTGGTTTTAGAACTCAATAATTGTTATTTTGTACCTGCTATAAGCAGGAATATTATTTCAATTTCTTTGTTGGATTTGGAAGGTTATGATTTTTCAGTTAAGAATAAATTATGTTCCTTCAATCGCAACAATTTGTTCTATGGTTCTGCCCCTCTTACGAATGGGCTTTACATACTCGATCAATCCGCGCCAATTTATAACATTAATACCAAACGGTTCAAACCTAATGAGGAGAACCAAACGTTTCTATGGCATTGTCGTTTAGGGCACATCAGCGAGAAACGCATCAAGAGGCTCCATTCGAATGGACTTCTTGGCTCATTTGACTTTGAGTCATGTGAGAAATGCGAATCCTGCATGATGGGCAAAATGACACGGGCCCCCTTTAATAAACCTAACGAGAGGGCCAGTGACTTATTGGGCCTGATACACACTGACGTGTGTGGCCCAATGTCCACAAATGCAAGAGGAAACTATTGTTGGAATTGTGTCCAGTAATCTCGGTACTGTCTCTAGAAAGTAAGAGTATGTCAATGATCAGACATAAGTCATATAATACTGGGGGTCATGATGGCTTGCTAGAGTCCGCTCATGATCTATAAGTCTTGGACTTATTGCCTTTATTATATGATCCCATATGGGTCACACGCCTAAGCTAACAGGAAAATGTGTAGGAACGGTTTAGCAGAAGTACGGTAAAAGTGCTAGGCATTTACTGTACTTAGAGAGAATAAAACGGTTTAGGCACTGTGTCGATCGACACACAAGGTGTGTCGGTCGACACAGTGCGCGAATACCGTAGAGTTAATTGGTGTTTGGGCCAAATGGCCCAAACGGAACCGGACAAGTTTTATAAGGTAAAACTCGAGTTTCTGGACAATTAACCCTAGCCCCAGCCGAAAACTCTCTCTCTCTTTTGCGCCGAGCTCCTTGTGGTCTAGCAGCTGTTTCCTGTGATCGCGTGTGTGAACCTTTGGAGGATTCATCCCTCGGTGTTTCTCTGATCTCAGACATACCATCTATTTCCGCTGCAAACAGGTATAAGGTGAGATCATCATATGTTTCTATTCTGAGAAGAACCTAGATCCGCATGTTTAGGTTGATATGAATCTAAGAATTGAATCAGGATCAACTAAACAATCCTTCAGTGGTATCAGAGCCAATGGTTCTGGTTTTTCTTGTTTAGATTCAATGTTTAGGATTGTTTTCTTGTTTAAAAGTGTTTTGAATCAACTACTGATAAGAGAAACTACTTAAGTAACAAGAATTGAAACCTAAACACACATAAAATTGCAGAAACCAAGCTATATGATTTGGTAGAATGCGATTTCAAGAGGTCTGTATCGACTGCGATCGCATGGATCGATCGATACGATCGCATGGATCGGTCGATACAGCCTATCGGCTAACCCTGTTAACGCGTGAAAGCATCGATCGATGCAGGATCGATGCAGGTTCGATATTGGTGCATCGACCGATGCGGTTGGTGCACATCGATCGACACGGTTAGGGTTTCGGCTCGGTTCAGTGCATGCGTGAGAGCATCGATCGATACAGGATCGATGCACGATCGATGCAGGATCGATACTGAGAGCATCGACCGATGTGGTTGATGGATCGATCGACACGGTTGGTTCATCGATCGACATGGTTGGTTTAAGGCTCGGTTTAATTTTGATTAAAATTAATTCGTCCTGGTTTAATAAACAGATTTAATAATTTTATTAAGTCTGGTTAAACCGGGACAAGAAATCCAATGTCGAAAGAATTATTGGATTTAGTGCCTAAACCAGGATTTTCTAATTTGATTTGGTTGGACCAAATAAATTGAGAAAATCCGGTTTAGTAAATAACCGGTTGACAATTGTGGTCATCGTAGTAATTAAAATTTGGTTAGACCAATTTTAATGAACCAGACCGGTTATGTCATTTAATTGGACAATTGGGTCATGTCTTGGACATGGACCAATTCTTGGGCCTCGGGCCAAGAAGTTAAAACAATTGGGCCAATTATTTGAGTCTTTCTTCAGATTAATTTAAAATTTATTTTATAAAGAATATAAATCGATTTTAAATTAAAGTTTCCGATATTTTGAAATTAGAAAGTTTCTTATTTTATAGAAGTTTCTAGATTTGCATGATTCGGATTTTAAGAAATTTCTAAAGTTAGAAAGTTTCCGTTTTTAGAAAGTTTCCAATTTTAGAAAGTTTCCAAAAATAGTAGGTTTCCAAAATGGAAAGTTTCCCGAAATAGTAATCTTCTATTTTGGGAATGAATCTTTTAAATAAACCTACGAACCTCAAATAATATCAAGCGTTGGATGTCTTGTCCATTCTATGTCAGCTGTCGAAGCCCATTCAATTGTATTCATGGCCTTACAGTGTGAGGGTGTCTGCTTTTGCGTGGATAAGACGGTTTGTGATTCATAAATGTCATTGGGAGTCCCAGACATTAATGATTACATGACTGTATAGTCTGGTTTTCTTGACTGGGCCATCGGGAGTCCCGGGCCTTGAGACATCAGAGTGGATTGGGCCTCGGGCCCAGATTCACAACCAAGAGTTATATCACGGATATAATTAGCCGATATAGGGCTTACCGATATAAGCTAAGGTTTGGTGACGGCCAGTGGCCCACTTTAATCTTAGTTATATGTGGATCTTGGAATCATTATATTCTATTGAGGGTAACTTATGTTATTGAATATAATGCGTGATTAATCATATTAAATTTAATACGAGATTAATCATATTGAACATTTTAACTAATAACCTTTTTATCTATATATTTCAGCTATGACTACTACAAGCACACAAAACACATTCTCGATCCGATCTGTTCTCGAAAAGGAGAAGCTGACTGGAACGAACTTCCTGACGTGGTCAAGGAACTTGAGGCTAGTCCTCAAGCAGGAGAAGAAGGATTATGTCCTTCGTGATCCTCTCCCCGAGAGGCCTCCTGCCAATGCCGCCAGGACTCTGCATAATGCTTGGGAAAAGCATTCGTCAGATGAAAATGATGCCTATTGCCTGATGTTGGTGACAATGACTCCTGAGCTGCAAAAACAGTTCGAGAGTGTATTGTCACCTATCGAGATAATGGCAAGCCTGAAATCGCTTTTTCAGGAGCAGGCTAGGACTGAGAGGTTTCAAACTGTTAAGAACCTCTTGGACTGCAAGTTGGCTGCGAATGCGGCAGTGAGTCCTCATGTCTTGAAGATGATGGGTTATCTCGATCATCTTCAGAAACTCGACTGCCCAATCAGCCAGGAACTTGCCTGCGACATCATTCTGCAGTCATTACCTGCAAGCTATGATCAGTTCATTCTGAACTTTAACATGCATGGCTTGAGTAAGACATTGCCTGAGCTTCACGGAATGCTCAAGACTGCGGAGCCCAATTTGAGGAAAACCGCCAAGGACCCCAATGTGCTTATGGTGCAGAAGGGCAAGGGGTTTAAGAAATCCTCTGCTAAGGATAAGGGAAAGGCCAAGGCTGTCCAAGTCGCGGACAAGGACACGCCAAAGCCCAAGCCCAAGTCCAAGGCTGGGCCAACTGACATATGCAGGTTCTGTAAAGAACCAGGGCATTGGAGGAGAGAATGTAAGAAATTCCAGGAAGGTCTAAAGGAATTGAAGAAGAAGACTTATGAGACTTCTTCAACAGGTATTTTTGTTATAGAAGTTAATACAACTACTTCTGATAATACCTCATGGGTTATGGATACTGGTTGTGGGGCTCATATTTGTACTAATATGCAGGCACTCAGCAACAGTAGAAGGCTGAAGCAAGGACAAGTGGAGCTACGAGTTGGGAATGGAGCGAAAGTTCCAGCACTAGCTGTAGGCACTTACTTGTTGTCTTTACCTTCGGGATTGATTTTAGAACTCAATAATTGTTATTTTGTACCTGCTATAAGCAGAAATATTATTTCAATTTCTTTGTTGGATTTGGAAGGTTGTGATTTTTCAGTTAAGAATAAATTATGTTCCTTCAATCGCAACAATTTGTTCTATGGTTCTGCCCCTCTTATGAATGGGCTTTACATACTCGATCAATCCGCGCCAATTTATAACATTAATACCAAACGGTTCAAACCTAATGAGGAGAACCGAACGTTTCTATGGCATTGTCGTTTAGGGCACATCAGCGAGAAACGCATCAAGAGGCTCCATTCGAATGGACTTCTTGGCTCATTTGACTTTGAGTCATGTGAGAAATGCGAATCCTGCATGATGGGCAAAATGACACGGGCCCCCTTTAATAAACCTAACGAGAGGGCCAGTGACTTATTGGGCCTGATACACACTGATGTGTGTGGCCCAATGTCCACAAATGCAAGAGGAAACTATCAGTACTTCATTACCTTCACTGATGATTTCAGTAGGTATGGATATGTTTATTTGATGAAACATAAGTCTGAATCTTTTGAGAAGTTCAGAGAATTCCAAAATGAAGTACAGAACCAACTTGGCAAAAGCATTAAGGCTCTTCGGTCCGACCGAGGAGGAGAATACTTAAGCCAAGAATTCAGTGATCATCTGAGAGAGTGTGGGATCGTATCCCAACTCACTCCTCCTGGAACACCTCAAGGGAATGGTGTGTCTGAGAGGAGAAATCGAACCTTATTGGATATGGTTCGATCTATGATGAGTCACACAGACCTTCCAATATCCCTTTGGGGATATGCTCTGCTAACAGCAGTGTTCACTCTAAATAGAGCGCCATCGAAAGCAGTAGCAAAGACACCATATGAATTATGGACTGGAGAAGCTCCAGTGCTGTCTTATCTCAGAATTTGGGGTTGTGAAGCTTATGTCAAGAGATTGATCTCAGACAAGCTTACACCAAAATCTGACAAATGCTACTTCATTGGTTATCCACGGGAAACCAAGGCTTATTACTTCTATCTACGTTCCGAGAACAAGATCTTTGTTGCCCGGGATTGTAACTTTCTTGAGAGGGAGTTTCTCTCTAAGAAAGACAGTGGGAGTAAGGTACTGCTTGAAGAAATTCAAGATGAACAGGATACTGCTCAACCTAATGAGGAAGAGCAGCAGGAGGACCTACAAGAAATTGTAGAGCCTGAACCTGTAGTACCTGAAGTTCGAAGATCCGGGAGGATCCGTCACGAACCCGAGAGATATCAAGGATTCCTCGTGACTGACTGTCATGATCTTTTGATCATTGATGGTGATGAACCATCGTACTTCAATCAAGCCATGATGGGCCCAGATTCCTCTAAGTGGCGCAAGGCCATTGATTCCGAAATGGACTCCATGTCGGTCAACCAAGTGTTTTCATTGGTTGACTTACCCGCTGGTGTAAAAGCCATCGAGTGCAAATGGATCTTCAAGAAGAAGATTGACGTGGATGGAAATGTCCAGATTTATAAAGCCAGGTTGGTGGCAAAAGGTTTCAGACAAGTTCACGGTGTGGATTACGATGAAACCTATTCACCAGTGGCTATGATGAAATCTATTCGGATTCTACTAGCAACTGCAGCTTTTCATGATTATGAAATTTGGCAGATGGACGTGAAAACCGCCTTCCTGAATGGTATTCTGGAAGAGGATGTGTATATGACACAACCTGACGGTTACATAGATCCAAAGAATGCTGGAAAAGTATGCAAGCTTCATAAATCCATTTATGGATTGAAGCAAGCATCGAGGAGCTGGAATCTTCGCTTTGATGAAGCGATCAAGCAATTTGACTTCATCAGAAACGAAGAAGAACAATGCGTGTATAAGAAATCTAGTGGGAGCAAGATTGTATTTCTTATTCTGTATGTCGATGACATACTGCTTCTCGGAAACGACGTTCCAATGCTGAAGTCCGTAAAGGACTGGCTTGGAAGTTGTTTTTCCATGAAAGACATGGGTGAAGCCGCATACGTTCTTGGAATCAGGATCTACCGGGATAGATCTAGAAGGCTGATAGGCTTGTGTCAAGATTCATACATTGACAAAGTCCTACAAAGATTCAGCATGAAGGATTCCAAGAAGGGCTTCACGCCGATGGTACATGGCACAACGCTAAGCAAGAAGCAGAGCCCTACGACGGCTGCTGAGCTTGAGCGCATGAAGAATATTCCTTATGCATCTGCAATAGGATCTGTCATGTATGCCATGATCTGTACTCGTCCTGATGTTGCTTATGCATTGAGCATGACGAGTAGATACCAGTCAAATCCAGGTGAAAACCATTGGATTGCCGTAAAGAATATCTTGAAGTATCTAAGACATATTAAGGATAAGTTCTTAGTGTACGGTGGAAGTGATGTGCTTAAAGTCAGTGGATTCACGGACGCAAGTTTCCATACAGACCAAGATGATTTCCGGTCACAGTCCGGTTATATCTTTTGTCTGAATGGCGGTGCAATCAGTTGGAGAAGCTCCAAGCAAGACACCGTTGCTGATTCCACTACAGAAGCTGAATATATCGCCGCCTCAGAAGCTGCGAAGGAAGCTGTTTGGATACGAAAGTTCATTATTGAACTAGGTGTGATACCAGATGCGGCTGAGCCTCTGGCACTGTTTTGTGACAACAATGGTGCTATAGCTCAGGCAAAGGAACCAAGATCACACCAGAAATCCAAGCATGTTCTAAGAAGATTTCACTTGATACGTGACATCATTAATAGAAAGGAAGTCAAGATCAGCCGAGTTCAGACAGATGATAACGTCGATGATCCGTTGACAAAGCCACTCCCAAGGCCTAAGCTCGAGTTTCTGACTGAAGCTGTAGGCATTAGAGACATAGAAATGTAATCTAAATTTGAGTGGGAGTTTGAGGGCTTTTATTTAGTTATTTGATATGTTCTTGTAAAACATTCTTATGTTTAATGAAATTATTATTTCAAGATTATTTTAATTGTGATGAAATAATCGTTCCAAAGTGATATGAACCATTTTATAGGTCATCGAAGTAAATGACTTGATCTTGAGTCATCGAAGTCATTTAGATTGTTCATGAGACCCTATATTTGATAGATGTTTATATCATCCCGTCCCTAGTCGAAGGTTGTTGAAATTGGAACACCAACAACCGTGTGAGACTGGATTGGTACGTGACTTATGACAAAGTCTCAGTGTGTCATAGATGCGCGGCATCAAAGTCAGTACATAGGTGTATGTTTGGGAACATACGACCGGACAAGACCCGCTTATAAGAACTCTTCAGGATATTTATATCTGTGTCATAAGAGATTCTTACTACGACTATAGAGTATAGTCCTTAGACCTGAGTTCGCATGCATGTGACTGCACATGGACTGATGCACTTTGATCATTGTCTAACGTTATCGTTCTGCGATAGTTATAAGGACCTTGTTTGGGTACATTATGAAATGAATAGTTTACAGTGATGGAACAAGACGGAATTTGTCCCTCCAATATAAATGGAGTGAATATCTCTAGGCCAATCGGAGATTTGAATACTGGAAATGCATGGCCATGCTCAAACGGACTGTCCCGAGTCGTTTGGATTGTCAGTATCAAATCAGAGTCCGATGAACAAGATTAGGCTTTATAAGGATGACACCAATCTTGCCTTATGACTAATCGAGATATTGTGACAAAAGGATTATGAATACAGAGATTCCAGTACAAGTGGGAGATTGTTGGAATTGTGTCCAGTAATCTCGGTACTGTCTCTAGAAAGTAAGAGTATGTCAATGATCAGACATAAGTCATATAATACTGGGGGTCATGATGGCTTGCTAGAGTCCGCTCATGATCTATAAGTCTTGGACTTATTGCCTTTATTATATGATCCCATATGGGTCACACGCCTAAGCTAACAGGAAAATGTGTAGGAACGGTTTAGCAGAAGTACGGTAAAAGTGCTAGGCATTTACTGTACTTAGAGAGAATAAAACGGTTTAGGCACTGTGTGTCGATCGACACACAAGGTGTGTCGGTCGACACAGTGCGCGAATACCGTAGAGTTAATTGGTGTTTGGGCCAAATGGCCCAAACGGAACCGGACAAGTTTTATAAGGTAAAACTCGAGTTTCTGGACAATTAACCCTAGCCCCAGCCGAAAACTCTCTCTCTCTTTTGCGCCGAGCTCCTTGTGGTCTAGCAGCTGTTTCCTGTGATCGCGTGTGTGAACCTTTGGAGGATTCATCCCTCGGTGTTTCTCTGATCTCAGACATACCATCTATTTCCGCTGCAAACAGGTATAAGGTGAGATCATCATATGTTTCTATTCTGAGAAGAACCTAGATCCGCATGTTTAGGTTGATATGAATCTAAGAATTGAATCAGGATCAACTAAACAATCCTTCAACTATCAGTACTTCATTACCTTCACTGATGATTTCAGTAGGTATGGATATGTTTATTTAATGAAACATAAGTCTGAATCTTTTGAGAAGTTCAGAGAATTCCAAAATGAAGTACAGAACCAACTTGGCAAAAGCATTAAGGCTCTTCGGTCCGACCGAGGAGGAGAATACTTAAGCCAAGAATTCAGTGATCATCTAAGAGAGTGTGGGATCGTGTCCCAACTCACTCCTCCTGGAACACCTCAATGGAATGGTGTGTCTGAGAGGAGAAATCGGACCTTATTGGATATGGTTCGATCTATGATGAGTCACACAGACCTTCCAATATCCCTTTGGGGATATGCTCTGCTAACAGCAGTGTTCACTCTAAATAGAGCGCCATCGATAGCAGTAGCAAAGACACCATATGAATTATGGACTGGAGTGGCTCCAGTGCTGTCTTATCTAAGAATTTGGGGTTGTGAAGCCTATGTCAAGAGATTAATCTCAGACAAGCTTACACCAAAGTCTGATAAATGCTACTTCATTGGTTATCCGAAAGAAACCAAGGCTTATTACTTCTATCTACGTTCCGAGAACAAGATCTTTGTTGCCCGGGATTGTAACTTTCTTGAGAGGGAGTTTCTCTCTAAGAAAGACAGTGGGAGTAAGGTACTGCTTGAAGAAATTCAAGATGAACAGGATACTGCTCAACCTTATGAGGAAGAGCAGCAGGAGGACCTACAAGAAATTGTAGAGCCTGAACCTGTAGTACCTGAAGTTCGAAGATCCGGGAGGATCCGTCACGAACCCGAGAGATATCAAGGATTCCTCGTGACTAACTGTCATGATCTTTTGATCATTGATGGTGATGAACCATCGAACTTCAATCAAGCCATGATGGGCCCAGATTCCTCTAAGTGGCGTAAGGCCACTGATTCCGAAATGGACTCCATGTCGGTCAACCAAGTGTTTTCGTTGGTTGACTTACCCGCTGGTGTAAAAGCCATCGAGTGCAAATGGATCTTCAAGAAGAAGATTGACGTGGATGGAAATGTCCAGATTTATAAAGCCAGGTTGGTGGCAAAAGGTTTCAGACAAGTTCACGGTGTGGATTACGATGAAACCTATTCACCAGTGGCTATGATGAAATCTATTCGGATTCTACTAGCAACTGCAGCTTTTCATGATTATGAAATTTGGCAGATGGACGTGAAAACCGCCTTCCTGAATGGTATTCTGGAAGAGGATGTGTATATGACGCAACCTGACGGTTACATAGATCCAAAGAATGCTGGGAAAGTATGCAAGCTTCATAAATCCATTTATGGATTGAAGCAAGCATCGAGGAGCTGGAATCTTCGTTTTGATGAAGCGATCAAGCAATTTGACTTCATCAGAAACGAAGAAGAACAATGCGTGTATAAGAAAACTAGTGGGAGCAAGATAGTGTTTCTTATTCTGTATGTCGATGACATACTGCTTCTCGGAAACGACGTTCCAATGCTGAAGTCGGTAAAGGACTGGCTTGGAAGTTGTTTTTCCATGAAAGACATGGGTGAAGCCGCATACGTTCTTGGAATCAGGATCTACCGGGATAGATCTAGAAGGCTGATAGGCTTGTGTCAAGATTCATACATTGACAAAGTCCTACAAAGATTCAGCATGAAAGATTCCAAGAAGGGCTTCACGCCAATGGTACATGGCACAACGCTAAGCAAGAAGCAGAGCCCTACGACGGCTGCTGAGCTTGAGCGCATGAAGAATATTCCCTATGCATCTGCAATAGGATCTATCATGTATGCCATGATCTGTACTCGTCCTGATGTTGCTTATGCATTGAGCATGACGAGTAGATACCAGTCAAATCCAGGTGAAAGCCACTGGATTGCCGTAAAGAATATCTTGAAGTATCTAAGACATACTAAGGATAAGTTCTTGGTGTACGGTGGAAGTGATGTGCTTAAAGTCAGTGGATTCACGGACGCAAGTTTCCAGACAGACCAAGATGATTTCCGGTCACAGTCCGGTTATATCTTTTGTCTGAATGGCGGTGCAATCAGTTGGAGAAGCTCCAAGCAAGACACCGTTGCTGATTCCACTACAGAAGCTGAATATATCGCCGCTTCAGAAGCTGCGAAGGAATCTGTTTGGATACGAAAGTTCATTATTGAACTAGGTGTGATACCAAATGCGGCTGAGCCTCTGGCACTGTTTTGTGATAACAATGGTGCTATTGCTCAGGCAAAGGAACCAAGATCACACCAGAAATCCAAGCATGTTCTAAGAAGATTTCACTTGATACGTGACATCATTAATAGAAAGGAAGTCAAGATCAGCCGAGTTCAGACAGATGATAACGTCGCTGATCCGTTGACAAAGCCACTCCCAAGGCCTAAGCTCGAGTTTCTGACTGAAGCTGTAGGCATTAGAGACATTGAAATGTAATCTAAATTTGAGTGGGAGTTTGAGGGCTTTATTTAGTTTTTGATATGTTCTTGTAAAACATTTTATGTTTAATGAAATTATTATTTCGAGATTATTTTAACTGTGATGAAATAATCGTTCCAAAGTGATATAAACCATTTTATAGGTCATCGAAGTAAGTGACTTGATCTTGAGTCATCAAAGTCATTTAGCTTAATCATGAGACCCTATATTTGATAGATGGCTTATATCATTCAGTCCCTAGTCGAAGGTTGTTGAAATTGGAACACCAACAACCGTGTGAGACTAGATTGGTATGTGACTTATGACAAAGTCTCAGTGTGTCATAGATGCGCGGCATCAAAGTCAGTACATAGGTGTATGTGGGGTACATACGACCGGACTAGACCCGCTTATAAGAACTCTTCAGGATATTTATATCTGTGTCATAAGAGATTCTTACTACGACTATAGAGTATAGTCCTTAGACCTGAGTTCGCATGCATGTGACTGCACATGAACTGATGCGCTTTGATCATTGTCTAACGCTGTCGTTGTGCGATAGCTATAAGGACCTTGTTTGGGTGTATTACGAAATGAGTATTTTACAGTGATGGAACAAGACGGGATTTGTCCCTTCAATATAAATGGAGTGAATATCTCTAGGCCAATCGGAGATTTGAATACTGGAAAATGCATGGCCATGCTCAAACGGACTTTCCCGAGTCGTTTGGATTGTCAGTATCAAATCAGAGTCCGATGAACAAGATTAGACTTTATAAGGATGACACTAATCTTGCCTTATGACTAATCGAGATATTGAGACAAAAGGATTATGAATACAGAGATTCCAGTACAAGTGGGAGATTGTTGGAATTGTGTCCAGTAATCTCGGTACTGTCTCTAGAAAGTAAGAGTATGTCAATGATCAGACATAAGTCATATAACACTGGGGGTCATGATGGCTTGCTAGAGTCCGCTCATGATCTATAAGTCTTGGACTTATTGCCTTTATTATATGATCCCATATGGGTCACACGCCTAAGCTAACAGGAAAATGTGTAGGAACGGCTTAGCAGAAGTACGGTAAAAGTGCCAGGCATTTGTCGTACTTAGAGAGAGATTAATGGGTCTGATTAAATCCAAGGGATTTAATCAGATTGGTATTTGGGCCCAAAAGCCCAAAAGGGAAAGAGAAGGGTTTTATAAACTAAAAGCCAAATCTCTTTCTCCTCTAACCCTAAGCCCCAGCCGCGAGCCTCCTCTCTCTCTGCGCCTCTCTCCTCGTGGTCTAGCAGCCTCTTTTCTGACGGTGTGCGTGTGTGAGCCTTTGGAGGATCCATCCCTAGGTGGTTCTGCTGATCTCTGACCTGTTCTCTCTTTCCGCTGCATAAACAGGTATAAGGTGAGATCTATATTATGTTTCTAGCAAGAGAACCTAGATCTGGCATGTTTAGGATCTATTAATCTGATGAATTGAATCATGATTAACACCAAAAGATCCTTCAGGATGTTATGAAGTTCGTCTGGAAATTCATCATTTGTCGTCATGGGTTACCTTACGAGATAGTAACCGACAATGGTTCACAGTTCACATCGGTAGTCTTCGAAGATTTCTGCACAAAGTGGAAGATAAGACTCAGCAAATCCACGCTGAGGTATCCCCAAGGCAACGATCAGGCCGAAGCCACTAATAAAACCATCCTTGATGGTCTGAAGAAACGTCTTGAAGAGAAAAAGGGGCTATGGGCAGACGAACTCGATGGAGTTCTATGGTCTCATCGAACTACACCGCGAAGCTCCACAGAACGCACACCGTTCTCTCTATCACATGGAATGGAGGCCATGGCACCCTCGGAAGTCGGATTACCTAGCCTCCGCAGAACAGTCCAGCCGTCCAACCCTGAGCTGAACGATACGATGACCATAAATCAACTGGACCAAATAGAGGAGCAACGAGACCATACTCTACTCAAAATCCAAAACTATCAACAACTCGCAGCTCGATACTACAATAAAAAGGTTAAAGGGCGCCACTTTACCGAAGGCGATCTCGTACTACGCAAGGTATTCGAAAACACCAAAGAACCCGGAGCGGGTAAGCTAGGCGCCAACTGGGAGGGTCCTTATATAATCTCGAAGGTTGTAAAACCAGGAGTGTACGAGCTCACAACAATGAGTGGTGAAGCTATCCCACGTTCCTGGAACTCAATGAGCCTCAAGCGCTACTACTACTAGCGGCCCGATCTACTTTTGTATTTCTAATAATGAACTACGACTGGCTTGATCCCTTTACTAAGAGGGTACGTAGGCAGCCTCTCACGATGGCACAGCTATAATCTAATAAAATTTTCAATCACAAAAAAGGGCTTGACGAGATGGACTCAGTTTCCCCACCTGGGAATTCCCCACCTGGGAATTCCCCACCTGAGAATTCCCCACCTGGACTCAGTTTCCCCACCTGGAAATTCCCCACCTGAGAATTCCTCACCTGAGAATTCCCCACCTGGGAATTCCCCACCTGGACTCAATTTCCCCACCTGAGAATTCCTCACCTGAGAATTCCCCACCTGGGAATTCCCCACCTGAACTCAGTTTCCCCACCTGAGAATTCCCCACCTTAGAATTCCCCGCTTGGGAATTCTCCACCAGGAAAACCACGAGCTGGACTCAGTTTTCCCCACCTGAAAGAATTCCCCACCTGGGAATTCTCCACCTGGACTCCTTGAATCGGAAGAGCCTAAAAACTTTTATAAACAAGAGAGTAAAAGCCGAGTTCCGACTTGCACCACAAAAGCACACATACAATAAGTGTTTAAGCTGAACTCGCTACTCGCACCAAACACACACTTTCACTAAGTGTCAAGCCGAGCTATCGCCTCGCATCAGAAAACTAACCCAAAATAATAAAAAATAAAAAAATAAAAAAAAAAATAAAAAAAAGTCAGTGAATTCACGAAACGTATAAAAAATACATATACATATATAAAATATATATATCGCTAGGTGATATGAAGCATACGTCCCGACCTGGAAAGCACACGTCCCGACCTGAGAAGCCACCCGACCTGAGAAGCGACCCGACCTGAAGAGTCAGCGCCGAACTGAAGCTCACGCATCCCGACCTGGAGGTTCCCGCGGCCCGACCTGGTGTCGACCCGAGCTGGTGCCTCGCTGAAGACCAGGAGCGTCGCCGACTCGAGCTGGAGCCTCGCCAAGACCTGCAACGTCGCCGACCCGACCTGAAGCTTCCCGTAGCCAAGCTGGAGGTTCCCGCGCATCTCGAGCTGGAGGTTCCCGCGGTCCGACCTGGAGCGTCGCCGACCCGAGCTGGTGCCTCGCCAAAGACGAACCGAGCCTCCGCGACACCGACTTGGTAGCCCCGTTCCATGCTCAAGGTCCCGAGGTAAGTTATCCCGAGCTGACGAGATGAAAACCGTGCCAAGCTGCGAACTGACGAGCTAACGAGCTGAAGACCATGAAGAGCTGACGAGTTGAATCTCCCAAGGCACGAGCTGGTTCCCGACGACTCGTAGCTCGCCAAGCTGGAGATTCCGCATTGACCGAGTTCGTTCTCGTGTCGGGCTGCTCCTCCATAGCCGAGCTGCAGCTTCGCCACTCTGAGCTAACCACCGAGCTCCCGCGACTAGCCATCCCGAACTGAGCCACGCAACCCGAGCTGAGCTCGCACGCGAAGCCTCATAATCCCGAGCTGAGCTCACCTCCTCTGTGCCGACCTGCACTTCTTCATGCCCGAGCTACCTTCTCCACTAACGGCACCGATGATGACGATATCCCGGGTACCTTCTTCTTCCATGTTGCTTTGATTGATGCTTGGAAAGCTCTGGTTTCTTTCTCTGTTTTTTCTATTTAAATACAGAAAATGAGGAAGAAGATGGCAAGTCAAACAAAGGCATCCAATTCTATGCAGACGGTTACAGTCATGAAAAGTCGAATCTTTATGCTCTTTATTAAAAATAAAGATGAGCCAATCATAGTGTAAGAGGAGACCAGCGCATGAGAGGAAACAATTACATTATTTCTCTAATCTTACACCCAAATAAATATCATAATATAGTAGCTGTTTATTTAAAGATTTAAATACCCTCCAATGCCGAGCTGCCTCCTCTCCACCACCGAGCTCCTCCAAGACGAATAAAGTTGGTCTCACCAAGCTATTAGCTTTTTCTATGTCACCGAGCTGGAGATTTCCCGAGCTATTAGCTTCCTCCGCATTCCCGCGATCCGAGCTCCCACGAGTCTATGACCGATCACCTAGCTCTTTCGGTCCAAGAACGAGCTTGTCATTATCTTCTCATCTTCAACAACACTTCGTCCTCCAGAAATGACGAGCTCTCCGTCAAACAACACGTTTTCAAAGTCGATCATAATATTTTCCACAACAAAAGACACAGCACCAAACCACCTTAACGTAACGTTTGCAGTATGAGTATGTATGGTCTTGGTCTCGATTCTCATCATGAGTTCGTCGTCGTCACGAGCTCGTCCTCGTCGAGCTCATTGTCGTCACAAGCTCGTCGTCGTCAAGAGTTCATCGTCATCACGAACTCATCCTCGTCGAGCTCGTCGTCGCCACGAGTTCGTCGTCACTATGAGCTCGTCGTCAACTCACGATCTCAAGCAGTCATGACCAGACAAGCTCAAAACGAACACAAAAGCTTGTCTACGATCTTCTTTTCTTTAGAACTCCGCTACGTCAACCTAGCTCGAGCTCGTCTGGAGCCTTTGTTAGCACGTCGTTATCAACTCATTGTTATAAGCTCGTCTCAGATCAAGCTCGCTTCTAAGAAAACATGAGCATATCTCCAACAAGCCGCCTCTCCGTACCCCGAGCTACGCTCTTCATATTCTGAGCTACGCACGCCGTCAACCCGAGTTAAGATCTCCCCGATTATCTAAATCGAAAGGTCTACGAAATTTCTCAAATCGAGATTCCCGAGCCAAATCTCTACGAGCTCCTAAGTTAAAATCCCTCTCTCTCTCTCCGCACTAGTCTGATATCCTTCTAACACGAGTTAAATAACTCCTTAGAAATAAAGTTCGATGCAATCGTTTTGATACCCGATACATCAAACTGGGGGGGACTTATTGTTAGTGGAGGGTTTGACACCCTTAGTTATTTACTCGGTCCATCTCCACGATCAGGTAGTCAACGAACTAGAAACACATGACCTGAGAAGTCAAACGGTGACCTGAGAAGTCAATGACCTGAGAAGTCAAACGGTGACCTGAGAAGTCAAACGGTGGGCTGGAAGCCCATGACATGAGAAGTCAAACGGTGGGCTGGAAGCCCACGACCTGAAACTCGACGAGCTGGAAGCCCACTATCTGGAAGCCCATAAGCCGTAAGTCACCGAAAGAAGAGAAAGATGCCAACGTCCCATCTCGTAAAATAGTCGTCACTTCTACCGACCGGAGATGCCATCGAAAGAAGGGAAAGGTCGTCAACGTCCCTTCTCAAGGTCCAGCCATCATCGCTGCCGACCTAAGCTGGCGTCGAAGGAAGGGAAAGGTCGCCACGTACATGATAACGTCATGTCTTGCCGACCTGAGTCATCATCACTGCCGACCTAAGATCATCATTACGAAACAAACATCTATTTCTCTATGTAATTCTCTATAAATACATAGACCGATTTGAGAGAGAAGGAGATCGAAATCCTTCCCCAACTTGACTACTCGTCGAACTCATTTTATAAAACAGAGATCTCCGATCTCTCACTTCACAATCTCACCTCTTAATCACTTCTCAACATCACTTCTTAATCACTTCTCAACATCACTTCTGAATCACTTCTCAACACTATATATTTGTTTGGTCTTTTACACCTCCAACAAAGGATAACTTTTATGGTCGATTTGATTTGTTGCGCCGCAGGAGTTGAGATTGATGTTTCGTAAAGGTGAGATGGTACTTTAGATATTGGATGAGCTCCTACAAAAATTGAAAGCACAGCTATTAAGCCTTTGGTTGATTTTTAGATGAAGTGCAGTACTTGCCTAAACAATCTGTTATGTAGGATTAGGGCCTTACTTTACTCATCTTTGACATGGTTCTTTGCTTCTCTATCAGAAATTTATAGATAATTGCATAAGATAGTTACAAACATTTTTCATATTTTTAAGCTCTCCCGAGAGGTCCAAATTTCGATTTACGAAAGAAAAATAAACCATGGAAATGTGCAAACGAAAGAGCAGTACATGAAAATAAAAGGTATATAATAGCTAACCTTGGATCCGTCAATATAGCCACCACAAGACCCGAATGATTTGGTGAAAGTTCCCATCGTTATGTCCACATCAGTTGTGTCAACTCTTAGAAGTTCGCGAACGCTCCTGCCTGTTTTTTCAGTTGCTCCAATGCTGTGAGCTACATCCAAGTAAACAAAAGCCTGATTCATGATATAAAAGGAGTTAGAGAAAAAAACTTACACATCAGACAACCAAATTATTCCAGAAACCTTTTTGATTTTGCAAAGAGTGCCTTAAACTCATCAATTTTGAACACGAAATATAGTTTACCTTATACTTCTTTCATATTGAGATAATCTTGGGCAGTTGACAAAATTCCCCTCCATGCTGTAAATAGTACCCTCAACAACAACAATATTTTTTCTTGGGAGAACGCCAAATATGAAAATCCTGGAACGTTTTTGGTGTTACTATTTATATTAATAAGGTCTAGAAAACATAAGTTGTTGGAGGGGGAGCTGGAGGTTCTAGTAAATGAATAAAGGGCAGAATTGAATCATAATAATCTAGTGGAAGCATGATTAAATACCTTGAAGTTCTGAAATACCTTGAAGAATGGTCGGAAACGTACATATCGTTAAAGACGGGCGTCCAAGCTTTGGTCAGAAATGGGTAACCATCTTTAGTTATCTTTTCCAGTTTCTGCCTTCTTGTTCAAGCAAAAGCGTGGAATACACTTACCGCTAACTCCTATGAATCCTTCACCCCCTTTTTTCAAAAGATTGGTAAGGAACATGGTTAATTTACAGATTCTTAATATAGTTATGTGGGTTTATATATAATTAAACCTAAAAAATATATAATTAAACTTACCAAAGAACTCTGTAAAATCTTCTCGCGCGAGCTACTCTTCTTAAGAAAGCGATTCTCTTCTCAGTGTTCTTCCACATATCATCGCTAATCACAGCAGTTTCCTTTCGTGGTTTAGTTGATGAATATGTATACGCTCGACATAGATCGCAGCAATCTCGTGTTTTCATTCCAATTATCCGTAGCGGACATGATCGGCCTCTCTCTCGCCTGACGTTCTAGATCTCTCTCTTGGCCGACAGACGAAGTCATAGAATCCAAAATCATCAAGAAACTCCGAAATGGCAGTCGGATCGGATCTTCATAGACGCGGTAGACAGTAATCGAGTGGAAGATACCTTGAAGAAGTTGAAGGGATTGCTGTGATTGGTGATAAAGAGGAGGAAGGAGGTGGCTTACGTTACTGAAAGGGTGGAGGAAGAAGAAGGAACGACATTGGTTTGGGTAGAGAGCATAGTAATCGTGAGTTATGGCGAAGTTCTAGTTTGACATATTAAATTAATTGATGAATTTGGGCTTCACTGAATTTAGGCTTCGAAGTAGTTATATAAAATGTGTCGAATCCATAAGTATGTGTTTAGTATATGAGGCCCATATTTGTAAAGAAAAAATGCTGATGTAAATGCTGATGTGGACCCTTAGATGGAGAGAAAAGCTCTAATTATATATAAGATTTTAGTAACATAAGTTAAATATTATTTAATTGTTATGTTAGTATTTTGACAATGTGTATAAGTTAGTGTAGTCAACATAGATTGTGAGTGAAAATGATTAGACAACAAAATATAATGATTTAAATTGTTCATATAATAGTTCATGTATTAAATATTCCAAATTTGAACATTCAGAGTTTAAATAGAATATTTATCAAATTAAAATTATTGAAATGAACATTTATAAGATAATGTTACACTATTTACATAAATAATAAAAATGAATTTATTTTCTACTACATTTTGACCTACACTACAATGTTGAGTCATATTTTGACATAATTTTAATTTTAAAATTTTATATGTTTTTTATTTTGATAAAATATTTTGAAAATTTTGATTTTAATCATGTAAAATAGATATATTTACACACACATATATATATATATATATATATATATATATATATATATATATATATGTGGTTGTATTAGCCGGATGTTGAAAATGATATGATGTTATCATTGTTTAAGGAGAAAACGTAAACTTTAAAGTATTGAATAGTTCTTTTCAATTTTAAATTAAATCACCTAAATTCAGAATAATTTTTTTAATAATTTAAAGTGTTATATTAGGTATATGCTATGTGTAAACAAAAAAAAGTTTGAATATGTAATAGTACATGTACAAAATATGAATATTTTGATAAAGAACATAAAATAATATGATATTGATGTACAAAAAAATATATCAGATAAAAGTCATACAATAATATGATATTTGTCGACAAAAATGCAAAAAATTTAGCAAGCATACACATTTATTGTGCTACTTTCAATAGATATGTTGTGTTTTTAAGAAATTTAAAATGTATATTTTATAAGAATGCAAATCATTGTTGTTTTAATAGATTATGTGCATTGTTATATGATCTGATGTTCATTAGGATGGTTAATAAGTGTGTTATTTAATATGGTTTGGATCCCCTTAGAGAGTTTACAACTACCCAATCTCTTAGTCATTTGAAAAAAAAATAGTGTGAAATTTGGTTGTATCTTCCGACATAGTTGGTGTGGTAGTGGTTTAAGAAGGTAGATAGTAAATTTTAATATACTATTTGGTGATGCGTAAGACCATCTCCAATGTATTTTGCTATATTTGCCTCTAAAATAGAGGAACTCTATAATAGAGGTGAATTTTGCTCCAATGTATTCCTCTATATTTTACTCTAAAAAGAATATTCTCTCCAATATTCTTTTTTTATTTTACTAATCACACATTTTATTTATAAAAGTTGCAAACTAAACCATTTTTTATTTTTTTTTATTTTGCAAAACTTTTATAAAACTATAATATGTTTAAAAAGTAACAAGAAATTGCAAATATGTATAAAATTATTAACAAATCATTAAAAAATAATTTTTTATATATTAATATAAGTTATAATTATAAAATATAAAAGTTAAAGGGCAATTGTGCAAACAAAAAAGTTTGACTCTATTATAGAGGAATGCTATTTCTTCCTCTATATATAGAGGAAAAAATAGCAATCTCTATTTTAGAGGAAGATATAGAGGTGGGTTGGAGTAGATTTGCCTCTAAAATAGAGTTTAGAGGCAAATATAGAGGTGGGTTGGAGATGCCCTAAGAGAGAATATAGGACAAATTCTCAACAATAAAGAAGAAAAAGTCTTCAAGAATGCAGCAAATCAAATCTGAGCAGAAAGAAAATGCAAAAATCATGCCACATGATTAAACCGAAAAGACAGGGTGAATGACACGTGCTTGATGCATTCAAACTGAGCCAGGCTTTTTGTCATTTCGTCTTTGACAATTGGCCAACAATGGCAATTTCGATGGCAATTTCGTAAATTCAGACTCAACCAAGTGGCAAACTAAAAAGTCGTTGTTTTTGGTTTGTCTTTCTTCTTCGCCTCGGACCCATCGGAGAGATCCCACTTACTACAGATTTTCAAATTAAAACCGAAGCTTCTCAAAAAATTTCTTTTTCTCTGTTCCATTTTCTTCGATTTCAATTTATTTCCGAGAAAGATGTTGAAGCTCTCGTGTAATGCGACTGGGAAGTTACAGAGATTCTTCTCGCATTCTCATCAATCGGACCCGGTACATCGGAGAATCGTCTCCTCCGTGTCCTGTTCTCAGATGAGGAAACCGGGTCTAGATCCTTTGCGAGCGATTGCTTCTGCTGATCAAGGAAGTGTGATTCGAGCAGAACAAGGTTTGGGTACTCTTGCGGATCAGCTCCGATTGGGTAGCTTGACGGAGGACGGTTTATCGTATAAGGAGAAGTTCATCGTGAGATCCTACGAAGTGGGAAGTAACAAAACCGCCACCGTCGAAACCATTGCTAATCTTTTACAGGTCAGATTTGTTCTTTTGTTTGCGATTAATTATTGGCTCTGAAACCCAAAATTACGAGATAAATTGAGTGTATGATTGGTTTTGTCTTCTCGAATGTCACGCACATGTCGTTTTCTAAAAATCATCAATTCGTTATATGTTGGTCAAAGATTTGGAGAAAACAACTGTGTTATGAAATTTTTATATTTAGGAGGTGGGATGTAATCATGCTCAAAGCGTTGGATTTTCGACTGATGGATTTGCAACAACACCTACCATGAGGAAACTGCATCTCATTTGGGTCACTGCGAGAATGCACATTGAGATCTACAAATATCCAGCCTGGTATAGTTTATCTATCTATATGCATGACAACAAATGTTGAGCAGAGTTTTTGAATCGTTCTTTGGTTATAGGGGCGATGTGGTTGAGATAGAGACATGGTGTCAGAGTGAAGGAAGGATCGGGACAAGGCGTGATTGGATTCTTAAGGACATTGCTACGGGTGAAGTCACTGGCCGTGCTACAAGGTTTCCTACTTCACATTGCTAGCTTTCTGGATTGGTTTGGATTTATGGGACTGTCCTCATTTGTTGTGTTACGGTTTCAGCAAGTGGGTGATGATGAACCAAGACACAAGACGGCTTCAGAAAGTTTCTGATGATGTTCGGGACGAGTACTTGGTCTTCTGTCCTCAAGAACCCAGGTTATTTCAAGGGAAATGCTTGCTGTTCAATTAAATCTGAATACCAACTTGTTTGTTGTATGTATATATTGTAGGTTAGCATTTCCGGAGGAGAACAACAGAAGCTTGAAGAAAATCCCAAAACTCGAAGATCCAGCTCAGTATTCAATGATTGAGCTTAAGGTAAAAAAAAAAAAAATAACTTCAGAACTGTAGGACTCTTTATTTATTTTTAGGCTTCAACATTCCTCTAAGACTTCTGTAATTGCAGCCTAGACGTGCTGATCTCGACATGAATCAGCATGTCAATAATGTCACCTATATTGGATGGCTTCTTGAGGTAAGTCAGCAGGTTATTTTTTTTTAATTTGGGAACTTTAGTAATCGTATAATCCTGTTTCCTGAAATGGCAGAGCATACCTCAGGAAATTGTAGACACGCACGAACTTCAGGTCATAACTCTGGATTACAGGAGAGAATGTCAACAAGACGATGTGGTGGATTCACTAACCACCTCAGAGACTGGTGGGACAAATGGCTCTGCAACATCAGGCACACAGGACCACAACGATAGCCAGTTCTTACATCTCCTAAGGTTATCTGGAGATGGTCAGGAGATCAACCGCGGTACAACCTTGTGGAGAAAGAAGCCCTCCAGATAAAATATAAAAAAATACAAATAGATTATTGGAATAGCCTTTGTGGAACTTATGTCTTCTTTCATGTTTCTGTACAAATTTTGAAGATTTAAGCCAAACCCATTTCGTCTTAGGGTCTTGTCTTGTGTCGTAATCCCTAAACAGAAGATTGTTCGTTGTATTAATGGAGTATCTTTGTCATAAGAGCTGTTTGAAACTATATTTGAGTGAACGACCAATATATTTTTTCACATAACACTTTCTGGTTGACAAGTTACATGATTGTTGATAACAGATTCTGCCAATTACGAAGCCTCGAATAACAAATAGAGATACCTTGTCAAAGCCTTTCAGTTAATCTAATCATGAAAGCGTTAACCGCAGAAGCATCCAAGACGATCCATGAAGACTCAAATAGCTCGTGGAAGTAATCAGCTCTACTTTCTTGAGCTGTTTTTCTGAAAGCATTGCCAAACGCATTACCTCTCACTGCACCAAGCCTCGGCTTCCCACAAACTCCAACCACAAGTATCTTCCCAAGATTTTGAGATGCGCAGGCACATAGCATCGGTTTCATCCTAGCTCCTTTCTCTCTCAAAGCATCCATTACAAAGTAACAGAACTTCGTCAAGGCCTGAGGATATCCCAAATACTTAGCATCAATGGAATCCTCAACCTTCACCCATCTGAATTTCCTTCCACTTCGGAGGCATCCTGTTTTGGTGATTGCTGCACTTCCTTGCCTTAGAATTGCTCTTTGAACTTTGATTGCTTGTTGCATACCATAACGAAGTTTATCCAAATTGTTCAATGACAAAGCATCATAAGCTTCACCAAACTGTCTTGAAGACTCAAGAAGTGCTGTAATACCGTACACAACATCAGCTGCAGAGACCCTTGAGCTGTATCCATGAAGACGCAAGAAACTCCTGTAGTAGAAATCATTTAGCCCATACTCCGGCAAAAACCGATCAAACTCTTGCTTCATTTTACTCTTCACCTCGTTGTTCATGTACCGAAACTTTTGCTGGCACTCGATAAGCGCAAATCCCATACGTGCTAGAAGAAGCTTAAGTTTCTTGATGCCGTTGTCACTCCACGTCTTCAGTTTAGTTGCAATGTATGAGGAACAAAGCATAGAGTCGAACAAAGTCCACTCTCTCAGCAGCATAAGCCTAGGCTCTTCTTCGTAAGAGATTCTTGAACAGTCAGGCGCTCGAACCTTAGTTCCGTCTTTCAGAGTAACGGAAGTGATCTTGTCTATGTTTCCCGAGCTATTGATGTGTTGCTCAAGCTCCATTACCGCAGCTTGGTATCTTTCATCAGTCAACCTCTCGTGAACAAACTGATCAGTCAAGGAAACACAAGCCAGCCACAGCAACTCATTCGTGTTCTTCCTCAACAAGTGAGATAGCTCAAACAACAAGCATCCAGATGGCTTCCCATGGAAAGTCCCCATCTTGTAATAATCCCTCTTTAGCTTCTTGAAAACCTTCACACCATCACCCATTTTTCTCCTCTTGCTTGGCCTATCACCATCTCCATCATCGCTCTCTTCTTCTTCCTCTTCCTCTTCCTCGTCTTCACCATCAGATTCATCAGCTCTTTCGCTATGCATCTGAAAGCTCTCGTTCGCCAATTTCAACAAATCGAAATCATAAGCCAGATCTGCTTGCCTCTCATCATCATCAGTGTGAAGAACAACAACCTGCTCATTCTGATCACTCAGATTATGCAAATGAATAGGTCGGTGACTATCCACCACAAAGACACGAGCCGCAGGACCTAACTTGAGCACAACCTTCAAATCCCGGTGACAGCCCCAATTAATCAACAGTATGGTGACAGGATTCTCCGTGGAAGAACACAGCCCAGGACCAGCGTATTTGTGGATTTCAAGAAAGGATGATACAGGGAAACACGAATACTGAATCGAATCTGATTCGAGGATGTGAGTTATGACCTTGAGCGCACAAATCGAATCGACATCAGATGATGAAGGGAATATTAGAAGAGGATTCTGAGAAGACGACGAAGTAGCAGATTCACGAAGCTTAGTGTAAAACGATTCAACTTTCTGGTTTCTCACCATATCCCTTGCTAATAAGAACCCTAAAATTACCCAGAATATTGGCGGTAGATCCTACCCAAAGCAGTGCCCAGAATAGGATTGAGAGAGACCAGAGATCCGAGATTCGGACACAAAAGACCACAGCCAAAGTACCTGAGATTCGAGTTCTTCTGTGAGCTTCAAAATCAGATTCCTTTCTCTTTCGGCCTCTCTTGAAGACAATCAAATGAAACAAAGATGGAGAGGACGATAACGATCTGTGGAGGTATATTTCTTCTGGTAATGAAGAGTTTTAATTTTGGGGGTTAAAATCTTCAAATTTCGAAATATTTTTGATCGACCGCCAAAACTTTGAGGTTGGCGCTGAAAAACGAGGAAGAATCCTATGGATCGCATCTACGGAGCAGGAATTATCTGGACCATGCGTTTATACCACCAACTTGTAAAATAAAATCGACGTTCAATAACTACTTTTGTTTTTAGTTAGACACCTCCTATTTGTCCAAAGTGTAACAACATATTTATCCCTAACAATTATTCTATTTTCCAACCTGCATTTGTTTTCATAAGTGCTGTGTAACAAATTATTCTATGTATATGTCATACATTTTTCGGTTTCTTATTGGGGACTATTCTTTCTTTCTTTTTTGGCATTCATTGGGACCCTTATTCAGAAATACGCTAAATGCTATACGCATGGCTGACTTGTGCCTAACGAATTAACAGAAAATCGGATAAAAATCAGAGAATATTCAAAAAAAAAATTTAGCGCTATTATCGAATTTATTTATATATAGAATAAATTTTGGAAAATTGTCTCTCGTAGCCTTCTGTACAGAAACAAATCTTATATAGCCCTCTAATATTTAGAAAATTGTTTAACATTATTTTAAATCGAAAATAAGGTAAATTACTCAAAAACCAGAAGAATCTCGCTTTATTACAGGGGAAAACCAGAAGAATAAATGACCCAACCGGAATCTCGGAGATAACCAGACCTGACCTGATTTTGGTACAGAGACGCGGGTTGACCCGACTTTACCCAGGTCCGATTACAAAAAAAATCGGAAACGATAAAACCATAAAATCCCCATTTCGAGTTTTCGATCGCAAACCCTAATGGTTCTTGGATAACTCGGGAGATCTGAGAAATCTAGAAATCTCGATAATCGGAGTTTGCTGAGAAATGGGCGTTGAAACAAGACGTTCAAGGAAGGAGACGAAGGAGGATGAGTTGAACCCGGCGGTGGAATTGCCGAAGAAGGGCAAGGCTCCGTTCAAGAGATTGGCAAATCCGAAGGATCCCGTTGAAGCAAAGAGGCTTTCGAAGAAGATGAAGACGGTGGATTCCCAGGCGCCGGAGACGGTGGTTTCGACGGTGGTGAGAGGTTCTTTTTTGGTTCCGGAGACTGTAGTTCCGAGGGTGACTGAAGCGTCTTCGGTTCCGCTTGGTGGTGCCAATGATGAAAAAAAGAGAGCTCTGAAGAAGAAGAAGAAGAAGAAGAAGAAGAAGAAGAAGAAGAAGAAGAAGAAGAAGAAGAAGAAGAAGAAGAAGAAGAAGAAGAAGAAGAAGAAGAAGAAGAAGAAGAAGAAGAAGGTTTGAGCTCTGAAGAAGCGTCTTCGGTTACGAGGGTGATCGAAGCGTCTTCGGTTCCGGTTGTTGGTGCTAATGATGACCCCGAAAAAGAGAGCTCTAATGAAGAAGAAGAAGATGGGAGCTCTGAAGAAGACTCTAGTTCCGGGGACGGTTCCAGTTATGAAGAAGAAGCAGAAGGAGGAAGAGAAGCAGGAGTGGCGGCCAAAACTCTGATCACAACTCCGGCGTCAGTTTCAAACATCTCCAAGGACAAGGAGATGACCATTGCTCCGACCCCAACTCCGGCGGCAGTCTCAAAAATCTCCAAGGACAAGGAGATCGCCAATGAAATGAGTGGAGACTCTTCTTCCGAATACATAACCGACACTCACTCCGAAAGCAAGGTAATGGCCTTAGTTTTTTACAGTGGAAACTAGTAGAAATAGGGAAAACTATTTAGGAAAAACCAGTAGAAATGTGGAAAACTAGTACAAATAGGTAAAATTGTTAAGGGAAACTAGTAGAAATGAGGAAACTAGTACAAATAGGGAAAATTGTCTAGGGAAACTAGTAGATATGGGGAAAACTGGTACAAATAGGGAAAACTGTATAGGGATAACTAGTATAAATGGAGAAAACTAGTATAATTAGGGAAAACCGTCTAAGGATAACTAGTATAAATAGGGATACCTAGTATAACTAGGGAAAACTGTCTACGGAAAACTAGTAGATATGGGGAAAACTGATATAACTAGGGAAAATCAGGACAACTCAGGACAACTTGGTAAAACTATAGCTGTAGAACTTGGAAAAACTGGATAAAACTGTATGGTATTGTTAGACTTATTTATTGTATAATTGAGTGCATTTGAATGTTATTTGCAGGATGATGGGAGTAGCAAGCCATTAAAACCAGAGAGATTGGCCTTTCCGACTAGCATCTATCAGACGAGAGTGAAGATAGGGACAAGGTGCTTTCTGAAAGATGTGTTCGACACGCTGGACAACCTTAAACCGCCCCTGGATAATGCTGATAAGGAATGGTTTGTGACGCATCCTCAGTTTAAACACCTGTTCCACATGCCGAAGGACCATAACCACAAGGTTCAAGGTATGTGGATGTTCGTGTTGCGAACAGCCCTGATCGTGAAAAGAAAGGAACCCTGGTTCATTGTAAATGGAGTTCCTATGCGCTATGGCGTGAGGGAATACGCGTTGATCTGTGGTTTAAACTGCCAAAACTATCCTCTTAGATATAAGGAAAGGGGTGGTCTGAGTTTCATCAAGCGTCATTTTGGTAAGTGTGAGATCGAAGATTCACACCAAGGATTTTTATTTCGTGGATTTGGACCTTTTATGGATAATGATATAGGTTTTATATGAATCAAATATATATTTAGGATTGAATGTCGAGATCGAACTTATACAATCAAAATGAAGTGTACAAATGTGTTTATAGCTATCTAGTCGAAGTGTTCTTGATAAAAGTTGGAATCCCCCAGATGATCTTCTCTCCTTCTATTAAAAAGCCTCCAACTTTTGATCTTCTTGTTCCGACC
Source organism: Orychophragmus violaceus (assembly GCA_030180135.1). Classification (NCBI taxonomy): domain Eukaryota; kingdom Viridiplantae; phylum Streptophyta; class Magnoliopsida; order Brassicales; family Brassicaceae; genus Orychophragmus; species Orychophragmus violaceus. Next base: position 41,471,307 of record CM058234.1, on the reverse strand, counting down.
TTTGGGCACCTCGTTGGCAACGATCTCCTCTCTTCCCTGATTCGCGGAATCCATTTCAACAGACTAGTCACTTGGTCACTAGTTCGAGCCATTGTTGAAGTCGACATTGATGAGCTCGACTTCGCATTATCTGATGCATCTGGGCTTCTGTCAACCTTTGGCCGGATGGGCCTAGATCGTAATTTGGGTTATTCTTCTTATCGCTACATGGGCTGGATTTCCTAGAGGGAAATCCATTACCAACACTAGCCCCCCAGCCCATTAATTTGGCGGGTCGAAGTTAATGGGTGGTGGACGTTCTTGGGAAGACGCGCGCCGCCTCGTGTATCGGTGCCCTAATGATTATGTCATCCGTACCATAGATCTTGTCTTGAATGAATGATCGAGATAAGACGCATGGATTTGCTTCTACGACTTATAGCACGTGAAATTTCAGAGAGGTAATTAACTAGAATTTTACAATCTACCGTTGATCTGGTCGACTATCGAACGGTTAAGATTTTAAGATTATAATAAATCTTATCGATCTCGATTTGCATGGACATGACATGATTATCGACCGCTTGTTCGTGACCGCCGATCTCAAATCAATGATCAGGATCACGAAAAAAGGAAAGATCCCTAAGATCTCGATCTCTTCGAAAAACGATTGAGTATCTAATCATTATTTTGAATTCAAGATGGACGGTTAAGATCTGGGATACGAAGAATCCCATTGATCTCGAGAAAGGAGAGCCACGAGTTTGCTTTAAATGGAAGTTACTTTGCATGACTCCCACTACGGATCACACTACATATCGGCCATGTAACTTCTTCTCTCTCACTTTAGATTTTTCTTTCTCGCTCTAGTTCTTAGTTTTTTACAGTTCCAATATTCGGTTATATACATGGCTCCAAGAAACACGACGGGGGCGAGTACCACCACATCGGCGGAGCCGCATGGCCTGCACCCGCCATCTTCTCTGAACGTGGTACACCTTCAGAAACTAAGAACGAAGTGTCGGATCCCGCCGGGGGTCGAAATGGTGATTCCATTCTCGACGGAGTCGCCAGAGAAGGTCAAGGAGGGTTACTGCTGCGCCTCCTACACTTATTTTGACAAGTGCAGGCTATTTTCCCCCAACCCCGCCTCATATCTTGGGTTTTGGCCCAGCTCCAGCTGTCTTTTCCCCAGATGACTCCGAACTTTGTCCGATACGTTATCGGACTTGGAGTTAGAGCCACCGTGGAGGGGATCGAGTTTGGGGCTGAGGAGCTTATGAGAGTCTTCTCGGTCAAACACAACGTCCGTGCTCCGGGGGGTGTATTTTCTCTCCCCCCGCTTCAGGAAGGTTCTTGAAGAGATCCTGGGGAGAGACGTATGGAAGGACCGTTACTTCTTTTTCAAAATTAACAGCCAATCGGTCAGAAATTTTGACTTCTCCGTTATTCCGACGTGATGGGCTGTCAACGTAGGTTAGATTATAGGGTTTTCGTTAGCTCGATTTGATTATATAAATATCAAACTACTACTAATATATTTTTCTTTTTGTTTTATAGAAGCTTCCGAGTCGCTCTCTCTGAATCCGATCACAGAGAGCTTGATAGCTCGCCTAAGGAGGAGAGACTTCAATTGGAACAACTTCACTACAAAGCGTATACAAGCTGCTTTAAGGCTCGAGCCCCATTATCCTTTGAAAACTCGACCTCAAATCCCTCGAGGTGTGCCAACTCCACAAGCTCCTCGTCTTCCTCCTCCTCCTCGAGCGATTCAGCCTCCGCTTCGTATAGTCGAGCGGACTAGAGAAAGTAAGGACGTGTTGTTGCCTTGTTTTTTTTGAAATGATTTTATGCTGATACGACTCGACCTTTTTGCAGATCAACCCATTTGGGACAATAGTTCAGTTGCCAGTACACCTCCGCACGAAAAGATGTCTCGCTGGGAAAGCGCACGTCAAAGTGGGAAAGATCCAATTGACCTAGCGAACGAGATGAAGAAGGGCGATTTGATCGACACCATCCTCTTCGCCCTTGGCCGGTCTCCTCCTCCTCCTTCACCTCATGCCTCTTTTCCTCCGCCCCCTATGTCCAAGCATATGGCTCCGGAGGAAGAGATTCCGCCTCCTCCCCCAGCTGGAAAGGAGATCGTTCAAGATCGCTCTCAGAAGCTCGCTCTGCACAACTCCCATTCAAATGGTTCTAGGGGGTCGAACGGCCGGAGCTGAGACGGGTCTCGTCCTCCTACACCGAGGCGCCAAAGGACTGACGCGGAGGCAAGCATGAGGATCTCGGATAAGGAGATCGAGGTGAGGCCTACCTCTTCTGGGTACGCTGGGATTTTCAACTGGCGCTTTAGGCACCAGAAGGAGTGCCCGATTGCAGATGAACCGAAGGGTATGGCCTATATGCTAAGGCACTTCAATCCTGCAGGTGTTCAGCTCCCGGCTGACGGGGATATGACTCTCGGATAGGCTTACACCAAGATGATGTCGGCCATCGGGAAAGTAAAGATTTCGTTCCTTTTTTTTCCTTGTTTGAGGCATTATATTTTCATGATTTTGACTTTAAGCATTTTGATGTATGCAGTCTTTGGAGGCTACGAACAGGTTCGTGGCCAAATCCGAGCGCGAACTGCGCGATGTGCCGCAGGCTAGCGAGCTGGAGGCCACTAAGAAGGCGGTGGGTGACCTAAACGCTGGGCTTCATGGTGCCAAGGCTAGGGAGGAAGAGCTGAAGAGGAAGCTGGCCGAGTAGACCAGCATGGAGGATCGACTGATGCAAATCGAGAACCAGGAAGATAACCTCACTTAGAAGCTCAATGTAGCCGTGACTTAAACTTTTTCTGCTGAAGAATCGAGCCGGGTCGCGGCTGAGGAAGCTGCAAGGAAGGAGCTCAACGACCAATATCCGGAGATTCTTAACGGGATCAAAGATAAGAGCGACAAGAGGAAGGTTGAAACTACCGCCGAGATCCATTTTCAGGAGGCTTTCACCAACATCGAGCTTATCGCCGAGATTTCTGCTGGCGAGCTGGACTTGGCTCAGAAGGTCCTGAAGTTGGTTGAAAAGAAGAGGATCGCGACCGAGGAGATGAATGCCACAGTCGTTTCTGTCTTCAGCATTAGCAAGCTCAATCTGCCGGCGATGTCCGAGGATTCAGTTGTGCTGGTGAATCCTCCAGATCAGACCACTCCCCATCTTGACCAGTACGGGTCAAATCTCCCATGGGAGATCGGAGTTAGCTCGATAGTGAGAGATTAGGTCGAGGGTTTGGTTGCTGAGGATGCTGCCAAGACGGATGAGCAAATGGCTTTCGAATTTAGCTTTTCATGCCTTAGTCGTGTTTTGACATGGTTTGTCGGATGGTTAAACTATGATTCGAACCGTTAGTGATTTGCCTTAGGGATAAACGATCACTTAAATATAATAGTCACAATTTCTCGAAGTGTAATCGTTTAAAGATGACATCTCCGAAATGAGCCTAGCTCGAACTATCTTGGTTTTTCCTTTATAGGATTCGGGAAAAATGGTGTCGAGTTCGAGTATATTTTGATTTGTATGCTCGAGCTCAAGTGATTGGTTTGAATTAGGCATTAAAACCTTGCTAAGTAAACATGGAGAAACAACGAACCGAGCTCGGGAACTCCTTTACGTGAAAATCTTTGAGTTTTTGGTAAGACTTAGCTTCGATCCAATTGGTGAAGTAGTCGGTCATAACTAGTAGGTACATGGCTTTCTTTTTGCCAGATGCGACCAAGGGTCCCACGATGTCCATTCCCCATCGCCTAAACGTGTAGGGCGATGAAATCGAAGAGAGTTTCTCCAACGAAACATTGAGTACCTTCAAGCGTTGTCGTGTGGTTGATATAAGATTATTTCGGCTATGGGAGGAGTTACCCCCCCCCCCCCCCCCCCCCCCCCCCCCCCCCCCCCCCCCCCAATTTTTCTATCTGAAAGGATTGAAGAATTTGGGGTTTGAGCGAGCGTTTCACTCGCTTATTTGAGGATCGTACTAGATGGCTTTTCTTTGAAGAGATCATTTCAGATCGCTTTCTTAGAAGAGATCGTTTCATATCGCTTGTTTTGAAGATATCATTTTACATCGCTTGTTTTGAAGAGATCATTTCAGATCCCTTGTTTTGAGGAGATCATTTCAGATCGCTTGTTTGGAGATAGATAATTTTTATTAAAAATAATTTTGACTTGCAAAGGTAAAGAAAAAAATAAAGGATCGATCTCAATTTGCTTAAGACCGTAGATCGATAAGAGATTGGTTTAGAGGGGCGGATGCAATCAAAGTCGAGCTGCCTACGTACACTTTTGAAGGGGATCAATCAATTTCGTAGTTCGATTGTGGGGTGTATTATCAGTGAAAATAATTTTTGATGTTGATTATGTTCCTAGGTCGTAGCTCAGGTTTCTGGGTTTCCACCGACTTGAGTTGGTAGACCCCATCCTTAACAACGTCGATGACCTGGTAAAGTCCTTCCCACTTTGCCCCTAACTTTCCAGCGTGCTCTTCCTTTTTATGGTCGAACATTTTCCATAAGACGAGTTCTCCTACTTGAAACCTTCAGGTTTTAATCCTGGAATCATAGTAGTGAGCTGCGGCCTGTTGGTAATTTTGGATTCGGGCTAGTGTGAGGTTTCTTCTTTCATCGACGAGGTCGAGCTCATCAATTATCATCTGATTATTCAGATCCTCATGTTGTGGGAATTCTTTTTGGTGAATGTTAGACACGAGGATATCTGCAGGTATTATGGCCTCGATGCCGTAAGCCAGCGAGAAAGGGGTCTCACCGGTTGATTTGCGAGGCGTGGTCCGATAGGCCCAGAGCACAGCAAGGAGTTCGTCACTTCAGCTCAATTTGCATTCGTCGAGCCTTTTCTTGACGGTGTTCATTATCGATTTATTAGCTGCTTCTGCTAGGCCATTTCCTTGTGGGTAACGAGGCGTCGAGTAGGTCAACTTGATGTTCCAAGTTCTGCAGAATGTTTGGAAGATGTTCGATATAAACTGGGATGCGTTGTCAGAGACGATCTCGTGGGGTAGTCCATGGCGGCAGATTATGTTACGGCAGACGAACTCCTTTACGTGAAAATCTTTGAGTTTTTGGTAAGACTTAGCTTCGATCCAATTGGTGAAGTAGTCGGTCATAACTAGTAGGTACATGGCTTTCTTTTTGCCAGATGCGACCAAGGGTCCCACGATGTCCATTCCCCATCGCCTAAACGTGTAGGGCGATGAAATCGAAGAGATTTTCTCCAATGGTTGGTGGATAATCGGGGCGTGCCTTTGGCACTTGTCACATTTATTGGAAAAAGATTCGCATTCAGCCGCCATGGTCGGCCAGCAGAAGCCTTGCCTCTTGATATGTATGGCTAGAGCTCGTCCTCCGGAATGACTTCCGCATAATCCCTCATGGGCCTGTGTGATCATGGTTTTAGCTTGCTTTTTGTCGAGGCATTTGAGGTACGGCCCGGAGAGACTCCTTTTGAAGAGTTCCTTTTCTGTGACACAGTACCTCGAGCTCTGTGCTTTGAGTTTTCGTGCTTCCCATTTATTCGTCGGGTACCTCGCCGTTTGTAATATACCACATGATTGGAATTCTCCAATCTTTTTCGGTATCGGGTTCGGATCCCCCTCGACTAGTGGATGCGGTTTGAATAGGTCTGTCAGGCACGTTTGCTACGTAGACAGCGTTTCTAGGGTCGATGTCGTCTTCCATCTTGATAACACCGGAACGTGTCTTTTCACGGGTGCCTGCTCATTAACACCGTCTTCGTGTATGGGCTCGTCTCCTTTTAAGGATAGAACTTTTAACGCTATATCGATGCTTGGTTTCTCGATCCCTTCGACCAGTATGATCCTTTTCAGATTGGGATCAGATGTCGATGCTAATGCGGCAAGGGCGTTAGCTGCAGTGTTCTTGCATCGTGTGATTCAGGTTAAATCGAAGAAGTCGATCTGGTCGGTAAGACTGCGAACTACTCGTAGATATGCTTCCATGCGTTCGTCTTTGGCTTCGTAGTCGCCATGGTACTGGCTCATGACCAGTTGTGACTCACTAAAGGCGTACACTTCTCGGGCTCCTATTGCTATAGCTAACCTGATTTTGGCTATCAATGCTTCATATTCTGCTTCATTGTTTGATGCGGTGAAGCCTATCCTGGATGACTGTTCCAGTACTTCTCCCGTAGGGGATACCAGTTTTACTTCGACCCCGGATCCTTGCCTCGAGGATGCACCATCAACGTGGAGTTTCCAGCTCTTCGTGGAGGCTGGGTCAAGGTCGATGGTAGGCGGGAGTTCGACTATAAAGTCAGCCAACACTTGTGCTTTTAAGCAGGTTAAAGTTTTGAACTCGATGTCGTATTCGCTGAGTTCGATGGCCAATTTAACGAGTCGACCCGACTGGCTTGGACTGTGAAGGATTTGTTGGATCCCCTAGGATCTAGGGTTCGTTATATTGAAATTACCAACCTCGTTCTTACCTAGAACTGGCAGCGGAATGATTGGTGAACGAGATCAGCGAGCGACTCAGATGCTTCGCCTCTACCAGATACACACGCACACAAACCTGAAAAGCCGGGATGCTAGTGCCGGATCTTAGGGATTTCTGAGCTTTGGTGTTTCTGCCTTTCTGTCAGAGATAAACTCGACGGCCAGGGCTCCAGGTCGAAACTATATCACTATATAAATGACCTGGAATGACTTAAACCGAACCATGATTAATTAGATTCGTTTTGAGTCATAAAACCGAAACTCAGTTTCGGAATCGACCCTGTGTCGATCGACACACATACCGTGTCGATAGACACACTATTCGAAACTCAATATTAATGTGCATCCAATACACATTAACATGATCATTACCATAATGATCATTCCCATGTTTTAGCTTCCATTTTGCTTAGGTGTGTGACCCTATAGGATCATATAATACTGGCAGTAAGTCTACAACTTACAGACTGCAAGAGGCTTCTAGCAAAGCATTGCAACCGCCCAGTATTATACGAATGTCTGATCTCGACACACAACTATCATCAGGAGTAAGTACAAATGTGATTTCAGGACACTATCCCAACAATCTCCCACTTGTACTGGAATCATCAATTCCTATAATCCTTTTGTCTCTATATCTCGATTTGGCATAAGGCAAGATTGGTGTCATCCTTATTAAGCCAACATCGTGTTTATCGAACTCCTGATCTCATACTGAACAATACAAACAACTGAACTACAGTTCGTTTGAGTGCAACCACACATTCTCTCAGTATTAAATCTTCGATAGGCCCTGAGATATTTATCTCACGTTATTCAGGAGGGACAAATTCCATCTCGTTCCATCCCTATTTCAACGCACACTTCATGATATACCTGAACAGTGCCGTTATAGTCGCCAGTTACGGATCGACGTTTGACAAGGTCAAAGTGTACCAATTCATATGCAAGAAAGCATGATGAACTCAGGTCTAAGGACTATACTCTATAGTCGTAATGAGAACCTCTCATGACACAGATATTGAAGGAATTTCTAGCAGATTCCTAATCCAATTAGGCAATCCTAGTCTGAATTCCGAGCCTAGAATCTACAGGTTCATGTAATTGAATCTATCAGATCTGAAGATTACCTGGTGATTAGCAGCGGAAGTCTTAGCAAGTAATCGAGATCTAGAGCGCCTCAAGTGCTGCGCCTCTACTGGTATCCACACGCACACAGAACTGGACAGCAGGGATGCTAGTGCCTATCATAGATCTGATCTCCAGAGAGGTTTCTTTTCTGTTTCTGGTGGCTATCAATTAGGTTGGAATAGAGTTTAGGTCGACCATATATCTTATATATGTCGACTTAAACCGCAACGGGATTAACTAATGATTAAACCGATTTAATCTGCTAATCCGCGAGTTGTGTCGACCGACACACTCTTTGTGTCGATCGACACAGTCGATCCGTGTCGACCGATACACATAGTGCGTCGATCGACACTGCCCAGAAAAGATGACATCGAATGCATATCAAATATGCATTCATCCGATCATTACATTCATGATCAACCTCACATTCAATGTCCAGTTTGCTTAGGTGTGTGACCCTGTAGGATCATATAACACTAGCAATGAGTTCTAAACTCATTGATCATAAGTGGCTTCTAGCAAAGCATTACGAGTACCTAGTGTCATATGATTGTCTCATCTCGACAACACGACTTTCTCTCAGAGTAATTACAAATAGATTTCAGGACATTCCCAACAATCTCCCACTTGTACTGGAATCATCTATTCCTATAATCCCTTCGTCACTATATCTCGATCCGGCATAAGGCAAGATCCGTGTCATCCTTATTAAGCCAAAATCATGTTCATCGAATTACGATTCATACTGACAAGCCAAACGACTGACAATCACCTCGTTTGAGTGTGGCCACACATTTTCTCAGTATCAAATCTTCGATGGGCCCTGAGATATTTATCTCCTGTTATATAGGAGGGACAATTCCCATCTTGTTCCATCCCTGTTCCTTCACACGCTTCATGATACGCCCAATCAATGTCTTTATGATCACCAGTTACGGCTGACGTTTGACAAGGTCAAAGCGGACCAATTCACATGTAAGAAATCATGATGAACTCAGGTCTAAGGACTATACTCTATAGTCGTAATGAAAACTCTCATGACACTTATATAACTATCCCGTAGAATTCTCATCAGTGGGTCATGTCCGATCATGTGTTCTCTAACACATACCTATGTGATTGACTTTAATACTCTTATTAATGACTCCATGAAACTTAGTCATCAGTCACCTCACATACTAGTCTCACGTGGTTGTTAATGTCCCACTTTAACAACCTCGACCAGGGACAAACATAATTTATGTCATTTATTATTTATAGGGTTTCATGATCAAGTCACATACTTGATGACCTATAAAATGTCATAAATTACTTTGGGACTATTATTTAATAACCATTATTAAATAATACAGATGTCAGATTTCAATAACATAATCATATTATGTTTGTATGAACATCATATCATAACTAAAATTAATAACATTGACTCCCACTAAAATTAAGATCACATCTTAAGACATCTAATGCCTTTAGCAGTAGCCTGACCCTCATTCGCCCTAGCTCAGCGTGTGTCGAAGGACACTGCGTCTTGCTAAGAGTAATACCAAGAGTCATTTGCACAAAGTCTTTCTTGGAATCATGCATACTGGATCTGTGTAAGAGCTTATCACATAAGTATCTTGACACAATCCAATTAGCTTGTCTAATCTATCTCCATAGATTCTTATTCCAAGAATGTATATGGTTTCTCCCATATTTCTCATCGAAAAACAACTTTCGAGTCAAGTCTTAACAGACTTATACAATGGAACTTCATTTCCGAGAAGTAGTATGTTATCAACATACAATACTAGAAATGCAATTGCGCTCCCACTAGTCTTCTTGTAAACACATGTTTCCACTTCATTTATGACGAAATCAAACCTTTTGACTTCTTCATCAAAACGAAGATTCCAACTCCGAGATGCTTGCTTCAATCCATAAATGGATCGATGAAGCTTGCATATCTTCCTGGCTTCATTAGGATCAATGAAAACTTCAGGTTGTGTCATGTACACATCCCTTTTCAGAATTCCATTAAGGAAAACTGTTTTTCACATCCATCTGCCAGATCTCATAACCATTATGAGTGGCGGTTGCTAGGAGAATCCGAATGGACATAAGCATGGTGTCTGGGATTAGGTTTCTTCATAGTTAATACCATGAATTTACTTGAAACCTTTTCCACCAATCCAGCTTTGGACATCGCCATTCCGGATTCAGCGGCTTTTAGCCACTTTCGGAGTCAAGGCCCATCATTGCTTCTTCAAATTTCGCAGGCCCGTCACTTTCAATGATCAGTAGATCACGGCAATTGGTTACGAGAAATCCCCATTTCTCGGGTTCGTGACGGATCCTATTGGATCTACGAGCTTCAGTCTTGTGTTAAAAGTCACGCACATATCTCATATGTAGACTTTTACCACGATCTAATTAACCAAGATTTAAACCGTAGTTAATTAAATCATAAACCAAAATATTTTGGTTCGCGACCTGTGTCGATCGATGCAACTTTTGCGTCGATCGACACATCTTTAAAACTCGCTTTTGAATGTATATCTAATATTCATTCATCAGATCCTTGCAAACCTCAGGCACCACAGTTGCAGGTTCTACAACTCTTTGTAGATCCAACTGCTGCTCTTCCTCATCGGGTTGAACAGTCTCCTGTGATTCTCGAATTTCTTCGAGTTGTAATTTACTCCCACTGTTCTTCTTGGAAAGAAAGTCTTTCTCAAGAAAACATAGTTCCGAGCAACAAACAATTTGTTCTCAAACTGGTTGTAAAAGTAGCACGCCTTGGTTTCGTCAGGACAACCAATGAAGCAGTACTTATCAGATTTGGGTGTGAGCTTATCAGAGATTAAACGTTTTATATAAGTCTCACAACTCCAAATCTTCATGATGGATAAATCAGAAACATTTCCATTCCACATCTCATGTGAAATCTCTGTAACTGATTTTGATGGAACACTATTTAATGTAAACTCAGACCTTTCCTAGAGCTTATTCTTAGAAGGATAATGGAAGATCTAAGTGATTCATCATTGATCAAACTATATCTAATAAAGTTCGATACATGAGGATTGAATTGTGAAACACTTTCACAATCTATTAGATGATCACTTAATTATTGACTTAAGTATTCACCTCCATGATCTCATCATAGAGCTTCAACTCTTTTGCCAAATTGATTCTATACTTCATTCTGGAACTCTTTGAACTTTTCAAAAGATTCTGATTTATGTCTTATTAACAAGACATAACCGTACCTACTGAAAATATCAGTAAAGGTAATGAAGTACTGAAAATTTCCTCTAGCATTACTGCTCATCGGCCCATATACATCCGTATGCATAAAGCCCAATAAGCCTCTGGCCCTTTCATTTTATCCGTTCGCGACCTGTGTCGACCGATGCATCGTTTGTGTCGATCGACACTACCCTTTTTCCGAAAGGGGCCTTTGTCATTTTACCCAATAAACAAGATTCACTTTACTAATTGTGATTCATAATCAGATGAGCCCAAAAGCCCATCACTATGGAGCTTCTGAATCTGTTTCTCATTTACGTGGCCCAAAATGACAATGCCAGAGAGAAGTTTGATATTAATGTTATAGTTAGGCACATTCTGGTTTATAACATAAAATCCATTCTCTAATGGATTGCTACTATAAAATATATCACTGTAATCAAATGAATAACACTTATTCTTAATTTGAAAACTGATATCCTTTCATATCCAAACAAGGATTAGAAATAATCTTTCTGCTCATAGCAGATACATAGTAGCAGTTTTAAGTTCAAAACATGCCATAAAAGGAAAAACAAATGAAATACTCCTACGGTTAATGCAGCAACTCTTGCTTCATTTCCACGCGTAGATCCACTTGTCCTTTCTCCATAATCCTACTTTTGCTCAGGCCCTGCACATTTTCACAAAATATGAGTACCACAGCTGGTATCAAATACCCAATAAGTAGGACTGTAAGAAGTAACATTTACTTCTATAACATAATACCTGAAGAAGAAGTCTCGTACGTCTTCTTCAGCTTCTCATAATCTTCCAAGAATTTATTGCAGTTTCTTTTCAAATGCCCATAACCATTACAATAACGGCACTTAACATCTTGAGAAGGACTGGTTTTAACCTTAGGAGCTTGGCCAGACTCGCTTAGATTCACAATCGAGCTCGTCTTTCCATCACCTTTGTTCTTGCCAAGTTTCTTAAACTTTTTACCCTTTTGTACCATAAGGACATTTGGGGTGTCCTTCTTTATGTTAGGTTCAGCAGTCTTAAGCATCCCATGCAATTCAGTCAACGTCTTCGTCAAGTTGTTCATGTTATAGTTCATAACAAATTGATCATAGCTTGACGGCAGTGACTGCAGGATGATGTCAGTAGCCAACTCTTGGCTAATGGGACAATCCAGTTTCCCCAGGTTATCAATATAACCCATCATCTTAATGACATGAGGACTAACTGGTTCGCCCATTGGTAGCTTGCACTCAATCAGAGACCTTACCGTCTGGTATCTCTGAGTGTGCCTGCTCTTGAAACATACTTTTCAGGCCAGTGATCATCTCTTTTGGCGACTCCACGTACTCATATTGCTTCTGCAATTCCGAGTTCATGGTAGCCAACATGAGACAACTCACATCCACCGCATCATTAGAATGCTTATCCCAAGCATCCTTATCTGGCTGCCAGGCATTGGCTCGGTACTTCTTAGGGAGAACTTTCTCAAGGACATAGTCCTTTTTCTCCTGTTTGAGAACAATTCTCAAGTTCCGATACCATTCAAGAAAGTTGGATCCATTTAACTTGTCCTTCTCAAGGACGGATCGCAGGGAGAAATTGTTACGATGGTTTGTGCTAGACATGGCTGAAAAACAAGGGAGGTTTAGTTATGATGTTCAAGAAATGAGAAGTCTTAACAATTAAGAAAACTCACATTATATTCAAACAATGTTTCCTCAGATGAATATAATGATCCAAGACCCATACTTCACTAAACTTGAGTGAGCCACTGGCTGTCACTCAACTTTAGCTATCTAGGTAAGCAACGACCTTGCTAGTTATATTCAATATAACTCTTGGTTGTGGATCGACATCTTATATCCAATCCACCTGATGTCTCTGAGCCCAAAACGATTTTGATGGCCCAGTCAAGTAAACCAATCTCTTCCGTCATGTAATTGTTGACGCCTTGCACTGCAAGCCCATCAACACGATTACTTCCTGTCTTACTCATGAAATCGTGGACATCTTGCACTGCAAGTCTATCACACAATTAAATGGGTCTTGACAGTTGACAAGATTGGAAAGACATCAAGTATCACTTGATATTTGATTGAGGAACGGAATCATTTAAAACGTTCAGTTTTATTATGTTTTAATTCTTATAATTAATTGATTCATCTTGCTTTGGTTCTGTGATTTCAGGTTCAATAACCTAATCATCGAATCTGATGTCGACCGACACTACTATAGTGTCGATCGATACAGAATAACCAAAGACAATCCGCGACAACCGATCAATCCAATTGATCCGGTTTTTGAATACCGGTCAGTGTCGATCGATGCAACATTAGCATCGGTCGATGCCAACCTGATCAAACCAATCGCAATTAAACCATTCATAGTTTCCAACCATTATTAACCAAGCTCGATAACCGGTCCAATCCAATTGAACCGATTCATCAATCTCGCGAGGTTTGTGTCGACCGACACAACACTTGTGTCGATCGACACTAGGCGAAACCTAAGTTTTATTTGGGTTTTCGCCCTGTATCGATCGATGCCGGATTGGCATCGATCGACACCATGCGAAAAACCCTAAATTTTATTCGGGTTTTCGCCCTGTGTCGATCGATGCCGGATTGGCATCGATCGACACCATGCGAAAAGCCCTAAAACGTTTTTCGAACAAAGACCCTAAACTAGGTTACTTTTATCAAAACGAGTTTTAGCATGCTTGTATCAATTATACAGAGATCCAGATTCAACCAATCTAATCAACATGCTACAGATTCAATGGAACCCTAAAGCTCTGATACCACTGAAGGAATTTCTAGCAGATTCCTAATCCAATTAGGCAATCCTAGTCTGAATTCCGAGCCTAGAATCTACAGGTTCATGTAATTGAATCTATCAGATCTGAAGATTACCTGGTGATTAGCAGCGGAAGTCTTAGCAAGTAATCGAGATCTAGAGCGCCTCAAGTGCTGCGCCTCTACTGGTATCCACACGCACACAGAACTGGACAGCAGGGATGCTAGTGCCTATCAGAGATCTGATCTCCAGAGAGGTTTCTTTTCTGTTTCTGGTGGCTATCAATTAGGTTGGAATAGAGTTTAGGTCGACCATATAGCTTATATATGTCGACTTAAACCGCAACGGGATTAACTAATGATTAAACCGATTTAATTTGCTAATCCGCGAGTTGTGTCGACCGACACACTCTTTGTGTCGATCGACACAGTCGATCCGTGTCGACCGATACACATAGTGCGTCGATCGACACTGCCCAGAAAAGATGACATCGAATGCATATCAAATATGCATTCATCCGATCATTACATTCATGATCAACCTCACATTCAATGTCCAGTTTGCTTAGGTGTGTGACCCTGTAGGATCATATAACACTAGCAATGAGTTCTAAACTCATTGATCATAAGTGGCTTCTAGCAAAGCATTACGAGTACCTAGTGTCATATGATTGTCTCATCTCGACAACACGAATCTCTCTCAGAGTAATTACAAATATATTTCAGGACATTCCCAACAGATATAACTATCCTGGAGACTTCTCATTAGCGGGTCATGTCCGATCATATGTTTACCAACATATATCTATGTGACTGACTGTGATACTCATATCATTGACTCCACGAAACTTAGTCAACAGTCACCTCACAATCTAGTCTCTCGCGGTTGTTATTGTCCCACTTTAACAACCTCGACTAGGGACACATCATAATTTATGTCATTTGTTACTTATAGGGTTTCATGATCAAGTCCTCAACTTGATGGCCTATAATATGACATAAACCTATTTTGGGACCATTATTTAATTATCCAATAGTCAAATAATGTTGATGTCAGTTTTTCATAAACATGACCATATCATATCTATCTGAACATCATAACTAAACTAACTCCCACTAGAATCAAGACCAAGTCTTCAGATGTCTAGTACCTACAGCAACAGTGTTCAACTCGTGCTTAGGTTGTGAGAGATGCTGCGGTGTTCTTGCTTGGAACCATTCCAACAAACCACACCGCTATTCTTTAATGAGCACTATTCTACGGTCCTCTGCATGGAAACCTTTCCAACAGACAGTACCATTACACAGGCAAAATGACATAACCAGATGGAAACCGGGATTCGTCTTTTTCCCGTCTAACTACTCATAACTTATTCGTCATTTTCTCAATTGTACAAGAACCTATCCTTAGTGTTTATCAAACACTTGGGGATATTCCTTACAACTGTCCAGTGACTCTTACCGGAACAAATTGGTATCTTCTCGTCATGCTTTATGCATCAGCTGCATTTAGACGAGCGCAAAATATGGCATTCATGATGGATTCTATTGCATAAGCAAAAGAAATCACACTCATAGACACTAGCTCAGCCAGTGTCCAAGACACTTCATCTTGCTAAGATCATTGCCATAAGACCTTTGGTGTGAAGCCATTCTTGGAATCATGCATATTGGAACTGTCCAGTACCTTATAATCATAAGGATTCTGACACGATCCAATTAGCTCTTCTGATCCATCTCAATGGATCCATATTCTAAGAACTCACGCAACTTCTCCCATGTCCATCGTTAAATTTGACTTCCGACCCAAATCTTGACAAGACTTTAGCGTCGGAACGTCGTTTATGAGATTAAGTACGTTCTAAACATACAATTTGAGAATTGCAATTATGCTCCCACTAGTTTACTTGTAAACGCACTGTTTCTTTTCGTTCCTGATCGAGTCAAAGCCTTTTGACCGTTTTAACAGAACATAGATTCCAACTCCAAGATGCTTGCTTCAACCGGTGAAGCTAACATGCATAACTAGCCAATTTTTCGGAGTTGGGGCTCACCATCGATTCTTTGAATTTCGCATGCTCATCACTTTTCAATGATCAACGGATCACGACAATCGGTCACGAGGAATCACCCTCGATTTAGTGATGGATCCTTTCGGATCTGCGAATTTCAGGCTCCACAGGTGTAGATCCTACAGCACTCTGTAGATCTAACCGCTGCTCTCCCTCAACAGGTTGAACAGCCTCCTGTGTTTCTCGAATTTCTTCGAGCTGTACTTTTACTCCCGCTGTTCTTCTTGGAAAAACAGAGTTCCGAACAACAAAACTTTGTTCTCGGATTGGTTGCAAAAGTACTAAGCCTCGGTTTCCTTAGGACAACCAGCGAAACAGCACTTATCAGATTTGAGTTCAAGTTTGTTTGTTGACAACTGCCTTACACAAACCTTGCAATCCCAATTAATCAGAAAAACATATTTGAAAATCACCCAGTCCACATCCAATGTGGTGTTTTTTCACTGATTATGATAGAAAACTTATTTAGCGTAAACATGTTCATTTTAGAGCGTATTTTAAAAGAATAATGGAAGATTCATGTGACTCATCATTAATCGGAGCATATCCAATAAGGTCCGATTCATTCTCTCAGAAACACCATTCAGGTTTTCTAGGAGAAAAGAGATGTGATATGGCTTCACACTCACTTAGATGATCACCCAATTGTTGACTCAAGTATTCTCTTCCTCGATTCAATCGAGAGATTCTAATACTTCTGTCACATTGTTTCTATACTTCATTTTGGAACTCTTCAAAGGATTCCAACTTGTGTCTCATCAAAAGATCACAGCCATACTTACTGATGCCATCAATAAGTCAATGAAGTACAGAAGATTTCCTTTGTCATTAATGTTCATCGGGCCGCATACATCAGTATGTGTAAAGCCCAACAAGTCTCTGGCCCGTTTCTTTAGCTCTGCTAAAGAAGCCTTAGTCATTTGGCCCATCAAGCATAATTCATGTCTCAATTGATTTACAATCAAATGAACCTGAAGCCCATAACTATGGAACTTCTGAAGCCGTTTCACTCTATTTGGTCAATATGACTATGCCGAGGAAAGATCGAGTTCAAGTCATCAGACTTAAATCGTTTGATATTTATGTTATATTTAAGCGTATGTTGGTTTAAGATATAAAACCCTTTCAAAAGGGGTGCTACCATATGATATTTCATTAAGATCAAAAGAGCAAAACTTGTCTTTTATCAGAATGAAAAACATTCAAATTCTTACAAGAAAATGAAAGACATCTCTGCATAAAGCAGGTACATAGTAGTAATTACTTAATTCAAAAACCAAGCTTGAAAGGCTCCTACAAGTGGAGAATCTCTAAGGCTTATGCAGCAACCATTGCTCCATACCAGGCACGCAGTTCCACTTGTCCTTTCTTCAACGTTCTACTGTTGTTTAGGCCCTGCATATTTCCAAAATATCAGTACCACAACTAGTATCCAATACATATGTAGAACTTGAATTAATAACACAATACCTGAAGAAGAAGTACCATACATCTTCTTCATCTCTTGTGAATCTTCCAAGAATTTAATGCAATCTCTATTCCAATGCCCATACTCATTACAGTAGAAGCACTTTCTAACACCAGATGGGCCGGACTTGGGCTTATAAGATGACACAGGCTTATCCTGATTCCAAATCTGGACGGCCCTGCCTCTACCCTTGCCAACACAAGATTTCTCAAATCTTTTACCCTTTATGATGTCTTGCTCTACTGTTTTGAGCATGCCATGCAGCTCAGTCAACGTCTTCGTCAAGCCTTTCTTGATATAGTTCTTAATGAACTTATCATAGCTTGACGGCAGTGACTGCAGAATGATGTTAGTTGCCAACTCTAAGCTGACAGGACAATCCAGTTTCCCCAGGTTATCAACGTAACCCATCATTTTAATGACATGAGGACTCACTGGAACATCTTCTGGTAGTCTGCACCCAGTGAGAGACTTCACCATCTGGAATCTCTCAACTCGTGCCAGATCCTGAAACTTCAGTTTCAGGCTGGTGATCATCTCTATTGGCGACTCCATGTTCTCGTATTGACTCTTCAAGTCCGAGTTCATGGTAGCCAACATCAGACCACGCACATCTACCACATCAATATAATGCTTATTCCAAGCATTATATACTGCATTCGAGCGATTGGCCCCAAGCCTTTCTGGAAGAGCTTTCTCAAGGACATAGTCCTTACTCTCCTGCTTGAGGATTAATCTCAAATTGCGATACCAATCCAGGAAATTTGACCCATTTAACTTGTCCTTCTCAAGGACGGGTCGTAACGAGAAGGTAGTTTTAGACATAGGCTGAAATTTTAATCAAAGAAAATTTTAGTTACGATTTCAGGAAATGAGGAATCTTATCCAATAAGAAAACTCGCATTATATTCAAACAATGTTTCCTCAATAAATATAATAATCCAAGATCCATACATCACTAAAATCCGGGTGGACGACTCGTCTTCACCCAGAGTTTAGCAATCTAGGTAAGCAAATCATTGCTAATTGTACTCAGTACAACTCTTGGTCGTAGATAAGACAATCCATGTTTCATCCACTCTGACGTCTCTGGGCCCAGAACTTCTGATAGCCTAGTAAAGTAAAACCAATCTCTTCTGTCTTGTGATCACTGACAGTTGCACTGCAAGTCTGTCAATGACCATCTGCCTTACTTATGTTGCAGTGGATATCAAGGACTCCAAGAGTATCCAACAAACGACACGAGTCTTGACAGTAGACAAGATTGGGCAAGACATCAAGATCACTTGATATTTATTTGAGGAAATGGAACTTTAAAAGATTAGTAATTCAATCTCTTAGGCCATGCAATAGTTGATGTCAAGCACTGCAAGACGATCAACACTACAACCTGCCTTACTCATGTAATTGTGGACACCAAGCTCTTGGCAAGACTATCCAACAACGAAACGAGTCTTGACAGTTGACCATATTGAATAACTAAGCTTCGATTTAACACACATCCAATGTGTATTAAACAGGTTTAGAACATTTTTTTTAACCTTTAATTTTAATTAAGTTTTAATCGTTCTAATTTCAGTGGGTTAGGTCATTCGGTTCGGTTTCTTAATTATTTGGTTCAAAACCAAACGATTACGGTTCGCATCGTCACCATATGCGTCGACAGACACACTTGTTCGACTCTTGATATGCAACCTTTCATATCATCCGAGATAACCGTTCAAATCCAATTTAACCAGTTCATCTAATCGAACCGATTCAATCAGTTTTAACTAATCGCGATAATCGGTCCAATCCAATTGAACCGACTTATCCAATCAAACTGATCTTAACCACCTTAACCAAGCATGATGACCAGTTCAATCCAATTGAACCGATTCAACCAATCGCAAGGTTTGTGTCGATCGACATTAAACTTGTGTCGATCGACACAACAGAGTATTAGGGATTTTGAATTAAACCGACATCACCATGCGAGATAACCAGTTCAATCCAATTGAACCGATCTATCCATTCGCATAGTCTGTGTCGACCGATGCACCCAGTGTGTCGATCGACACAGTGCGATTTCAAATCTTTTGCATTTTCGCGATGCATCGACCGACACACCCAGTGCGTCGACCGATGCTGTGCGAAAACCCTAACATCTTTTACGAGTTTTCACGATGTATCGACCGACACAAGCTTAGTGTCGATCGACACCATGCGACAAACCCCAAAGTTATTTACGCGTTTTCGCTCTGTGTCGACCGACACACGCTTTGTGTCGATCGACACTATGCGACAAACACTAAAATCTTATTCTATGTTTCGCGGTGTGTCGACCGACACAAGCTTAGTGTCGATCGACACAGTGCGACAACAGCAGTTCGTCGTTTTCAACAGAAACTTCAATCCAAGATTAATTTCTATAAAACACGATTCAACAGGCAATTAACTAATCAAATTCATCAGTATTCGATTTAAATGCCTCAAATTCAATAGACTAAACCCTACCATGCTCTGATACCACTGTTGGATCCCCTAGGATCTAGGGTTCGTTATATTGAAAT
Organism: Orychophragmus violaceus; assembly: GCA_030180135.1. Lineage (NCBI taxonomy): Eukaryota > Viridiplantae > Streptophyta > Magnoliopsida > Brassicales > Brassicaceae > Orychophragmus > Orychophragmus violaceus. The sequence continues at coordinate 41,451,565 of CM058234.1, read as the reverse complement.
TACCAACCTCGTTCTTACCTAGAACTGGCAGCGGAATGATTGGTGAACGAGATCAGCGAGCGACTAAGATGCTTCGCCTCTACCAGATACACACGCACACAAACCTGGAAAGCCGGGATGCTAGTGCCGGATCTTAGGGATTTCTGAGCTTTGGTGTTTCTGCCTTTCTGTTAGAGAAAAACTCGACGGCCAGGGCTCCAGGTCAAAACTATATCACTATATAAATGACCTGGAATGACTTAAACCGAACCATGATTAATTAGATTCGTTTTGAGTCATAAAACCGAAACTCAGTTTCGGAATCGACCCTGTGTCGATCGACACACATACCGTGTCGATCGACACACTATTCGAAACTCAATATTAATGTGCATCCAATACACATTAACATGATCATTACCATAATGATCATTCCCATGTTTTAGCTTCCAGTTTGCTTAGGTGTGTGACCCTATAGGATCATATAATACTGGCAGTAAGTCTACAACTTACAGACTGCAAGAGGCTTCTAGCAAAGCATTGCAACCGCCCAGTATTATACGAATGTCTAATCTCGACACACAACTATCATCAGGAGTGAGTACAAGTGTGATTTCAGGACACTATCCCAACATGATTGTCCTTAAGGGTTGAGAGGCATGACAATGATCGAGTGCGATTGGAAGTATGGTTGAAGCTTTCGAGCTGATGTGACCATTGCTAGCGCGAGCTTTTCCATCGCTGGGTACCTTGTTTCAGCATCGATTATAATCTTGCTGATGTAATAGACTTTTCTTTGGTCGTTTTGTTCTTCGCGAACCAGGACTCCGCTTACTGCCGCTGAAGAGACAGCTAGGTAGAGGTAAAGGGGGTTCTCTTTCTACCGGCTTAGGTACGCTTTCGGTTGGGTGAATGCTTCTTCGCATTTTTTGTCCCAACGGAATTTTTTATTCGCTTTGAGGAGGTGGTAGAAGGGAAGAAATTTATCGGTCGACCTTGATATGAAGCGGTTCAACGCAACTATTTTGCCAGTTAGTCATTGGACTTCTCGCGTTGGTTTTGGAGACTGCATCTCTAGAAATGTCGCGATATGGTTGGAGTTCGCTTCGATCCCTCTTTCGGTTACTAGGTAACCTAGGAATTCTCTTGATGGGACACCGAAGGTGCATTTCACCGGGTTGAGTTTCATCACATATTTGTTGAGAATGACGAAGCATTCTTTCAGTTGGGGGATGTGATCCTCACACCTGGACGATTTGACCAACATATCGTCGATGTAGACTTCCATGGTTCTACCCAGTAGTCCGGAGAACATCTTGTTGACGAGACGCTGGTAGGTGGCTCATGCGTTCTTTAGCCCGAAAGGCATGACTTTATAGCAATATGTGCCTCAATCGGTTATGAACGAGGTCTTTTCTTGGTCCTCGTGGTTCATCAGTATCTGATTATATCCAGAGAACGCGTCCATAAAGGATAGCAATAGGTGGCCTGTCGTAGCCTCGACCAATCGATCGATGTGTGGGAGTGGGAAGCTGTCTTTTGGACATGCCTTATTGATATATGTGAAGTCGACACAGACTCTCCTTTTCCCATTCTATTTCTTAACCACTACAGGGTTTGCGAGTCAGTCGGGATATTTTACTTCCCAGATCGATCCGATTTTTAGTAAACGGTCAACTTCATCATTGACGGCTTGGGCTCATTCTGGGCCGAGCTTGCGGTGCTTCTGCCTGACCGGTTTTTAAGTCGGGTCGACATTTAGCTCATGAATGGTTATGTCGATATCGATTCCTTTCATGTCCGCCGAGGACCAAGCGAAGGACTCGACGTTTTGTTTGAGGAAGTTGATCAGTTCTTTTTAAATGATTATGATAGGTCGATTCTGATGCCAACGAGCCTTTCGAGATGACCTTCGTCTATGCAAACTTGAGTCGTGAGGTCCTTCGGGGGTCCTCTTTGACTAGGGTCGTTAGGCTTTTTAGTTCGTATTTTGGTGAGCTCCTCCTCTTTTTGTAATTTCTGTGCATGAGATTTTTCGATCTGCTTATATCCGTTCATGTAGAATTTTTGGAAGTCTTTTGACTTCCATAAACGGTTTTCACTCCTTTCGGAGTCGGGAACTTGACGCACTTGTGGTAGGTCGATGACACAACCTTCATATCATATTACCAGGGTAAACCTAAGATGGCATTTTAGGGAGCTGGTCGGTCTACTACGACGAATTCTATCATTCTTTGAACTCCTCCAGCTATTATTGGGGCGAAGACGGAGCCCATTGAGTATGTTGTTTCACCGGCGAACCCTACTAGGGGCGTCTGTCCTTCGACGACTTTGGAGTCCTCGAAATTCATTTTTTTTAAATGCATTGTAAATGAGGACGTCTACCGAGCTTCCTGTGTCGATCATTATCCTTGAGAGCTCGACATCCCCGACTACTAGGAACACGAGGAGAGCATCGTCATGTGGTTTGTCGAGGTCAAGTCTCTCTCTATCATAGAAAGTGATCTCATGATCTGGACCTAACATCGGGGTCTTTTCCTGTCTATCGGTCTCAACTCTCCTTTGGAGGAATTTTGTCGAATAGATCGAGTATCGGCATAACTTGGAGCCACCGAAGATGAAGTTGACTCGTTTAGGAGGTATATACCCCCCCCCCCTCCAGCAGAGACGAGGGAGATTGATTCGTGAACTTAGGTTTTTCCTCGGGGCTGGAGATGGGGATAACACTGGCTCCTGGGGTGCCACATAAGCTGAGTTCACCTAGGATGACCTCGACTCGTTTTCGTGACCCCTGGGGAAGAGCTTCGGGCGAACCTACCTCCTTGGATCGTTCTCTTTTATTCTGCGAAGAATTTTTAGCTTTCGACTCTTTTGTCGTTCTAGTTTCCTTTTTGTCGGAAGGTGTTTCCTCCTCGACCTCGGACTCTTGTTTATTTTCGGCCTTTTACTTTTTGGCTTTGACTTTAGCTCGAGTATAACACTCTTCTGTCGAATGACCTCTTTTGTTGTGAAAATCGCAAAATTTATCTTTATCGAATTAGAATTTTCTCGAACTCTTTTAACTCTCGACTGCGTTAATAGTTCCGGATGTACGAGAGTCCTTTTTGGTGTTCGAGTTCTGTGAGCCCGACTGGTTTTTCTCTTTTCGATGTTTTTCTCTGAGGGGTTGTGGTTTCATCCTCGAGGCGGGCGAAGGCCGAGGCGCGATGCATAGCATCATCGAGGGTTAGCGGTTTGCGGACTGTTATTTCCTCGCGGAACTTGTTTGAGTACCACAGCCCGCGTCTTAGTGCCTCTATTGTCAGTTCGTCGTTTGGGTTCATGATTTTGGATTTTATTTCCTTGAATCGGTCGATGTACGAGCGAAGTGTTTCATTGGGTCGTTGAGATACGCCAAAAAAGCCTGCCTCAGTTGTCTTGACCTCAATATAGATGGAGTACTTCTTGAGGAAAGCCGTCATGAACCGGGTGAAGTTGTCAACAGACTTCTCCTCCAGTCCGGCGAACAATCTAGAGCTGAGCCCGATAGGTTTTCGGCGAAGAGTCTACAGAAAGCAGGTTCCCTTTCCTTGTCGGTTAGGTATACTCTGGACATTTACAGTCTGAACGCTCTGGGAATTTGGTTTTCTTGATCTCGCGTATTCTTGCGAAAGTGATACGATCCGTGATTGGTGTCTGACGCATTTCCTCGATCACACGATCGATGTCGGGTGCCTCACTTGTCGCTGTGTGAACCTTTGGACTTAAGCTCATGAATTGGGCATTGGCCTGCTCGATATATTGCATGAGCATATCGTGTTCGTCACTTGTTATGGGTGCGAACTGTGTTTGAGGATCAACTGGATCGATCGTTGAAATCGGTCTTCCCTGGTCAACTTGAGGCGTTTCGAATGCCGTTGGACTAGATCCAGCGGGGTATCCAGAGCTCGAAGCGAAGGCCGAGCCCCCGAGATGCCTTGGCGTGATACCAAGATTGTTGGGCAAGGGAGGCAGTCCGGGTAGTGGTCATTTCGCCGACCCATTTGTATCTGTGACCATGGAGATCGAACTGAATGGGGTCGGTGTCACCGTGGGGGTCATCATAGGATGAAAACCGCTGTTCGATATGCTGGTGACATTTCCCGATGTTCCGGGAGGTGATATCACCATGTAGAAGTCCAAACACGTCCGAGTTAGAGGACTTAGGGGAGACAATTGATCGCGTGTTGATCGATCTCCTTTGTTCTGGCTAGCGAGCCCTTCCAAATGGGCATTAATGCGTCGTTCCTATTCGGCGAGCTGGGTAGCTAGAGCACGATTGGCGATCTCTTGGGCCCGGGCATTAGCATCGTTACTTCTCGTTCAACTTACCAAAAGGTTAAGCATCGAGCGTATTTCAGTGAGGTCGTCCGGACTTTATCGCGGAGGCACGTGAAGTTGTGGTGGGCTAGATCTAAGCATCCCAGATCCGCCTCCTAGCGCAGAGGCAGAGTTGGAGTCAGTTCTCATCCAGACCCAGTTCTTGTTTGGGTCGTTAGTTCCTGACAAGACATTTGTCAAAGTCGGGCCCATCGCGACTGTTTAAGCGAATGAGCCGATTGGTGCCGAAGTCGTGGAGACAGAGGTCGAGCTTGCCAATACGCTATCAGTCTGACCCGTGGTGTTTAATCCGATGGTGTTCTGAGGAACGTCGCTGACCACTTTCTGGTGATCGACTGGAGGCGTGGCGTCGGAAAAGCCAGGATGGTTGGGATTCATCTCGATTTATTGAATCCTAGATCTGATTCTTAAGATAGGAAGATCTATGGTAGTCCCCACAGTCAGCGCCAAATGTGAGATCGAAGATTCACAACAAGGATTTGTATTTTGTGGATTTGGACTTTGTATGGATAATGATATTGATTTCCTATGAATCAAATATATATTTAGGATTGAATGTCGAGATCGAACTTATACAATCAAAAATAAGTGTACAAATGTGTTTATAGCTATCTAGTCGAAGTGTTCTTGATAAAAGTTGGAATCCCCCAGATTATCTTCTCTCCCCCTTTTAAATAGCCTTCACCTTTCGATCTTCTTGTTATGATCTTTAAGCACCTCGTTGGCAACGATCTCCTCTCTTCCCTGATTTGCTGAATCCGTTTCAACAGAGTTGTGATATATGAGATTCACACTATTGTATTCGTGGATTTGGACTTTTGTATACTGAAATGGTATAGATTTCCTATGAATCAAAGACTTTATTGAGATTGATCGTCGAGATAGAACAAACACAATCGAAAAGAGAGTACAAAGAAATGTTAGTCGAGCTATCTAGTCGAAGTGTTCTTAGCTAGGGTTGGAATGTCTTGAATGAATCGCCACTTCTCCTTTAAATACTCTCGACTTTGATCTCCTTGTTCCGATATTTCGGCCTCGCCATCGTAACGATCTCCAATATTTGCGTGGATCAGTTGAACTGACGAAGACCGGGTTGCTCTATCTCCACGTCGTCTCTTGCCGAGCTTGAGCTCGATTGCTTTCCACTTCGGCATTGCTTGGGCCTTGTCAAGAAGTCAATCGTATAGGCCCAACAGAGAATAATGGTCGATCTCTCCGTCTTGATACTGAAGTGGGCTCATAACGATGGGGCTTCGTTTTGTTTGTTAATGGGCCGGATTTCCTAGAGGGAAATCCAGTACCAACAATAGCCCCCAGCCCATTGATTTCGAGAAGTCGAGGTTAATGGGCGGTTGACGTTCTCGAGAAGAGGCATGCGCCTCGGGTGTGATAAACCTAATGATTATTTTCGCCCTGTCCGTAGATCTTGTTTCGATCCAGTGGCCAAGGATAGGCGCGTGGGTCAAACTGGACAGCTTTTTAGCGTGTCGGCAGTCGTGGCATGTGTTTGTTTGAGAACTCATCTCCTACCGTGGATCTGGTCGATCACCAACAGATAAGATTCGAGGGTCGCGAAGAGTCTTTTCAGCCTCGTTCTTTTGCTGATGTGACCTAATCATCGTGCATCCGTAGCCGTCGATCCTAGATAAACGGTTGGGATAAAGGGAAAGCGAGGAGTCCAAACCATCTCGATTTTCTCGTAATTATTACGAATTCAGAATCGTACGGTCAAGATTTCGCACGATTCCCACTATAATTTTCTCATATCTGCCGAGGGTGGTTTCTCTCCTTCCCACTTTCGCTTCTTCTTTTTCCTTGCTCTGGTTTTTCTTTTATCGTCGGAGAAGTTTCCTTCTAAAACCCTTTGCTTCCTTTATTCCGATACACCGCTTCATATGGCTCTCAGAGACGCGACTGGAGCTAGCACGAGTACAGCGGCGGGATCGTTTGGTCCGCATCCGCCGTCCGTCTTAACCGAGAATCATATTCGCCGATTGCGAACGCAATGTCGGATTTCTCCGGAGGTGGAGATAGTCGTTCCATCGCCGGCAATTTCGCCGGAGACAATCGTGGAAGGCTACTGCTGTGCCTCCTACGCATACTTCGAGAAGTGTGGGCTTTTCTTCCCCATTCCTCGCCTGGTTTCCTTGGTACTGGCCCAGCTCCAGTTGTCGTTCCATCTGATGACGCCGAACTTCGTCCGACACGTTATCCGACTCGGAGTCAGGGCCGCGGAAGAGGGAATTGAGTTTGAGCCCGAGGAACTTATGCGAGTTTGCTCGGTGAAGCAAAATACTCGCTTCCCGGGGACATACTATCTTTCTCCCCGTTTTGGGCGTATCCTCAATGACGTCCCAACTAAGGACGTGTGGAAAGACCAATACTTTTTCTTCAGGATAACTCATCACTCGGTCGGGGAATTTGACTATTCAGTCATTCCTTCTCGGTGGTCCTCCAGTGTAGGTAAGATTTAAAGTTCCGATGTTCGGTTCCTTTTACTGTTAGGTTGCTTCTTACCCTCTTTGTTTTCTTACAGACGCTCTCGAGTCACTTGCCTCCAACCCGATCACTGAGGCTTTGATAGCCAGGTTGAGGGGAGGCACTGTCAATTGGGGCAGCTTCTCGGTAGAGCGCGTCCAAGCTGCTCTGCGGGTCCATCCTGGGCGGGCTCTACTGGATCGTCCACAGGTTCTTCCAAACCTGCCACGTCCTCCCGCGCCTTCCCAGACTCCTTCGACCCCAGTCGTTCAGCCTCCGCTTCGTATTGCCGAGCGGACGGCAGAAAGTAAGTTGTTTGGTCGCGAAGTCCGATTTGTGTCATTGCAATCTGTCTGACTTGCTCTTCTTTTATTTTGTAGCTCGACCTCTCCCAGAAGGTAGTTCGACTGCTGGCGCCCTTCCTCGTGAGAGAGTGTCTCGTAGGGTAAGTAGCCGCAGGAACGGGAAAGACCCGGTCGACCTGGTCGATAGGATCGAGGTGCCCGATTTGGGTAATGCTATCCTCTTCGCCCTTGGCCAGGCCCCTCCTCCTCCTCCAGCTTGTACTCCTCCTGCTGCTCATGACCCGCTTCTTCCGGTTACGGGCCCGGAGGAAACAATCGCGGAGGTCGCCGGCGTGACTCTCCCCTTGGTCGAACAAGAGGCGGTTTTGCCCAGTCCGGGGGGGCCGCTCTACGCGATCGTTACCTGGATTTGTCCGGTGGGACAAGTCATCAGAGCCGAGGGGGGTCTCTTCCTCCTTCGCCGAAGCATCGCAGAGTGGACGCGGGAAGGAGTCCGGAAGGGTCGGACCAGGAAGAGTGTTCAGTTGTAGACGATCCAGCGGGCTCCCAACTCCCGGCTACCGGAGAGATGATCCTCGGTAGTGCGTATTCCGAGATGATGGTTGTTGTCGGGAAGGTGAGACGTTTTGTTTCGGCTCCCTTTTCTTTTGAAGTGATAATTTTTTGTATTATATATTTATATTTTTTTTTGCTGATTCGGCGTTCTTTGCAGGCTCTGGAGGCCGTGAATACGTATGTGGTCCTGTCCGAGAACGAGGTAGTGGAAGCTCAAACCTACGAGCTTGCGTTTGCTCGTGAGGCGGCTACCCAGATGAACGTCGAACTTCAAGAAGCCCTGGCTAGGGAGGAGCGTTTGAAGAGGAAGGTCGCGGATCATGCTATTGCTGAGGCCAGGTTCGCGCACCTCGAAAAGAGGGAGGAGGAGCTATCTCGTCAGCTTGGCCTTGCTGAAGCTCGAGTCCGATCGGTCGAAGAATCGAACCGAGCCGTGCTTCGTAGGGCCCGGAAGGAGCTCAACGACCACTACCTTGTGGTTCTGGCCGGGATTAAGGAGAAAGCCGAGAAGAGGAAGATCGAGACCAGTGGTGAAATCCGTCTTCAAGAGACTTTGGCCAACATCGAGCTTATCGCCGAGATCGCAGCGGGGGAGGTGGTCATGACTCAGAAGGTTCTCAAGTTGGCTGAGAGGAAGCAACTCGCCACGGCGGAGATGGAGGCCGCGGCGGTCTCCGATTTTAGCATCGGCAAGCTTGTCTTGCCAGCAGTTTTGGAGGATTCCGTGGCTATGGCTGATCCTTCGCTCGTTCCTCCGACTGAGACCGATCCGAGGGCGCTCTACGAGGTTGAATCTCGGCCGAGAAGGGAGAGAGGAGACGAGGCGGAGGTCCAGGATGGAAACTCCTCTTATGCCGCGTTTTGAGCGACTTATCGTTGTTGTTGCCCGAGAGGGTTTTTAAATTTCTTTTCCAGACTCTGTTGCCCAAGGGGGCTATTGTCTTTGCTGTTTGCCCTTAGTGGGCTTTTTGAAACATTGAGGACGTTAAGTCCTTATTTTGTTTATGAGTTGCTTTTGGAATCTTTCATGCCTTAGCATAGATTTTACTGTTTAACGCCTTAGCGTAAAATTGATCGTTGATGGCAGCTCGAACCTCTTCAGAGAGGTCGAGCAGATTACTTGTCTTGCATTGCCTTTGGGAGTACAATCGAACTTCTAGGTTGACTGTACTTGAGCTCGAGTTCTTCGCCAAGAGTTGTCCGAGGTACAACTCTTTCGCGAAGTTCGAGCTTAAAGTTGAATTGAAGCGAGATTTGCTAAGTATAAGAACGAATCGAAGTAGACTTACAAAGATCCGTTTTGAGTGTGCGCGGAGGTCGTTTTGCGATTGTCTCTACCTCGTTGTTTTTGCTTAAAGGGAGGGGGTAGGCCCCCAATTCTTCTGAACTGTATAAGGTTGGAAGAATTTTATGTTTTCGGGGGATCATTTCAGATCGCTTGATTTGGGATGACCATTTCAGTTCGTTCTGCCTAGAGGGACCATTTTGGGTCACTTTATTTTTGGGGCGATTATTTCAGTTCGCTCGATTTAGGGGCGAGCATTTCAGTTCGCTCGTATCACTTTATTTTAGGAGAGGCCATTTCAGGTCGCTGAGAAGAGATAATTTCATATCACTTGTCTTTTGAAAAGATAATTTCATATCACCTTTTTTTTAGGAGAGGCCATTTTAGGTCGCTAAGAAGGGATAATTTCATATCACTTGTCTTTTGAAGAGATAATTTCATATCACTTTAGCTTTTGAAGAGATAATTTCATATTGCTTTGCAGAATGTAATGGCGAAATATTTCGCGACGACTCTTAACTTTTGCAATCGGAAAGAGACATTGGTAGGGAGACTTATTTTGATTTCACAAAGATAAGCTATTACGACTTCGTTTGAAGTTATCGAGCTCGGTAAGAGCTATGTGCTGGGGGGAGGCTGCGCTCGAAGTCGAGCTGCCTACATACCCTTTTAAGGGGATCAAGCCATTTCGTAGTTCGATTATGTTGATGTACTTTTAATGAAAGTACTTTTTGAGGTTGATGATGTTCCAAGGTCGTAGTTCAGGCTTCTGGGTTTCTACCGATTTGAGTCGGTAGACCCCGTACTTCACAACATCAGTGACCTGGTAAGGACCTTCCCACTTTTCTCCTAACTTTCCAGCGCGTTCTTCCTTTTTTTGGTCGCACACTTTCCGTAAGACGAGCTGTGGTGTTTTCCCCTCGCGGGATCCGTGTTAGATTAAAGAATTCAATCTGTTCGGCGAGCGTATGGAGTACCTGTAGGTATGCTTCCATGCGTTCGTCTTTAGCCTCGTAGTCGCCATGATATTGGCTCGTGACCAATTGGGAATCGCTGAAGCCGTCTAATTATCGGGCTCCTATCGCTATTGCTAGTCTGAGCCCGGCTATTAACGCTTCATATTCTTCTTCTATATTTGATGCGGCGAAGCCCAGTCTGAAAGACTGTTCCAATAATTCGCCAGTGGGGGAGACCAGTTTTACTCTGACTCCGGATCCTTGCCTCGAGGAAGCTCCATCGACGTAGAGTTTCCATTTCTTGGCGGAGGTCGGGTCAAGTTCTATGGTCGGGGGGAGCTCGATTATGAAATCTGCCAGCACTTGCACTTTTAGACACGTCCGAGCTTTATATTCTATGTCATACTCGCTGAGTTCGATAGCCCATTTGACCAGTCGACCTGACAGGCTTGGACTATGAAGGATGGTTCTCAGTGGCTGAGAGGTCATCACTATAATTGAGTGCGATTGGAAGTATGGTCGGAGTTTCCGAGCCGATGTGACTAGCGCTAAAGCGAGTTTTTCCATGGCGGGGTACCTGGTTTCAGCATCGATTAAGGTTTTACTGATGTAGTACACCGGCCGTTGCTCGTTTCGTTCTTCGCGAACCAGGACTCCACTTACTGCTGTCGTGGAAACAGCTAGGTAGAGGTAGAGAGGCTCCCCTTCTACTGGTTTTGCCAGTATAGGTGGTTCGCTTAGGTAAGACTTGAGTTGGGTGAATGCTTCTTCGCACTTTTCGTCCCAGAGGAACTTCTTGTTCGCTTTGAGCAGGTGATAGAAGGGTAGACATTTATCAGTTGACCTTGAGATGAAGCGGTTCAAAGCAGCTATTTTGCCAGTCAGGCGCTGGACTTCTCGCGTTGTTCTGGGAGATTTCATCTCTATAAATGTTGCGATCTGTTTGGGGTTCGCTTCGATCCCTCTTTCGGTCACTAGGTAACCAAGGAATTCTCCTGAGGGGACCCCGAATGTGCACTTCGCTGGGTTGAGTTTCATCCCGTATTTATTGAGAATGATAAAACATTCTTTTAGCTGGGGGATATGGTCTTCATACTTGGAAGATTTGACCAGCATATCGTCGATGTAGACTTCCATGGTTTTACCCAGGAGTCCTGAATACATCTTGTTGACGAGGCGTTGGTAAGTTGCTCCTGCCTTTTTCAACCCGAAGGGCATGACTTTGTAGCAGTACGTTCCTCGATCAGTTATGAACGAAGTCTTTTCTTGGTCCTCAGGGTTCATTAGTATTTGGTTATACCCCGAGAAGGCATCCATGAAGGATAGCAGTTGGTGTCCGGCGGTAGCTTCGACCAGTCGGTCAATGTGCGGGAGTGGGAAGCTGTCCTTCGGACATGCTTTGTTGAGATCTGTAAAATCTACATAGACTCTCCACTTCCCGTTCTTTTTCTTGACCACTACGGGGTTCGCAAGCCAGTCGGGGTACTTGACCTCTTTGATCGATCCGATTTTTAATAACCGATCGACCTCGTCGTTAACGGCTCGAGCTCGTTCCGGGCCTAGTTTCCGACGCTTTTGTCTTACCGGTTTGTAGGTTGGGTCGACATTCAGCTCGTGGCTGGTTACGTCGATGTTGATCCCTTTCATGTCTGCTGAAGACCAGGCAAAGGAGTCGACATTCTGTTTAAGGAAAGAGACCAATTCGTTTTTGACTGGTTCTGATAGGTCGATTCCAATGCCAACAAGTCGTCCTATTTGACTTGGGTCGTTCGACCTTTTGGTCTGCATAGTGGCGAGCTCCTCCTCTTTCCGTAATTGCTACGCGGGGGATTTTTCAATCTGCTTATACCCGTTCATATAGCAATGACGGGAAATCTTTTGACTTCCGTAAATGGTTTTTACTCCTTTGGGAGTTGGAAATTTTACGCATTGATGGTAGGTCGACGGTACTGCTTTCATGTCGTATATCCATGGTCGACCTAGAATTGCGTTGTAGGGAGCTGGCCGGTCTACTACGACGAAATCTGTCATCCTTCGAACTCCTCCACCTATTACTAGGGCGAATACAGAGCCCATTGAGTATGTTGTTTTGCCAGCGAACCCTACTAGTGGTGTCTTTTCTTCGACGATTTCGGAGTCGTTGAAATCCATCTTTTTGAACGCATCATAAAAGAGGACATCAACCGAACTCCCTGTGTCGATCATTATCCTCGAGAGTTCGACGTCTCCCACTACTAGACAGACAAGGAGAGCGTCGTCGTGTAGTTTGTCGAGATTACTTAACTCGCTCTCGTGGAAAGTGATTTCGTGGTCTGGGCCTAACATTGGGATTTTCCCCCCTTTGTCGGTCTCGACTCTTCTTTGGAGAGCTTTGATTGAATTGACCGAATCTCGGCAAAGCTTGGAGCCACTGAAGATGAAGTCGATTCGTTTAGGGGGTATAGCCCGTACACCCCCCCCCAGTCGACCTGACTGGCTTGGACTATGAAGGATGGTTCTCAGTGGCTGAGAGGTCATCACTATAATTGAGTGCGATTGGAAGTATGGTCGGAGTTTCCGAGCCGATGTGACTAGCGCTAAAGCGAGTTTTTCCATGGCGGGGTACCTGGTTTCAGCATCGATTAAGGTTTTACTGATGTAGTACACCGGCCGTTGCTCGTTTTGTTCTTCGCGAACAAGGACTCCACTTACTGCTGTCGTGGAAACAGCTAGGTAGAGGTAGAGAGGCTCCCCTTCTACTGGTTTTGCCAGTATAGGTGGTTCGCTTAGGTAAGACTTGAGTTGGGTGAATGCTTCTTCGCACTTTTCGTCCCAGAGGAACTTCTTGTTCACTTTGAGCAGGTGATAGAAGGGTAGACATTTATCAGTTGACCTTGAGATGAAGCGGTTCAAAGCAGCTATTTTGCCAGTCAGGCGCTGGACTTCTCGCGTTATTTGGGAGATTTCATCTCTATAAATGTTGCGATCTGTTTGGGGTTCGCTTCGATCCCTCTTTCGGTCACTAGGTAACCAAGGAATTCTCCTGAGGGGACCCCGAATGTGCACTTCGCTGGGTTGAGTTTCATCCCGTATTTATTGAGAATGATAAAGCATTCTTTTAGCTGGGGGATATGGTCTTCATACTTGGAAGATTTGACCAGCATATCGTCGATGTAGACTTCCATTGTTTTACCCGGGAGTCCTGAATACATCTTGTTGACGAGGCGTTGGTAAGTTGCTCCTGCATTTTTCAACCCGAAGGGCATGACTTTGTAGCAGTACGTTCCTCGATCAGTTATGAACGAAGTCTTTTCTTGGTCCTCAGGGTTCATTAGTATTTGGTTATACCCCGAGAAGGCATCCATGAAGGATAGCAGTTGGTGTCCGGCGGTAGCTTCGACCAGTCGGTCAATGTGCGGGAGTGGGAAGCTGTCCTTCGGACATGCTTTGTTGAGATCTGTAAAATCTACATAGACTCTCCACTTCCCATTCTTTTTCTTGACCACTACGGGGTTCGCAAGCCAGTCGGGGTACTTGACCTCTTTGATCGATCCGATTTTTAATAACCAATCGACCTCATCGTTAACGGCTCGAGCTCGTTCCGGGCCTAGTTTCCGACGCTTTTATCTTACCGGTTTGTAGGTTGGGTCGACATTCAGCTCGTGGCTGGTTACGTCGATGTTGATCCCTTTGATGTCTGCTGAAGACCAGGCAAAGGAGTCGACATTCTGTTTAAGGAAAGAGACCAATTCGTTTTTGACTGGTTCTGATAGGTCGATTCCAATGCCAACAAGTCGTCCTATTTGACTTGGGTCGTTCGACCTTTTGGTCTGCATAGTGGCGAGCTCCTCCTCTTTCCGTAATTGCTACGCGGGGGATTTTTCAATCTGCTTATACCCGTTCATATAGCAATGACGGGAAATCTTTTGACTTCCGTAAATGGTTTTTACTCCTTTGGGAGTTGGAAATTTTACGCATTGATGGTAGGTCGACGGTACTGCTTTCATGTCGTATATCCATGGTCGACCTAGAATTGCGTTGTAGGGAGCTGGCCGGTCTACTACGACGAAATCTGTCATCCTTCGAACTCCTCCACCTATTACTAGGGCGAATACAGAGCCCATTGAGTATGTTGTTTTGCCAGCGAACCCTACTAGTGGTGTCTTTTCTTCGACGATTTCGGAGTCGTTGAAATCCATCTTTTTGAACGCATCATAAAAGAGGACATCAACCGAACTCCCTGTGTCGATCATTATCCTCGAGAGTTCGACGTCTCCCACTACTAGACAGACAAGGAGAGCGTCGTCGTGTAGTTTGTCGAGATTACTTAACTCGCTCTCGTGGAAAGTGATTTCGTGGTCTGGGCCTAACATTGGGATTTTCCCCCCTTTGTCGGTCTCGACTCTTCTTTGGAGAGCTTTGATTGAATTGACCGAATCTCGGCAAAGCTTGGAGCCACTGAAGATGAAGTCGATTCGTTTAGGGGGTATAGCCCGTACACCCCCCCCCCCCCCCGCAGAGACGAGAGAGATTGATTCGCGAGCGCAAACTCTTACTGGGAGCTGGAGGTGGAGATAGTGCCGAGCCTCCCGGGGTGCCGCACAGGCTGAGTTCGCCGAGAATGACCTCGACTCTCTTTCGCGATCCCTGGGGGAGGGTTTCGGGAGATTCCGGCTCCTTAGATCGCTCTCGTTTGTTTTGAGAAGTCTTCTTGGTGTTTGACTCTCTGGTCTGTTTATTTTCCTTTATGTCAGATGGAGATTCCTCCTCGACTTCTGACTCTTGTTTGTTTTCGGACTCTCGCTTTTGAGCCTCGACTTTAGCTCGAGTGTAGCACTCTTCAGTCGAATGTCCTCTTTTGTTGTGAAAATCACAGAATTTTTCCTTGTCGAACTCAAATTTCTTAGAGCTCTTCGGGCTCTTGACTGCATTGACGTTTCTTGATTTACGAGAATCCTTTTTTGACTTCGAGTTCTGCGAGCCCGACGGGTTCTTTTATTTTCGATGCTTTTCTCCGAGGGCCGTAGTTTCGTCCTCGAGGCGAGCGAAGGCCGATGCGCGATGAAGGGCGTCATCGAGTGTTTGTGGTTCGCGGACCGTTATTTCCTCGCGGAATCTGGTCGAAAACCATAGTCCGCGTCTCAATGCTTCTATAGCTACTTCGTCTCGCGGGTTTGCGATGTTGGATTTTATTTCCTTAAATCGGTCGATGTACGAGCGAAGTGGCTCGTCGGGTTTCTAGGAGACGCTAAATAGAGCTGTCTCAGTAGTCTTTTCTTCGATAAAGACGGAATATTGTTTGAGGAAAGCCATCATGAACTGGGTGAAGTTGTCAATGGACCTTTCCTCCATTCCGGCAAACCATTCTAGGGTGGAGCCTGATAGGTTTTCGGCGAAGAGCCTGCAGAAAGCCGGCTCTCTCTCCTCATCGGTAAGGTATACCCTTGCCATTGCCAGTCGGAACGCCCTGATATGGGCTTTCGGGTCCGATTTTCCAGAGAACTCAGGAAACTTTGTTCTCTTTATTTCCCGGATTCGTGCAAAGGTGATCCGGTCTGTGAATGGCGTTTGCCGCGTTTCTTCGATCACTCGATCGATGTCGGGCGCCACGCTTGTTGCCATGTGAACTTTGGAGCTCAGGCTGACGAACTGAGCCTTAGCTTGTTCAATATATTGTCTAAGCATATCGTGTTCATCGCCTGTCGTAGGCGCGAACTGGGCTTGTGCTTGATTGGGTGTTTGTCCAGGGAAAACGGGGTAGAGAAGATCGATTGTTGGAAACGATCCCGTCTGGTCGACCTGCGGCGTTCGGAACTGTACCGTATTTGATCCGTTAGGATGTCTTGAGCTCGAGAAGAAAGCGGAGCCTCCTAGTTACCTCGGCCGGATATTCGAACTATTCGGGAAAGGTGGTGGCCCGGGTAATGGTCGGTTTCCCGATCCGGTTGGATCTGTGACCATTGAATTCGAACCGAATGGAGTCGGAGTCGCGATAGGCGTCATTATAGGGCGGAAGCCGCTACCTGACGTATTGGCGAAACTTCCCGACGCTCCCGGGGGAGTTACTACTTGGGAGAAGTCCAAGCGTGTACACGGTAGAGGACTTATGGGGGTTCGTGGATCGTGTGTTGATCTACCCCCTGGTTTTGGCTAGCGAGCTCTTCAAGACGGGCGTTAATGCGCCTTTCCTGTTCATCGAGCTGCGCGGCCAGAGAGCGGTTCGCGATCTCTTGGGCCCGTGCGCTTGCCTCGTTGTTTCTCGTTCTGTTTACCAACAAGCTTAACATCGAACGGATTTCAGCGAGATCATCTGGGCCTTGTCGCTGTGGAGCAGAAGGCAGTGGCGAATTAGGTCTGGTTGTTCCAGATCCATCTCCTGAAGCGGGGGCGGAAATGGAATCATTCCTCATCCATACCCAGTTTCTGCTCGGATCATTAGTTCCTGACAAAACATTTGTCGGAGTCTGGCTCGTCGCGACTGTTGAGCGACTGGGCTGGTTGGTGCCAAAGTCGTGGAGACTGAGGCAGAGCTCGTCAACACGCCATCGGTCTGACCCATGATTCTTACTGGTGGTGTTCTCAGGAACGTTGTCAACAGTTTGAGGGTGGTCGACTGGTGGTGTGGCGATGGGAGAGCCAGATTGGTCGGGATTCATCTCGATCTATCGGATCTAGGATCTGATTCTTAAGACAGGAAAAACTATAGATAGTCCCCACAGTCGGCGCCAAATGTGAGATCTAAGATTCACACTAAGAATTTGTATTCATGGATTTGGACTTTTGTATACTGAAATGTGTTGGGATAGTGTCCTTAAATCACACTTGTGCTCACTCCTGAGATAGTTGTGTGTCGAGATCAGACATTCGTATAATACTGGGCGGTTGCAATGTTTTGCTAGAAGCCTCTTGCAATCTGTAAGTTGTATACTTACTGCCAGTATTATATGATCCTATAGGGTCACACACCTAAGCAAGCTGGAAGCTACGACATGGGAATGATCATTATGGCAATGATCATATTAATGTGTATTGGATGCACATTATAATCGATATAATGGTGTTGTGTCGATCGACACAGCTTGTGTATCGGTCGACACAGTTCGGGTTTTCGGAAAGGCTTTCCGAATTAAGACTTAATTAAGTCTGACCCGTTAAGCAAGTTTAGGTCGAATAAAACTTGAGAGTTTCGACCTAAACAGTGAGCCGTCCACTTTTCTTGACAGAAACAGTAGAAACACCAGAGAGAATCGATTCCCGTTGATCCGGCACTAGCATCCCGTTTCCAGCGAGCGTGCGTGTGTATCTGGTAGAGGCAAGGCGTTTGCGTTGCTCCACTGATCTCGGTCACCATCTTTATTCCGCTGCCAGAAAGGTAAGAACGAGGTTGGTTTTCATTCAATATATCAAACCCTAGATCCAGTGGGATCAAACAGTGGTATCAGAGCTTAGATAGGGTTTAGCTATTGAATCTGGTGAAATTAATTCGAAACTTGATGTTGTTGGATTGAATTTTGCCTGTTAAAATCGTTTTATTGAATGTTAATCTCGGATTTTGTTCATGTTGAAAACGATGATATTGTTGAAATCGCACTGTGTCGATCGACACAAAGCGTGTGTCGGTCGACACGCCGTGAAACAAAAACGTAAAATTTTAGGGTTTGTCGCAGGGTGTCGATCGGCACAAAGCGTGTGTCGGTCGACACAGAGCGAAAACTCGCAATAAAATTTTAGGGTTTGTCGCAAAGTGTCGATCGACACAAAGCGTGTGTCGGTCGACACAAGGCGAAAATCCGCAAATAATTTTAGGGTTTCGATCTGAGATCGAGTACCTGTTTTCCACTGGGTGTATCGGTCGACACAGGCAAAGCAATTAGATAGACCGGTTCAATTGAATTGAACTGGTTATCTCGCTCGGTTAATTTTAATTAACCAAATTGGTTCTGGTTTGGTAATGTCGATCGACACACAGTGTGTGACGATCGACATGGACCATTAAACCGAACCGGTTCAATTGGATTGAATCGGTTATGTAAATTCGATCTGGTTTGACCGGTTATCGAAGAACGATTTAATTCTGGTTGCGTCGACCGATGCCAAGGGTTAGCATCGATCGACATGACATTCGCAGATATGCTGGTTAGACCACAAATTTGCATATACCAGAACAATTTAATCCTAAAAGTTGTAGATGAATCTAAACTTAATAAAACTGAATGTTTTGAATAAATTAATAAATTCTTGGATGTATATTGGATATGCATCAAGATAAAACGGTTCTTTTCCTCAACTCAATATCAAGTGATCTTGATGTCTTTCCCGATCTTGTCTACTGTCAAGACTCATTTCGTTGTTGGATAGCCTTGGAGTCCTTGGTGTCCACAGCTACATGAGTAAGGCAGGTGATCATTGATAGACTTGCAGTGCGACTGTCAATGATCACGAGACTGAAGAGATTGGTTTACTTGACTGGGCCATCAGAAGTTCTGGGCCCAGAGACATCAGAGTGGATAAGACATGGATTGTCTCATCTGCGACTAAGAATTGTACTGGGTACAATTAGCAATGATTTGCTTACCTAGATAACTGAAGTTTGGGTGATGGCGAGTCGTCCACTCAAGTTTTGGTGATCTGAGGATCTTGGTTCATTGTATTCATCTGAGGAAACATAGTTTTGAATACAATGCGAGTTTTTCTTATTAGATAAGAATTCTCATTTCTTGAGCATTATAACTAAAACCTCTACCTCTTTTAATTACATCTATGTCTGTCTCAACTCACATCAACACTTTCTCGCTAAGATCCGTCCTTGAGAAGGACAAGTTAAATGGATCTAATTTCTTGGAATGGTATCGGAACCTGAGAATAGTTCTCAGGCAGGAGAACAAGGAATATGTCCTTGAAAGAGTTCTCACCGAGAGGCCACGTTCCAATGCCCCGCAGACAGAAAAGAATGCTTGGGATAAGCATTCAGCTGATGTCAAAGATGTTAATTGTCTAATGCTGGTGACTATGAACTCTGAGCTGCAGAAGAAATATGAGAACGTGAAGTCACCCATTGAGATGATTAACAGCCTGAAAGCTTTGTTTCAGGAGCAAGCTCGCACAGAGAGATACCAGACGGGTAAATCTCTCATGGATTGCAAGCTGGCTAAGGACAGTCCAGTAAGTCCTCATGTCCTTAAAATGATGGGTTACATTGATAACCTGGGGAAACTGGACTGTGCCATTAGCCAGGAGCTAGCCACTGACATGATTCTACAGTCTTTGCCGTCGTGTTTTGATCAGTTCATCATGAACTACAACATGCAAAACATGACTAAGACATTGACTGAGTTGCACGGCATGCTGAAGACAGCAGAGCCGAATCTCAAGAAGGCAACTCCCAGTGTACTGATGGTACAAGGGGTTAAAAGGTTTAAGAAACCTAAGAAGGATAAGGGAAAGGCCCAAGTTGTCCAGACTGAAAGTCAGGACAAGCCCAAGCCGAAACCCAAATCCGGGCCTTCTCCTGAGGATAAATGCAACTACTGCAAGCAGTTAGGGCATTGGAAGAGAGACTGCAAGAAGTTCATGGAAGATTACAAGAAGCTGAAGAAGACATATGATGCGTCTGACTCAGGTATTTATGTTATCGAACTTAATGTTATATCTTCTAGTTCTACTTCGTGGGTATTGGATACCGGCTGCGGTGCTCACATTTGTACTGATGTGCAGGCACTAAGAAACAGTAGAACGCTGAAGAAAGGACAAGTGGAGCTATGGGTCGGGAATGGAGCTAAGGTTGTTGCACTGGCCGTAGGCACCTATGAATTGTCTTTACCTTCGGGCATGATTTTAGCTTTGAATAATTGCTACTTTGTACCTGCGATTAGCAGAAACATAATTTCAGTTTCCGTTTTGGATTTGGAAGGTTTTGATTTTGCTGTTAAGAATAAAGTTTGTTCTTTTAATCGTGATGGTACATTTTATGGTAGCGCCCCATTAGATAATGGGTTATATGTTTTAAATCAAGAAATGCCTATCTTTAACATAAATACAAAGCGGTTTAAGTCAAATGACGAAAACCTGACCTTCTTATGGCATTGTCGTTTGGGCCATATCAATGAGAAACGCATTCAGAGACTCCATCGTAATGGGCTTCTGGGCTCATTTGATTTTGAATCATGTGAGAAATGCGAATCTTGTTTGATAGGCAAAATGACTAGAGCCCCTTTCAACAAACCAAATGAAAGGGCCAGTGATTTATTGGCCCTTGTTCATACTGATGTATGTGGGCCAATGAGTACTGTTGCCAGAGGAAATTACAAGTATTTCATTACCTTCACCGATGATTTCAGTAGGTATGGCTATGTCTATTTGATGAGACATAAGGAAACCAAGGCATACTACTTTTACAACCAATCTGAGAACAAAGTATTTGTTGCTCGGGACTGTTCTTTTCTTGAGAGGGAGTTTCTCTCTAAGAAAAACAGTGGGAGTAGAGTACATCTTGAAGAAATTCAAGATGCACAGGAGACTATTCAACCTGTTGAGGAAGAGCAGCAAGTGGATCCACAAAGTTATGTGGAACCGGCGCCTGTGGAGCCTGAAGTTCGCAGATCCGGAAGGATCCGTCACGAACCCGAGAGATACTATGGATTTCTCGTGACCAATTCTAATGATCTGATGATCATTGAAAGTGACGAACCAGCGACCTTCGCGGAAGCAATGATGGACCCGGACTCCGAAAATTGGCTTGGAGCCTCTAAATCCGAAATGGGATCCATTTCAGAAAAGCAAGTATGGTCCTTGGTCGATTTACCTAATGGTGTAAAAGCCATTGAGTGTAAATGGATCTTCAAGAAGAAGATTGACGTGGATGGCAATGTACAGATACAAAGCGATGTACAGATTTACAAAGCAAGGTTGGTGGCTAAAGGTTTCAAACAAATTCATGGTATTGACTATGATGAAGCAGTAAAACAGTTTGGTTTCATCAAGAACGAAGAAGAACCATGTGTTTACAAGAAGACTAGTGGGAGCAAAATTGCGTTTCTTGTATTGTATGTCGATGACCTACTCCTCCTCGGTAATGACGTTCCGTTGCTTCAGTCTGTTAAGACTTGGCTTGGAAGTTGTTTTTCCATGAAAGACATGGGAGAAGCCGCGTATATTCTTGGAATCAGAATCTACAGAGATAGAATGAACAGGCTGATTGGATTGTGCCAGGACACTTATATCGATAATGTACTGCACAAATTCATGATACATGATTCTAAGAAGGGCTTCATACCGATGTCTCATGGCACTAGTCTCAGCAAGAAGCAGTGTCCGGCGACACCTGCTGAGCGAGAACGCATGAATAGGATTCCTAATGCTTCTGCAATAGGATCGATTATGTATGCCATGCTCTGCACTCGTCCAGATGTAGCTTACGCGTTAAGCATGACGAGTAGATGCCAATCTGATCCAGGTGAAGATCACTGGACAGCTGTCAAGAATATTCTCAAGTATTTGAGACATACTAAGGATAAATTCCTGGTGTATGGAGGAAGTGAAGAACTTGTGGTGAATGGATTCACCGATGCGAGTTTTCAGACGGACAGAGACGATTTTCGATCACAGTCTGGATATGTCTTTTGTCTAAATGGCGGTGCAGTGAGCTGGAAGAGCTCTAAGCAGAATACCGTAGCTGATTCCACGACGGAAGCTGAATATGTTGCTGCTTCAGAAGCGGCAAAGGAAGCTATTTGGATCAAGAAGTTCATGACTGAACTTGGTGTGGTTCCTAGTATCGTGGAGCCAGTGGCTTTGTTTTGTGACAACAATGGAGCCATTGCTCATGCGAAAGAACCCATGTCACACCAGAAGTCCAAACACGTGGAGAGGAGATATCACCTGATTCGTGATATCGTCAATAGAGGTGATGTGAAGATCAGCCGAGTTCCGACAGACGAGAATGTCGTTGATCCTCTGACTAAGTCACTCCCAAGGCCTAAGCATGAGAGTTATACGACTGCTGTAGGCATTAGAGATCTTAAGATGTAATCTTGATTCTAGTGGGAGTTTTAGTATTTTGTTTTAGTTGTAATAAGATGCTCTTGTAAACATTCTTTGGAAGTGTTTTAATGAAATTTGATTTCAGCATTATTTATTGTGATCTAAATAATGGTCCCAAAATAAGTTTATGACATATTATAGGTCATCAAGTTGAGGACTTGATCATGAAACCCTGTAAGTTAAATATGACATAAATTATGTTTTGTCCCTAGTCGAGGTTGTAGAATTGAGACACTGACAACCGTTAGAGACTAGATTGTGAGGTGACTGTTGGCTAAGTTTCATGGAGCCAATGATATGATTATCGCAGTCAGTCACATAGATATATGTTGGTGAACATATGATCGGACATGACCCGCTAATGAGAAGTCTACAAGATAGTTATATATGTGTCATAAGAGGTTCTCATTACGACTATAGAGTATAGTCCTTAGACCTGAGTTCATCATGCTTTCTTGCATATGAATTGGTACACTTTGACTTTGTCAAACGTCGACCCGTAACTGGCGACTATAACGGCACTGTTCAAGTATATCATGAAATGTGCGTTGAAACAGGGATGGAACAAGATGGGATTTGTCCCTCCTGTATATCGGGAGATAAATATCTCAGGGCCTATCAAAGATTGAATACTGAGAGAATGTGTGGCCGCACTCAAACGAACTGTAGTTCAGTTGTTTGTAATGTTTCAGTATGAGATCAGGAGTTCGATAAACACGATGTTGGCTTAATAAGGATGACACCAATCTTGCCTTATGCCAAATCGAGATATAGAGACAAAAGGATTATAGGAATAGATGATTCCAGTACAAGTGGGAGATTGTTGGGATAGTGTCCTGAAATCACACTTGTGCTCACTCCTGAGATAGTTGTGTGTCGAGATCAGACATTCGTATAATACTGGGCGGTTGCAATGTTTTGCTAGAAGCCTCTTGCAATCTGTAAGTTGTATACTTACTGCCAGTATTATATGATCCTATAGCGTCACACACCTAAGCAAACTGGAAGCTACGACATGGGAATGATCATTATGGCAATGATCATATTAATGTGTATTGGATGCACATTATAATCGATATAATGGTGTTGTGTCGATCGACACAGCTTGTGTGTCGGTCGACACAGTTCGGGTTTTCGGAAAGGCTTTCCGAATTAAGACTTAATTAAGTCTGGCCCGTTAAGCAAGTTTAGGTCGAATAAAACTTGAGAGTTTCGACCTAAACAGTGAGCCGTCCACTTTTCTTGATAGAAACAGTAGAAACACCAGAGAGAATCGATTCCCGTTGATCCGGCACTAGCATCCCGTTTCCAACGAGCGTGCGTGTGTATCTGGTAGAGGCAAGGCGTTTGCGTTGCTCCACTGATCTCGGTCACCATCTTTATTCCGCTGCCAGAAAGGTAAGAACGAGGTTGGTTTTCATTCAATATATCAAACCCTAGATCCAGTGGGATCAAACAAAATGGTATAGATTTCCTATGAATCAAAGACTTTATTGAGATTGATCGTCGAGATAGAACAAACACAATCGAAAAGAGAGTACAAAAAAATGTTAGTCGAGCTATCTAGTCGAAGTGTTATTAGCTAGGGTTGGAATGTCTTGAATGAATCGCCACTTCTCCTTTAAATACTCTCGACTTTGATCTCCTTGTTCCGATATTTTGGCCTCGCCATCGTAACGATCTCTGAGATTTGCGTGGATCAATTGAACTGACGAAGACCGGGTTGCTCTATCTCCATGTCGTCTCCTGCCGAGCTCGAGCTCGATTGCTTCCCACTTCGGCATTGCTTGGGCCTTGTCAAGAAGTCAATCGTATAGGCCCAACAGAGAATAACGGTCGATCTCTCCGTCTTGATACTGAAGTGGGCTCATAACGATGGGCCTTCGTTTTGTTTGTTAATGGGCTGGATTTCCTAGAGGGAAATCCAGTACCAACACTAGTCACTTGTTCACTAGTTCAAGGCATTATTGAAGTCGACCTTGGCGAGATCGACTTCACTTCGTCTGATGCGTCTGGGCTTCTGTCAACCTTTGGGCGGATGGGCCTAGATCGTAATTTGGGCTATTATTCTTATCGCTACATGGGCCGGATTTCCTAGAGGGAGATCCAGTACCAACATTAAGGGAACGGTAAGACAAGAAGACGTGAAAGCCAAGCTTATAGCAATGGGATCTCATGATGACATATTGAAGATGGCTATGTTGTTCTTCCTGTCGAGCATAGTTTACGGACAAAGGAAGACTGGAAACGGTGCACCCGACGTTTTGAAAGTATTTAAAAAAGATGTGAACGATCTTGATGTAGCCCTTAGGCAGAAGCTTTGTTAATGGATTGATGGAGATCTAACCACTGGCTTAAGAGCTCTTTTGGTTGGATCGAAGTGGATGGATTGTGAATAGAGATGGGATTGTTCCTGCTGGCTTAAGAGCTCTACCAGAAGCAATCAATGGATGGAATGGATTGAAGTCGCCACAAGATCCTATGAGTATGAATCTTGATAAGACTTCTCTTTGTTTGAATCACACAAAACAAGAGAGAGACAAGGTTGCGGTTTCTTTGCTTGAAGAAAACACTCGGTGTACTTTATTGATCTAGGGTAAATGATACACGGCTGTGAGAGGGGACTTTATAAATAGTCCAAACAGCTATGCCCTTCTAGGGGACTTGAAGCAAATAAAACATAAAAGGAAAGTACATACTCGATTTGGACCTAATGAAATAAAGACTACAACGGCTACTTTTATGATTGAAAATACTAAGGGAAACAAAGAATTAATCATGCAAAACAAAGAGACAACGGTCATATAATGTGTATAAATGAAACTCATACCTTAGCTTATGTTTGGTATGTCCTTGGCCATTGATTAGAAGCCTTCTTCACTTGTAGCATTCTGGCCTTGACAACTTGAGCTAGTGTCGATGCTACTTCCTGAGTTAGTGTCGATGCTACTTCCTGAGCTAGTTGTGATGCTACATATGGTTAGCTATTTTTGAGATGAGTTGAAGAGTGTTGGGCCGTCCATCCTGATGATGAATTTTTCTTGCTCTTGGTCAATAGCTTGATTCAATAGACTTTGCACAGCTTCATTGACTTGGTTCCTCAAAGCCTTTGTTGATGATCTTGTCAATGGACCTTTCCTTATGATGGGCATTGTATCTTCTGCTTCTGGTTCTATGACCTCATCATTCCCTCCCCCTTGAGGAGATTTTGACCTCATAACTGATTGACCTGCATCATAAGGAGCTAAATCAGAAACATTGAATGTTGGAGAAATGTTTAACTCACCCGGAAGCTCCAGCTTGTATGCGTTGTTGTTGATCTTCTCCAAGACTCGGAATGGTCCATCTCCTCTTGGTGTTAGCTTTGACTTCCTCTGATTGGGAAACCGTTCTTCCCTCATGTGTAGCCAGACCCAATCTCCTGGTTCAAATATCACCTCCTTTCTTCCCTCACTCGGTTTTCTTCTCTACATTCTCCTTAACTATTTGGTGCAGCTTCTTGACAATGTCTACTTTGCTTCTCCTTCTATACTTGTATAGATAGCTTGAGGCAAAGGGGTAAGGTCTAAAGGAGCTAAAGGATTAAACACAACTTCAAAGGAGAGTGGTTAGTAATAGAATGCTTAGCATGATTATAGGAAAATTCAATGAATGGCAAGCAAGATAACCAGTTCTTTATATTCTTACCAACTGTGGCTCTTAGGAGTGTTGATAGAGTCCGGTTTACTACCTCAGTATGTCCATCTGTTTGGGGATGAGAAGTGGTGGAATAGAGCAGATTGGGGCCTAACGTCTTCCAAAGTACCCTCCAAAGTGGCTCAAGAACTTTGTGTCCCTGTCTGAAACAATAGTTCTTGGAATTCCATGCAACTTGACCACTTCCTTAAAGAATAGATCAGCTATCTGCACAGCATCATTAGTCTTGTTGCAGCAATGAAATGAGCCATTTTAGAAAACCTATCAACAAATACAAAGATGGAGTCCTTGTTGTTGATCTTGGGCAATCCTAAAACAAAATCCATTGAAATGTCCACCCATGGTGTGTTAGGAATTGGTAAAGGCATATATAAACCATGTGGATGTAACCTGGACTTTTCTTTTAGGCATGTGATGCACTTGGCATAGAACCTTTCCAAATCTCTCTTCAAGTGTGGCCAAAAGAAATGCTCCTTCAAGACACTATAAGTCTTGTCTCTGCCAAAATGTCCCATCAAACCTGCTCCATGAGCCTCTCAAGTGATCAACTCCCTCATGGACCCTTGTGGAATGCACAACCTTTTCTCCTTGAACAGAAAACTATCTTGCTGATAAAACACTCAAAATGCTGCCTTAGATGTTTCCTGGTACACGTCCTTGAAGTCTGGATCATCAGCATACATGTCTTTGATATGCTCAAATCCCATGATCTTAGACTCCATTGTTGTTATGAGAGCATGGCGCCTTGACAGTGCATATGCTACAATGTTTTCTTTCCCCTTCTTGTACTTGATTACATAGGGAAAAGTTTCTATGAACTCCAACCACCTTGCATGCCTTTTCTTAAGAGTAGTTTGTCCTCTTAGGTGCTTTAGAGTCTCATGGTATGTATGTATCACAAACTCTTTAGAAAGCAAGTAACGTTGCCAAGTTTCCAGTGATCTTACCAGAGCATACAACTCTTTGTCATATGTTGGGTAGTTGAGTGTTGCACCACTCAGCTTCTCACTAAAGTAAGCTACTGGTCTGCCTCCTTGTATCAGTACTGCACCAATTCCTGTACCAGAAGCATCACACTCAATCTCAAACATTTTATCAAAGTTAGGAAGTACCAATACTGGTGCATTGGTGAGACTGGTTTTGAGCCGTGTGAATGCTTGTTCCTGAGCGTCTCCCCATTCAAATGCTTTTTCCTTCTTGATCACTGAGGTAAGAGGTGCTGTTATGGTGCTGAAGTATTTGAAAATTCTCCTGTAGAAGCTTGCTAGACCATGGAAGCTCCAGACATGTCCTATTGTTATAGGTGTTGGCCAATCTTGTCTTGCCTTGATCTTCTCATCATCCACCTTAAGTCCCTGTGAACTCACAACAAATCCTAGGAAAACCAACTGATCAATGCAAAAGATGCATTTCTTTAAGTTTGCATAGAGACCTTCTGATCTAAGTGTTTGGATATCCTGTTCTAGATGCTTAACATGATCATCTAAGCAGTGGCTATAAATCAGTATGTCATCAAAATATACTACCATAAACTTACAAATAAAAGCTTTTAGAACCTGGTTCATTAGTCTCATGAATGTGCTGGGAGAATTGGTGAGACCAAATGGTATGACAAGCCATTCATACAGTCCTTGCTTGGTTCATTAGTCTCATGAAGGCTGTTTTCCACTCATCTCCTTCTTTCATCCTGACTTGGTGATATCCACTCTTCAAGTCTATTTTTGAGAAGATGGTTGCTCCACTTAGCTCATCAAGTATGTCATCAAGTCTTGGGATAGGATGTCTGTACTTGATTGTAATGTTGTTGATGGCCCTAAAATCAACATAGGTTCTCCATGTACCATCCTTCTTTGGGACGAGCAGAACTGGTACAACACATGGACTCAAGCTTTCCCTGATATATCCCTTTGACATCAGCTCTTGAACTTGCTTTTCCAGCTCTTTAGCTTCTTCTGGATTCACTCTATAAGCTGGCATGTTGGGCAACAGAGCTCCTAGTACTAAATAAATTTGGTGTTCAACGCCTCTCAAAGGTGGAAATCCAGCTGGTATGTCCTCTGGAAAGACATCCTTGAATCTGTCCAATATATCTGTCACGGCTAAGGGATGCTCCTGATCTTCTGAACCTGAAAGATACCCTTCTTTAAAGATCATGAGTAGTACATGTTCTTTACGCTCCAAAGATTTCAGAACATTAGAATGTGAAACAAAAAGATTGGTCTTACTTACCTTGGAACCTTTGCCCATTGCTTTCTCAATTTCATACACCTCTTGTGGTGTTAATGGAGCTAGGTTGTGCTTCTTGTTCTGGTGTGTGAAGCTGTAGATGTTGGTCCTTCCATTGTGCACAGTTTCTTTATAAAATTTTCAAGTCCTCCTTAAGAGTAGATGACATGCTTGCATTGGCACAACATCACATTTCACTTGATCATGGTACTTACCGATGCTGAATGGTACCATGACTTGCTCAGCTATCCTCATCTCAGTCTCATCATTGAGCCACCTTAATCGGTATGGTCTTGGATGCTTGGTTTTTTGCAGCTTCAGCTTATATACAAGGTGCATCTGGAATGAAAGATGTTCTCTCTTTGGATTGTCTTTGGCTCAAACAATGCACTGAGAGCTCTCCTGGTACAAGTATCTCTCCCACGTGTGGATAATCAGTAACCTCATCTTCTGACTCAGACTGCTCAGGCTCTGCCTCATCTTGTGACTCAATGTCGCCATTGTCCCTTAAAACCATCACTCTCTGGTTTGGGCAGTCCCTAGCATAATGACCTTTCCCTTGGCGTTTAAAACATGTAATGTCTCTGGACCTTTGAGGTGGAGCCTTGCTACTGCTTGTGTTTGGTTTGTTACCCTTGGGTTGTTCATAGTTGGATTTCTTGATCTTTGAATCCGCTTCTACTGCTTTTCCCTTGTCTTGGTTCCTTTGAGGCTGATTCCAGTTCGGTTTGCTTCTACTGGTTGCAGTAACCTTCCTCTTGATGTGTTGCTCAGCTTGGACAGCTAAATGCAACAAGCCTTCAAGATCCTCATAAGGCTGTCTCTCTACCTTGCGTGCAATCCTGTCTTGAAAACCATCTAGAAACTGAGCCATCAAAGTCTCTTCTGAATCATGTACCTCTAGCCTGTTTTTCATGGTTTCAAACTCCTCAAAATAATCTTCAACTGATTTGTTTCCTTGAGAGAGTTTCCTGAACCTCTTCTGAAGATCTCTATGGTAGTAAGCTGGTACATATCTCTTCCTTAGAGCATACTTCATGTCATCCCAATTGCTTATCTGACCATGTCTTAATCTCCTTCTCTCAGATACTTCTCTGTCCCACCATGCCAATGCATTGTCAGTGAGTTGAGCTGCAGCTAAAGAGACTTTTCTTGCTTCGGAGTATTGGTACTACTCATATATGTACTCCATTCTTCTTTTCCAATCCAGATAAGCTTCTGGATTCACCTTTCCAGCAAAAGTAGGTGCTGTGAGTTTCAGATCTTTGCCTCCACGCTGATATACCATGGATTTTAGGGTTTTTAACCATGGTATATGTGTTATTTATCGAGTCTTTTACTATGTTTTGGAGTCTTTTAGTTATGTTTACAGGTTTAAAGACGTTTGGAGCGGAATTGGACATTATAGAGCATTCTGGAGCATTTTGGGGATTTAACCCGAGAGATAGACTTCACTGCCGAATTCACAGACCTGCATCGATCGATACACCTGTGGCAACGATCGATGCAAGGTCGACGCAGACATTCTCGCGAGCGTTTAATGAGAAGAATTGGATATTGCAACTTTTCCCAGAAGTTCCCATAATTACAAAGAAGCCCCAGTCGACTTTAGACCATTATATAAGAGTTTTTAAGCCATTGTTTAGGCTACGCTTTACTTTAGTTTTATTTTATTTCAGAGAGCCTTAGGGGCTGATCTGGTTCTCAAAAGAGACTTGATTTCGAACCCCTGTTGATTATTCTGTTTAATGATATTTGGTTTTCTACTTATGATATTTTCTGTCTCAATGAACATGTCTGAGTAGTTTACCTGTTAGGTTGAAGGATTCTCATTAGGGATTTCATGGAGTTATAGTTTAATTAATCAGTAGGGATTTATATCTGCTAGTTCTTTGTTTAGGTTGTTCTTAATACTTAATCTGAAGTAGCTAATCAGAATTATGATGTTAGGCTGATTAATGCAGCGAAAGTTGGTTAATTTAGCTAGAAAGAACCTAGATAAGCAATTAAACTTTTCGCAAACGAAAGTTTGGTTTAGGTTAATTGTGAACATATCAAACTTGGAATTAAAGCTGGTTTAATCTGTTAGTTCTCGCAAACGAAAGTTTGGTTAGCTGCACTTAGACTTAGAGAATTATCGCAAAGGAATTTGGTTAGTTCTATATCCGTGTTTGAGTTCTAGAACAGTTATTGATTAGATCCTGATTGATTTATTACTTGCGTTCCTGATTTCCTGAGAACTCCTGAAATCTAACGCTTCGCCTCCTTGCTCACAAACCACTCCTGCTACTGATTTACTTTTCTGCTCTGCTTTTAGTTTAATCACCTTTGCTTTCTCCTAGTTTAATCTTTTCTGTTCTTATCTATCGTTGACCGGAGTCCCTGTGGATTCGATACCCTAAGTACTACAACTACATCACTGTGCACTTACAGTTAGTATAGGGTTAAAACTCGACCCTATCAAGTTTTTGGCGCCGTTGCCGGGGACTCTTAGAGTCTTCGATAGCTTCGAACCTAGGGTTTTACTAGGATTTTTTGTTTTCTTTTCGTTTTTGTTTTTGTTTTTTTTTTAGTTACTATTTTTCTCTGTTTTCTCTCTGTCGCAGGTACCGATACCGCACTGCGTCGATCGTTTCACCCCAGCATCGATCGTCACTAGGCGATTCTGAGATTGAACCGATTGTTGCACTGATAGCATCGATCGTTGTTGGACGATTACAGACAGTTTATGCAGACGCAGAAAACTAGAAGTAATCCGAACTTAGACTTAGTTAATCTCGAACTTGAAGAACTTGGACGTTTAGAGAGGACTAACAGAAGAGAAAGAAGAGAAAGGATGGTACGTGAGCGTTTGATCCTGATACCAGATGCTGATGGTACCCTGAGAGATCCTCAAAACAATCCTTACAATGCTGCTGGGCAGAGGATTGATGCTGAGGGACGAGTGATCCCTGATGTTGAGGAAGCTGAACCACCACCGCAGGCGCAAGGTCAAGGACAGAACCGAGCTAGACAGATGGTTGTCCATGAGAGGACTTTAGCTGACTACAACAGACCAGATGAGTTTCATGCAAACCGGTCAGCTCTAGTGCTTCCTAATTTTGAGAGAAATGATTTTGAGATCAAAACCATCTACTACTCGCTGATGAGACAGAATGCATTTCATGGTCACCCAACGGAGCAGCCTATGGATCACATTGATCAGTTTGAGGACATAATCACTGGCATGAAGTATGATGGAGTCTGCCCGGATTATCTGTTCCTCAAGCTCTTTCCGCACAGTCTTGCTGGAGACGCTAGTGCATGGCTAAAGCAGCTGGCACCTGGTCAGTATACTACTTGGGCAGCCTTGAAGAGTGAGTTCCTGCGTCATTCCTATGATGATGCGCGCTCAGATCAGTCCAGACAGGACATACTCACCTTTTCCCAAGGAGCTGTGGAGCCTTTAAAAACTGCCTGGATGAGATTTAAGCAGTACCAGCGTGACTGCCCACACCATGGATTTACTGAAGTTCAATTGATTGGTATCTTCTTCAGAGGCATAGATCTTCCATATCAGTCTGCACTGGATAACTCCAGTAATGCTAACTTCAACACCAGGACTCCTGCACAAGCTAAGCAGTTGATTGAGAACCTAGTAGGCAGCAACAGTTGCAAGACTATGGATGAGAGGAGGAAGAAATCTGGTGGAAGTGTAGAGAATTCTGACATAGCTGATATTAGATCTAGGCTGGACACAGTTTGCAATCCTCTAGCAAGTAAGAAAGCTGTCCACTTTGCCCAAGATGTAGAGGTAATTCAAACTGAGGAGGACATTCAGGAGGAAGATGTGAATTACATAGGAGGATCTGGATTCCAAGGTAATAGATTTGGTAATCAACATGGAAACAGATTCTTCAATGGAGGACAGAAAAGTGCTTTCAACAGCAACTCATCTAATTCTGGACAGACTAGCGGTTTTCAGAAGACCTTTGGACAAGGTACTCAGAGAACCTATGGATCTTCATCCTATCAGACTCCTCCTGCACCTACAGCTCATGAGAGTAGAATGGAGGCTATGATGGAACAACTAATGGAGAGTCAGACCAAGAGTAATGTGGACTGCAACAAGAAGTTGGATGCTGTCTATGAAGACCTCAATGGGAAGTTTGAGTCCCTGAACACTCACATGAAGCAGTTGGATACTCAGGTGAACCAGATTTCCAGTTCAATGAAGGGAAAAGGAGTAGCAGACACTCATATTAAGGCCTGGTCTGTGTACATTAATGATGGATCTCACCTGGGTGAAAAATTTGAGCTAAGTACAGCTGAATTGGTGAAGGAAGAAGAAATCTCGGATTTTGGTGAAAAACTCTCGGGTGAAAACTGCAGTGTTGCAACGATCGACGCACACCGAGTGTCGATCGATGCAGGTCGTGAACAGACAGACTTGCCGAATGATAATGGTATTGATGCAGAGTTGGAGCTTGATGGCTTATTTTCTGGAGTCCCTGAGATTTCTCAACAAGAGATCTATGCGCAGATTGTTAGACAACACTCCTCAGTGTCTGAAGTGATTAAGCAGGAAATTGAAGAGCTTAAAAAGCTAGAGGAGATTAGTGAAGAATTGGAAGAATTTCCATCTTCTGATGATCCACCTTATCATCCATGTGTGCAGAGGTACTTGAATAAGATGCTGCCTTTAGATGAAGAGCTGAGAGACTGGGTGATTATAGTTCCTCAGCATATTAGTGATGTCCTACTGACCAAGATCCCGAAGAAGCTGCCAGACCCTGGGGTCTTTGTGCTTAATTGTTCAATCTTTGAGGACAGTTTTAGGCGCTCTCTGTGTGACTTAGGAGCTGCTGGAAGTTTGATGCCATACTCTGTGGCAGAGAAGCTGGGTATGCTAGATTTTACTCCTACTAGGACCTCTCTTGTCCTAGCTGATCAGTCCATACGAGTTCCAGAAGGACTCCTTATGGACATCCCGGTGAGAGTTGGAAACTACTTAGTTCCAACAGACTTCTTAGTGCTGAAATATGACTGTGATCCGGATGAAGCATTGCTACTTGGAAGACCATTTTTGGCTACAGCAAGAGCGGTAATTGATGTTAGAAACAGCTTGATAGACCTCCATCTGGGAGATGAGCCGCTGCGTTATGAGATGGATAAGCTGCGAAGACCACTGATAGATGGGCAGACATTCACTATCATGGATGCAGATGATGAGCGGCCGGATGACACTGTGATTGTAGATCCTGGAGCACATTTTACTCCATCTTTTCTTGGACATGAGCGTTCTGCAACAGCCTACTCGCCACCTTGGATGAGGAGACTTGAACAGAGACAGAAAAAGTCTCTGTCGGGATCTCGTGGTGCCTGAAAAATCTTGTTCGTCCGGTCAAGCTATTGACCTTAAACAAGTGCTGGGTGGGAGGCAACCCACCATTAGGTACTGGTGTTTTTCTACTTAATTTTTGGTGTTTTTGTTAGGATTTTACGTTTGTTTTTGTTTTTGGTGAGTTTATGATTGCAGGTCTCGGACAAATTCGCAGTGCGTCGATCGACGCACTTCTGTGTCGATCGTCACAACACGATTGGAATCGCATTGCAGCGACAGTTGCGGTCCTGAGCAACGATCGACCATACACAAAAATCGCCAAGCAACGGTCGATGCACTTAGTGCATGGATCGATGCCTGAGCGACAGAGGTAAACCCGACAGAACTCAACAAAGCCTTAACAATTTTTATTTTCTTTTTACCGATCCTTCGCTTGACACTACTGGGGACAATGTGTCTTAAGTGTGGGGGAGGTGCTACTGACGTTTATCTTTCTGTTTTCTTAAGAGTCAGTCCATTTTTCAAATTTTTTGTTTTATTGAGTCAAAATTGTTTAAGTAAGAAACTATGAATTTTTGAGAAGATTTACAAGACTTGCAGGAACTTAAGTAACCATTGGGATGAAGTTGCAGGATCTATCTCTGACTATTAGAAAACTCAGACACAGATCAACCTACTGGGAACACCCACATCACTTCAGGTATCAGAGGATCCTTTTATTGACTTCAACCTTAATACTGACATAGATTTCTCACCTAAGGGCTTGGTATACTTTGTGTCGGATTCCCTTGTTAGTTCTGACACAGCCTGTAAACATGTCCTATTTAGTTCCCTTCTCCCCTTCCATAAAGTAAAAAAAAAAAAGATAATAAACTGAGGATGAGTTAGTAACTCCGAAGTGGTCACGAGAGTGGTAGAGACCCCTATTATCTCATGTGCGATCCATGGAATGTGTCCAAAGTACACCCCAAAACGGGAAGAACACTGATAAAAAAAATAAAATGATACCCAATGGGAAAAATCAGTTGTTAAGGAAGGGAAAGAGAAGAAAGGGACTAGAGAAAGATAGTATGGTGGTCTAGAGCTGATAAGGTAAGAATCCATGTGCCTTTGATCGATACTCCTTAGGTGAGACCGCACTTAAATACTTGCAGAAGTCAGTAGGGAGAATTTGAATGCGTGAATGTGATTGTGGAGTTTACTTAGGACAGCTGCTAAGTGTGGGGGAAGTACATTGTGGTCTTGAGTTCTGTAGGAAAGTTTTCAGTGGATTACTAAGTGAATGTGAATGCAAAAGTTCCTAAGACGAAATGAGTTTCTGTGTTTTCAAACTTCTTTTCTTATGCTTTGGTTCTTTACTTGCTTGAGGACAAGCAAGAGCTAAGTGTGGGGGAGTTGATATACCATGGATTTTAGGGTTTTTAACCATGGTATATGTGTTATTTATCGAGTCTTTTACTATGTTTTGGAGTCTTTTAGTTATGTTTACAGGTCTAAAGACGTTTGGAGCGGAATTGAACATTATAGAGCATTCTGGAGCATTTTGGGGATTTAACCCGAGAGATAGACTTCACTGCCGAATTCACAGACCTGCATCGATCGATACACCTGTGGCAACGATCGATGCAAGGTCGACGCAGACATTCTCGCGAGCGTTTAATGAGAAGAATTGGATATTGCAACTTTGCCTAGAAGTTCCCATAATTACAAAGAACCCCCAGCCGACTTTAGACCATTATATAAGAGTTTTTAAGCCATTGTTTAGGCTACGCATTACTTTAGTTTTATTTTATTTCAGAGAGCCTTAGGGGCTGATCTTGTTCTCGAAAGAGACTTGATTTCGAACCCCTGTTGATTATTCTGTTTAATGATATTTGGTTTTCTACTTATGATATTTTCTGTCTCAATGAACATGTCTGAGTAGTTTACCTGTTAGGTTGAAGGATTCTCATTAGGGATTTCATGGAGTTATAGTTTAATTAATCAGTAGGAATTTATATCTGCTAGTTCTTTGTTTAGGTTGTTCTTAATGCTTAATCTGAAGTAGCTAATCAGAATTATGATGTTAGGCTGATTAATGCAGCGAAACTTGGTTAATTTAGCTAGAAAGAACCTAGATAAGCAATTAAACTTTTCGCAAACGAAATTTTGGTTTAGGTTAATTGTGAACATATCAAACTTGGAATTAAAGCTGGTTTAATCTGTTAGTTCTCGCAAACGAAAGTTTGGTTTGCTGCACTTAGACTTAGAGAATTATCGCAAAGGAATTTGGTTAGTTCTATATCCGTGTTTGAGTTCTAAAACAGTTATTGATTAGATCCTGATTGATTTATTACTTGCATTCCTGATTTCCTGAGAACTCCTGAAACCTAACGCTTCGCCTCCTTGCTCACAAACCACTCCTGCTACTGATTTACTTTTCTGCTCTGCTTTTAGTTTAATCACCTTTGCTTTCTCCTAGTTTAATATTTTCTGTTCTTATCTATCGTTGACCGGAGTCCCTGTGGATTTGATACCCTAAGTACTACAACTACATCACTGTGCACTTGCAGTTAGTATAGGGTTAAAACTCGACCCTGTCAAGTTTTTGGGAAAAATCAGTTGTTAAGGAAGGGAAAGAGAAGAAAGGGACTAGAGAAAGATAGTATGGTGGTCTAGAGCTGATAAGGTAAGAATCCATGTGCCCTTTGATCGATACTCCTTAGGTGAGACCGCACTTAAATACATGCATAAGTCAGTAGGGAGAATTTGAATGCTTGAATGTGATTGTGGAGTTTACTTAGGACAGTTTCTAAGTGTGGGGGAAGTACATGTTGGTCTTGATATCCTGTGATTGATTCTTTCAGTGGTTTACTAAGGGGAATCTGAGTGTTGTAGCTTCTAAGATGAAATGAGTTTCTGAAGAGTTTTCAAACCTCTTCACCATGCTTTAGTTCTCTGTTTTGCTTGAGGGCAAGCAAAGGCTAAGTGTGGGGGAGTTGATATATCATGGTTTTTACTAGTTTTAGACCATGATATAAGTGTGTTTTAGTGTCTTTTTGTGTTCTTTTAGAGTCTTTTACAGGTATAATCAGGTTTGGAGCTGAATTGGAGATGTTGGAGTATTTTGGAGATTTTTGGAGTGTTTGGCAGAGAGATAGAGTTCACTGTCCGAAACAGAGTACTGCGTCGATCGTTGCACACCAGCGACGATCGTTGCACCAGCGAGATGGGCCCAAAACTCGGCGGTTTATGAAGAGTCAAGATATTGCACTCTGATCCAGAAGTTCCTGATATTTACAAAGAAGCCCCTGGCCGAGATTAGACCTATATTATTGAGTTTTTGGTGTTTTAATTAGATACGCTTTTACTTACGCTTTGATAATTAAGAGCAGATGATTTTTAGAGCTTTTGGGGCTGATCTGAACCTTTACTTCATCTGTATTTGGAGAAGATTTCGAACCCCTTGAATTCTTTATCTTTTATGCAATTTATTCTTCATATGATTATGTTTTCATTATCTATGTCTGAGTAGATTCCTAGTTAGGTTTAGGGTTTCTCACATAGGATTTCATGACTTGCTAGACTTGTTTAATTCAGTTAAGGATTCATAACTATATCTGTTCTTCAATCTAATTGTGCTTAAAGCTAGTTCTAACCTGATCAATTAGAATCTAGCTCTTAGGTTGCTAAATACGACACGGAAGTGTGGTTTAGGAATCTGAACTATTTAGGTTGAGCAATTAAACTTCTCGCAAACGAAAGTTTGGTTTAGGTTAATTGTGAACATATCAAACTTGGAATTAATGCTAGTTTAATCTGTTAGTTCTCGCAAACGAAAGTTTGGTTTGCTGCACTTAGACTTAGAGAACTATCGCAAAGGAATTTGGTTAGTTCTATATCCGTGTTTTGAGTTCTAGAACTGTGCTTAATTAGATCCTTGCTGAATGAACTGTCTGCTTGTCTGATTTCCTGAGAACGCCCTAGACTTAGCGCTCTTAATAACTTGCTTTCACAACCAACAATCTCTGCTTTCTGTTTACTTTCTCGCACTGCTATTTCAATTACATCACATTGCTTTCTTCCTAGTTTAATTTCCTGTTCTTGAGCTATTGAATACCAGAGTCCCTGTGGATTCGATACCTATATACTACAACCACTGAACTGTGCACTTGCAGTTAGATATATGATTAAAACTCGACCCTATCACACGCCTCTGATCATCATCCTCATTGCCTCTGTCTCTAACTCCATGCCTAGGCTGGTGATTGTTTCTTCTTCCTCTGCCTCTGCCAAGGTTGTTAAACCCTCTGCCTCCTTGATTTAGATCAGGAGGTAGATCATCCTCTTCTAACTCAGGCATTTCCTCATCAGTTGTTTCTTCTTCTTGCTGCCGATGATTTCTATTCAAGTTGCGGATTGGTTCTCTTGGTGCTCGAGGAATAGGTCTCTGCTCCAGCTGAGTGAGCCTGCCACTGATGTCTCTCATGGTTTCAAGAAGTTGATTCATAATGATTTGATCTCGTTCAGCCTCTTCTTCCATGAGTCCTTGTACCTGAAACTGATACAAGAGAGTATCAAGGTCTAACAAATAAGTTTAAAAGAAAGTGAATGGTAAAACTCAATGGTAACAATGAAATATTTTTATTTTTATTTTTTTGTATAAAGAAAGGAAAAATTTCGAAATTTAAAGCTAAGGATGCAAGATAAATAAGACAATATAGAGTTTTCCTTTTCTTGAGAAACCGATGAAGAGAAAAATGGAAATATATATATATATATATATATATATATATATATATATATATATATATATATATATTATTTTTTTGAGTGGGGATTTCGAAAACTAACAAAACTAATAGGGTAACTAGTAAAAACAAACAGATTTTTTTGGGGTTTTAAGCAGAGAAATCGAATTAAACAAAGAATCAAAAGGAAAAGATGATGAACTTTCTTATATGCTCTTTTTTTTAATGCAAATGAAAACTAATGAAAGTAAAAAAGGTTTATGGATAGAAAACACCTGTTTAGGAGCCTTTCGGCTCTGATACCAGATGATGTAGCCCCTGGGCAGAAGCTTGGTTAATGGATTGATGGAGATCTAACCACTGTCTTAAGAGCTCTCTTGGTTGGATCAAAGTGGATGGATTGTGAATAGAGATGGGATTGTTCCTGCTGGCTTAAGATCTCTCTTAGAAGCAATCAATGGATGGAATGGATTGAAGTCGTGATATATCATGGTTTTTACCGGTTTTATGCAATGATATAACTCTGTTTTAGAGTCTTTTGGTGTTCTTTTAGAGTCTTTTACAGGTGTTATTAGGTACACACACGTTTGGAGCGGATTTGGAGATTATGGAGCTATTTGGAGCATTTTGGAGTTTTGACCCGAGAGTTTAAGCTCACTGTCCGAAACAGAAAAGTGTGTCGATCGACGCACATCAGCATCGATCGATGCACAGCGAGTTGGGCCATATCTCGGCGGTTTAATGAAGAATGATGATATTGCAAAGTTGCTCAGAAGTTCCAGATATTTACACAAAAGCCCCAAGACGTGATTTAGCTATTTAATTAGGTTTTTGAGTTTTGTTTTACATACGCTATCATAACTTAGAGCAGAGAGTTTTTAGAGCTTTTGGGGCTGATCTGATCCTGTACTACACCTTATTTTTGGAGAAGATTTCGAACCCTTTTTCTTATTCTAATCTCTTTTCTGATATCTATTATTTCATTGATTATGTCTTCATATTCCATGTCCGAGTAGATTCATAGTTAGGTTTAGGGTTTCTCATAGGGATTTCATGACTTGCTAGATATAATTAATTCAGTTAAGGATTCATATCAATAGATGTTCTTCAAACTAAATTGTGTTTAATGCTAGTTCTAACCTGATCACTTTGAATCTAGATCTTAGGTTACTAAATTGACACGACAGTGTGGTTTAGAATCTGAACTATTTAGGTTGAGAAATTTAATTACTCGCAAAGGAATTGGGTTTGATTAGATTGTGAACATATCGAACTTGGAATAAAAGCTGGTTTAATCTGTTAGTAATTACAAAGGAATTTGGATTGCCGCACTTAGACTTAGAGAATTCTCGCAACGACAGTTGGTTAATTCTATATTTGTGTTTGAGTTCTAGAACTGACCTTAGTTAGATCCTGACTGAATGATTTATCTGCTTGTCTGATTTCCTGAGAACGCCCTAGACTTAGCGTCCTTAGTTTATTGCTTACAACCACAGCTTGCTACTGATTTACTTTCTCGCATCGCCTTTTAGTTATTCAATACAATTTGCTTTCTCCTAGTTTAATCTTTTTAGTTCTTAATCTATCGAGACCAGAGTCTATGTGGATTTCGATACCCTATATACTACGATTGTATATCTGTGCACTTGCAGTTAAAATAGGATTAAAACCTGACCCTATCAAGTTTTTGGCGCCTTTGCCGGGGACTCTTTGGAGTCTTCGATAGATTCGAACTTAGGGTTTTTACTAGGATTTTATTTTTTATTTTTGGTTACTGATTTTTCTCTGTTTTCTCTCTGTCGCGGGTTTCATAATCACATAGCATCGATCGTTGCACCTTCTGTGTCGATCGTTACTAGGCGATTGGAGTTGAATCGATCGTTGCACTGCTAGCATGGATCGTTACTTGGCGATTACAGACGGTTTATGCAGACGCGTGATACCAGAAGTAATCCGCATACTAATCTCGTAAACCTCCAACTTGAAGAGCTTGCTAGACTAGAGAGGACTAACGAAGAGTTCAAAGAGCAAGGATGGTTGTTGAACGTGTGATCATAAAGCCTGATGCTCAAGGTACCATGAGGGACCGGCACAACAATCCGTACAATGCTGCTGGAGAACCGATTGATGCTGAAGAGAATGTTATCCCTGATCCTCCTGAGCAACCGCAACAGGAGCAGAACCAAGGCCATGGACAGGCCCGAGGTAGAGAGATGGTTATTCATGAGAGTACTTTGGCTGACTATAACCGTCCGGATGAGTTTCTTGCTAACCGGTCAGCTCTTTTACCTCCTGAGTTTGAGAGGAATGATTTTGAGATCAAAACGATCTACTACTCTCTTATGAGGCAGAATGCCTTCCATGGTTATCCCAATGAGCAGCCGATGGATCACATAGATGAGTTTGTGGACATAGTCACTGGGATGAAGTATGATGGAGTGTGCCAGGACTATCTGTTCCTCAAGCTCTTCCCTTATTCTCTCGCTGGAGATGCTGCTGCCTGGCTGAAACAGCTTCCACCTGGGAAGTTTGTTACATGGGATGCTTTGAAGAGTGAGTTTCTGCGACACTTCTATGATGATGCTCGCTCTGATCAGTCAAGACAGGACATTCTCACCTTCACTCAAGGTCCGATAGAGCCTCTTAAGACAGCCTGGATGAGGTTCAAGAAATACCAACATGACTGCCCGCATCATGGATTCACTGAGGTAACATTGCTAGGTATCTTCTTTAGAGGAATAGATCTTCCATATCAGACTGCATTGGACAATTCTAGCAATGCCAACTTTAACACTAGGACTTCTCCTCAAGCTAAGCAGTTAATATATAATTTAGTAAGCAGTAATAGCTGCAAGACTACTGATGAGAGAAGGAAGAAGTCCAGTGGGAAGATGGAGAATTCGGAGATAGCTGATATTAGATCTAAGTTGGACACTGTTTGCAATCTTCTAGCTGGGAAGAAAGCTGTCCATTTTTCTCAAGATGTTGAGGTGATCAATGCTGAAGAAGATGGTCAGGAAGAGGATGTGAATTACATCGGAGGATCTGGTTTCCAAGGAAACAGGTTTGGAAATCACTCTGGTAATAGATTTTTCAATGGTCAGAAGAGTGCTTTCACAAGCAATCAAAACTCTTCTGGCTTTGGACAGAATGCTGGTTTTTCAGAAACCTTATCAACAAGGTAATCAGAGGACTTATGGATCTTCCTCTTACCAAACACCTCATGTAGCTAATACTCATGAGAGTACGATGGAGGCAATGATGGAGCAGCTGCTAAAGGGACAAACCAAAATTGCTATGGATGTCAACAAGAAACTGGATTGGGTGTATGATGATTTGAATGGGAAATTCAAATCCTTAAGCTCACATGTGAAAAGTGTTGGGATAGTGTCCTGAAATCACACCTGTACTCACTCCTGTGATAGTTGTGTGTCGAGATCTGACATTCGTATAATACTGGGCGTTTGCAATGCTTTGCTAGAAGCCTCTTGCAATCTGTAGGTCGTGGACTTACTGCCAGTATTATATGATCCTATAGGGTCACACACCTAAGCGAACTGGAAGCTACGACATGGGAATGATCATTGTGGCAATGATCATGTTATGTGTATTGAAATACACATAAGAATCGATATAAAGGTGTTGTGTCGATCGACACAGCTTGTGTGTCGGTCGACACAGTTCGGATTTTCCGAACAAGCTTTTCGGGTTATGGCTTAATTGAGTCTGGCCCGTTAAGCACGTTTAGGTCGAATAAAAACGTGTTTAGTTCGACCTAAACAACAGAGCCGTCCAGTTTTCTTGACAGAAACACTAGACACACCAGAACCTTTCGATTCCCATTAATCCGGCACTAGCATCCCGTTTCCAGCGAGGGTGCGTGTGTATCTGGTAGAGGCAAAGCATTGCGTTGCTCCACTGATCTCGTTCACCATCTTCTTCCGCTGCCAAAGGTAAGAACGAGGTTGGTTCTAAATTCAATATAACAAACCCCAGATCCATCGGGATCCAACAGTGGTATCAGAGCATGCTTAGGGTTTAGCTATTGAAACTGGTAATATAAAATCGAAACTTGATGTTGTTGATCTGTATATTGCTTGCTGAATCGTGTTTTCATAGAATAAATCTCGGATTTTGTCTCTGTTGAAAAACGATGAACTGTTGAAAAACGCACTGTGTCGATCGACACAAAGCGTGTGTCGGTCGACACGCCGTGGCGCAAAATGTAAAATTTTAGGGTTTGTCGCAGGGTGTCGATTGACACAAAGCGTGTGTCGGTCGACACAGAGCGAAAACTCGCGAATAAAATTTAGGGTTTATCGCACAGTATCGATCGACACAAAGCGTGTGTCGGTCGATACAAAGCGAAAATCCGTAAATAATTCTAGGGTTTCGATCTGAGATCGAGTACCCGTAATCGTGTTGCGTCGATCGATACACTGGGTGTATCGGTCGACACAGGCAATGCGATCAGATAGATCGGTTCAATTGGATTGGACCGGTTATCTAGCTCGGTTAATTTTATTAACCAAATTGATTCTGGTTTGGACATATCGATCGACACACAGTGTGTGACGATCGACATGGACCATTAAACCGAACTGGTTCAATTGAATTGAATCGGTTAAGTAAATTCGATCCGGTTTGACCGGTTATCGAAGAACGGTTTAAATAGAGTTGCGTCGATCGATACCAATGGTTGGCGTCGATCGACACAACGTCCGCAGACATGTTGGTTTGACCACAAATTTGCATGAACCAGAATAATTTAATCCTAAAAGTATTAGATGAATCTAAACTTAACAAAACTAAATGCTTTAATTAAAAGTTATTATTTTGATATATATAGTGAATATAAATCAAGATAAGAATAGTTCTTTTCCTCAACTAAATATCAAGTGATCTTGATGTCTTGCCCGATCTTGTCTACTGTCAAAACTCGTGATGTTGTTGGGTATCCTTGGAGTCCTTGGTATCGACAGCAAAATGAGTAAGGCAGGTGGTCAGTGACAGACTTGCAGTGCAACTGTCAGTGATCACAAGACAGATAAAAGATTGGTTATACTTGACTGGGCTGTCAGAAGTTCTGGGCCCAGAGACATCAGAGTGGATTGGACATAGTTTGTCTTATTCACGACCAAGAGTTGTACTGAGTACAATTAGCAATGATTTGCTTACCTAGATAACTAAGGCTTGAGTAACGGCGAGTCGCCCACTCGAATTTTAGTAATATGAGGATCTTGGCACATTGTATTCATATGAGGAAACATAGTTTGAATACAATGCGAGTTTTCTTATTAGATAAGAATTCTCATTCCTTGTGCTTTATAACTAAAATCTACCTTTTGTTTGAATTACAGCTATGTCTGTCTCAAATCACATCAACACTTTCTCACTAAGATCCGTCCTTGAGAAGGACAAGCTAAATGGATCTAATTTCTTGGAATGGTATCGGAACCTGAGAATAGTTCTCAGGCAAGAGAACAAGGAATATGTCCTTGAAAGAGTTCTCACCGAGAGGCCACGTTCCAATGCTCCGCAGACAGAAAAGAATGCTTGGGATAAGCATTCAGCGAATGTCAAAGATGTTAATTGTCTAATGCTGGTGACTATGAACTCTGAGCTGCAGAAGCAATATGAGAACGTGTTGTCACCCATTGAGATGATTAACAGCCTGAAAGATTTGTTTCAGGAGCAAGCTCGCACAGAGAGATACCAGACGGTTAAATCTCTCATGGATTGCAAGCTGGCTAAGGACAGTCCAGTAAGTCCTCATGTCCTTAAAATGATGGGTTACATTGATAACCTGGGGAAAATGGACTGTGCCATTAGCCAGGAGCTGGCCACTGACATGATTCTGCAGTCATTGCCGTCGTGTTTTGATCAGTTCATTATGAACTACAACATGCAAAACATGACTAAGACATTGACTGAGTTGCACGGTATGCTGAAGACAGCAGAACCAAATCTCAAGAAGGCTACTCCCAGTGTCCTGATGGTACAAGGGAATAAGAGGTTTAAGAAACCTAAGAAGGGTAAGGGTAAGGCCCAGGTTGTCCATACTGAAAGTCAGGACAAGCCCAAGCCGAAACCCAAATCCGGGCCTTCTCCTGAGGATAAGTGCAACTACTGCAAGCAGTTGGGGCATTGGAAGAAAGACTGCAAGAAGTTCATGGAAGATTACAAGAAGCTGAAGAAGACGTATGATGCGTCTGACTCAGGTATTTATGTTATCGAACTTGGTATTATATCTTCTCGTCCTACTTCGTGGGTATTGGATACCGGCTGTGGTGCTCATATTTGTACTGATGTGCAGGCACTAAGAAACAGTAGGACGCTGAAGAAAGGACAAGTAGAGCTACGAGTCGGGAATGGAGCTAAGGTTGCTGCACTGGCCGTAGGCACCTACGAGTTGTCTTTACCTTCGGGCATGGTTTTAATTTTGAATAATTGCTACTATGTACCTGCGATTAGCAGAAACATAATTTCAGTTTCCGTTTTGGATTTGGAAGGTTTTGATTTTGCTGTTAAGAATAAAGTTTGTTCTTTTAATCGTGATGGTAATTATTATGGTAGCGCCCCATTAGATAATGGGTTATATATATTAAACCAAGAAATGCCTGTCTTTAACATAAATACAAAGAGGTTTAAGTCCAATGACGAAAACCCAACTTTCTTATGGCATTGTCGTTTGGGCCATATCAATGAGAAACGCATCCAGAGGCTCCATCGAAATGGGCTTCTGGGCTCATTTGATTTTGAATCATGTGAGAAATGCGAGTCTTGTTTGGTGGGCAAAATGGCTAGAGCCCCTTTCAACAAACCAAATGAAAGGGCCAGTGATTTATTGGGCCTTGTTCATACTGATGTATGTGGGCCAATGAGTACTGCTGCCAGAGGAAACTTTAAGTACTTCATTACCTTTACTGATGATTTCAGTAGGTATGGCTATGTCTATTTGATGAGACACAAGTCAGATTCCTTTGATAGATTCAAGGAATTCAAGAATGAAGTACATAATCAACTTGACAAGAGTATTAAGATTC
Source organism: Orychophragmus violaceus (assembly GCA_030180135.1). NCBI lineage: Eukaryota > Viridiplantae > Streptophyta > Magnoliopsida > Brassicales > Brassicaceae > Orychophragmus > Orychophragmus violaceus. The sequence goes on along the minus strand of CM058234.1, from coordinate 41,406,609 downwards.
TGCGATCGGATCGCAGAGGAGAATACTTGAGCCAAGAATTCAGCGACTATCTGAGCGAGTGTGGAATCGTTTCACAACTCACTCCTCCTGGTACACCCCAATGGAATGGAGTATCGGAGAGGAGAAATCGAACTTTATTGGATATGGTTCGGTCTATGATGAGTCATTCTAATCTTCCACTATCCTTTTGGGGATATGCTCTAGAAACGTCTGCGTTTACACTGAATAGAGTACCATCTAAATCAGTAGAAAAGACACCACATGAACTGTGGACTGGGAACGTTCCTAGTCTGTCTTTCCTAAGGATTTGGGGTTGCGAGGCTTATGTCAAACGTTTAATCTCCGACAAGCTTGCACCCAAATCAGATAAATGCTACTTCGTTGGTTATCCTAGGGAAACCAAGGCATACTACTTTTACAACCAATCTGAGAACAAAGTATTTGTTGCTCGGGACTGTTCTTTTCTTGAAAGGGAGTTCCTCTCTAAGAAAAACAGTGGGAGTAAAGTACATCTTGAGGAAATTCTAGATGCACAGGATACTGCTCAACCTGCTGAGGAGGAGCAGCAGTTGGAACCACAAAGTTCTGTGGAACCGGCGCCTGTGGAGCCTGAAGTTCGCAGATCCGGAAGGATCCGTCACGAACCCGAGAGATACTATGGATTTCTCGTAACCAATTCAAATGATCTGATGATCATTGAAGGTGACGAACCAGCGACCTTTGCGAAAGCAATGATGGGCCCAGACTCCGAAAAGTGGCTTGGAGCCTCTAAATCCGAAATGACATCCATGTCAGAAAACCAAGTATGGTCCTTGGTCGATTTACCTAATGGTGTAAAAGCCATTGAGTGTAAATGGATCTTCAAGAAGAAGATTGACGTGGATGGCAATGTACAGATTTACAAAGCAAGGTTGGTGGCTAAAGGTTTCAAACAAATTCATGGTATTGACTATGATGAAACCTATTCCCCAGTCGCTATGCTTAAATCTATTCGGATTCTTCTAGCGATTGCTGCTCATTATGACTATGAGATTTGGAAATGGATGTCAAAACCGCATTCCTGAATGGAATTCTGGAAGAGGACGTGTACATGACACAACCTGAAGGTTTTGTCGATCCTAAAAATGCTAAGAAGGTATGCAAGCTTCATAAATCCATTTATGGGTTGAAGCAAGCATCACGGAGTTGGAATCTTCGTTTTGATGAAGAAGTAAAACAATTCGGTTTCATCAAGAACGAAGAAGAATCATGTGTATACAAGAAGACAAGTGGGAGCAAAATTGCATTTCTTGTACTGTATGTCGATTACATACTCCTCCTCGGTAATGACGTTCCGTTGCTTCAGTCTATTAAGACTTGGCTAGGAAGTTGTTTTTCCATGAAAGACATGGGAGAAGCCGCATACATTCTTGGAATCAGAATCTACAGAGATAGAACTAACAGGCTGATTGGATTGTGCCAAGACACTTATATTGATAAGGTGTTGCACAGATTCAGGATGCACGATTCCAAGAAGGGATTCATACCAATGTCTCATGGCAAGAGTCTCTGCAAGAAGCAGTGTCCGGCGACGCCTGCTGAGCGAGAACGCATGAATAGGATTCCTTATGCCTCTGCAATAGGATCTATTATGTATGCCATGCTCTGCACTCGTCCAGATGTAGCTTACGCGTTAAGCATGACGAGTAGATACCAATCTGATCCAGGTGAAGCTCACTGGACAGCTGTCAAGAATATTCTCAAGTATTTGAGACATACTAAGGATAAGTTCCTTGTGTATGGAGATAGTGATGAACTTGTGGTGAATGGATTCACCGATGCGAGTTTTCTGACGGACAGAGACGATTTCCGATCACAGTCTGGATATGTCTTCTGTCTAAATGGCGGTGCGGTGAGCTGGAAGAGCTCTAAGCAGAATACCGTAGCTGACTCCACAACGGAAGCTGAATATGTTGCTGCTTCAGAAGCGGCAAAGGAAGCTGTTTGGATCAAGAAGTTCATGACTGAACTTGGTGTGGTTCCTAGTATCTTGGAGCCAGTGGCTTTGTTCTGCGATAACAATGGAGCCATTGCTCAGGCGAAAGAACCCAGGTCACACCAGAAGTCCAAACACGTTGAGAGGAAATATCATCTGATTCGTGATATTGTCAATAGAGGTGATGTGAAGATCAGCCGAGTTCCGACAAACGAGAATGTCGCTGATCCTCTAACCAAGTCACTCCCAAGGCCTAAGCATGAGAGTCATACGACTGCTGTAGGCATTAGAGATCTTAAGATGTAATCTTGATTCTAGTGGGAGTTTTGGTTTTTGTTTTAGTTATAATAAGACGCTATTGTAAACATTCTTTTAGAAGTGTTTAATGAAATTTGATTTCAGCATTATTTATTGTGATCTAAATAATGGTCCCAAAATAAGTTTATGACATATTATAGGTCATCAAGTTGAGAACTTGATCATGAAACCCTATAAGTTAATAAATTATTTTGTCCCTAGTCAAGGTTGTAGAATCGGGACACTGACAACCGTTAGAGACTAGATTGTGAGGTGACTGTTGGCTAAGTTTCATGGAGCCAATGATATGATTATCGCAGTCAGTCACATAGATATATGTCAGTGGACATATGATCGGACATGACCCGCTAATGAGAAGTCTACAAGATAGTAATATCTGTGTCATAAGAGGTTCTCATTACGACTATAGAGTATAGTCCTAAGACCTGAGTTCATCATGCTTTCTTGCATATGAATTGGTACATTTTGACTTTGTCAAACGTCGATCCGTAACTGGCGGCTATAACGACACTGTTCAAGTTTATCATGAAGTATGCGTTGAAACAGGGATAGAACAAGATGGAATTTGTCCCTCCTGTATAACGGGAGATAAATATCTCAGGGCCTATCGAAGATTGAATACTGAGAAAATGTGTGGCCGCACTCAAACGAACTGTAGTTCAGTTGTTTGTAATGTTCAGTATGAGATCAGGAGTTCGATAAACACGATATTGGCTTAATAAGGATGACACAAATCTTGCCTTATGCCAAATCGAGATATAGAGACAAAAGGATTATAGGAATTGATGATTCCAGTACAAGTGGGAGATTGTTGGGATAGTGTCCTGAAATCACACCTGTACTCACTCCTGTGATAGTTGTGTGTCGAGATCTGACATTCGTATAATACTGGGCGTTTGCAATGCTTTGCTAGAAGCCTCTTGCAATCTGTAGGTCGTGGACTTACTGCCAGTATTATATGATCCTATAGGGTCACACACCTAAGCGAACTGGAAGCTACGACATGGGAATGATCATTGTGGCAATGATCATGTTATGTGTATTGAAATACACATAAGAATCGATATAAAGGTGTTGTGTCGATCAACATAGCTTGTGTGTCGGTCGACACAGTTCGGATTTTCCGAACAGGCTTTTCGGGTTATGGCTTAATTGAGTCTGGCCCGTTAAGCACGTTTAGGTCGAATAAAAACGTGTTTAGTTCGACCTAAACAACAGAGCCGTCCAGTTTTCTTGACAGAAACACTAGACACACCAGAACCTTTCGATTCCCATTAATCCGGCACTAGCATCCCGTATCCAGCGAGCGTGCGTGTGTATCTGGTAGAGGCAAAGCGTTGCGTTGCTCCACTGATCTCGTTCACCATCTTCTTCCGCTGCCAAAGGTAAGAACGAGGTTGGTTCTAAATTCAATATAACAAACCCTAGATCCATCGGGATCCAACAAAAAGGCTTGATGCTCAAGTTGCACAGACTGCTGGACATGTTAAGAGGGAAGATGGATATCTCCCGGGGCGAACTGATGCTAATCCCAAGTACCAATGCAATGCAGTAACATTGAGAAGTGGTAAGGAGCTGTCTCCTGTCCAGAAACGGCAGTTAAGTGTTGAAGAACTCGGGGAAATTGAAGAATTGGAAGATGGGATCCGTGATATTCGCAATGCATCGATCGACGCTACTCGGCAAAGGTCGATGCAAAGCAAAAACGAAGAACCTGTCGCAACAAAGTCGCCCAGCAACGATCGACACAACACCAGCGACGATCGACGCAAGGCGACTGCAGAGAGTTCGAAACCAGAGAAGCCGAAACAGTCGAGTGAAAGGGTTTACAAACCTAAAGTACCTTATCCCAAAAATCCCAGGAAAGCTAAGAATGATAGACAGTATACCAAATACAAGGAGATCATCAAAAAGGTGAAGGTCGAAGTGCCTTTGATTGACTCTATGGAGACTTCTCCTGTGATGAGGAGATGCCTTAAGGATTTACTTGTTGGTAAGTGGTCTGATGAGGAGAGTGTAATGATGATCACGGAGGTATGTAGTGCGGTAGTTCAGGGCAGAATTCCTGAGAAGCTGAAAGATCCAGGGAGCTTTGTGTTGGATTGTGCCATCTACAGGGAAAGATTTGAAAGATCCCTATGTGATATTGGTTCTAGTGTTAATCTTATGCCCTTCTCTGTTGCTAAGAGACTTGGAATGACTGACTTCTTACCAACTAGGATCTCACTAGTCTTAGCAGACAGAACTATTAGGATCCCTGAAGGAGTATTAGAAGATGTGCCTATAATGACTGGTAAATGTGTGATACATACTGATTTTGTGGTTCTGCAGTATGGAGAGGAACCGAAGGATCCACTGATTTTGGGTAGGCCTTTCTTAGCTACTGCTGGTGCGATGATTGACTGCTAAGGAGGTAAAATAATTCTGAATGTGGGTGATCTGAAGATGAGTTTTGATATGGACAAATTGGTGAAGAAACCAACCATCGACGGACAGACCTTCTATGTGGACACACTGGGTGATTTGGCTGCAGAATACTTTCACAAGTCACATGCTGAAGATCCACTAGAAAGAACTTTACTGAGCTCTATAATGGAGCTGGAACACCTGCAAGACGAGCCTGCAATCTGCTATGCGAGGCTGATGGATTCTGCTGAGCAAGTGATGAAGTTAGATGTGTCTGACGCGACTTTGCATCGATCGACACAGCCTAAGCATCGATCGTTGCAAGTCGACAGGGACTGGGCAGAGGAAAAAGCTCCGAAAATTGAGCTGAAACAACTTCCATCCGGGCTAAGGTACGCATTTCTTGGACCTAATTCGACTTATCCAGTGATTGTTAATGCTAGTTTGAACAACGCAGAGCTCACTTTACTGCTAAGCAAGCTGCGCAAGCATCACAAAGCTCTTGGCTATTCTCTTGATGACATTTCAGGTATCTCTCCGGAGCTGTGCATGCATCGGATACATCTTGAGGACGAGTCTAAGACATCTGTTGAGCATCAGAGAAGGCTTAATCCTAGGGGTGGGCGTTCGGGTATCCAAATGGGTTCGGTTCGGGTTATTCAGGTTTTTGGGTTTTTGGGTTTAGGCTCATTAGCCCCATTCGGATATGTAGCATAAACGGGTTGGGTTGGGTTCGGTTCTAGCCGGGTTCGGGTCGGTTCGGGTTAATTACTGGAAACCCATAATCCGATCGGTTTTGAACGGGTTCGGGTAATAACCACACTATTATCTATTATGTATAGATGTTCAACGACCAAATTTTGAACTTCAAAATGTATAATATACGGGTGATGGGATGGGGGTTCTGTCGAGAGATTCTAACCTGCACTCACTTTGATGGACAGTGGATAATGAACAAGCCATGTTTGCAAAGTTCTTGTACTTTGACAATGGACAATGGACAGCAAAGCAAACGATATTCTAAGATGTACTCACTTTGATGGACAATGGACAATGGACAATGGACAATGGACAATGAACAAACCAGAATCTACTGTAACTCACCTTAGAAATGGACAATGGACAGCAAATCAACGACATTCTAACTTAGACTTATCTTGTGTTAGAATTTCAGATGCATCCATGAGGAGGCTCTGAGTATCATGTCTGGCTCAAGAGAATGAGGTAGAAAGAAGAAAGAAGCCTAAGACCCAATTAGGGTTCTTAAGGCGCTTAGAGAGAGAAAACTAGGATTGCGGTTCTAAAAGTGAAAGAAAGCTATTCTACCTCAAGACAATGAACACTTAAGCTATATGAAAATGTATCCAAGAGCTTAACATCTCATCAGGAGAGTTTACTCATGAGAATGGATCCAAATCAGTAATTAGCTAAGAGGTGTTCTAAAAGAAGAAAAGAGTGTAAGAACCTTTAAAGGAACCGATTGTTCTCACACTTGGATTAGTTATGGAAGAACTATCCAAGTGTGATATTGGACTGCCTTAGCAGCCAAACAAGGCTCTTACTGTTGGAACGTTTAGATAAATCCTGATTCAATTCCAGATTCAGATTATCCTAAACATGCGATCTAGGTTCTTCTCAGAATAGAAACAAATGATGATCTCACCTTATACCTGTTATTGCAGCGGAAGAAGATGGTATGTCTGAGATCAGAGAAACACCGAGGGATGAATCCTCCAAAGGTTCACACACGCTTTCACAGGAAATAGCTGCTAGACCACAAGGGGAACTCGGCGCAGAGAGAGAGAGTTTACGGCTCGAGTCTTAGGGTTAATCAGTCTGAAACTCGAGTTTTATGACACAAAACTCGTCCTGTTCCGTTTGGGCCATTTGGCCCAAATACCAATTAACTCGTCGGTGTTTGCGCACTGCATCGATCGTTGCACCTTATGCATCGATCGATGCACAGTGGCTAAACCTTTTATTCTCTCTAAGTACAGTAAATGCCTAGCACTTTTACTGTACTTCTGCTAAACCGTTCCTACACATTTTCCTGTTAGCTTAGGCGTGTGACCCATATGGGATCATATAATAAAGGCAATAAGTCCAAGACTTATAGATCATGAGCGGACTCTAGCAAGCCATCATGACCCCCAGTATTATATGACTTATGTCTGATCATTGACATACTCTTACTTTCTAGAGACAGTACCGAGATTACTGGACACAATTCCAACAATCTCCCACTTGTACTGGAATCTCTGTATTCATAATCCTTTTGTCTCAATATCTCGATTAGTCATAAGGCAAGATTAGTGTCATCCTTATAAAGCCTAATCTTGTTCATCGGACTCTGATTTGATACTGACAATACAAACGACTCGGGAAAGTCCGTTTGAGCATGGCCATGCGTTTTCAGTATTCAAATCTCCGATTGGCCTAGAGATATTCACTCCATTTATATTGGAGGGACAAATCCCATCTTGTTCCATCACTGTAAACTACTCACTTCATGATGTACCCAAACAAGGTCCTTATAGCTATCGCAGAACGATAGCGTTAGACAATGATCAAAGTGCATCAGTCCATATGCAGTCACATGCATGCGAACTCAGGTCTAAGGACTATACTCTATAGTCGTAGTAAGAATCTCTTATGACACAGATATAAATATCCTGAAGAGTTCTTATTAGCGGGTCTTGTCCGGTCGTATGTTCCCAACATACACCTATGTACTGACTTTGATGCCGAGCATCTATGACACACTGAGACTTTGTCATAAGTCACGTACCAATCCAATCTTACACGGTTGTTGGTGTTCCAATTTCAACAACCTTCGACTAGGGACAGGATGATATAAAACATTTATCAAATATAGGATCTCATGATCAAGCTAAATGACTTCGATGACTCAAGATCAAATCATTTACTTCGATGACCTATAAAATGGTTCATATCATTTTGGAACGATTATTTCATCACAGTTAAAATAATCTTGAAATAATAATTTCATTAAAACATAAATAATAATGTTTTACAAGAACATATCAAATAACTAAAATAAAGCTCACAAAACTCCCACTCAAATTTAGATTACATTTCAATGTTTCTAATGCCTACAGCTTCAGTCAGGAGCTCGAGCTTAGGCCTTGGGAGTGGCTTTGTCAACGGATCAGCGACATTATCATCTGTCGAAACTCGGCTGATCTTGACTTCCTTTCTATTAATGATGTCACGTATCAAGTGATATCTTCTTTGAACATGCTTGGATTTCTGGTGTGATCTTGGTTCCTTTGCCTGAGCTATAGCACCATTGTTGTCACAAAATAGTGCCAGAGGCTCAGCCGCATCTGGTATCACACCTAGTTCCATAATGAACTTTCGAATCCAAACAGCTTCCTTCGCTGCTTCTGAGGCGGCGATATATTCAGCTTCTGTAGTGGAATCAGCAACGGTGTCCTGCTTGGAGCTTCTCCAACTTACTGCACCGCCATTCAGACAAAAGACATAACCGGACTGTGACCGGAAATCATCTGTGTCTGTCTGGAAACTTGCGTCCGTGAATCCACTGACTTTAAGCACATCACTTCCACCGTACACTAAGAACTTATCCTTAGTATGTCTTAGATACTTCAAGATGTTCTTTACGGCAATCCAATGGTTTTCACCTGGATTTGACTGGTATCTACTCGTCATGCTCAATGCGTAAGCAACATCAGGACGAGTACAGATCATGGCATACATGACAGATCCTATTGCAGATGCATAAGGAATATTCTTCATGCGCTCAAGCTCAGCAGCCGACGTAGGGCTCTGCTTCTTGCTTAGCGTTGTGCCATGTACCATTGGCGTGAAGCCCTTCTTGGAATCTTTCATGCTGAATCTTTGTAGGACTTTGTCAATGTATGAGTCTTGACACAAGCCTATCAGCCTCTTAGGTCTATCCCGATAGATCCTAATTCCAAGAACGTATGCGGCTTCACCCATGTCTTTCATGGAAAAACAACTTCCAAGCCAGTCCTTTACAGACTTCAGCATTGGAACGTCGTTTCCGAGAAGCAGTATGTCATCGACATACAGAATAAGAAATACAATCTTGCTCCCACTAGATTTCTTATACACGCATTGTTCTTCTTCGTTTCTGATGAAGTCAAATTGCTTGATCGCTTCATCAAAACGAAGATTCCAGCTCCTCGATGCTTGCTTCAATCCATAAATGGATTTATGAAGCTTGCATACTTTCCCAGCATTCTTTGGATCTATGTAACCGTCAGGTTGCGTCATATACACATCCTCTTCCAGAATACCATTCAGGAAGGCGGTTTTCACGTCCATCTGCCAAATTTCATAATCATGAAAAGCTGCAGTTGCTAGTAGAATCCGAATAGATTTCATCATAGCCACCGGTGAATAGGTTTCATCGTAGTCCACACCGTGAACTTGTCTGAAACCTTTTGCCACCAACCTGGCTTTATAAATCTGGACATTTCCATCCACGTCAATCTTCTTCTTGAAGATCCATTTGCACTCGATGGCTTTTACACCAGCGGGTAAGTCAACCAACGAAAATACTTGGTTGACCGACATGGAGTCCATTTCGGAATCAGTGGCCTTGCGCCACTTAGAGGAATCTGGGCCCATCATGGCTTGATTGAAGTTCGATGGTTCATCACCATCAATGATCAAAAGATCATGACAGTCAGTCACGAGGAATCCCTGATATCTCTCGGGTTCGTGACGGATCCTCCCGGATCTTCGAACTTCAGGTACTACAGGTTCAGGCTCTACAATTTCTTGTAGATCCTCCTGCTGCTCTTCCTCATTAGGTTGAGCAGTATCCCGTTCATCTTGAATTTCTTCAAGCAGTACCTTACTCCCACTGTCTTTCTTAGAGAGAAACTCCCTCTCAAGAAAGTTACAATCCCGGGCAACAAAAATCTTGTTCTCGGAACGTAGATAGAAGTAATAAGCCTTGGTTTCCCGTGGATAACCAATGAAGTAGCATTTATCAGATTTTGGTGTAAGCTTGTCTGAGATCAATCTCTTGACATAGGCTTCACAACCCCAAATTCTGAGATAAGACAGCACTGGAGCTTCTCCAGTCCATAATTCATATGGTGTCTTTGCTACTGCTTTTGATGGTGCTCTGTTTAGTGTGAACACTGCTGTTAGCAGAGCATATCCCCAAAGGGATATTGGAAGGTCTGTGTGACTCATCATAGATCGAACCATATCCAATAAGGTCCGATTTCTCCTCTCAGACACACCATTCCATTGAGGTGTTCCAGGAGGAGTGAGTTGGGATACAATCCCACACTCTCTCAGATGATCACTGAATTCTTGGCTTAAGTATTCTCCTCCTCGGTCGGACCGAAGAGCCTTAATGCTTTTGCCAAGTTGGTTCTGTACTTCATTTTGGAATTCTCTGAACTTCTCAAAAGATTCAGACTTATGTTTCATCAAGTAAACATATCCATACCTACTGAAATCATCAGTGAAGGTAATGAAGTACTGATAGTTTCCTCTTGCATTAGTGGACATTGGGCCACACACATCAGTGTGTATCAGGCCCAATAAGTCACTGGCCCTCTCGTTAGGTTTATTAAAGGGGGCCCGTGTCATTTTGCCCATCATGCAGGATTCGCATTTCTCACATGACTCAAAGTCAAATGAGCCAAGAAGTCCATTCGAATGGAGCCTCTTGATGCGTTTCTCGCTGATGTGCCCTAAACGACAATGCCATAGAAACGTTCGGTTTTCCTCATTAGGTTTAAACCGTTTTGTATTGATGTTATAAATTGGCGCGGATTGATCGAGTATGTGAAGCCCATTCGTAAGAGGGGCCGAACCATAGAACAAATTGTTGCGATTGAAGGAACATAATTTATTCTTAACTGAAAAATCATAACCTTCCAAATCCAACAAAGAAATTGAAATAATATTTCTGCTTATAGCAGGTACAAAATAACAATTATTAAGTTCTAAAATCAATCCCGAAGGTAAAGACAACAAGTAAGTTCCTACAGCTAGTGCTGAAACTTTCGCTCCATTCCCAACTCGTAGTTCCACTTGTCCTTGCTTCAGCCTTCTACTGTTGCTGAGTGCCTGCATATTAGTACAAATATGAGCCCCACAACCAGTATCCATGACCCATGAGGTATTATCAGAAGTAGTTGTATTAACTTCTATAACAAAAATACCTGATGAAGAAGTCTCGAAAGTCTTCTTCTTCAATTCCTTTAGACCTTCCTGGAATTTCTTACAATCTCTTCTCCAATGCCCCAGTTCTTTGCAGAACCTGCACATGTCAGTTGGCCCAGCCTTGGACTTGGGCTTGGGCTTTGGCGTGTCTGAGTCCACGACTTGGACACCCTTGGCCTTTCCCTTATCCTTAGCAGAAGACTTCTTAAACCCCTTGCCCTTTTGTACCATAAGTACATTGGGGTCCTTGGCGGTTTTCTTCAAGTTGGGCTCTGCAGTCTTGAGCATTCCGTGAAGCTCAGGCAGTGTCTTACTCAAGCCATGCATGTTAAAGTTCAGAATGAACTGATCATAGCTTGCAGGTAAAGACTGCAGAATGATGTCGCAGGCAAGTTCCTGGCTGATTGGGCAGTCGAGTTTGTGAAGATGATCGAGATAACCCATCATCTTCAACACATGAGGACTCACTGCCGCATTCGCAGCCAACTTACAGTCCAAGAGGTTCTTAACTGTCTGGAACCTCTCGGTCCTAGCCTGCTCCTGAAAAAGTGATTTCAGGCTTGCCATGATCTCGATTGGAGACAATACACTTTCGAACTGCTTTTGCAGCTCTGGAGTCATTGTCACCAACATCAGGCAATAAACATCATTTTCATCTGACGAATGCTTTTCCCAAGCATTGTGCAGAGTCCTGGCAGCATTGGCAAGAGGCCTCTCGGGGAGGGGATCTCGAAGGACATAATCCTTCTTCTCCTGCTTGAGGACCAGCCTCAAGTTCCTTGACCATGTCAGGAAGTTCGTTCCAGTCAGCTTCTCCTTCTCGAGAACAGACCGGATCGAGAACGTGTTTTGTGTGCTTGTAGTAGTCATATCTGAAATATATAAATAAAAAGGTTATTAGTTATATGTTCAAAATGATTAATCTCGTATTAAAGTATAATATGATTAATCATGCATTATATTCAATAACCTAAGTTACCCTCAATAGAATATAATGATTCCAAGATCCACATATAACTAAGATCAAAGTGGGCCACTGGCCGTCACCCAACCTTAGCTTATATCGGTAAGCCCTATTTCGGCTAATTATATCCGTGATATAACTCTTGGTTGTGAATCTGGGCCCGAGGCCCAATCCACCCTGATGTCTCAAGGCCCGGGACTCCCGATGGCCTAGTCAAGAAAACCGGACTATACAGTCATGTAATCATTAATGTCTGGGACTCCCAATGACATTTATGAATCACAAACCGTCTTACCCACGCAAAAACAGACATCCTCACACTGTAAGGCCATGAATGCAATTGAATGGGCTTTGACAGCTGACATAGCCTGGACAAGACATCCAACGCTTGATATTGTTTGAGGTCCGTAGGTTTATTAAAATCATTCCCAAAATAGAAGATTACTATTTCGGGAAACTTTCTATTTATGGAAACCTACTATTTTTAGAAACTTTCTAAAATTGGAAACTTTCTAAAACTGGAAACTTTCTAACTTTAGAAACTCCTTTAAAATCCAAAACCCGCAAATTCAGAAACTTCTAATTTTGGAAACTTTCTAATTTCGAAATTTCGGAACTTTATAAAATTTAAAATCGAATTTCATAATTTTATTTTATAAAATAAGTTTTAAATTTAAATCTGAAGAATGACTCAATTAATGGCCCAATTGTTTTAACTTCTTGGCCCGAGGCCCAAGAATTGGTCCATGTCCAAGACATGACCCAATTGTCCAATTAATTGACATAACCGGTCTGGTTCATTAAAACTGGTCTAACCAAGTTTTAATTAGTACGATGACCACAATTGTCAACCGGTTATTTACTAAACCGGATTTTCTCAATTTATTTGGTCCAACCAAATCAAATTAGAAATTACTGGTTTAGGCACTAAATCCAATAATTCTTTCGACATTGGATTTCTTATCCCGGTTTAACCAGACTTAATAAAATTATTAAATCTGTTTATTAAACCGAGACGTTTAATTTTAATTAAATTAAACCGAGCCAAAACCCTAACCTCATCGATCGATGCTCACAGCATCGATCCTGCAACGATCGTTCATCGATCCTGCATCGATCGATGCTCTCACGTGTGCACGAACGGTTATCAGGTTTGGCCGAGAGATTCTCGTGAGATCCATGCGATCGTTTGAACGATCCATGCGATCGCGGTCAATCTCTCGCGACTGCAACGATCGATCCTTGCATTGCATCGATCGATGCAATGCGATCTCAGTCGATGCAAAATCAGTTTAGATCACATACCAAATCAATATAGTTTGGTCATGCGATTTTTAAACAGTTTGTTTAGGATTCTAATTCTTGTTTCTTAAGTGTTTTAATCTTATCAGTAGATTGATTCAAAAACACCTCTTTAAACAATCCTAAACATGAATCTAAACAAGAAAAACCAGAACCTGGGCTCTGATACCACTGTTGGAACGTTTAGATAAATCCTGATTCAATTCCAGATTCAGATTATCCTAAACATGCGATCTAGGTTCTTCTCAGAATAGAAACAAATGATGATCTCACCTTATACCTGTTATTGCAGCGGAAGAAGATGGTATGTCTGAGATCAGAGAAACACCGAGGGATGAATCCTCCAAAGGTTCACACACGCTTTCACAGGAAATAGCTGCTAGACCACAAGGGGAACTCGGCGCAGAGAGAGAGAGTTTACGGCTCGAGTCTTAGGGTTAATCAGTCTGAAACTCGAGTTTTATGACACAAAACTCGTCCTGTTCCGTTTGGGCCATTTGGCCCAAATACCAATTAACTCGTCGGTGTTTGCGCACTGCATCGATCGTTGCACCTTATGCATCGATCGATGCACAGTGGCTAAACCTTTTATTCTCTCTAAGTACAGTAAATGCCTAGCACTTTTACTGTACTTCTGCTAAACCGTTCCTACACATTTTCCTGTTAGCTTAGGCGTGTGACCCATATGGGATCATATAATAAAGGCAATAAGTCCAAGACTTATAGATCATGAGCGGACTCTAGCAAGCCATCATGACCCCCAGTATTATATGACTTATGTCTGATCATTGACATACTCTTACTTTCTAGAGACAGTACCGAGATTACTGGACACAATTCCAACACTTACGTGAGTCTACATTGTGTCTTGTTGAAGAACACAATGAGAGAGTTGAAATGGAACCGCAAGAAGACTAAAGAGAAAGAGAGAAAGACTTTAAGAGTTTTAGAATTTCAGATGCATCCATGAGGAGGCTCTGAGTATCATGTCTGGCTCAAGAGAATGAGGTAGAAAGAAGAAAGAAGCCTAAGACCCAATTAGGGTTCTTAAGGCGCTTAGAGAGAGAAAACTAGGGTTGCGGTTCTAAAAGTGAAAGAAAGCTATTCTACCTCAAGACAATGAACACTTAAGCTATATGAAAATGTATCCAAGAGCTTAACATCTCATCAGGAGAGTTTACTCATGAGAATGGATCCAAATCAGTAATTAGCTAAGAGGTGTTCTAAAAGAAGAAAAGAGTGTAAGAACCTTTAAAGGAACCGATTGTTCTCACACTTGGATTAGTTATGGAAGAACTATCCAAGTGTGATATTGGACTGCCTTAGCAGCCAAACAAGGCTCTTACATGAGTCTACATTGTGTCTTGTTGAAGAACACAATGAGAGAGTTGAAATGGAACCGCAAGAAGACTAAAGAGAAAGAGAGAAAGACTTTAAGAGTTTTGTATCAAGAATCTTGTTGATTTCTTGTTAAGTGACTTAGCAAATGATACAAGAGGCGTGTAAGGCCTTTAAATAGAGTTACAATTAGGGCAAACACTCATAAACAAAGACATTTAATCTCAGCCATTGATTCTTTAAGAGGGAAATCCGAATTTGAATCAATGGTTGGATCTTCTTCTTTCATTTGAACTCTTGTGTCTTCTTGTGCTGAAAGTGACTTCTCCTCTCTCTTGTTTGGCGTGTTGCAGGTCTGGAGAGAGAGGGAATCACGCTCCCAAGGCTGATAGTGACTGGTCTTCACTCTTGTTCAGACCATAACTCCACATGTGACTCTTCTTGAGTCTGTTTCTGTACAGACATCTGTTTGGCCCAACTTTGCACATTCTTGATTGTCTGAATGTATAAGTGCCCCAACTTTGCACTTCATAAGTTTGGCCCTGACTTTGCACATGATGATCTTGCCCCAACTTTGCACATTGATCATCTATGTCTGTGTCTATGTGCCCCAACTTTGCACATCTTCATCTATGAGTGTTGCTTGTGTAACACTATCTTCTTGCTTGTAGAACCACCTCTCTTTACTTGTGGAACTCTTCTCTTGCTTTATCTAGGAATGAGGCTCGGCTTCTTCAGCCTCTCCTCTTCCATTTCATCCTCCTCTCTAATACTCCCCCGCAAGCTTGGTCGTCGGGACTCCAAAAGACCAAAGGGAGAAGAGGACCAAAGGCCAAGCTTGGAGCGGTTGAACTACCTCATTAAAAACCTCCTTAAGTAAAACCTCTTGGGATAAAACCTTAAGGAGGACAAAAAGAGTATAGTCACCTACTCAAGATGTAACTTGACCTTGGTATCATCATCTAGACTCACGGCTCACTTCTTTCTCCAACTCTTTCTTTCCTTAGCATTCCTTGGTTTGATCTCTCTTGTTATGCACTTCTTGATCTTTGTTGTGTCTTTTGAAACTTGGACTCTATAGTGCTCCGGCCTTTAACCCCAACCTTGATCATCCTTCTCTTCCTGAGTTGAACTTCAAGTTGGTCTCATCTTCCTCTTGGAAAGACTTCAAGACTTGCGGATGCTCCTCATAGCTCCTTCACTTTCTAATGCCCTTTAAGTATGCCTTTCTCTTCTCCTTCAACACAAAGGTTAAAGGAAACATGTTAAGTATATGCAAAGACATTTAGAACATTAGCTAAGCATTAAACCTTTATGTTTTGAAACGTTTTGAGTATTAGTTTTAAAACGTTTTTACATTGAAACACATGATCACAACAAGATACTTAAGAGAAAACAAGTCTAAAACGTTTTGAGAATAAGGTTTAAAACATTTTGACTTTGAAAACATGATCATAATCAAGAGAACTCATAAGATGGAAGCTTAATGAAATAGAAATGAGAGGGGTTTAGAAGTAGCCTGATTTATTTTGCGGTTGGGAGTTTGATTCTTTGCCTTGTTGGAACATAACCATGACTGATCCAGCAAGCTCCCCCGCACCCTTGAATGGCTCTTCACCATGCATACACAGCTTGTACAACTCCTTGTACAGCTCCTTGAACAAGGCCTCTTCCTCCTTTGAATGGACAGCTTGTAAACCGCCTTCTTCTTTGGGAAGATCCTTGAACCATGAGCTCATCCACCAGCTGACTCCCAACTCGGTGATGGCTCCAACAAATGAGGATTTCAGTTAATCCACAAATCCATGAGGATTTCAATTTATCCACAACTCCATGAGTTCACTGGTTTTGTTGGAGGCTTCTTCAGCTCCTCAACCACACAACTCCAATAACATCAGCTTGAACCGCCACTTAGAGTGTGCACCCTCTTTTGTGACTGATCCTCACTGCCAATAACTCTTCATTCCTCCTAAGAACACCAAGAACAAACACATAACAATTCTCAAGCAACACAAGTCTGGCCAGAACCATGAGCTTGATTAAGTTTCTGTGAAAGAAAGAATGGGCTCTTTAGGTGTGAACTTTGAGAGAGAATAAGTACAGGAAATAAAAAATGAAGAATGGGAGAATGGATGACACATGCTCAGATTAAGAGTGTGTGCATCAGAGTATAAAAGAGTATGAGAGTATGAGAGTAAATGATTTTGGAAAACAAAGCTCAGATTTAAGAGAATGTGAACCAAAATCAGAGTATAAGAGAGTATGGGAGAATGAAAGGGAAAGAAAAAATGTTTCAGGTTCAGGGACTAAGTTGTGCTTAGTTTAACTCAGAAACCAATTGTGTTTAAAGTTCAGGGACTGAGTGTTTTGCTCAGTTTAACTCATAAACAACCGGATACAAAAGGAAAAGAGAAGTCAAGAATGAAAGAAACAAGGATTTGTTCTCCTATTCTCAGATTTTTCTCAACAAGAACTTGTTGCCTCCCAAAGACAATGGAGCAACAAGCAAGAACATCAATGGTTCAGGGACTGAGTGTTTTCCTCAGTTTGACTCATGACAAAGAGAATGAAACCAAGTGAACTGAAGCTTGGTCCATATGAAAACAATGCGGAAGCAAGATGACAAAATCAGAGAGACAAGAGTGAAACAAGCAAAGATGTGCTCTTGCTCTTCTCTGGTTTTTCATCAACAACTTGTTAACTCTCAAGGAAGGTAGAGCAACAAGTATTAATGGACAGGAACCAAGAAAAACAGAAGCTTGGTCCTTTGAAAAACTTTGCGGAAGCAAAAGACTTCAAGACAGATTTTGCTCTCTATCTTGAAACAACTTTGAGCCAAGAACTTGTGGCTCTGATACCATGTTAGAATTTCAGATGCATCCATGAGGAGGCTCTGAGTATCATGTCTGGCTCAAGAGAATGAGGTAGAAAGAAGAAAGAAGCCTAAGACCCAATTAGGGTTCTTAAGGCGCTTAGAGAGAGAAAACTAGGGTTGCGGTTCTAAAAGTGAAAGAAAGCTATTCTACCTCAAGACAATGAACACTTAAGCTATATGAAAATGTATCCAAGAGCTTAACATCTCATCAGGAGAGTTTACTCATGAGAATGGATCCAAATCAGTAATTAGCTAAGAGGTGTTCTAAAAGAAGAAAAGAGTGTAAGAACCTTTAAAGGAACCGATTGTTCTCACACTTGGATTAGTTATGGAAGAACTATCCAAGTGTGATATTGGACTGCCTTAGCAGCCAAACAAGGCTCTTACATGAGTCTACATTGTGTCTTGTTGAAGAACACAATGAGAGAGTTGAAATGGAACCGCAAGAAGACTAAAGAGAAAGAGAGAAAGACTTTAAGAGTTTTGTATCAAGAATCTTGTTGATTTCTTGTTAAGTGACTTAGCAAATGATACAAGAGGCGTGTAAGGCCTTTAAATAGAGTTACAATTAGGGCAAACACTCATAAACAAAGACATTTAATCTCAGCCATTGATTCTTTAAGAGGGAAATCCGAATTTGAATCAATGGTTGGATCTTCTTCTTTCATTTGAACTCTTGTGTCTTCTTGTGCTGAAAGTGACTTCTCCTCTCTCTTGTTTGGCGTGTTGCAGGTCTGGAGAGAGAGGGAATCACGCTCCCAAGGCTGATAGTGACTGGTCTTCACTCTTGTTCAGACCATAACTCCACATGTGACTCTTCTTGAGTCTGTTTCTGTACAAACATCTGTTTGGCCCCAACTTGCACATTCTTGATTGTCTGAATGTATAAGTGCCCCAACTTTGCACTTCATAAGTTTGGCCCTGACTTTGCACATGATGATCTTGCCCCAACTTTGCACATTGATCATCTGTGTCTGTGTCTGTGTGCCCCAACTTTGCACATCTTCATCTATGAGTGTTGCTTGTGTAACACTATCTTCTTGCTTGTAGAACCACCTCTCTTTACTTGTGGAACTCTTCTCTTGCTTTATCTAGGAATGAGGCTCGGCTTCTTCAGCCTCTCCTCTTCCATTTCATCCTCCTCTCTAATATCTTGCTGCTACAAATGTATATCTCTGCATAATGTGTATTGTGTAACAAAGTTATTTGAAAACCAAGTTCTTCAATCAAATAACATAAAGCAACAACCAAATTCCAAAGCTAAAATCGCAAACTGCATCTTGTATAACACCAAATTGAAAAACATGAATCAAAAGACTTCAAACTAAAAGAACTACTAATCCATCTCTGGACCTTGATCTCCACCTCCCTCAAAACAGACATCTCTTATGTATACTTTTCCATCATCTCTACAAAACAAAACAGCAATAACAGTTGAGTAAGACAAATTAAATGTAATAATTCAAATAATGTTTGTAAAACTGTACAATATAACATCTTAAGCAAAATCATAAAGCTAGCTCACCTACAATATAACACGAACTTATAAACCAATTCTTGGAATTAGTTCCTAAAACTAGCTCAGACCACTAACTCATATAAGCGAAAGATGAGAAACGATTATAACAGCAACATGAACAAGTTCAGACGTACACTATAACAAGAACACGAATTAGGGGTGATTTGGAATCAGATCTTCTCTAGTTACCTTATCTCTCGAAAAGTTAGCAAGAATTAAGAGATTTTGTAACCAAATCGGGATATTTGGGATTTGATTCACTTGTTACCTTATTACTCGAAGAGTATTTTTTTTTTCCTATGAATAGTGGATATGTATATAAATTCGGTTTATATGGGTTATCTAATCGGGTTTCGGATTTAACCCGAACCGGTCCATAACCCAAAGTATTATAACCTATGTTCCAATCGGTTATTGTAAAGGATCCAAACCCGTACCGAACCGGCTTTTTCGGGTTGGATCCGGGTTCGGGTTTCCGGTTCGGGAAATATGCCCACCCCTACTTAATCCTAACCTACAGGAAGTGGTTAAGAAGGAGATTATGAAACTCCTAGATGCTGGGATCATCTATCCTATTTCAGACAGTGATTGGGTGAGTCCAGTCCATGTAGTACCTAAGAAAGGCGGAGTTACAGTTGTGAAGAATGAGAAGAATGAGCTGATCCCTACTAGGACTGTGACTGGACACAGGATGTGCATAGATTAAAGGAAACTGAATGCTGCAACAAGAAAGGATCATTTCCATTTACCCTTCATTGATCAGATGCTAGAGAGGTTAGCAAATCACCCTTACTATTGCTTCCTCGATGGATATTCAGGTTTCTTTCAGATTCCTATCCATCCAAAGGATCGGGGAAAGACCACCTTCACTTGTCCATATGGCACATTTGCTTACCGTAGGATGCCTTTTGGACTCTGCAATGCACCAGCTACATTCCAGAGATGCATGATGTCCATATTCACTGATATGATTGAGGACTTTATGGAGGTATTTATGGATGACTTGTCAGTCTATGGGTCATCTTATAATGAGTGCTTGGATAATCTGTGCAATGTACTGACTAGATGCGAAGAGAAGCACTTGGTTCTTAATTGGGAGAAGTGCCATTTCATGGTTAGAGATGGCATTGTACTTGGACATAAAGTGTCTGAAGCAGGGATTGAAGTAGACCGCACTAAGATTGAGGTAATGACCAGCCTTCAGGCGCCTGATTCTGTAAAGTCTATAAGAAGCTTTTCTTGGACATACTGGTTTCTATAGACGGTTCATCAAGGACTTCAGTAAGATTCCTACACCACTAACTGCCTTGCTGTGTAAGGATACCAAATTTGAGTTCAATGCAGATTGTCACACTGCATTTGAACAAATCAAGCAGGCATTAGTGAGTGCTCCTATAGTTCAGCCACCAGATTGGGATCTACCTTTTGAGGTTATGTGTGATGCAAGTGGCTATGCTGTATGAGCTGTTCTCGGGCAGAAGAAGGATAGAAAGCTTCATGCTATCTATTATGCTAGTAGGACACTAGATGATGCACAAAGAAACTATGCCACTACAGAAAAGGAGCTGTTGGCTGTTGTCTTTGCATTTGAAAAGTTTCGCCCCTATCTTGTTGGCTCTAAGGTGATTGTGCACACTGATCATTCAGCCCTGAAGTATCTAATGCAGAAGAAAGATGCTAAGCCAAGATTGTTGAGATGGATTATGTTGCTTCAGGAGTTTGACATTGAAGTGAGGGACAAGAAGGGGGTTAAGAATGGAGTTGCTGATCATCTTTCAAGGATGCTGGTTGAGGAAGACGTGCCCATTAATGATTACTTGCCTGAGGAAAACGTCAATATGGTCGGAACAGTGTTTCAAACGGATCTGGGCAAAAATTTGCAAAACTGTCGGATAAATCGCATTGCGTCGATCGATTTCACGTCTGTGACGATCGATGGAAGTGTCGAGGATGCGACGATCGATGCAACCTTATGCGACGATCGTTGTAATGCGGATACAGAACCTTTCACGGTTCAAATTGGAGACTATGTCTTCGAGGTATATGCTGTCGCAACCACTGATAGACCCTGGTACGCGGATATAGCTAATTACCTGGCCGCAGATACTGAACCAGATGATTTGAAGGGGTATGCAAAGAAGAAGTTCTTCAGGAAGCTCAGACGATACTACTGGGATGAGCCTTATCTCTACAAACACTGTTCAGATGGTCTTTACAGGAGATGCGTTGCTGAATCAGAGGTTCGAGACATCCTATTCCACTGTCATGGATCAGATTATGCTGGACATTTTGCTACTTTCAAGACTGTGTCTAAGGTTCTGCAAGCAGGTTTCTGGTGGCCTACGATGTTTAAAGACACTCATTCTTTTGTCTCTCAATGTGATGTCTGTGAAAGGAGAGGGAAAATCAGTAAGAGGCATGAGATGCCTCAGAATTTCATTCTTGAGGTTGAGGTTTTTGATTGCTGGGGCATAGACTTTATGGGTCCTTTTCCCTCATCCTATAGGAATAAGTTTATCTTGGTTGCTGTGGACTATGTATCTAAGTGGGTAGAAGCAATAGCTAGTCCAACCAATGATTCTTCGGTGGTCATTAAGCTGTTTAAGACCATCATATTCCCTAGATTTGGAGTACCTCGGATAGTAATTAGTGATGGGGGATCTCACTTTATTAATAAGGTCTTCGAGAAACTGCTAAAGAAGCATGGAGTTCATCACCGAGTTGCTACTCCTTATCACCCTCATACTAGTGGACAGGTCGAGGTTTCTAAAATACAGATCAAGGAGATCTTAGAAAAGACAGTTGGGAAGACAAGGAAAGATTGGACAGCAAATCTAGATGATGCATTATGGGCTTACCGGACAGCATTCAAGACACCACTTGGGACCACTCCATTTCATCTGCTGTATGGAAAAGCATGTCATCTGCCAGTAGAGCTTTAGCACAAAGCAGCATGGGCTGTAAAGCAGATGAACTTTGATCTTAAATTTGCTGCAGAAAGGAGATTGGTACAACTTAACGAGTTGGATGAGATTAGACATTTTGCCTATGAGAACTCAAAGCTGTACAAGGAGAGGACTGAGGCCTATCACGACAAAAAGATTGTCTCTAGACAGTTTGCACCCAACGATCAAGTACTTTTGTATAACTCACGTTTGCATTTTTTTCCAGGTAAGCTGAAATCAAGGTGGTCTGGTCCTTTCAAGATCAAAGAGGTGCGTCCCTATGGAGCTGTAGTTCTAATCAGCAAGGAAGGTAATGAATTCACTGCGAATGGACAGAGGGTGAAACACTATTGGGCTAAGGCCGAGATTTCAGTAGGTCAGATTCTGCCTCTGGATAATGCACCCTCTGCCTAGATCAACTGAAACGTCAAGCTATTGACGTTAAAAGAGCGCTGAGTGGGAGGCAACCCACTGTTTCATTTTTGCATTTTGATTTTTGGTGTTTTTGTAGGATTTTACGTTTGTTTTTGGTTTTGGTGAGTTTTTGTCTGCAGGTCTCGGATTTCGCAATGCGTCGATCGACACAACTTTGTGTCGATCGTCACAACACGAGTAATCGCATTGCAGCGATCGTTGCGGTCCTGAGCAACGATCGACACACGACGAAAAATCGCCTAGCAACGATCGTTACATTTATGTATCGATCGATGCATGTGCGACATAGGTAAAAATCAGACAGAACTCAATACATCCATTACATTTTTGCTTTCTTTTTACCAACCCTTAGCTTAACACTACTGGGGACAGTGTGTTTCAAGTGTGGGGGAGGTAGCTGTTGGAATTGTGTCCAGTAATCTCGGTACTGTCTCTAGAAAGTAAGAGTATGTCAATGATCAGACATAAGTCATATAATACTGGGGGTCATGATGGCTTGCTAGAGTCCGCTCATGATCTATAAGTCTTGGACTTATTGCCTTTATTATATGATCCCATATGGGTCACACGCCTAAGCTAACAGGAAAATGTGTAGGAACGGTTTAGCAGAAGTACAGTAAAAGTGCTAGGCATTTACTGTACTTAGAGAGAATAAAAGGTTTAGCCACTGTGCATCGATCGATGCATAAGGTGCAACGATCGATGCAGTGCGCAAACACCGACGAGTTAATTGGTATTTGGGCCAAATGGCCCAAACGGAACAGGACGAGTTTTGTGTCATAAAACTCGAGTTTCAGACTGATTAACCCTAAGACTCGAGCCGAAAACTCTCTCTCTCTGCGCCGAGTTCCCCTTGTGGTCTAGCAGCTATTTCCTGTGAAAGCGTGTGTGAACCTTTGGAGGATTCATCCCTCGGTGTTTCTCTGATCTCAGACATACCATCTTCTTCCGCTGCAATAACAGGTATAAGGTGAGATCATCATTTGTTTCTATTCTGAGAAGAACCTAGATCGCATGTTTAGGATAATCTGAATCTGGAATTGAATCAGGATTTATCTAAACGTTCCAACAGTGGTATCAGAGCCCAGGTTCTGGTTTTTCTTGTTTAGATTCATGTTTAGGATTGTTTAAAGAGGTGTTTTTGAATCAATCTACTGATAAGATTAAAACACTTAAGAAACAAGAATTAGAATCCTAAACAAACTGTTTAAAAAAATCGCATGACCAAACTATATTGATTTGGTATGTGATCTAAACTGATTTTGCATCGACTGAGATCGCATTGCATCGATCGATGCAATGCAAGGATCGATCGTTGCAGTCGCGAGAGATTGACCGCGATCGCATGGATCGTTCAAACGATCGCATGGATCTCACGAGAATCTCTCGGCCAAACCTGATAACCGTTCGTGCACACGTGAGAGCATCGATCGATGCAGGATCGATGAACGATCGTTGCAGGATCGATGCTGTGAGCATCGATCGATGCGGTTAGGGTTTTGGCTCGGTTTAATTTAATTAAAATTAAACGTCTCGGTTTAATAAACAGATTTAATAATTTTATTAAGTCTGGTTAAACCGGGATAAGAAATCCAATGTCGAAAGAATTATTGGATTTAGTGCCTAAACCAGGAATTTCTAATTTGATTTGGTTGGACCAAATAAATTGAGAAAATCCGGTTTAGTAAATAACCGGTTGACAATTGTGGTCATCGTAGTAATTAAAACTTGGTTAGACCAGTTTTAATGAACCAGACCGGTTATGTCAATTAATTGGACAATTGGGTCATGTCTTGGACATGGACCAATTCTTGGGCCTCGGGCCAAGAAGTTAAAACAATTGGGCCATTAATTGAGTCATTCTTCAGATTTAAATTTAAAACTTATTTTATAAAATAAAATTATGAAATTCGATTTTAAATTTTATAAAGTTCCGAAATTTCGAAATTAGAAAGTTTCCAAAATTAGAAGTTTCTGAATTTGCGGGTTTTGGATTTTAAAGGAGTTTCTAAAGTTAGAAAGTTTCCAGTTTTAGAAAGTTTCCAATTTTAGAAAGTTTCTAAAAATAGTAGGTTTCCATAAATAGAAAGTTTCCCGAAATAGTAATCTTCTATTTTGGGAATGATTTTAATAAACCTACGGACCTCAAACAATATCAAGCGTTGGATGTCTTGTCCAGGCTATGTCAGCTGTCAAAGCCCATTCAATTGCATTCATGGCCTTACAGTGTGAGGATGTCTGTTTTTGCGTGGGTAAGACGGTTTGTGATTCATAAATGTCATTGGGAGTCCCAGACATTAATGATTACATGACTGTATAGTCCGGTTTTCTTGACTAGGCCATCGGGAGTCCCGGGCCTTGAGACATCAGGGTGGATTGGGCCTCGGGCCCAGATTCACAACCAAGAGTTATATCACGGATATAATTAGCCGAAATAGGGCTTACCGATATAAGCTAAGATTGGGTGACGGCCAGTGGCCCACTTTGATCTTAGTTATATGTGGATCTTGGAATCATTATATTCTATTGAGGGTAACTTAGGTTATTGAATATAATGCATGATTAATCATATTATACTTTAATACGAGATTAATCATTTTGAACATATAACTAATAACCTTTTTATTTATATATTTCAGATATGACTACTACAAGCACACAAAACACGTTCTCGATCCGGTCTGTTCTCGAGAAGGAGAAGCTGACTGGAACGAACTTCCTGACATGGTCAAGGAACTTGAGGCTGGTCCTCAAGCAGGAGAAGAAGGATTATGTCCTTCGAGATCCCCTCCCCGAGAGGCCTCTTGCCAATGCTGCCAGGACTCTGCACAATGCTTGGGAAAAGCATTCGTCAGATGAAAATGATGTTTATTGCCTGATGTTGGTGACAATGACTCCAGAGCTGCAAAAGCAGTTCGAAAGTGTATTGTCTCCAATCGAGATCATGGCAAGCCTGAAATCACTTTTTCAGGAGCAGGCTAGGACCGAGAGGTTCCAGACAGTTAAGAACCTCTTGGACTGTAAGTTGGCTGCGAATGCGGCAGTGAGTCCTCATGTGTTGAAGATGATGGGTTATCTCGATCATCTTCACAAACTCGACTGCCCAATCAGCCAGGAACTTGCCTGCGACATCATTCTGCAGTCTTTACCTGCAAGCTATGATCAGTTCATTCTGAACTTTAACATGCATGGCTTGAGTAAGACACTGCCTGAGCTTCACGGAATGCTCAAGACTGCAGAGCCCAACTTGAAGAAAACCGCCAAGGACCCCAATGTACTTATGGTACAAAAGGGCAAGGGGTTTAAGAAGTCTTCTGCTAAGGATAAGGGAAAGGCCAAGGGTGTCCAAGTCATGGACTCAGACACGCCAAAGCCCAAGCCCAAGTCCAAGGCTGGGCCAACTGACATGTGCAGGTTCTGCAAAGAACTGGGGCATTGGAGAAGAGATTGTAAGAAATTCCAGGAAGGTCTAAAGGAATTGAAGAAGAAGACTTTCGAGACTTCTTCATCAGGTATTTTTGTTATAGAAGTTAATACAACTACTTCTGATAATACCTCATGGGTCATGGATACTGGTTGTGGGGCTCATATTTGTACTAATATGCAGGCACTCAGCAACAGTAGAAGGCTGAAGCAAGGACAAGTGGAACTACGAGTTGGGAATGGAGCGAAAGTTTCAGCACTAGCTGTAGGAACTTACTTGTTGTCTTTACCTTCGGGATTGATTTTAGAACTTAATAATTGTTATTTTGTACCTGCTATAAGCAGAAATATTATTTCAATTTCTTTGTTGGATTTGGAAGGTTATGATTTTTCAGTTAAGAATAAATTATGTTCCTTCAATCGCAACAATTTGTTCTATGGTTCGGCCCCTCTTACGAATGGGCTTTACATACTCGATCAATCCGCGCCAATTTATAACATCAATACAAAACGGTTTAAACCTAATGAGGAAAACCGAACGTTTCTATGGCATTGTCGTTTAGGGCACATCAGCGAGAAACGCATCAAGAGGCTCCATTCGAATGGACTTCTTGGCTCATTTGACTTTGAGTCATGTGAGAAATGCGAATCCTGCATGATGGGCAAAATGACACGGGCCCCCTTTAATAAACCTAACGAGAGGGCCAGTGACTTATTGGGCCTGATACACACTGATGTGTGTGGCCCAATGTCCACTAATGCAAGAGGAAACTATCAGTACTTCATTACCTTCACTGATGATTTCAGTAGGTATGGATATGTTTACTTGATGAAACATAAGTCTGAATCTTTTGAGAAGTTCAGAGAATTCCAAAATGAAGTACAGAACCAACTTGGCAAAAGCATTAAGGCTCTTCGGTCCGACCGAGGAGGAGAATACTTAAGCCAAGAATTCAGTGATCATCTGAGAGAGTGTGGGATTGTATCCCAACTCACTCCTCCTGGAACACCTCAATGGAATGGTGTGTCTGAGAGGAGAAATCGGACCTTATTGGATATGGTTCGATCTATGATGAGTCACACAGACCTTCCAATATCCCTTTGGGGATATGCTCTGCTAACAGCAGTGTTCACACTAAACAGAGCACCATCAAAAGCAGTAGCAAAGACACCATATGAATTATGGACTGGAGAAGCTCCAGTGCTGTCTTATCTCAGAATTTGGGGTTGTGAAGCCTATGTCAAGAGATTGATCTCAGACAAGCTTACACCAAAATCTGATAAATGCTACTTCATTGGTTATCCACGGGAAACCAAGGCTTATTACTTCTATCTACGTTCCGAGAACAAGATTTTTGTTGCCCGGGATTGTAACTTTCTTGAGAGGGAGTTTCTCTCTAAGAAAGACAGTGGGAGTAAGGTACTGCTTGAAGAAATTCAAGATGAACGGGATACTGCTCAACCTAATGAGGAAGAGCAGCAGGAGGATCTACAAGAAATTGTAGAGCCTGAACCTGTAGTACCTGAAGTTCGAAGATCCGGGAGGATCCGTCACGAACCCGAGAGATATCAGGGATTCCTCGTGACTGACTGTCATGATCTTTTGATCATTGATGGTGATGAACCATCGAACTTCAATCAAGCCATGATGGGCCCAGATTCCTCTAAGTGGCGCAAGGCCACTGATTCCGAAATGGACTCCATGTCGGTCAACCAAGTATTTTCGTTGGTTGACTTACCCGCTGGTGTAAAAGCCATCGAGTGCAAATGGATCTTCAAGAAGAAGATTGACGTGGATGGAAATGTCCAGATTTATAAAGCCAGGTTGGTGGCAAAAGGTTTCAGACAAGTTCACGGTGTGGACTACGATGAAACCTATTCACCGGTGGCTATGATGAAATCTATTCGGATTCTACTAGCAACTGCAGCTTTTCATGATTATGAAATTTGGCAGATGGACGTGAAAACCGCCTTCCTGAATGGTATTCTGGAAGAGGATGTGTATATGACGCAACCTGACGGTTACATAGATCCAAAGAATGCTGGGAAAGTATGCAAGCTTCATAAATCCATTTATGGATTGAAGCAAGCATCGAGGAGCTGGAATCTTCGTTTTGATGAAGCGATCAAGCAATTTGACTTCATCAGAAACGAAGAAGAACAATGCGTGTATAAGAAATCTAGTGGGAGCAAGATTGTATTTCTTATTCTGTATGTCGATGACATACTGCTTCTCGGAAACGACGTTCCAATGCTGAAGTCTGTAAAGGACTGGCTTGGAAGTTGTTTTTCCATGAAAGACATGGGTGAAGCCGCATACGTTCTTGGAATTAGGATCTATCGGGATAGACCTAAGAGGCTGATAGGCTTGTGTCAAGACTCATACATTGACAAAGTCCTACAAAGATTCAGCATGAAAGATTCCAAGAAGGGCTTCACGCCAATGGTACATGGCACAACGCTAAGCAAGAAGCAGAGCCCTACGTCGGCTGCTGAGCTTGAGCGCATGAAGAATATTCCTTATGCATCTGCAATAGGATCTGTCATGTATGCCATGATCTGTACTCGTCCTGATGTTGCTTACGCATTGAGCATGACGAGTAGATACCAGTCAAATCCAGGTGAAAACCATTGGATTGCCGTAAAGAACATCTTGAAGTATCTAAGACATACTAAGGATAAGTTCTTAGTGTACGGTGGAAGTGATGTGCTTAAAGTCAGTGGATTCACGGACGCAAGTTTCCAGACAGACACAGATGATTTCCGGTCACAGTCCGGTTATGTCTTTTGTCTGAATGGCGGTGCAGTAAGTTGGAGAAGCTCCAAGCAGGACACCGTTGCTGATTCCACTACAGAAGCTGAATATATCGCCGCCTCAGAAGCAGCGAAGGAAGCTGTTTGGATTCGAAAGTTCATTATGGAACTAGGTGTGATACCAGATGCGGCTGAGCCTCTGGCACTATTTTGTGACAACAATGGTGCTATAGCTCAGGCAAAGGAACCAAGATCTCACCAGAAATCCAAGCATGTTCAAAGAAGATATCACTTGATACGTGACATCATTAATAGAAAGGAAGTCAAGATCAGCCGAGTTTCGACAGATGATAATGTCGCTGATCCGTTGACAAAGCCACTCCCAAGGCCTAAGCTCGAGCTCCTGACTGAAGCTGTAGGCATTAGAAACATTGAAATGTAATCTAAATTTGAGTGGGAGTTTTGTGAGCTTTATTTTAGTTATTTGATATGTTCTTGTAAAACATTATTATTTATGTTTTAATGAAATTATTATTTCAAGATTATTTTAACTGTGATGAAATAATCGTTCCAAAATGATATGAACCATTTTATAGGTCATCGAAGTAAATGATTTGATCTTGAGTCATCGAAGTCATTTAGCTTGATCATGAGATCCTATATTTGATAAATGTTTTATATCATCCTGTCCCTAGTCGAAGGTTGTTGAAATTGGAACACCAACAACCGTGTAAGATTGGATTGGTACGTGACTTATGACAAAGTCTCAGTGTGTCATAGATGCTCGGCATCAAAGTCAGTACATAGGTGTATGTTGGGAACATACGACCGGACAAGACCCGCTAATAAGAACTCTTCAGGATATTTATATCTGTGTCATAAGAGATTCTTACTACGACTATAAAGTATAGTCCTTAGACCTGAGTTCGCATGCATGTGACTGCATATGGACTGATGCACTTTGATCATTGTCTAACGCTATCGTTCTGCGATAGCTATAAGGACCTTGTTTGGGTACATCATGAAGTGAGTAGTTTACAGTGATGGAACAAGATGGGATTTGTCCCTCCAATATAAATGGAGTGAATATCTCTAGGCCAATCGGAGATTTGAATACTGGAAAACGCATGGCCATGCTCAAACGGACTTTCCCGAGTCGTTTGTATTGTCAGTATCAAATCAGAGTCCGATGAACAAGATTAGGCTTTATAAGGATGACACTAATCTTGCCTTATGACTAATCGAGATATTGAGACAAAAGGATTATGAATACAGAGATTCCAGTACAAGTGGGAGATTGTTGGAATTGTGTCCAGTAATCTCGGTACTGTCTCTAGAAAGTAAGAGTATGTCAATGATCAGACATAAGTCATATAATACTGGGGGTCATGATGGCTTGCTAGAGTCCGCTCATGATCTATAAGTCTTGGACTTATTGCCTTTATTATATGATCCCATATGGGTCACACGCCTAAGCTAACAGGAAAAATGTGTAGGAACGGTTTAGCAGAAGTACAGTAAAAGTGCTAGGCATTTACTGTACTTAGAGAGAATAAAAGGTTTAGCCACTGTGCATCGATCGATGCATAAGGTGCAACGATCGATGCAGTGCGCAAACACCGACGAGTTAATTGGTATTTGGGCCAAATGGCCCAAACGGAACAGGACGAGTTTTGTGTCATAAAACTCGAGTTTCAGACTGATTAACCCTAAGACTCGAGCCGAAAACTCTCTCTCTCTGCGCCGAGTTCCCCTTGTGGTCTAGCAGCTATTTCCTGTGAAAGCGTGTGTGAACCTTTGGAGGATTCATCCCTCGGTGTTTCTCTGATCTCAGACATACCATCTTCTTCCGCTGCAATAACAGGTATAAGGTGAGATCATCATTTGTTTCTATTCTGAGAAGAACCTAGATCGCATGTTTAGGATAATCTGAATCTGGAATTGAATCAGGATTTATCTAAACGTTCCAACAGTAGCTACTGACTTTATCTTTCTGTTTTCTTAAGAGTCAGTCCAGTTTTCAAAAAAAAATTTGTTTTATTGAGTCAAAACCAGTTTAAGTAAGAAACAGTGAATTTTGGAGAAGTTAACAATATCTTGCAGGAACTTAAGTAACCATTGGGATGAAGCTGAAAGATCAATCTATGACTATTAGAAATCCCAACACGGATCAACCTACTGAGGACACCCATATCAATTCAGGTATTCAGAGGATCCTTTTACTGGCTTCATCCTTAATCCTGACTTTAATTTTCTCACCTAAGGGCTTGGTATACCTTGAGTCGGACTCCTTTGCTAGTTCTGACACAGCTTGTAAACCTGTCCGAGTATGGTTCCCTTATCCCCTTCCATAAAAAAAAGAGCAATAAACTGAGGATGAGTTAGTAACTCCGAAGTGGTCTCTGGGAGTGGTAGCTACAACTATCATCTCCTGTGCATCCATGGAATGTGTCCAAAGTACACCCCTTAACGGGAAGAGCACTGATAAAAAAAATAAAATGATACCCAATGAGGAAAAATCAGAATGCTAAGGAAGGAAAAAGAGAAGAAAAGGAACCAGAAAAAGATAGTCTGGGGGCCTGGAGCTGGCAAAGTAAGAATCCATGTGCCCTTTGATCGATAATCCTTAGGTGAGACCGCACTTAATATGCTTAAGAAGTCAGTAGGGTGAATTTGAATTACTTGGATTGATTGTGGAGTTTACTTACGACAGTTGCTAAGTGTGGGGGAAGTACATGTTGGTCTTGATATCTTGCGGTTGATTCTTTCAGTGGTTTACTAAGGGGAATCTGAGTGTTGTTGATTCTAGGACAAAAAGAGTTTCTGAAAGTTTTCAAACCTTTTCACTACATTCTAGTTCTCTGTTTTGCTTGAGGGCAAGCAAAGGCTAAGTGT
The DNA here is from genome assembly GCA_030180135.1 of Orychophragmus violaceus. Classification (NCBI taxonomy): domain Eukaryota; kingdom Viridiplantae; phylum Streptophyta; class Magnoliopsida; order Brassicales; family Brassicaceae; genus Orychophragmus; species Orychophragmus violaceus. The sequence continues at coordinate 41,375,262 of CM058234.1, read as the reverse complement.
GGGGGAGTTGATATATAATGGTTTTTACCGGTTTTATGCCATGATATAACTATGTTTTAGAGTCTTTTGGTGTTCTTTTAGAGTCTTTTACAGGTGTTATTAGGCACACACACGTTTGGAGCAGATTTGGAGATCATAGAGCTATTTAGAGCATTTTGGAGTTTTGACCCTAGAGTTTATGCTCACTGTCCGAAACAGAGGAGTGTGTCGATCGACACACATCAGCATCGATCGATGCACAGCGAGTTGGGCCAGATCTCGGCGGTTTAATGAAGAATGATGATATTGCAAAGTTACCCAGAAGTTCCAGATATTTACACAGAAGCCCCAAGACGTGATTTAGCTATTTAATTAGGTTTTTGAGTTTTGTTTTACATACGCTATCATAACTTAGAGCCGAGAGTTTTTAGAGCTTTTGGGGCTGATCTGATCCTGTACTACACCTTATTTTTGGAGAAGATTTCGAACCCTTTTTCTTATTCTAATATCTTTTATGATATCTATTATTTCATTGATTATGTCTTCATATTCCATGTCTGAGTAGATTCATAGTTAGGTTTAGGGTTTCTCATAGGGATTTCATGACTTGCTAGATATAATTAATTCAGTTAAGGATTCATATCAATAGATGTTCTTCAAACTAAATTGTGTTTAATGCTAGTTCTAACCGGATTACTTAGAATCTAGATCTTAGGTTGCTAAACTGACACGACAGTGTGGTTTAGAATCTGAACTATTTGGGTTGAGCAATTTAATTACTCGGAAAGGAATTTGATTTGATTAGATTGTGAACATATCGAACTTGGAATTAAAGCTGGTTTAATCTGTTAGTAATTACAAAGGAATTTGGATTGCTGCACTTAGACTTAGAGAATTCTCGGAACGACAGTTGGTTAATTCTATATTTGTGTTTGAGTTCTAGAACTGAGCTTAGTTAGATCCTGACTGATTGATTTATCTGCTCGTCTGATTTCCTGAGAATGCCCTAGACTTAGCGCCCTTAGTTTATTGCTTACAACCACAACTTGCTACTGATTTACTTTCTCGCATTGCCTTTTAGTTATTCAATACAATTTGCTTTCTCCTAGTTTAATCTTTTTAGTTCTTAATCTATCAAGACCAGAGTCTCTGTGGATTTCGATACCCTATATACTACGATTGCATATCTGTGCACTTGCAGTTAAAATAGGATTAAAACCTGACCCTATCAAGTCGCCACAAGATCCTATGAGTCTGAATCTTGATAAGACAGAAGCCTTCTCTTTGTTTGAATCACACAAAGCAAGAGAGAAAACAAGGTTGCGGTTTCTTTGCTTGAAGAAAACACTTTGTGTACTTTATTGATCTAGGGTAAATGATACACGGCTGTGAGAGGGGACTTGCTATGCCCTTCTAGGGGACTTGAAGCAAATAAAACATAAAAGGAAAGTACAGACTCGATTTGGACCTAATGAAATAAAGACTACAACGGCTACTTTTATGATTGAAACTACTAAGGGAAACAAAGAATTAATCCTGCAAAACAAAGAGACAACAGTCATATAATGTCCTTGGCCGTTGATCAGAAGCCTTCTTCACTCGTAGCATTCTGGCCTTGACAACTTGAGCTAGTGTCGATGCTACTTCTTGAGCTAGTGTTGATGCTACTTCCTGAGCTAGTTGTGATGCTACATATGGTTAGCCCTTTTTGAGCTGAGTTGAAGAGTGTTGGGCCGTCCATCCTGATGATGACTTGTTTCTTGCTCTTGGTCAATATCTTGATTCAGTAGACTTTGCACATCTTCATTGACTTGGTTCCTCAAAGCCTTTGTTGTTGATCTTGTCAATGGACCTTTCCTTATGATGGGCATTGGATCTTCTGCTTCTGGTTCTATGACCTCATCAGATCTTGACTATTGTAGGACATTTCCTTGGGGGAGATTTTCTTACGACTACATAGTGGAGGAGATCAAGCACACAGTGGGACATTTCCAAGCTAATGGGGGGGGGGTGAAGAAAGACGTACAATGGGCCATTCCTGGTTTCTGTCTTCCTTTGGAGGTAAGTACATTGATTATGAGATTGTTGATGTTTCTTTAATTGAAACTAAGTCTAACAAATACAATTGTTTTTTAGCTTCTAGCGTCTGAGGCAATTCCTCAATTGGGAAGAAGATTCAGGAAAATTGTCCCAGGAGCAGACATGATGTGTCCGAGGATGTGCAAGTCGAAGTTTAAGAAAGAACATATGTCTGGGCTTCCTATTGAGAAAATCAATGAAGAACTTGGTACAACTCAGGTTAGTTATCCTTTGCATCTGAACTTGGTAAAACTTTGTGCTTCTACGCTGTAGTTTTTTTGTAATATTAACTTTTATTTTATTCCTTGTCAGGATATTGATAGCATCCTGTTAATCAGTACAAAATAAGAAAAAGATCTTCTGGCTCAAATTTTTGAAGTAGACGATGACCGTGATGAAGATGATATCGTGGTTGATGGGTAGACCAAGCGTATTCTTCGTGGGAAAACAGTCTTCTTTGAAGACATGTTCAAACAAGATGTTGTTGCACGAGCAAAAAATGTCCAATAACAAGTTGATGCTCCACTACCACAATTTGGTGCTCCACCAGCACAAGTTGGTGCTCCACCACCACAAGTTGGTGCTCCATCTCCAACCGAAATGGCCCAGATCTTGGAGATTGTTTGTGGATTTGATGCAAGATTGGGTGAGGTGGAAGCATTCGTGGAGGATGAGAAAGCGAAGAGAAAGTGAATGGATAATAGAAGTTAACCTGTTGTGGTAGCATTTGGTAGTATTTGGAACGTATTTAGAGGTGAAACTTGGAACGTGCAACTTTGACTTTGAATTTAGCTTTCGGTAATGTTGACCTTTGTTGGACATAATTTATGGTAGTTTGATGAACTTTTGTTGTTCCCTTGGGTCTTATGTTATGAGGTGCAACTTTGAATTTGCATTTTAAATAACTATAACATAAGAAGAGATATGAAACATTTTGGATTTTAGCAAACATAGTTCAACAAGCTAAGCATTACAAAGTACAAAAAGCGAGACAAGTGCAACCAGCCACCAAATTGTTACACTCCGAAGACCCCTCTCACACCAGCCACCAACTCCTTGAGCTTGGTAATCTCATCGGCATTGCGTTTAATCTCATCTTGCATGTCCTCAATCGTCTTGCGCTGGTCATGAATCTTGTTCATTAGCTTGCCAATCTCCTCTTCGACACCACAAACCCATGGTTGACGAAAGTGGAGTCCATCATCCATATATAAATCACAATGTTACCCATTTTTACCAGTTATACGAGCAGAAACAAAAAACATTGTTATTTAGTTTTACCAGTTATACCAGCAGAAACAAAAAAAACATTGTTACCTAGTTCTACCAGTTATACCAGCAGAAACACAAAGTATTGTTACCTAGTTCGACCAGTTATACTAGTAGAAACACAAAGTTTAGACCTTTATGAAACTTTACCTTGAATTGGTGGTAGGTAAAGTACCTACTGCCTGGTAAAGTATCGAAGTCCCTCTGATACTTTGGAGTCTTGCTGACCTCATGGACGATTCTCCCACCACAAGGACATTTCTTGGGGATTCCGTACTCGGCTACGCTAATTCCCTCCAGAAGCTCTTGATGAGCCTTGAACCGCTTCATCTCCTTGTTGTGCCTCTTCTCGTCTTCATAGGGATCTAGCCCGAAACTTTCCATACTAAGGTATGTGGTCGAGAGAGATCGAGAAACTACATGGAGTTAGGGGGAATCGGTTGAGAGCGAAAGAGAGGAAAGAGATAGAGAGGAAAGAGATAGAGAGGATAGAGACAGAGGAGAGAGATAGTGAGAAAGAAGGAAAAAGGGGGAAAAGGTAGAGGAAATCGAAAATTTGAAGATTTTACTATTAGTTGGGCGGGAAAATATTTTAGTTTTCCCTCCCAAAAAGGCCATAGTTTTACCGAGTATAATAGTTGTACCAATGTTCTTCATGGTTGTACTTTTGATGGTTTTCTGTTTATCTAGAGTTACTAGCTCTTAAGATATAGTTGACTAGTTTTACAGACTGTATAATTGCTTAAACATATAATATTGATTGATTTATGTAGTCATTTGTCAAGTTTAAGTATTTAGGGTAGTAGGTCTTCTTAAATTGACTATTACTTTGAAATTGTTATTGAAACTATAAGGACAATGTTGTGTAAATGTTTCCACAACAACTCAAATAAGATGTAAAATTTTCACTTTCACTTTCCCTTTATATTTCTATTCTCTTCTTGTTACAACATTCTATTCCACAACAAATATCAACTCAAATATTTTTTGCATTAAAAAGTTACCCATATTTGTCGATATTCAAAGTAGTTATGACAAATGTCAAACTAGTTTTACCAAAGTTTGAAGTAGTTACATTTTGGCTTAGTAGTACATTGCATCATATTATAACATCTCCTGGTTGAGAAGTGCATTGCATCCAATTCAATAATTACGTGCACCAAATATAAAACATATAGTGATACCGAGTTATACCTAGTTGTTCTTACATAACCAAAGCTTACACAGAAATCAAACATAGTTTTCTCCAAATAACATCCATGGTAGTGTTCCTGGGTGAGTTCTTGGCCGCCTTTTATTATGTGTCCTCGCTGTTTTACTCCTTCTGCAGCTGATGAAAATCTATTTACTCTCTTCCAACCCCTCGTTTTCTTGTAATCCGGAGGTAGGATTTGCATCTCTTTGATGTAATCCGGGATGTTCCATGCAAACATATCCGGGACAGCATAGATGGACCTGTAATAAGCCAATACCCACACCTCCGTCAAATAATATTTCGAACTCAACTCATGGAGTGCTATTTTGATATCACTTGCACGAGCTCTATCACTTTTAGTGTATGAGTTGAATGCTGCTAGTGCTTGGAGACAAGTATACATCTGAATGTTGAAGAAACCACAAGAGCAACTTTTCGATTCCAAGTTCACCAAATAAACCTTTCCATCAATATCATCGACTTCGTATTTGAGCTCGTAACTGTTTACCTCCCTCACATTTAATTGCTTAGCAAGAGTCCAATTATCATGCACGAAGTTCTAGACCAAAGGAACAAGTTTGTCATCAACATGTCCTGACACGACCTCTTTCCTATGCTTGTTAAATCGGTAAGAAAATTTGCAAATGATAGTATCAAGCAGGGGTATCAAGGAGTACTTCCTCGCCTCAAGAAAAGTGTTGTTTAGACATTCCGCAGAGTTGCTCATGTCTATGTTGTATCGTTTACCTGGAGAAAAATATCTTGCCCATTTTTCCTTTACGGCAGTTTCCTCCACATACTTCGCCGCGGAAGGATATCTCCTCTTAAATATCTTGTAACGACTGTAGAACTCAACCTCTGTGTGACACCAACCTAACTCCTGGAGCCTGTGAGCGACTACAGATTTGTTTGCATTCGAAGTATTTCCTTTCACGTTTTGGGCCAAATGCCATAAACAATACCCATGATGAGCTTGTGGAAACACGTTTGCTATTGGATTGATGAGGCTTGCATTCTATCACTCACAAATACCAATTCAGACGAGTCGCCTACAACGCTTTTCAACATCTCGAAAAACCATGTCCAACTAGCTATGTTCTCACCGTCGAGTATACCGAATGCTATGGGATAAATGTGTCGATTAGGATCCTGAGCAACGGTGAAAACTAGTTCACCACCATATCCGTTCTTGAGAAAAGTTGCATCTACAATTATCACTTGCCTCATGCATGCAAACCCTTCAATGCTAGCTCCCAAAGCTATGAATAGATACTTGAACTTTTTTCCACATCCAGTTCCAGACCAGTTACCGTTCCAGGATTGACCTCTTTTAACACGTACAAATAACGAGACAACATCTTGTATCTATCTTTCGGACTACCATGCCAATCACAAACTGCTTGATTTTTCCCTCTTAACGCCGTCGAGTATGATATTTCTACACCATATTTTTTGCTTAACTAGATCCATGATGATTATAGACTTTGGAGTTTTCAGTTTCCCATGATATTCCTCATGCAAAAACGATGTAACTAGCTGTGATGTGCATCTCATACAATCAACGGTTGTACTCTGATCAGAATGGTTGCATGTGTGCATCTTCAAGTACGTTCTAATCGAGAACATATCCGTGTTACCAATCCTTGCTGCTCGTAGACCCTAATTACATCTCTGTATAGAAAATTTAACCATCCACCGCGTTCTATCAGAATGTTTTATAACATAATCAAAAGAGTTTCTAAATGCCAAATTCTCGACCAACACTATAACCGCCTTCTTATCTCGGAATTCTTGATGCACACTCACCCCAAAACCGTCTTTCCATGGAGCTACAAAGTGACTACCATCAACAACGGGTGGTACCTCACGATATTCATCATGCATACCCGATGTATCTGTAACGTTACCCTCCAATTTATCATCATCATCCTCTCTCACCTGCTCTTCTTGACTTTCTTGTCGGTTTTCATCAAACAACGTCACGGCATTAGATCCTATTTCTCCGTTTTCAACAAACAACGTTGCGGAATTAGGTCTTACTTCTCCAATTTCATCATGCTCATAGTTCATACCAGCATAGTTTTTCCCCGCTCTCGACTGTTGCGAGGGCAGCTCCGGTCTAGTCACTACGTCCACACACAAAAGACTTCTACGGTTCTATTTATCAACGGTTTTAGATAACCACAAAGATCTTCATCATCAGAAATACTCAAATGTTCTTCACATCCAACCACCATAGGAATGTAACGCAATTCCAATCTAACCTTACTTTCATCTAACACATTCTTCTTGTAAAGCCTAGCTACTACCATCTCAAAATTTATCTCCTCTTTCAACATTAGGCTACACATGCGCCCCTGACATTTATAATGGATGCACACTTTGTTGCTCATTCTATCCTGCCAACAATAGCAAAAAAACTCAATATATACTTGTGGTTGTACACATTTGTTCTCAAGTATACTTTAGTTGTTCCCAGTTATACACAAGTTGTAATACCCTATTTCCAAAAAAATTGGGTCAACGGGTAACATAAAGTCAATTTGGGCAAAACTGTAATTTCCAGGAGTTGGAGAGCATTATGGTAATTTTATCAAAATATGAGCCGGAAACGGAGACGGGCCAAATATTTCTCTTTTTAATTAAAGAAAACATTTAGAAGACCAGAAATGGAAAGAACGGGTTTTAAATGGGGTTTTCGGACTATCGGGAAGGGAAACTGATAGAACCTAAGAAACTTGTAATATCCGTATCGGGAGCTACGGGTATCGGGAACAATGTCACGACATTAGATCTTATTTCTCCATTTTCAACAAACAACGTCACGACATTAGGTCTTACTTCTCCGATTTCATCATGCTCATAGTTCATACCAGCATAGCTTTTCCCGGCTCTCGACTGTTGCGAGGGCAGCTCCGGTCTAGTCACTACGTCCACACACAAAATAATTCTACGGTTCTATTTTTCAACGGTCATTAGATAACCACAAAGATCTTCATCATCAGAAATACTCAAATGTTCTTCACATCCAAACACCATAGGAATGTAACTCAATTCCAATCTAACCTTACTTTCATCTAACGCATTCTTCTTGTATAGCCTAGCTACTACCATCACAAAATTTATCTCCTCTTTCAACATTAGGCTACACATGCGCCCCTAACATTTATAATGGATGCACACTTTGTTGCTCATTCTATCCTGCCAAAACAATAGCAAAAAAACTCAATATATACTTGTGGTTGTACAAATTTGTTCTCAAATATACTTTAGTTGTTCCCAGTTATACACAAGTTGTAACACCATGTTTCCAAAAAATTTGGTCAACAGGTAACATAAAGTCAATTTGGGCAAAACTGTAATTTCCAGGAGTTGGAGGGCATTATGGTAATTTTATCAAAATGTGAGCCGGAAGCGGAGATGGGCCAAATATTTCTATTTTTATATAAAGAAAACATTTAGAAGTCCAGAATGGAAAGAATGGGTTTTAAATGGGGTTTTTGGACTATCGGGAACGGAAACCGATAGAACCAAAGAAACTTGTAAAATCCGTATCGGGAGCTACGGGTATCCAAATGAGGTGATTCAAGTTGATAAATTCATATAAACTCATCATGAATCTTATTTTGTGGGTTGGAGGATTTACGGAGGTATATCTAAAATATTTAACGTGAAAACGACTAAAACCAAGCAACGGAATAAAACAAATTAAAGAGGTTCTAGAAGCTATTTTGGTACATGAATTTTTGATCAAGAGAACTCTCCAGATATATGTGTCATATCCCCAGTGTCAGCACCTCATTATTTTGGTGCAAAGAATGGGTTTTGAGTTCATTGATCTCTTTTGCATGGCATAATCCATCTAATCACTCATTCATGAACTCATCACTCATTCAACTCATCCAAACCTCTCTCTAGCCTCTCTGTCGATCTTCCACCTCTCTCCTCTCTCCAGATTCATCAAAAAAACCCGGCAACATTCATCATTTCTCTTGAATATCTTCAAGAACATATGAATGTTCTTCATGCCTTGCAACCCAAGTCACATTTATAACTCCTAAACTAAACCACTAATCCATAAACCACCTGCACCATAGTGATCACCATATTCTCCTCTCCAACCTCCATCCATCAATCTCCTCCCCGCCGCCGGAGGTTTGCCGGAATCTCGCCGGAGATCCGCCGCCGGAGAGGCTTCTCCCTTCTCTCTCTTTGAAGTTGTGTTTTACCGGTTCTTCAGGCCATTTTACTCATCCCTCAGCTTCTCCAGCCATCAGGGCTCCTCCTCCGCTGCCGGAGAAGCTTCATTCCGCCCGGTTAACATCGGAGCCGCCGAGGTCAACGCCGGAGAAGGTCACCAGAAAAGTCCCCTCCGTTTCATTTGCTAAGCCGGTTCAGTTGGGAGTGGTTTGGTGCTAGTTCAGAGCTTATTTGAGTTGGTTTAGGCATTAAGTTAGTTTGATTAAACCGGGTCAATGGTTGGTCAAACCGGTTTAATCTAATCAACGTTTCAGTTTAAGCGGTCAATGGCGGTTGACATCGGTTCATCTAAACCGGTCCAATTGGTTGGTCAATCCCAGTTCAAGAAATGGTCAACTCGGTCAAGGGAAGTCAACGGTCAACGCCGGTCAACCCTCCGTTCAACGCCGGTCAACACAGGAAACTAAGTCGGTCAACGATTGGTCAACGGCTTGTTCTCGATTGGTTCGGTTTAGTGTGTTCATGACTTGGTTCGTGGGAGTTCGGGAAGGTTCGGATTCAACGTTCGGTCTCGGGATCCGCATTCGGCTCATCCGTCCATCCGTATGCAATCTCACTTTGATTCGACTTAAATTGCATAGTAGTTAGTTAATCATGTAGACCGGGAACCTTAAGCCGTAGTTTAGGATTGCATGCCCGTTAGTTAAGTTGATTGATTGGTTAATGATAATTATCGATTAATATTGAATTGGCTAGGTTTAATTAAATGCATGCTAACCATTAGTCGTTGATTGATGTTAGGTCGTTAGTTGGTATATGATTGTTTCATTTATATAGACGATTGCATGTTAGGTCATATATACGTATATATGTATTAAAGAACGATATTAAACGAATCTATATATGGGAATTAAGACGACACTAAAATATGGACTAAAATACTTAACTAACATATAAAATATGATAATGGGGTTGGTTAGGTTTAATAGATGGGTTTAAGGGTTAAATGGATTAAAGTTATTGAACAATGAGATGTCGGGAGTTAGTAAGTTTACTAACTCTAAACCGACAGATCGAGGATGATGTAATATTGGAATCCACAAAACCTAACATCACACAATGATCAAGAGGTGACAAGATTTCTTGCGGAATGGGCCTAGGTTGAGATGGATGATGAGGTTTTGTTGATCGAGTCCACGAGCAACACACGAATATAATAACTTGAATCCACAAGCTATTGAACTCGAAAATCACACAAGGCTAATGAATCCACAATAGACTTGAATTTATAAACACAAAAGTCGCTCACTTTTGTAAGAAAACAAAACACAAAGTTTTATTAAGAAAATCAAGATTGAAAAGTCGTCTAACGAAGTTGAAACGTGGCTGGCCTAATAGGTTCAGATCCAACGTTCATAATACAAAAATAAAAAGCAAATAATTAAAACTTAATGGTATGTATTGATCATGATGAGATCAAATGTGCAAAGGCTGTGTATTGTTTAAGTTTGCACAAGTCTTGCACATTTGAGAATGTGCAAAGTTGGGGACTTCTGATTAGGGTTTAAGAAGGCGCCAACATTCAAGTCTTGGTTGTGTTAAAGAATCATACCGTTGGAGCTAAGGACAAGGCGCATGTTCAGACCTGACCAGACCTTGTCTCCTGCGCATGTTCAGACCTGACCAGACCTTGTCCCCTAGTTCATTTTGTCTTTAAGCTCTTTTAGGTTAAGCATCTAGTCTTTGTATCCTATATAAAAAGATGTAACACCAAAATGAATGTAACAAGGGTTTTGAGTCTCTCATTCTCTCTCTATTACTCTCGCGGCTACAAGCTCAAGAACCATAAACTCTCTCAATGTTCATACTCTAAAACTATCATGGTATCAGAGCATTGATCTCTATTCTCCATTCTCTTGATTTTCTCTCTTTGTTTCTCCATTCTCACGGTTCATTACTCTCTCTTCATTATCTCGGTTCTACAGCTCTTATACTTCCATTTCTCTCGGTTCTTCACTTGTTCTCTTCATCACTCTCTTACTCTCTGTCCTAAAACCAAAGACTTGTTCTAAGCTTCAGTCTCTCGGTCCCTCTCAGTTTCTCGGTCCTAAAACCCTAGAAACTTATTACTCCTCTCGGTTCTTCAGTCTTCACCTACTCTCTTCAGTCTCTCACCATGGAAGACTCGGTTCACATCAGCTAAAGCTTGAGGCCTACTGTCATTCCTGTTGTGCTCAAAGGTATCAACTATAGGACATGGCAAAGGACCATCAAGACTGCCATTTGTGGAAGAGGGCTGTGGGATCACATCTTGGAGGACAAAACACCAAGTGAAGAAGATGTAACCAAGAAGAAGGATGAGGAAACCAAGAAGGAAGAGGCTAGATGGTTTCAGGAAGATCAGCTGGTTCTTGGCTTCCTCCAAAACTCTCTTGACCCATCCATCCTTGAAGCTTATTCTCATTGTGAGACAGCCATGTCACAGTGGGACATCTCAAGAAGGTTTATGGAGATGTTTCTAATCTGAGCAGGGTGTATGAGGTGAAGAAATCCATAAGTGAGCTGAGACAAGAAGATCATGACTTTACTAAGTATCTTGGGAAGTTCTCCTCAGCATGGTCTGAGCTTGAGATGCTAAGGCCAAGTACTATGGACCCTAAGATTCTCATTGAGAGAAAGGAGCAAGACATGATCTTTGGCCTTCTACTCACCTTGAATCCGGTTTACAATGATGCCATAATGAAGATCCTAAGGGAGACTACACTTCCTGATTTTAAAGAGGTGTGTTCAAGGATCCAAAAGGAGCAAGGAAACATTGGTTTGTTTGGAGGAAAGGGAGTTGGTGACTGGCAAGAAAGCCGGTTTCAAACCAGAGGAGAAGAAGGCTGCAGCTTGTGACAATTGCAAGAAGAAAGGCCACTCCAAGGATAAGTGTTGGATCCTTCATCCCCACCTCAAACCAGCCAAGTTCAAGGACTCAAGGGCAAATACAAACATCTCCCAAGAAGCTGTGAGTGAGCCGGATTCTACTTCAGCTCAAGGAGGGGAACTTGCACTCTAGACCAACACTGAGTATGTTAGGAAGAGTGACCTTGAGGACCTCATCAAGGCTTATGCCTCTAAACTCTCTGGTATCACTTTAATGTCTCATAAATTACTTGCTAAAACTGATCATAACTTGGTAGTAGATTCATGAGCTTCTCACCACATGATTAGTAATGCTAAGTTGTTAAAAGACATTAAACCTGACCTAGGAAGAGTAACTATAGCTGATGGTCAAGGGATTCCTATAATAGGTACAGGAAAGTTAAGATTGTTTAACAAGGAAAGTGATGCATTCTATGTTCCTAAGTTTAAGTCTAACTTGTTGTCGGTTAAAAGGATCACTAAAGACTTGAATTGCAATGTTATCTTTGGGCCTAATGAAGTTTGTTTTCAGGATATTAAGAATGGAAAGGTTATTGGAAGAGGTGGTACACAAGATGAGCTTTATCTCCTTGAAGACACTTCTCCAAGCAATCCGGATACTTTCACTTTTAAATCCTGTTTTTCTTTCAATCAAAATGTCCTATGGCATGCTAGACTAGGACATCCTCATACTCGTGCTTTGAACTTAATGTTGCCTAATGTTAGCTTTGATCATTCAACTTGTGAAGCTTGTATTCTTGGCAAACATTGTAGAACTATCTTTCCTAAATCAACTACTATCTATGAACATTGCTTTGATCTTGTGCACTCTGATGTTTGGACTTCACCTTGTCTTTCTAGATATAGGAACAAGTATTTTGTGACTTTCATAGATGAAAAATCAAAATATACTTGGGTAACATTGCTTCCATCTAAAGATAGGGTGTTTGATGCATTTCTAAACTTTCAAAACGATGTTACTAATCAATTTAATGCCAAGATTAAAGTGTTTAGATCAGATAATGGAGGAGAGTACACAAGCCAAAGATTCAAAGCTCACTTGAACAAATATGGGATCCTACATCAAAGAAGCTGCCCACATACTCCTCAACAAAATGGTGTGGCTGAAAGGAAGAACATGCATCTAATGGAGGTTGCTAGGTCTATGATGTTCCACACCAATGTTCCTAAGAGGTTTTGGGGAGATGCAGTGTTGGCAGCATGCTATCTTATCAACAGGATCCCAACTAGAGTCCTTCAAGACATTTCACCATATGATGTATTGAACAAAACCAAACCATTGATTGAACACTTACGTGTGTTTGGTTGTGTTTGTTTTGTATATATCTCAGGAGATCAAAGGAGTAAGCTAGAGTCTAAGAGCACAAGGTGTATGTTCCTTGGATACTCCACAACTCAGAAGGGCTACAAGTGTTTTGATCCAAGCAACAACCGGACCTATGTTTCAAGGGATGTTAAGTTCATTGAGGGGCAGAGATACTATGAGAAAAGGGATTGGGAAGGTTTGAAGGATCTCTCAAGATCACCTTCTGATTTGGCTGCAAGTTTGAAGTACTTGTTGGATCACTTGGGAAATGATATCCCACGGCCAAAGGAGCCTGAAACAACTACCCAAGAAGCTCAACAAGAGGATACTGAACCAGAAACACACACACATGAACCGGCTCAAGCTCAAGAAGACACTCTACCTAAAGATCAGAACCAAGTGGACTTGGATATGAATGAGGATGAGATGGTTTATCAAGAGGCGGTATGTAATGAGGAGGTGGTTGATCAACAGGTTCATCAACTCAGGAGAAGCACAAGGGAAAAGAAAGATCCATCAGAATGGATGAAGACAAGAGTCTACTACAACAACCAAGCAGTAGCTCATCCTAGTCAGTCTACTTGTTCTATTGACTTGCTACCATCTAGTCACAAGGCCTTTCTTGGGAAGATTGAGCTAAACCAGGTTCCTAAGACTTATGAAGAGGCTAAGGATATCAAGGTATGGATGGATGCAGTAAAGGATGAGAAAGAAGCTATGGAGAGGAACCATACTTGGAATGTGGAGAAGTTACCAAAGGGTAAGAAGACTGTTAGCTCAAAGTGGGTCTTCACAATCAAGTATAGAAGCAATGGAGATATAGAGAGGTACAAGGCAAGGCTAGTAGCAAGGGAATTCACTCAAACCTATGGAGAGGACTATACGGATACCTTTGCACCAGTGACTAAACTTCATACAGTAAGAGTCACATTTAGCTTAGCCACAAACCTCTCATGGAATCTATGGCAAATGGATGTGAAGAATGCCTTTCTACAAGGTGAACTTGAAGAGGAAGTGTATATGACTCCACCACCAGGATTGAAACACTTGTGTGAAGAAGGTGAGGTATTGAGACTAAGAAGGGCAATTTATGGCTTGAAACAATCACCAAGAGCATGGTACCACAAGCTCAGTCACACACTTATGGACCATGGTTTCAAGAAGTCTCAATCTGATCACACATTGTTTACTCTTCAAAGTGCTCAAGGAGTGGTGGTAGTTCTGATCTATGTGGATGATTTGATTATCACATGAAGTGATAATGATGGAATTCAATCTACAAAGGCATTCCTCAAGGGTTCCTTTGATATCAAAGACCTTGGTGAGTTGAAGTACTTCTTGGGCATTGAAGTATGCAGATTCAATGATGGATTGTTTCTGTCCCAAAGAAAGTATGTTCAAGACTTGTTGACAAAAACAAGTATGCATGATTGCAAGATAGCAAAGACTCCACTTGAAGATGGCTACCAAGTCAATAGAAATGGGGAGAAATCAGATGAAGTCAAGTTCAAGGATGTCTCATTGTATAGGAGGCTGGTTGGGAAGCTTATCTATCTCACTCTCACAAGACCAGACTTGTGTTTTGCTGTGAATCAAGTTAGCCAACATATGCAATCACCCACGGTTTATCATTGGAGTTTGATTGAGAGAATCCTCAGATATCTCAAAGGATCAACTGGACAAGGCATTTGGATGGGTAAGAATGATAGCACTGAGATTGTTGGCTATTGTGATGCAGATTGGGCTGGTGATAAGAGTGATAGGAGATCAACAACCGGCTATTGCACCTTCATTGGAGGCAACTTAGTAACTTGGAAGACAAAGAAGCAAAAGGTGGTGTCTTGTTCTAGTGCTGAAGCTGAGTATAGGGCCATGAGGAAGCTTGCAACTGAGTTAACATGGCTGAAAGCTCTTCTCAAATATTTTGGCATAGAGCAATCAAGTCCAATCACCTTCCATTGTGACAACCAGGCTGCTATCCACATTGCTACAAACTCTGTGTTTCATGAGAGGACCAAACACATAGAGATTGATTGTCACAAGGTAAGGGAGAAGATTGAAGATGGAACCATTCTGCCTTGCTACACAAAGAGTGAAGATCAGCTTGCAGATATCTTCACTAAGGCTGCTAGTCTTAAGGTTTGCACTCATGTCTTTGGCAAACTAGGGCTGGTGACTATTCATGATTAAAACTCTCCTGATTTATATGCAACATACTCTTTTTCCCTTGATGTGGTTTTGTCCCAAGTGGTTTTCCACATCAAGGTTTTTAATGAAGTGTTGACATGATCATTCCAAGTTCAGCCTTTAGGGTGATTCCAAAGTCTGAACTTGAGGGGGGAGTACTGATCATGATGAGATCAAATGTGCAAAGGCTGTGTATTGTTTAAGTTTGCACAAGTCTTGCACATTTGAGAATGTGTAAAGTTGGGGACTTCTGATTAGGGTTTAAGGAGGCGCCAACATTCAAGTCTTGGTTGTTTTAAAGAATCAGACCGTTGGAGCTAAGGAGAAGGCGCAAATGGTGTGGACCACTGGTCCACTCTCTCTCTCTCTCTCTCTCTCTCTCTCTCTCTCTCTCTCTCTATCTCTCTCTCTCTCTCTCTCTCTCTCTCTCTCTCTCTCTATCTCTCTCTCTCTCTCTCTCTCTCTCTCTCTCTCTCTCTCTCTCTCTCTCTCTCTCTCTCTCTCTCTCTCTCTCTCTCTCTCT
Organism: Orychophragmus violaceus; assembly: GCA_030180135.1. NCBI lineage: Eukaryota > Viridiplantae > Streptophyta > Magnoliopsida > Brassicales > Brassicaceae > Orychophragmus > Orychophragmus violaceus. The sequence goes on along the minus strand of CM058234.1, from coordinate 41,359,596 downwards.
CTCTCTCTCTCTCTCTCTCTCTCCTGCGCATGTTCAGACCTGACCAGACCTTGTCCCCTAGTTCATTTTGTCTTTAAGCTCTTTTAGGTTAAGCATCTAGTCTTTGTATCCTATATAAAAAGATGTAACACCAAAATAAATGTAACAAGGGTTTTGAGTCTCTCATTCTCTCTCTCTTACTCTCGCAGCTACAAGCTCAAGAACCCTAAACTCTCTCAATGTTTATACTCTAAAACTATCAGTATGATAGTGGGAGGTGTTTCCAAAAATGAGAAATGAGCCGTTGGAATCTTCTTTAATGCTCCCACATAAAAAAAGCTTGTTATTTCTTTGTATCTTGATATTTTAATTATAAATACATGCCTTGAATTTCTCTTTGTTCTCTTAAGTGTATCCAAACCGTGGATCTTCATTATTAGAAAAGGATTTAGCTCTTGAGATAATTCACTTAATGTGAAAGCATCCGAATAAGGCAAGTTGAGAAAGGGATTGATCTCTTGGATTCTTGACTTGAACCTGCGTGTGTATCTAGATGTGTAAGAGTGTCTCCTGGTTGCCAAACAAATGATTGAACTCTCCCAAACTCGGATGGTCCCAAATAAGGCATGTCTAAGAGCCTCCGGGTTAGAAATTCAATATCTTGAAAGTCTGATGCGATTCCAGCTCTCTGTGATCCTCTGATGATTCAGGATTATAGAAAATGTCGGTTTACAGCTTAAATCCTCGTGGTTTTGTTGGTCCAAATCGGGTAAGTTTGAAAACACCCGACTTGAGAAGTGCATATCTCTCTCCTACGAACTGATATTTTGTTGATTACACTTCGAGGGGTTCCCTTGATGTTTTGAGAATGTTTCCTAAGTGGTTTCATCCTATGAATCTTCGTGGTTGAGTATGTATGCTCCACGAAAGCCACTTGTGTCCTTCTCGAATTCTATGCGGCATGACTGAAATGTTTGAATGAGCCCTGGTTCAGCTATTGGTATGATGACCTCATCATACCCTCTCTCTTCAAGATGTTTTGTCCTCAAAACTGATTGTCCTGCACCAAGAGAGAGCAAATTAGGCTTCATTCGGTTTTGAGAGTCAAGATAGTTACCTCGGGTTTGGTGCCTTGGAGACTGTTGAAACAAGTCTGGGTTCTTTTCATTGATCAGTTTAGGACCAATGACATTGTCAGCCTTGGATGATTTGATCAGATCTGGTACATGAACGCCTTGGTGGTGTTGATGTTGATCCATGATTATGTCATGTTTTAATTGTAAATCTTCTTGGTCTTTGCATTTCTCCTTTGAATATTTACCTATTTTAACACTTAAAGGTAAGAGCAAGTGCATTATACTTGAATTTGGATTCCTAAAAACGGAGTGATTGAGAGTAAGCTTTACATTGTGTTGATTCTCATGTGGAGCAAGGTTTTGAAATGCACTTTCTTGAAGTGAATCCGGTGGCTCTTCTTTGATTATTATTTAGTCATTAACACCTTCAGCTTTAACCTTGTCCGTCGTGAGTAGAACTGGTTCCTTAACTCCTTGGTTTAGTTGCTGATCTAATACCATGCTCTGTTTTAATGGAACATCTCCAACATCCTCGCACTTCACCTTTAAACATGTACCTATGTCAACACTAAAGGGTAAGAACAAGTGTGATATCATAGTCATAGAACCCTTATGAAAAGATTGTGGAACATCACTTTGTACATTTTTATTTGTAGAGGCTGACGCAATTTCTTGTTCCTCCTTCAGGTTTTCGTGATTATGCTATTGAATTAAGGACTGAAGAAGTATACAAGAGTGTGTCTCAAGGCATAAGGGCCGGTTAGGTCATGTGGATGTTGGGGACTTTGGGGATATAAGACAAACATGTGATCTTGGTTTAAATGGTTGTTTATATCCCCAACAACATAGTACAACAGGTCTGAAGCTCAGAAGATCAGGAGGACTGATCCCTAGGGCAGATCACGCTTCTCTCTCCTCTGAACCGCTTAGGACCTGTCACTATCATCATTGGAGCCATTGCACACTACCATCCAAGAACTCTTGTCTTCTACTTCTTTCTTTATTGTTTTATTGTTCAGAACCCTAGATGGTCTCTCTATATATGTAATGTACTCAAGAACATCAAATATACACTTAAGGAAATCATTTCCTAAGTTCTACACTCAACTCTCTCTCTCGAATACTCTCTCTCGCTCTAGAAACCCTAGCCGGTTCTAGAGCTTCTAATCTCTCTTCTCTTAGCTCAATCTCTCTTATACTCACTCAATCTCTCCTAGACTCTTAATTCTAACATATTGATGAGGACATCAAGTCATCATCAACCAAGGAGCATGGAGAGGACATAAATCAACCTACCAAAACCCTTGGAGAGAACCAACTTGAAAGCAACAAAGACATACGTGCATTACTTGGAGCATATATACCCAACAAGAAGGAGTTAAGCTACAAATCAACTTGTTCCAGAGTCTTAACTCATCCAGAAATCATGGAGAGTTTGAATCATCAAAAAAGGAGTTCAGATGAAGAAGTTATTCAACTTCTAAAACAGATGATTCTCAGCTTGCTTCATTTGGAAGCTCAAGGATTCAATCAGTTACAAATAAGACATTGGAGACCAGGGGAGATATCTAAGCATTCAGGAGACATATTTAATCATCCAGGAGGGTTATCTATCAAGTTCTCATACACCAGCAGCCATAGGATCAGGAGGATCCTAATACTCTTACACTTGCCTAATTTGGAGCCAATGGAGATCAATCACCAACAACTCTTTTCCCTGAAGTTTGGCCACAAATTGAAGCTCTCTAACATCATCCATAATGTAACTAGACACTCCACATTCATGCCAAAGCTTTCAAGACTTAAGAAGATTCATCATTCCATTTCTGGCCAAATATTCCAATAAATCCCAACGGCCATATTCCTTACATTTTTCGATTCTTTTCTTGTATTAGGCCTTTCATACTGTTGTCTATGAGCCTATAAAATATCAGCTTCGAATTAATTGTAAATGACCCTTTTCAACCATTTTAAAGTTAATAGAAATATTCTGTTTTTCTTCCAAAGTTTGTGTTCTTTGTGAAGTCTTCCTTCTCTGAATATTGTGAGTGTTCACCTTGTTCTTAGGAGTTTCAGATCAATCTATTTGAGTGATTCATATAGCTTGTTCTTAGGTTGAGAGAGTCAATCAAACCCACTGGTTGAGAGAGTCAATCACAAGTTTGGCTTAGGAATCATCTGATCATCAAGTGATCTTAGCATTGGAGTGATTCCAGGGCTGTATCATCTGGTATCAGAGCTTCAAAAGCTCATATCCATCAGGTTGTGTTCATCCAACTCTTATCTTTTCTGTTTTGTTATTTGAAAGATTTAGAGTGTGAACATTGATAGAATTAGGGTTCTTGAGTCCATTGTAGGCGCAAAGTAGAGAGAAAAGAATGAGAGACTCAAAAACATGTTATTTCATTTAAGGGTTTACATGCTCTTTATATGAGAGAGTTACAGCATATGTTTAACCTAAAAATGGTAGAAGACAAATGAGCATATGGACAAAGCCTGCTCTGAACCATGGCAGGAGAGAGAGAGAGAGAGAGTGGTCCCCCTTTGTGGTCCTCACCAGCCAGCTCCTCTTCTTACTCCAACGGTCACCTTCTTCTATGTTTGATCCAAGGCTTAAACTTGTGAGTCTTAGCGCCTTAAGACCTTGACAAGAAGTCCCAACTTTGTACATAATCAAATGTGCAAGGTTTGTACATTTTATGATAAAGCACAAACTTAACACATTTGTTCCCTCATGATCAATACTCCCCCTCAAGTTCAGACTTTGGAATGACCCTAAAGACTGAACTTGGAATGATCATGGCAACACCTCATTAAAAACCTTGATGTGGAAAACCACTTGGGACAAAACCACATCAAGGGAAAAAGAGTATGCTGCTCATGAATCAGGAGAGTTCTAATCATGAATAGCCACCAGCCCTAGTTTGCCAAAGACATGAGTGCAAACCTTAAGACTAGCAGCCTTAGTGAAGATATCCGCAAGCTGATCTTCACTCTTTGTGTAACAAGGCAGAATGGTTCCATCTTCAATCTTCTCCCTTACCTTGTGACAATCAATCTCAATGTGTTTGGTCCTCTCATGAAACACTGAGTTGGTTGCAATGTGAATAGCAGCCTGGTTGTCACAATGGAAGGTGATTGGACTTGATTGCTCTATGCCAAAGTTCTTAAGCAAAGCCTTCAGCCATGTTAACTCGGTTGCAAGCTTCCTCATGGCCCTATACTCGGCTTCAGCACTAGAACAAGATACCACCTTCTGCTTCTTTGTCTTCCAAGTCACCAAGTTGCCTCCAATGAAGGTGCAATAGCCGGTTGTTGATCTCCTATCACTCTTATCACCAGCCCAATCTGCATCACAATAGCCAACAATCTCTGTGCTCTCATTCTTACCCATCCAAATACCTTGTCCAGTTGATCCTTTGAGATATCTGAGGATCCTCTCAATCAAACTCCAATGATACACTGTGCGTGATTGCATATGTTGGCTAACTTGATTCACAGCAAAGCATAAATCTGGTCTTGTGAGAGTGAGGTAGATAAGCTTCCCAACCAGCCTCCTATACAATGAGACATCCTTGAACTTGACTTCATCTGATTTCTCCCCCTTTCTATTGACTTGGTAGCCATCTTCAAGAGGAGTCTTTGCAATCTTGCAATCTTGCATACTTGTTTCTGTCAATAAGTCCTTAACATACTTCCTTTGGGACAGAAACAATCCATCATTGAATCTGCATACTTCAATGCCCAAGAAGTACTTCAATTCACCAAGGTCTTTAATATCAAAGGAACTCTTGAGATAAGCCTTTGTGGATTGAATCCCATCATTATCACTTCCTGTGATGATCAAATCATCCACATAGATCAATACTACCACCACGCCTTGATCACTTTGAAGAGTAAACAATGTGTGATCAGATTGAGACTTCTTGAAACCATGGTCCATAAGTGTATGACTAAGCTTGTGGTACCATGCCCTTGGTGATTGTTTCAAGCCATAAATCGCCCTTCTTAGTCTCAATACTGAAGGATTGTTTAGTTGATCCTGATTCAATTCTTAGATTCATATCAACCTAAACATGCGATCTAGGTTCTTCTCAGAATAGAAACAAAAGATGATCTCACCTTATACCTGTTTGCAGCGGAAATTGATGGTATGTCTGAGATCAGAGAAACACCGAGGGATGAATCCTCCAAAGGTTCACACACGCGATCACAGGAAACAGCTGCTAGACCACAAGGAGCTCGGCGCAAAAGAGAGAGAGAGTTTTCGGCTGGGGATTAGGGTTAATTGTCCAGAAACTCGAGTTTTACCTTATAAAACTTGTCCGGTTCCGTTTGGGCCATTTGGCCCAAACACCAATTAACTCTACGGTATTCGCGCACTGTGTCGACCGACACACCTTGTGTGTCGATCGACACACAGTGCCTAAACCGTTTTATTCTCTCTAAGTACAGTAAATGCCTAGCACTTTTACCGTACTTCTGCTAAACCGTTCCTACACATTTTCCTGTTAGCTTAGGCGTGTGACCCATATGGGATCATATAATAAAGGCAATAAGTCCAAGACTTATAGATCATGAGCGGACTCTAGCAAGCCATCATGACCCCCAGTATTATATGACTTATGTCTGATCATTGACATACTCTTACTTTCTAGAGACAGTACTGAGATTACTGGACACAATTCCAACAATCTCCCACTTGTACTGGAATCTCTGTATTCATAATCCTTTTGTCACAATATCTCGATTAGTCATAAGGCAAGATTGGTGTCATCCTTATAAAGCCTAATCTTGTTCATCGGACTCTGATTTGATACTGACAATCCAAACGACTCGGGAAAGTCCGTTTGAGCATGGCCATGCATTTTCCAGTATTCAAATCTCCGATTGGCCTAGAGATATTCACTCCATTTATATTGGAGGGACAAATTCCGTCTTGTTCCATCACTGTAAACTATTCATTTCATAATGTACCCAAACAAGGTCCTTATAACTATCGCAGAACGATAGCGTTAGACAATGATCAAAGTGCATCAGTCCATGTGCAGTCACATGCATGCGAACTCAGGTCTAAGGACTATACTCTATAGTCGTAGTAAGAATCTCTTATGACACAGATATAAATATCCTGAAGAGTTCTTATAAGCGGGTCTTGTCCGGTCGTATGTTCCCAAACATACACCTATGTACTGACTTTGATGCCGCGCATCTATGACACACTGAGACTTTGTCATAAGTCACGTACCAATCCAGTCTCACACGGTTGTTGGTGTTCCAATTTCAACAACCTTCGACTAGGGACGGGATGATATAAAACATCTATCAAATATAGGGTCTCATGATCAAGCTAAATGACTTCGATGACTCAAGATCAAGTCATTTACTTCGATGACCTATAAAATGGTTCATATCACTTTGGAACGATTATTTCATCACAGTTAAAATAATCTTGAAATAATAATTTCATTAAACATAAGAATGTTTTACAAGAACATATCAAATAACTAAATAAAAGCCCTCAAACTCCCACTCAAATTTAGATTACATTTCTATGTCTCTAATGCCTACAGCTTCAGTCAGAAACTCGAGCTTAGGCCTTGGGAGTGGCTTTGTCAACGGATCAGCGACGTTATCATCAGTCTGAACTCGGCTGATCTTGACTTCCTTTCTATTAATGATGTCACGTATCAAGTGAAATCTTCTTAGAACATGCTTGGATTTCTGGTGTGATCTTGGTTTCTTTGCCTGAGCTATAGCACCATTGTTGTCACAAAACAGTGCCAGAGGCTCAGCCGCATCTGGTATCACACCTAGTTCAATAATGAACTTTCGTATCCAAACAGCTTCCTTCGCAGCTTCTGAGGCGGCGATATATTCAGCTTCTGTGGTGGAATCTGCAACGGTGTCTTGCTTGGAGCTTCTCCAACTGATTGCACCGCCATTCAGACAAAAGATATAACCGGACTGTGACCGAAAATCATCTTGGTCTGTCTGGAAACTTGCGTCCGTGAATCCACTGACTTTAAGCACATCACTTCCACCGTACACTAAGAACTTATCCTTAGTATGTCTTAGATACTTCAAGATATTCTTTACGGCAATCCAATGGTTTTCACCTGGATTTGACTGGTATCTACTCGTCATGCTCAATGCATAAGCAACATCAGGACGAGTACAGATCATGGCATACATGACAGATCCTATTGCAGATGCATAAGGAATATTCTTCATGCGCTCAAGCTCAGCAGCCGTCGTAGGGCTCTGCTTCTTGCTTAGCGTTGTGCCATGTACCATCGGCGTGAAGCCCTTCTTGGAATCCTTCATGCTGAATCTTTGTAGGACTTTGTCAATGTATGAATCTTGACACAAGCCTATCAGCCTTCTAGATCTATCCCGGTAGATCCTGATTCCAAGAACGTATGCGGCTTCACCCATGTCTTTCATGGAAAAACAACTTCCAAGCCAGTCCTTTACGGACTTCAGCATTGGAACGTCGTTTCCGAGAAGCAGTATGTCATCGACATACAGAATAAGAAATACAATATTGCTCCCACTAGATTTCTTATACACGCATTGTTCTTCTTCGTTTCTGATGAAGTCAAATTGCTTGATCGCTTCATCAAAACGAAGATTCCAGCTCCTCGATGCTTGCTTCAATCCATAAATGGATTTATGAAGCTTGCATACTTTCCCAGCATTCTTTGGATCTATGTAACCGTCAGGTTGTGTCATATACACATCCTCTTCCAGAATTCCATTCAGGAAGGCGGTTTTCACGTTCATCTGCCAAATTTCATAATCATGAAAAGCTGCAGTTGCTAGTAGAATCCGAATAGATTTCATCATAGCCACTGGTGAATAGGTTTCATCGTAATCCACACCGTGGACTTGTCTGAAACCTTTTGCCACCAACCTGGCTTTATAAATCTGGACATTTCCATCCACGTCAATCTTCTTCTTGAAGATCCATTTGCACTCGATGGCTTTTACACCAGCGGGTAAGTCAACCAACGAAAACACTTGGTTGACCGACATGGAATCCATTTCGGAATCAGTGGCCTTGCGCCACTTAGAGGAATCTGGGCCCATCATGGCTTGATTGAAGTTCGATGGTTCATCACCATCAATGATCAAAAGATCATGACAGTCAGTCACGAGGAATCCTTGATATCTCTCGGGTTCGTGACGGATCCTCCCGGATCTTCGAACTTCAGGTACTACAGGTTCAGGCTCTACAATTTCTTGTAGGTCCTCCTGCTGCTCTTCCTCATTAGGTTGAGCAGTATCCTGTTCATCTTGAATTTCTTCAAGCAGTACCTTACTCCCACTATCTTTCTTAGAGAGAAACTCCCTCTCAAGAAAGTTACAATCCCGGGCAACAAAGATCTTGTTCTCGGAACGTAGATAGAAGTAATAAGCCTTGGTTTCCCGTGGATAACCAATGAAGTAGCATTTGTCAGATTTTGGTGTAAGCTTGTCTGAGATCAATCTCTTGACATAGGCTTCACAACCCCAAATTCTGAGATAAGACAGCACTGGAGCTTCTCCAGTCCATAATTCATATGGTGTCTTTGCTACTGCTTTCGATGGCGCTCTATTTAGAGTGAACACCGCTGTTAGCAGAGCATATCCCCAAAGGGATATTGGAAGGTCTGTGTGACTCATCATAGATCGAACCATATCCAATAAGGTTCGATTTCTCCTCTCAGACACACCATTCCATTGAGGTGTTCCAGGAGGAGTGAGTTGGGATACAATCCCACACTCTCTCAGATGATCACTGAATTCTTGGCTTAAGTATTCTCCTCCTCGGTCGGACCGAAGAGCCTTAATGCTTTTGCCAAGTTGGTTCTGTACTTCATTTTGGAATTCTCTGAACTTCTCAAAAGATTCAGACTTATGTTTCATCAAATAAACATATCCATACCTACTGAAATCATCAGTAAAGGTAATGAAGTACTGATAGTTTCCTCTTGCATTTGTGGACATTGGGCCACACACATCAGTGTGTATCAGGCCCAATACGTCACTGGCCCTCTCGTTAGGTTTATTAAAGGGGGCCCGTGTCATTTTGCCCATCATGCAGGATTCGCATTTCTCACATGACTCAAAGTCAAATGAGCCAAGAAGTCCATTCGAATGGAGCCTCTTGATGCGTTTTTCGCTGATGTGCCCTAAACGACAATGCCATAGAAACGTTCGGTTCTCCTCATTAGGTTTGAACCGTTTGGTATTAATGTTATAAATTGGCGCGGATTGATCGAGTATGTAAAGCCCATTCATAAGAGGGGCAGAACCATAGAACAAATTGTTGCGATTGAAGGAACATAATTTATTCTTAACTGAAAAATCATAACCTTCCAAATCCAACAAAGAAATTGAAATAATATTTCTGCTTATAGCAGGTACAAAATAACAATTATTCAGTTCTAAAATCAATCCCGAAGGTAAAGACAACAAGTAAGTGCCTACAGCTAGTGCTGGAACTTTCGCTCCATTCCCAACTCGTAGCTCCACTTGTCCTTGCTTCAGCCTTCTACTGTTGCTGAGTGCCTGCATATTAGTACAAATATGAGCCCCACAACCAGTATCCATAACCCATGAGGTATTATCAGAAGTAGTTGTATTAACTTCTATAACAAAAATACCTGTTGAAGAAGTCTCAAAAGTCTTCTTCTTCAATTCCTTTAGACCTTCCTGGAATTTCTTACATTCTCTCCTCCAATGCCCTGGTTCTTTACAGAACCTGCATATGTCAGTTTGCCCAGCCTTGGACTTGGGCTTGGGCTTTGGCGTGTCCTTGTCCGCGACTTGGACAGCCTTGGCCTTTCCCTTATCCTTAGCAGAGGATTTCTTAAACCCCTTGCCCTTCTGTACCATAAGCACATTGGGGTCCTTGGCGGTTTTCCTCAAATTGGGCTCCGCAGTCTTGAGCATTCCGTGAAGCTCAGGCAATGTCTTACTCAAGCCATGCATGTTAAAGTTCAGAATGAACTGATCATAGCTTGCAGGTAATGACTGCAGAATGATGTCGCAGGCAAGTTCCTGGCTGATTGGGCAGTCGAGTTTCTGAAGATGATCGAGATAACCCATCATCTTCAAGACATGAGGACTCACTGCCGCATTCGCAGCCAACTTGCAGTCCAAGAGGTTCTTAACTGTTTGAAACCTCTCAGTCCTAGCCTGCTCCTGAAAAAGCGATTTCAGACTTGCCATGATCTCGATGGGTGACAATACACTCTCGAACTGTTTTTGCAGCTCAGGAGTCATTGTCACCAACATCAGGCAATAGGCATCATTTTCATCTGACGAATGCTTTTCCCAAGCATTATGCAGAGTCCTGGCGGCATTGGCAGGAGGCCTCTCGGGGAGAGGATCACGAAGGACATAATCCTTCTTCTCCTGCTTGAGGACCAGCCTCAAGTTCCTTGACCACGTCAGGAAGTTCGTTCCAGTCAGCTTCTCCTTCTCGAGAACAGACCGGATCGAGAATGTGTTTTGTGTGCTTGTAGTAGTCATAGCTGAAATATATAGATAAAAAGGTTATTAGTTAAAATGTTCAATATGATTAATCTCGTATTAAATTTAATATGATTAATCACTCATTATATTCAATAACATAAGTTACCCTCAATAGAATATAATGATTCCAAGATCCACATATAACTAAGATTAAAGTGGGCCACTGGCCGTCACCAAACCTTAGCTTATATCGGTAAGCCCTATATCGGCTAATTATATCCGTGATATAACTCTTGGTTGTGAATCTGGGCCCGAGGCCCAATCCACTCTGATGTCTCAAGGCCCGGGACTTCCGATGGCCCAGTCAAGAAAACCAGACTATACAGTCATGTAATCATTAATGTCTGGGACTCCCAATGACATTTATGAATCACAAACCGTCTTATCCACGCAAAAGCAGACACCCTCACACTGTAAGGCCATGAATACAATTGAATGGGCTTCGACAGCTGACATAGAATGGACAAGACATCCAACGCTTGATATTATTTGAGGTTCGTAGGTTTATTTAAAAAATCATTCCCAAAATAGAAGATTACTATTTCGGGAAACTTTCCATTTTTGGAAACCTACTATTTTTGGAAACTTTCTAAAATTGGAAACTTTCTAAAAACGGAAACTTTCTAACTTTAGAAATTTCTTTAAAATCCAAAACCCGCAAATCCAGAAACTTCTAATTTAAGAAACTTTCTAATTTCAAATTTTCGGAAACTTTAATTTAAAATCGACTTTATAATTATATAAAATAAATTTTAAATTATTCTGAAGAAAGACTCAAATAATTGGCCCAATTGTTTTAACTTCTTGGCCCGAGGCCCAAGAATTGGTCCATGTCCAAGACATGACCCAATTGTCCAATTAAATGACATAACCGGTCTGGTTCATTAAAATTGGTCTAACCAAATTTTAATTACTACGATGACCACAATTGTCAACCGGTTATTTACTAAACCGGATTTTCTCAATTTATTTGGTCCAACCAAATCAAATTAGAAAATCCTGGTTTAGGCACTAAATCCAATAATTCTTTCGACATTGGATTTCTTGTCCCGGTTTAACCAGACTTAATAAAATTATTAAATCTGTTTATTAAACCAGGACGAATTAATTTTAATCAAGATTAAACCGAGCCTTAAACCAACCATGTCGATCGATGAACCAACCGTGTCGATCGATCCATCAACCACATCGGTCGATGCTCTCAGCATCGATCCTGCATCGATCGTGCATCGATCCTGTATCGATCGATGCTCTCACGCATGCACTGAACCGTGTCAAAACCCTAACCGTGTCGATCGATGTGCACCAACCGCATCGGTCGATGCACCAATATCGAACCTGCATCGATCCTGCATCGATCGATGCTTTCACGCGTTAACTGGTTTTGTCGATAGACTGTATCGACCGATCCATGCGATCGTATCGATCGATCCATGCGATCGCAGTCGATACAGACCTCTTGAAATCGCATTCTACCAAATCATATAGTTTGGTTTCTGCAATTTTATGTGTGTTTAGATTTCAATTCTTGTTGCTTAAATGGTTTCTCTTATCAGTAGTTGATTCAAAACACTTTTAAACAAGAAAACAATCCTAAACATTGAATCTAAACAAGAAAAACCAGAACCTGGCTCTGATACCACTGAAGGATTGTTTAGTTGATCCTGATTCAATTCTTAGATTCATATCAACCTAAACATGCGATCTAGGTTCTTCTCAGAATAGAAACAAAAGATGATCTCACCTTATACCTGTTTGCAGCGGAAATTGATGGTATGTCTGAGATCAGAGAAACACCTGTTGGAATTGTGTCCAGCAATCTCTGTACTGTCTCTATAACGTAAGAGTATGTCAGTGATCAGACATAAGTCATACAATGCTGGGGGTCATGATGGCTTGCTAGAGTCCGCTCATGATCTATAAGTCTTGGACTTATTGCCTTTATTGTATGATCCCATATGGGTCACACGCTTAAGCTAGCTGGAAATAATGTTGGAACGGCTTAGCAGAAGTACGACAAAAGTGCTAGGCATTTGTCGTACTAAGAGAGAAAGACTAATGGGTCTGATTAAATGGAATTTAATCAGATTGGGCCCAAAAGCCCAAAAGGGAAAGAGAAGGCTTTTAAATGACTAAAAGCCAATTCTCTTCTCCCTTAACCCAACCCTAGCCGCGATTTCTCTCCTCTCTCTGCGCCTCTCTTCCTTGTGGTCTAGCAGCCAATTTCCGGTGATTGCGTGTGTGAGCCTTTGGAGGATCCATCTCTCGGTGTATCTCCCTGATCATTGACCTGTTCATCAATTCCGCTGCAAACAAACAGGTAAAAGGTGAGATCATATGTTTCTAAATAAGAACACCTAGATCTAATGCATGTTTAGTAGGTTCAACTAATCTGAGAATTGAACCAAGAGTCTAAACTTTCCAACAGTGGTATCAGAGCCATTGGTTCTTAGGTTTCTTGTTTTAGATTCATTGTTTAGGTTGTTAAATCTGATTAGAATTGTTTTTGAATCAATTACTGATAAGATAAAACGATTAAGAATCAGAATTGAACTCTAAACACACAAGAAAAATCGCAAAACATGAGCTATATGACTCGGTTTTGGATGATCGGCCGATTGAGTATGGACGGTCGGGATGGACGGATTGATCGCGGGCGGACGGTCGGACGGTCGGATTGGATTCGATCGGACGGTCGGACGGTCGGACGGTCGCGTTGCGTCCGATCGCGTCATCTCGATCGCGTCAAACCGGCAGTGCAACGCGTCCCGATCGCTCGGCGATCGTGGAGCGTCCGTCCGTGTGCGTCGCGTCCTGATCGCTCGGCGATCGTGGATGCGTCGTCCCGGCTGCACCGTCCGTCCCGTCCCGGCTGTTTGCGTCCGGCCGTAGCTGAAGCGCCTCGATCTCGGATCGGTTGGCTCGCGGCTGAGCGGCTGGACGATGGCTCCTTGGCTGGAAATTAGGTCACGACCAACTCGGTTTGGTTCGTGACTAATTCGGTACGGTTCAATGCTCGGTTCAAAACTTGATTAAAATCAACGTTCTGGTTTAATAAACAGATTAATAAGTTTATTGAATCTGGTTAAACCGGAATAAGAAATCCAATGTCGAAAGAATTATTGGATTTAGTGCCTAAACCAGAATTTCTAATTTGATTTGGTTGGACCAAATAAATTGAGAAAATCCGGTTTAGTAAATAACCGGTTGACAATTGTGGTCATCGTAGTAATTGAAACTTGGTTAGACCAGTTTTAATGAACCAGACCGGTTATGTCAATTAATTGGACAATTGGGTCATGTCTTGGACATGGACCAATTCTTGGGCCTCGGGCCAAGAAGTTAAAACAATTGGGCCATTAATTGAGTCATTCTTCAGATTTAAATTTAAAACTTATTTTATAAAATAAAATTATGAAATTCGATTTTAAATTTTATAAAGTTCCGAAATTTCGAAATTAGAAAGTTTCCAAAATTAGAAGTTTCTGAATTTGCGGGTTTTGGATTTTTAAAGGAGTTTCTAAAATTAGAAAGTTTCCGTTTTTAGAAAGTTTCCAATTTTAGAAAGTTTCCAAAAATAGTAGGTTTCCATAAATAGAAAGTTTCCCGAAATAGTAATCTTCTATTTTGGGAATGATTTTAATAAACCTACGAACCTCAAATAATATCAAGCGTTGGATGTCTTGTCCGGGCTATGTCAGCTGTCAAAGCCCATTCAATTGCATTCATGGCCTTACAGTGTGAGGATGTCTGCTTTTGCGTGGGTAAGACGGTTTGTGATTCATAAATGTCATTGGGAGTCCCAGACATTAATGATTACATGACTGTATAGTCCGGTTTTCTTGACTAGGCCATCGGGAGTCCCGGGCCTTGAGACATCAGAGTGGATTGGGCCTCGGGCCCAGATTCACAACCAAGAGTTATATCACGGATATAATTAGCCGACATAGGGCTTACCGATATAAGCTAAGGTTGGGTGACGGCCAGTGGCCCACTTTAATCTCAGTTATATGTGGATCTTGGAATCATTATATTCTATTGAGGGTAACTTATGTTATTGAATATAATGCATGATTAATCATATTATACTTTAATACGAGATTAATCATTTTGAACATATAACTAATAACCTTTTTATTTATATATTTCAGATATGACTACTACAAGCACACAAAACACGTTCTCGATCCGGTCTGTTCTCGAGAAGGAGAAGCTGACTGGAACGAACTTCCTGACATGGTCAAGGAACTTGAGGCTGGTCCTCAAGCAGGAGAAGAAGGATTATGTCCTTCGAGATCCCCTCCCCGAGAGGCCTCTTGCCAATGCTGCCAGGACTCTGCACAATGCTTGGGAAAAGCATTCGTCAGATGAAAATGATGTTTATTGCCTGATGTTGGTGACAATGACTCCAGAGCTGCAAAAGCAGTTCGAAAGTGTATTGTCTCCAATCGAGATCATGGCAAGCCTGAAATCGCTTTTTCAGGAGCAGGCTAGGACCGAGAGGTTCCAGACAGTTAAGAACCTCTTGGACTGTAAGTTGGCTGCGAATGCGGCAGTGAGTCCTCATGTGTTGAAGATGATGGGTTATCTCGATCATCTTCACAAACTCGACTGCCCAATCAGCCAGGAACTTGCCTGCGACATCATTCTGCAGTCTTTACCTGCAAGCTATGATCAGTTCATTCTGAATTTTAACATGCATGGCTTGAGTAAGACACTGCCTGAGCTTCACGGAATGCTCAAGACTGCAGAGCCCAACTTGAAGAAAACCGCCAAGGACCCAAATGTGCTTATGGTACAAAAGGGCAAGGGGTTTAAGAAGTCTTCTGCTAAGGATAAGGGAAAGGCCAAGGGTGTCCAAGTCGTGGACTCAGACACGCCAAAGCCCAAGCCCAAGTCCAAGGCTGGGCCTACTGACATGTGCAGGTTCTGCAAAGAACTGGGGCATTGGAGAAGAGATTGTAAGAAATTCCAGGAAGGTCTAAAGGAATTAAAGAAGAAGACTTTCGAGACTTCTTCATCAGGTATTTTTGTTATAGAAGTTAATACAACTACTTCTGATAATACCTCATGGGTCATGGATACTGGTTGTGGGGCTCATATTTGTACTAATATGCAGGCACTCAGCAACAGTAGAAGGCTGAAGCAAGGACAAGTGGAACTACGAGTTGGGAATGGAGCGAAAGTTTCAGCACTAGCTGTAGGAACTTACTTGTTGTCTTTACCTTCGGGATTGATTTTAGAACTTAATAATTGTTATTTTGTACCTGCTATAAGCAGAAATATTATTTCAATTTCTTTGTTGGATTTGGAAGGTTATGATTTTTCAGTTAAGAATAAATTATGTTCCTTCAATCGCAACAATTTGTTCTATGGTTCTGCCCCCCTTACGAATGGGCTTTACATACTCGATCAATCCGCGCCAATTTATAACATTAATACAAAACGGTTTAAACCTAATGAGGAAAACCGAACGTTTCTATGGCATTGTCGTTTAGGGCACATCAGCGAGAAACGCATCAAGAGGCTCCATTCGAATGGACTTCTTGGCTCATTTGACTTTGAGTCATGTGAGAAATGCGAATCCTGCATGATGGGCAAAATGACACGGGCCCCCTTTAATAAACCTAACGAGAGGGCCAGTGACTTATTGGGCCTGATACACACTGATGTGTGTGGCCCAATGTCCACTAATGCAAGAGGAAACTATCAGTACTTCATTACCTTCACTGATGATTTCAGTAGGTACGGATATGTTTATTTGATGAAACATAAGTCTGAATCTTTTGAAAAGTTCAGAGAATTCCAAAATGAAGTACAGAACCAACTTGGCAAAAGCATTAAGGCTCTTCGGTCCGACCGAGGAGGAGAATACTTAAGCCAGGAATTCAGTGATCATCTGAGAGAGTGTGGGATCGTATCCCAACTCACTCCTCCTGGAACACCTCAATGGAATGGTGTATCTGAGAGGAGAAATCGGACCTTATTGGATATGGTTCGATCTATGATGAGTCACACAGACCTTCCAATATCCCTTTGGGGATATGCTCTGCTAACAGCAGTGTTCACTCTAAATAGAGCGCCATCAAAAGCAGTAGCAAAGACACCATATGAATTATGGACTGGAGAAGCTCCAGTGCTGTCTTATCTAAGAATTTGGGGTTGTGAAGCCTATGTTAAGAGATTAATCTCAGATAAGCTTACACCAAAATCTGATAAATGCTACTTCATTGGTTATCCACGGGAAACCAAGGCTTATTACTTCTATCTACGTTCCGAGAACAAGATCTTTGTTGCCCGGGATTGTAACTTTCTTGAGAGAGAGTTTCTCTCTAAGAAAGACAGTGGGAGTAAGGTACTGCTTGAAGAAATTCAAGATGAACAGGATACTGCTCAACCTAATGAGGAAGAGCAGCAGGAGGATCTACAAGAAATTGTAGAGCCTGAACCTGTAGTACCTGAAGTTCGAAGATCCGGGAGGATCCGTCACGAACCCGAGAGATATCAGGGATTCCTCGTGACTGACTGTCATGATCTTTTGATCATTGATGGTGATGAACCATCGAACTTCAATCAAGCTATGATGGGCCCAGATTCCTCTAAGTGGCGCAAGGCCACTGATTCCGAAATGGACTCCATGTCGGTCAACCAAGTCTTTTCGTTGGTTGACTTACCCGTTGGTGTAAAAGCCATCGAGTGCAAATGGATCTTCAAGAAGAAGATTGACGTGGATGGAAATGTCCAGATTTATAAAGCCAGGTTGGTGGCAAAAGGTTTCAGACAAGTTCACGGTGTGGACTACGATGAAACCTATTCACCGGTGGCTATGATGAAATCTATTCGGATTCTACTAGCAACTGCAGCTTTTCATGATTATGAAATTTGGCAGATGGACGTGAAAACCGCCTTCCTGAATGGTATTCTGGAAGAGGATGTGTATATGACGCAACCTGACGGTTACATAGATCCAAAGAATGCTGGGAAAGTATGCAAACTTCATAAATCCATTTATGGATTGAAGCAAGCATCGAGGAGCTGGAATCTTCGTTTTGATGAAGCGATCAAGCAATTTGACTTTATCAGAAACGAAGAAGAACAATGCGTGTATAAGAAAACTAGTGGGAGCAAAATCGTTTTTCTTATTCTGTATGTTGATGACATACTGCTTCTCGGAAACGACATTCCAATGCTGAAGTCTGTAAAAGACTGGCTTGGAAGTTGTTTTTCCATGAAAGACATGGGTGAAGCCGCATACGTTCTTGGAATTAGGATCTATCGGGATAGACCTAAGAGGCTGATAGGCTTGTGTCAAGACTCATACATTGACAAAGTCCTACAAAGATTCAGCATGAAAGATTCCAAGAAGGGCTTCACGCCAATGGTACATGGCACGACGCTAAGCAAGAAGCAGAGCCCTACGTCGGCTGCTGAGCTTGAGCGCATGAAGAATATTCCTTATGCATCTGCAATAGGATCTGTCATGTATGCCATGATCTGTACTCGTCCTGATGTTGCTTACGCATTGAGCATGACGAGTAGATACCAGTCAAATCCAGGTGAAAACCATTGGATTGCCGTAAAGAACATCTTGAAGTATCTAAGACATACTAAGGATAAGTTCTTAGTGTACGGTGGAAGTGATGTGCTTAAAGTCAGTGGATTCACGGACGCAAGTTTCCAGACAGACACAGATGATTTCCGGTCACAGTCCGGTTATGTCTTTTGTCTGAATGGCGGTGCAGTAAGTTGGAGAAGCTCCAAGCAGGACACCGTTGCTGATTCCACTACAGAAGCTGAATATATCGCCGCCTCAGAAGCAGCGAAGGAAGCTGTTTGGATTCGAAAGTTCATTATGGAACTAGGTGTGATACCAGATGCGGCTGAGCCTCTGGCACTATTTTGTGACAACAATGGTGCTATAGCTCAGGCAAAGGAACCAAGATCACACCAGAAATCCAAGCATGTTCAAAGAAGATATCACTTGATACGTGACATCATTAATAGAAAGGAAGTCAAGATCAGCCGAGTTCCGACAGATGATAATGTCGCTGATCCGTTGACAAAGCCACTCCCAAGGCCTAAGCTCGAGTTCCTGACTGAAGCTGTAGGCATTAGAAACATTGAAATGTAATCTAAATTTGAGTGGGAGTTTTGTGAGCTTTATTTTAGTTATTTGATATGTTCTTGTAAAACATTATTATTTATGTTTTAATGAAATTATTATTTCAAGATTATTTTAACTGTGATGAAATAATCGTTCCAAAATGATATGAACCATTTTATAGGTCATCGAAGTAAATGATTTGATCTTGAGTCATCGAAGTCATTTAGCTTGATCATGAGATCCTATATTTGATAAATGTTTTATATCATCCTGTCCCCAGTCGAAGGTTGTTGAAATTGGAACACCAACAACCGTGCAAGATTGGATTGGTACGTGACTTATGACAAAGTCTCAGTGTGTCATAGATGCTCGGCATCAAAGTCAGTACATAGGTGTATGTTGGGAACATACGACCGGACAAGACCCGCTAATAAGAACTCTTCAGGATATTTATATCTGTGTCATAAGAGATTCTTACTACGACTATAGAGTATAGTCCTTAGACCTGAGTTCGCATGCATGTGACTGCATATGGACTGATGCACTTTGATCATTGTCTAACGCTATCGTTCTGCGATAGCTATAAGGACCTTGTTTGGGTACATCATGAAATGAGTAGTTTACAGTGATGGAACAAGATGGGATTTGTCCCTCCAATATAAATGGAGTGAATATCTCTAGGCCAATCGGAGATTTGAATACTGGAAAACGCATGGCCATGCTCAAACGGACTTTCCCGAGTCGTTTGTATTGTCAGTATCAAATCAGAGTCCGATGAACAAGATTAGGCTTTATAAGGATGACACTAATCTTGCCTTATGACTAATCGAGATATTGAGACGAAAGGGATTATGAATACAGAGATTCCAGTTCAAGTGGGAGATTGTTGGAATTGTGTCCAGCAATCTCTGTACTGTCTCTATAACGTAAGAGTATGTCAGTGATCAGACATAAGTCATACAATGCTGGGGGTCATGATGGCTTGCTAGAGTCCGCTCATGATCTATAAGTCTTGGACTTATTGCCTTTATTGTATGATCCCATATGGGTCACACGCTTAAGCTAGCTGGAAATAATGTTGGAACGGCTTAGCAGAAGTACGACAAAAGTGCTAGGCATTTGTCGTACTAAGAGAGAAAGACTAATGGGTCTGATTAAATGGAATTTAATCAGATTGGGCCCAAAAGCCCAAAAGGGAAAGAGAAGGCTTTTAAATGACTAAAAGCCAATTCTCTTCTCCCTTAACCCAACCCTAGCCGCGATTTCTCTCCTCTCTCTGCGCCTCTCTTCCTTGTGGTCTAGCAGCCAATTTCCGGTGATTGCGTGTGTGAGCCTTTGGAGGATCCATCTCTCGGTGTATCTCCCTGATCATTGACCTGTTCATCAATTCCGCTGCAAACAAACAGGTAAAAGGTGAGATCATATGTTTCTAAATAAGAACACCTAGATCTAATGCATGTTTAGTAGGTTCAACTAATCTGAGAATTGAACCAAGAGTCTAAACTTTCCAACAACACCGAGGGATGAATCCTCCAAAGGTTCACACACGCGATCACAGGAAACAGCTGCTAGACCACAAGGAGCTCAGCGCAAAAGAGAGAGAGAGTTTTCGGCTGGGGATTAGGGTTAATTGTCCAGAAACTCGAGTTTTACCTTATAAAACTTGTCCGGTTCCGTTTGGGCCATTTGGCCCAAACACCAATTAACTCTACGGTATTCGCGCACTGTGTCGACCGACACACCTTGTGTGTCGATCGACACACAGTGCCTAAACCGTTTTATTCTCTCTAAGTACAGTAAATGCCTAGCACTTTTACCGTACTTCTGCTAAACCGTTCCTACACATTTTCCTGTTAGCTTAGGCGTGTGACCCATATGGGATCATATAATAAAGGCAATAAGTCCAAGACTTATAGATCATGAGCGGACTCTAGCAAGCCATCATGACCCCCAGTATTATATGACTTATGTCTGATCATTGACATACTCTTACTTTCTAGAGACAGTACTGAGATTACTGGACACAATTCCAACAAATACCTCACCATCTTCACACAAGTGTTGCAATCCTGGTGGTGGAGTCATGTACACTTCCTCTTCAAGTTCACCTTGTAGAAAGGCATTCTTCACATCCATTTGCCATAGATTCCAAGAGAGGTTTGTGGCTAAGCTCAATGTGACTCTTACTGTATGAAGTTTAGCCACGGGTGCAAAGGTATCCGTATAGTCCTCTCCATAGGTTTGAGTGAATCCCCTTGCTACTAGCCTTGCCTTGTACCTCTCTATGTCTCCATTGCTTTTATACTTGATTGTGAAGACCCACTTTGAGCTAACAGTCTTCTTACCCTTTGGTAACTTCTCCACATTCCAAGTATGATTCCTCTCCATAGCTTCTTTCTCATCCTTTACTGCATCCATACAAACCTTGATACCCTCAGCCTCTTCATAAGTCTTAGGAACCTGGTTTAGCTCAATCTTCCCAAGAAAGGCCTTGTGACTAGATGGTAGCAAGTCAATAGAACAAGTAGACTGACTAGGATGAGCTACTGCTTGGTTGTTGTAGAAGACTCTTGTCTTCATCCATTCTGATGGATCTTTCTTTTCCCTTGTGCTTCTCCTGAGTTGCTGGACCTTTTGATCAACCACCTCCTCATTACCCACTGCCTCTTGATAAACCATCTCATCCTCATTCATATCCAAGTCCACTTGGTTCTGATCTTGAGGTAGAGTGTCTTCTTCAGCCGGTTCATGTGTGTGTGTTGCTGGTTCAGTATCCTCTTGTTGAGCTTCTTGGGTAGTTGTTTCAGACTTCTCTGGCCGTGGGGTATCATTACCCAAGTGATCCAACAAGTACTTCAAACTTGTAGCCAAATCTGAGGGTGATCTTGAGAGATCCTTTAAACCTTCCCAATCCCTCTTCTCATAGTATTTCTGCCCCTCAATGAACTTAACATCCCTTGAAACATAGGTCCTATTGTTGCTTGGATCAAAACACTTGTAGCCCTTCTGAGTTGTGGAGTATCCAAGGAACATACACCTTGTGCTCTTAGCATCTAGCTTATTCCTTTGATCTCCTGAGATATATACAAAATAAACACAACCAAACACACGTAAGTGTTCAATAAATGGTTTGGTTTTGTTCAATACCTCATATGGTGAAATGTCTTGAAGGACTCTAGTTGGGATCCTGTTGATAAGGTAGCATGCTGCCAACACTGCATCTCCCCAAAACCTCTTAGGGACATTGGTGTGGAACATCATAGACCTAGCAACCTCCATGAGATGCCTGTTCTTCCTTTCAGCCACACCATTTTGTTGAGGAGTATGTGGGCAGCTTGTTTGATGCAGGATCCCATACTTGTTCAAGTGAGCTTTGAATCTTTGGCTTGTGTACTCTCCTCCATTATCTGACCTGAACACTTTGATCTTGGCATTAAACTGATTAGTAACATAGTTTTGAAAGTTCAGAAATGCATCAAACACCCTATCTTTAGATGGAAGCAATGTAACCCAAGTATACTTTGATTTTTCAAAAACCTAATTAAAAACCACTAAAAACGTTTTGGGGCTAAATTAGAATTAGGGAAACTTCTGGGAAGTTATGCAATTCTTCAAAACATGTCTTCAACTCTCAGTCGCTCGCAGTGTCGACCGACATCAAGGTTAGTGTCGGTCGACATACAGTTGTGGCCGAGACACCAACTTCAACGCGTTGCACAAATCACCAGAAATGTCCTATAATCCCATCTTTTGCTACAAACGCAAGCCTACTTGTAGAAGACTCAATAGACTCGAAAAACCAGGTTAAAGACTCAATATATACAACTATATAGGGGTCTCTACCACTCCTGTGACCACTTCGAAGCTACTAGCTTATCTTCGGTTTTTATCTTTTTTTTTTTTTTACTTTCAAGGGAGGGGAAAATCAGAAACCATACTTTAGACCGGATCATAGGTTGTGCCAAACACATCAGAGGAATCCGACCCAAAGATTACCAAGCCCCTAAGTGAGAAATTAAAGTCTAGATTAGAAGTGAGACTAGTCGTGGATCCTCTGAATACATGGTCACTTAGTTCCTGTTCCAGCGAAAAATTCCCTCGAAAAATCATAGTTTCATACTGATTTTGACTCAATAAAACAATTTGAAAACAAGTGAAAACAAAGGACTAACTCTAAGAAATCAAAACACAATGTCAGTAGCCACCTCCCCCACACTTAGACTGCACTGTCCCCAGTGCAATTGTAGTATGAGATCGGAAGAAATCAAATTGGAACCTAGAACTTGAGAAACATAAATCTTACCTGCTGTCGCAGTCGATGTCGACCGACACACAGGCTACGTCGGGCGACATTAGCCTTTGGTCTACATCGATTTACTCGTAATAGAGCGTGGTCGATTTCCATCTGTGTTTCGAGTTTGGTGTCAACCAACATCAATGGTGATGTCGACCGACATTGATGTCTGCAAACCAGTTTCTTACGGCTCTGACAAACAAAAACCAAAAAAATCAAAAGATTCAAGGACAAAGACTCAAAAAAAAAAAACGAAAACTAACCTACAGTTGGCTGCCTCCCACTCAGCGCTCGTTTAACGTCAATAGCTTGACCGTAATGCGATCAGGCATTGGGTGGATTATTCAGATGGACAATGTTTCCTTCCGGAATCTCAGCTTTCGCCCAGTAATGTTTCACTCTTTGCCCATTGACTGTGAACTCCTCGCCTTTGGAATTCATCAAGACAACAGCTCCGTGCGGTCTAGCCTCCTTGACGGTGAATGGACCTGACCAACGAGAACGCAACTTCCCAGGAAACAATGTTAGACGAGAGTTGTAAAGAAATACCTGATCTTTCAGTTCGAAGTTGCGTGAGATGATCTTCTTATCATGATATGCCTTTGTACGCTCCTTGTACAGCCTTGAGTTCTCATACGCATGGTGGCGAATCTCATCTAACTCATTAAGCTGTATCAAACGTCTCTCAACTGCAGGCTTTAGGTCATAGTTCATTTGTTTGACAGCCCATCTAGCCTTGTGCTCAAGCTCAACTGGAAGGTGACAAGCTTTCCCATAGAGTAGATGGAATGGTGTAGTCCCCACTGGCATCTTAAACGCAGTCCTGTAAGCCCACAACGCATCATCTAGCTTAGTAGACCAGTTCTTCCTAGTCTTTCCCACAGTCTTTTCCAGAATCTCCTTGATCTGTCTGTTAGAAACTTCTACTTGTCCACTAGTCTGAGGGTGATATGGAGTAGCCACACGATGATTAACACCATGATTTTTAAGCAACTTCTCGAAGACCTTGTTGATAAAGTGAGTTCCACCATCACTAATCACAATCCTTGGTACTCCAAATCTGGGGAAGATAATAGTCTTAAACTGCTTAAGAACTACCGAAGAGTCGTTGGTCGGACTTGCAATCGCTTCAACCCACTTGGATACATAGTCCACAGCAACTAATATATACTTGTTCCCATAGGAAGATGGAAACGGACCCATGAAATCGATGCCCGAGCAATCAAAGACTTCAACCTCAAGGATGAAGTTTTGTGGCATCTCATGTCTCTTTCTTATCTTTCCCCTCCTCTGACACACATCACATTGAGAGATGAATAACTGAGCATCCTTGAACATTGTAGGCCACCACAAGCCTGCTTGAAGAACCTTAGACACTGTCTTGAATGTAGCAAAGTGTCCAGCATACTCAGAACCATGGCAGTGGTATAACACATCATCAACTTCGCACTCAGCAATGCAACGTCTGTAGATACCACCAGAGCAGTATTTGTAAAAGTAAGGCTCATCCTAGTAATAGCGCCTGATTTCCCTAAGGAACTTCTTCTTAGCATAGCCTTTAAAAACTTCAGGCTCATCATCTGCAGCAAGGTAGTTGGCTATGTCAGCGTACCAACGTCTAGTGGAGAGAGAACCTTGGGCGACTGCAGCTATGTGTTGGAATTGTGTCCAGTAATCTCAGTACTGTCTCTAGAAAGTAAGAGTATGTCAATGATCAGACATAAGTCATATAATACTGGGGGTCATGATGGCTTGCTAGAGTCCGCTCATGATCTATAAGTCTTGGACTTATTGCCTTTGTTATATGATCCCATATGGGTCACACGCCTAAGCTAACAGGAAAATGTGTAGGAAAGGCTTAGCAGAAGTACGGTAAAAGTGCCAGGCATTTACTGTACTTAGACAGAATAAAAGGTTTTAGCCACTGTGTGTCGATCGATGCACATGATGTGTCGATCGACACAGTGCGCGAATGGCCAAATGGCCCAAGAGGAACCGGACGAGTTTTATAAATAAAACTCGAGTCTGTTTTCTTCTTTAACCCTAACTGAGCCGCCAACTCTCTCTCCACTGCGGCGCCTCCTATCAGCTCGGTCTAGCAGCCGTTTTCTGTGATCGCGTGTGTGAGCCTTTGGAGGATTCATCTCTCGGTGTTTCTCTGATCTCTGACCTGTTCTATCTCCTTCCGCTGCAATTAACAGGTAAAAGGTGAGATCTACTTATGTTTCTATTCGAGAAGAACCTAGATCAGCATGTTTAGGATAATCTGAATCAGAGAATTGAATCAGGATCATCTAAACATTCCTTCAGTGGTATCAGAGCTATTGGTTCTGGTTTTTCTTGTTTAGATTCAAGTTTAGGATTGTTTTCTTGTTTAAGAAGTGTTTTGAATCAACTACTGATAAGAGAAATCACTTAAGCAACAAGGAATTGAAACCTAAACACACTTGAAATCGCAAATCCAACCTATATTGATTTGGAATGCGATTTTCATAAAGTAGTATCGGCTGTGATCGCATGGATCGATCGATACGATCGCATGGATCGGTCGATACAACCGCGAGAGATCGACTGCAATCGCATGGATCGATCGAACGATCGCATGGATTTCGCATATCTCGGCCAAGCCTGCTCAACGCGTGAACGCATCGATCGATGCTGAGAGCATCGACCGATGCGATTGATGAATCGATCGATGCGGTTGATGAATCGATCGATGCGGTTGGTTCATCGATCGATACGGTTGGTTTTAAGGCTCGGTTTAGAATTTTGATTAAAATTATTCGTCCTGGTTTAATAAACAGATTTAATAATTTTATTAAGTCTGGTTAAACCGGGATAAGAAATCCAAAGTCGAAAAATTGGATTTTGTGCCTAAACCAGGATTTTCTAATTTGATTTGGTTGGACCAAATAAATTGAGAAAATCCGGTTTAGTAAATAACCGGTTGACAATTGTGGTCATCGTAGTAATTAAAATTTGGTTAGACCAATTTTAATGAACCAGACCGGTTATGTCATTTAATTGGACAATTGGGTCATGTCTTGGACATGGACCAATTCTTGGGCCTCGGGCCAAGAAGTTAAAACAATTGGGCCAATTATTTGAGTCTTTCTTCAGATTAATTTAGAATTTACTTTATAAAATTATAAAGTCGATTTTAAATTAAAGTTTCCGAAATTTTGAAATTAGAAAGTTTCTTAAATTAGAAGTTTCTAGATTTGCGGGTTTTGGATTTTAAAGAAATTTCTAAAGTTAGAAAGTTTCCGTTTTTAGAAAGTTTCCAATTTTAGAAAGTTTCCAAAAATAGTAGGTTTCCAAAAATGGAAAGTTTCCCGAAATAGTAATCTTCTATTTTGGGAATGAATTTTTAAATAAACCTACGAACCTCAAATAATATCAAGCGTTGGATGTCTTGTCCATTCTATGTCAGCTGTCGAAGCCCATTCAATTGTATTCATGGCCTTACAGTGTGAGGGTGTCTGCTTTTGCGTGGATAAGACGGTTTGTGATTCATAAATGTCATTGGGAGTCCCAGACATTAATGATTACATGACTATATAGTCTGGTTTTCTTGACTGGGCCATCGGGAGTCCCGGGCCTTGAGACATCAGAGTGGATTGGGCCTCGGGCCCAGATTCACAACCAAGAATTATATCACGGATATAATTAGCCGATATAGGGCTTACCGATATAAGCTAAGGTTGGGTGACGGCCAGTGGCCCACTTTGATCTTAGTTATATGTGGATCTTGGAATCATTATATTCTATTGAGGGTAACTTATGTTATTGAATATAATGCGTGATTAATCATATTAAATTTAATACGAGATTAATCATATTGAACATATTAACTAAAATCCTTTTATCTTAATTTTCAGTTATGACTAGCACAAACAATCAAAACACTTTCTCGATCCGGTCTGTCCTTAAGATGGACAAGCTGAACGGATCAAATTTCTTGACTTGGTCGCGGAACCTGAGGCTAGTCCTCAGACAGGAGAGAAAGGACTATGTTCTTGAGAGAGCTCTCCCCGTGAGGATCGGGTCCAATGCCTCCCATGCAGTATATGATGCTTGCAATAAGCATTATAATGATGCGGTAGATGTGCGTGGTCTGATGTTGGCTACCATGGACTCAGATTTGCGGAAGCAATATGAGAACATGGAGTCGCCAATAGAGATGATCAGCAGCCTGAAATTGAAATTTCAGGAACAGGTAAGAGTGGAGAGATACCAGTTGGTTAAGTCTCTCACTAGCTGCAAGCTACCAAATGATCATCCAGTGAGTCCTCATGTCAGTAAAATGATGGGTTACATTGATAACCTGAGGAAACTGGATTATCCAGTTAGCCAAGAATTGGCAACTGAGATCATTCTGCAGTCACTGCCGTCAAGCTATGATAAGTTCAGAAGGAACTATATCAAGAAAGGCTTAACGAAGACGCTGACTGAACTGCATGATATGCTCAAGACAGTTGAGCCAAACGTGAAGAGTACCCTGTACAATCTCATGAATGAGAAGGGTAGGTTTACTAAACCTAATGCTGACAAGGGTGAAGACAAAGTTGTCCAGATTTTGAATCATGGCAAGCGTGTGTCTTCTGAGCCCGAGTCAGATACCTCTTACGTTGGTAAGTGCTGCTACTGTAAGGAGACATGGCATTGGAAGAGAAATTGCATTAAATTCATGGAAGATGATGAGGAGTTGAAGTTGATGTATGAGACTACTTCCTCAGGTATTCATGTTATTACTTCAAGTTCTACCTTAAAGGTATTGGATACTGGTTGTGGCACTGATATTTGTGATAATATGCAGAGCCTAAGCAACAGTAGAACGTTGAAGGAAGGGCAAATGAAACTACATGTCTGGAAGGAGCTTGGGATGCTGCCTCAGCCGTAGGGTTATTCACTTATAGATCCCTTTGAGGCTTGGTTTTGTATTAAGTAATTGCTACAAAGTACCTGCTTTAAGCAGAGTTGTCTTTCATTTTCTTGTAAGAATTTGAATGTTTTTCATTTTGATAAAAGACAAGTTTTGTTCTTTTGATCTTAATGAAATATTAATTGTAGCACCCTATTCATGGAATGGGTTTTATATCTTAAACCATAGAGTGCCTAAATGTAACATAAATACCGAATTGGTTTAAATCTGATGAATTAAACCTGATTTTTCTTGGCATAAAGTCTTGGTCACATAGAGTAAGCCGGATTCAGAAATCCCATAGTCATGGACTGTTGGGCTCATTTGATAAAATATCTTATGAGACTTGAATTCTGTTTACTAGACCAAAAGGTAAAGGGCCTATCTTAGCCGAGCTAGAGAAAGGCCCAAAGGCTTATTGGACCTGGAACATACTAATGTATGTGGCCCAATGAGCAGTAATGCCAGAGAAAATCTCCTGTACTTCATTGTCTCTACTGATTACTTCAGTGAGTGTGACTGTGTTCATTTGATGAGACACAAGTCGGAATTCTTTGACATGGTCGAAAGAGTTCCAGAATGAAGTATAGGATCTGAATGACAAAAGTATTAAGACTCTGGATTAAATCACGAGTGAGAATACTTAAGTCATTGATTGTGTAATCATCTGAATGAGTGTGAAATCGTTTCACAGCTCATTTCTCCTGAAAACCTGAAGGTTTTTCTCTGAGAAAGAATCAGATCTTATTAGAAATGATTAAAGATGAGTCACACGAATCTTCCATGATATTATTTAAGAATAACGCTCTAAATTATCTAAGTTTACGCTGAAATAGTTCCACCAATATCAGTTGAAAGACACCACGTAAATGTGGATTGGAATCGATCCAAATTCGTCTTTACTGAGTATTTGTAGTTGTGCTACTTCGCTGGTTGTCCTAGGGAAACCAAGGCTTGTTACTTTTACGTCCATTCTGTTTTCTAAGAAGGGAAGTTACTTTCCAAGAAGAACAGTTGGAGTAAAAGTATAACTCGAAGAAATTCGAGAAATACAGGAGGCTGCTTAACCTGTTGAGGGAGAGCAGCGGAAGGGTTTACAGATTTCTGTAGAATCTACACCTCTGGAGCCTGAAGTTCGCAGATATGAATGAATCAGTTACTAATCCGAGAGTGATTTCTCGTCATTAGTTGAACCTGATAATCATTGAAAGTTCGCATGATCTGATGATCATTGAAAGCGACGAATCTGCGAAATTCAAAGAAGCGATAGTGAGCCCGGACTTTCCGAAAAATTACATTTTATGTAAGTTAGCTTCATCGATCCATTCATGGATGGAAGCAAACATATCGGAGTTGGAATCTTCGTTCTGTTGAATTAGTCAAGGTTTTGACTTGAACAGGAACGACTTGGAACTGTGCGTTTACTAATAGATTAGTGGGAGCGATATTGCATTTCTCATAATGTATGTCGATGACATACTGATTCTCGAAAAGACGTCCCAATGCTGCAGTCGGTTAAGGACTGGCTTGGGAGTTGGTTCTAATGATAGACATGGGTAAAGCCACGTATGTTCTTGGATTTTGGATCTAAAGATAGAGATCCGAAAGAGCTGGTAAGACAAAGTCAGGATTCTTATCCCGACAAAGTCCTCCACGTTTTCAGCATTCCAAGAAGGGTTTTATGCCAATGTCACATGGCATTACGTTAAGCAAGACACAGTGTCCTACGATAACTGCTGAGCTTAAATGCATGGATAAGTTTCCATATGCGTCGGCAATTGGATCTATCATGTATGCCATGAAACGTACTTGTTTGATGTTGCTTTAATGTTAAGCAAGACAAGTAAAGACCAGTCAAATCCAGCAAAGAATCACTGGATTGCCGTAAAGAATATCCTAAAGTATTTGAGGAATACTAAGGATAAATTCTTGAGTTACGGAGAAAGTGAGGTGCTACGAGTCGGTAGAGTCTGAAAGGCAAGTTTCCAATAGACAAAGATGATTTCCGATCACAGTCCGGTTATATCTTGTGTCTATCTGGCGGTGCAAGGCACTGTTGCTGACTCCATGACTTAAGCTGAACATTTCGCAGCTTGGGAAGTGGCGAAAGAGGTTGTCCAGCATAGATGAGACTAGCTGCACATCAGAGGTCCAAACACCTTGAGGATAGGTATAACCTATTCCGTGAGATAAATGACAGAGATGTTAAGTAGATCAGCAAGTTTCAACGAATGAGAACGTTGCTAATCTATTAACGAAGCCACTCCTTAGGCCTAAGCACGAGTCGCGGACTGTTGCTGTAGGATAAGTGAAATTAAGATGTAATCTTAATTTCAGTGGGAGTTATTAAAGGGCTTTATTTAGTTATTGGATATGTTCTTGAAATAACATTTAAGATGTTTAATGAAATTATTATTTCAAGATTATTTTAACTGTGATGAAATAATCGTTCCAAAGTGATATAAACCATTTTATAGGTCATCGAAGTAAATGACTTGATCTTGAGTTATCAAAGTCATTTAGCTTGATCATGAGACCCTATATTTGATAAATGACTTATATCATCATGTCCCTAGTCGAAGGTTGTTGAAATTGGAACACCAACAACCGTGAGAGACTGGATTGGTACGTGACTTATGACAAAGTCTCAGTGTGTCATAGATGCGCGGCATCAAAGTCAGTACATAGGTGTATGTTGGGAACATACGACCGGACAAGACCCAATTATGAGAACTCTTCAGGATATTTATATCTGTGTCATAAGAGATTCTCACTACGACTATAGAGTATAGTCCTTAGACCTGAGTTCGCATGCATGTGACTGCACATGGACTGATGCACTTTGATCATTGTCTAACGCTATCGTTCTGCGATAGTTATAAGGACCTTGTTTGGGTACATCATGAAATGAGTAGTTTACAGTGATGGAACAAGACGGAATTTGTCCCTCCAATATAAATGGAGTGAATATCTCTAGGCCAATCGGAGATTTGAATACTGGAAAATGCATGGCCATGCTCAAACGGACTGTCCCGAGTCGTTTGGATTGTCAGTATCAAATCAGAGTCCGATGAACAAGATTAGGCTTTATAAGGATGACACTAATCTTGCCTTATGACTAATCGAGATATTGAGACAAAAGGATTATGAATACAGAGATTCCAGTACAAGTGGGAGATTGTTGGAATTGTGTCCAGTAATCTCAGTACTGTCTCTAGAAAGTAAGAGTATGTCAATGATCAGACATAAGTCATATAATACTGGGGGTCATGATGGCTTGCTAGAGTCCGCTCATGATCTATAAGTCTTGGACTTATTGCCTTTGTTATATGATCCCATATGGGTCACACGCCTAAGCTAACAGGAAAATGTGTAGGAAAGGCTTAGCAGAAGTACGGTAAAAGTGCCAGGCATTTACTGTACTTAGAGAGAATAAAAGGTTTTAGCCACTGTGTGTCGATCGATGCACATGATGTGTCGATCGACACAGTGCGCGAATGGCCAAATGGCCCAAGAGGAACCGGACGAGTTTTATAAATAAAACTCGAGTCTGTTTTCTTCTTTAACCCTAACTGAGCCGCCAACTCTCTCTCCACTGCGGCGCCTCCTATCAGCTCGGTCTAGCAGCCGTTTTCTGTGATCGCGTGTGTGAGCCTTTGGAGGATTCATCTCTCGGTGTTTCTCTGATCTCTGACCTGTTCTATCTCCTTCCGCTGCAATTAACAGGTAAAAGGTGAGATCTACTTATGTTTCTATTCGAGAAGAACCTAGATCAGCATGTTTAGGATAATCTGAATCAGAGAATTGAATCAGGATCATCTAAACATTCCTTCACTATGAACGCGCCAGCTTCGTCATCGAGAATTGCAGCCTGCGATCGCAGCTGGTGTCGACCGACATCGTGCCTAATCGGCCAATTGGTGTCGAGGTTGATCGATTATCGTCCGCTTTTTCGAGTCGGTGTTGACCGACATGAATTGGGTGTCGACCGACACCTTCTATGCAACCCGTGTAGAAAGCAGTGAACTCGCAGACACAGCCTGAAAACTTGTCTCAACTTTATAGATGTTCTCTTCTGGTAGAGAATCATCTATAGGAACATCCTCATCGATCCTAATACGTGATAAGTGATCAGCAACACCATTCTCTACTCCTTTCTTGTCTCTCACCTCTATGTCAAACTCTTGGAGCAATAGAATCCATCTCAGCAGCCTTGGCTTAGCATCTTTCTTCTGCATCAGATACTTAAGCGTAGAATGATCAGTATGTACAACCACCTTGGATCCAATCAGGTAGGAACGAAACTTCTCAAATGCAAACACAACTGCCAACAGTTCCTTCTCAGTGGTTGCATAGTTCCTTCTAGCATCATCAAGAGTTCTACTGGCATAATAGATAGCATGGAGCTTATTGTCCTTCTTCTGCCCAAGCACAGCTCCTACTGCATAATCACTAGCATCACACATCACCTCAAAAGGAAGACTCCAGTCCGGAGGTTGCACAATTGGAGCAGAGAAAGCTTGTTTGAGCTCTTTTAATGCAACATGACACTCATATGTGAACTCAAACTTCACATCCTTGCAAAGAAGTGCTGTGAGTGGTCTAGCTATCTTGCTGAAGTCCTTAATAAACCTTCTGTAAAAACCAGCATGCCCAAGAAAACTCCTAATTCCCTTCACTGAATCTGGTGCTTGCAGTCATGTCATCACCTCAATCTTAGCTCTATCCACCTCAAATCCTACCTCAGAGACTCAATGTCCAAGTACAATGCCATTCTTGACCATAAAATGACATTTTTCCCAGTTCAAAACCAGGTGCTTTTCCTCATAGCGAGACAGCACCTTGCATAGATTATCCAGACAGGCGTGGTAAGATGGTCCGTAGACAGAAAGGTCATCCATGAAGACTTCCATGAAATCCTCTATCATGTCCGTGAAGATGGACATCATGCACCTCTGAAACGTCGCAGGAGCATTACACAATCCAAATGGCATCCTGCGGTATGCAAAGGTGTCATAGGGACAGATAAATGTGGTCTTCTCCTGGTCCTCTGGGTGGATAGGGATCTGAAAGAAACCAGAATAGCC
This sequence comes from Orychophragmus violaceus, assembly GCA_030180135.1. Lineage (NCBI taxonomy): Eukaryota > Viridiplantae > Streptophyta > Magnoliopsida > Brassicales > Brassicaceae > Orychophragmus > Orychophragmus violaceus. The sequence continues at coordinate 41,326,607 of CM058234.1, read as the reverse complement.
ATCCAAAAAGTAGTAGTATTGATGACTCGCCAACCTCTCCAACATCTGATCAATGAAAGGAAGTGGAAAGTGGTCTTTCCTGATGGCTGCATTCAACTTCCTGTAGTCTATGCACATCCTGTGACCAGTGATTGTCCTTGTAGGAATCAGCTCATTCTTATCATTCTTCACCACAGTGACTCCTCCCTTCTTAGGAACCACATGAACTGGGCTGAGATAGGAAAGATGACCCCAGCTTGCACCAGCTTCATGATCTCCTTCTTTACAACCTCTTTCAGGTTGGGATTGAACCGCCTCTGATTCTCAATTGACGACATGCTCTCGTCCTCAAGGTGTATCCTATGCATGAACAAGTCTTGAGAGATACCTGGAATATCATCAAGAGAATAGCAAAGAGCTTTGCGATGCTTGCGCAGCTTGCTTAGCAGTAAGGTGAGTTCTGCGTTATTCAAATCAGCATTGACTATAACATGATAGGTGGAGTTTTTACCTAGGAACGCATACTTGAGGCCCACATGTAGCTGCTTCAGCTTGATCTTTGGAGCTCTCTCCTCGCTCCAATTTGTCGCAACTGGTATCGACCGATTATCCTGTGTTGTCGGTCGACAATGTATATCATCAGCGACTTCCAAGTTAATCACTTGCTCGGTAGCGTCCATCAGCCTCAAATACCCAGAAACAACATCATCCTCCAGCTCCAAATCACTCTCAGAACTCATCAGAGCTCTCTCCAAAGGATCAGCATGATGCATTTGATTGAGGAATTCTGCACCCAGATTCTCAATCGTATCAACATAGAAGGTCTGCCCATCAATGGTATGGTATCTCATCAGCTTATCCATGTAAAAATTCATCACCAGATCACCCACATTGAGACCAATTTTCCCTCTTTTCACATCAATAATGGCACCAGCTGTAGCTAAAAACGGTATGCCTAGGATAAGAGGATCCTTAGGCTCATCATTGTACTGCAAGACTACGAAGTCAGTTGGGATAACACATTCACCAATCTTTACCGGTACATCCTCCAAGAGGCCCTCAAGAATCCTTATGGAGCGATCTGCTAGAATCAAGGATATCCTAGTAGGTGTGAAGTCTGTCATTCCCATCTGCTTAGCAACTTAATATGGCATCAGATTGACGCTTGATCCCAAATCACACAATGATCTCTCAAATCTGTCTCTGAAGATGGTACAATCCAAGACAAAGCTCCCTGGATCTTTTTGCTTCTCGGGAACTCTGTTTAAAATGACAGCACTACAGACCTCAGTGATCATCATCACACAATCGTCATCTCCCATATCAGAAGTCAACATCTGCTTCAAACACCTCTTCAACACCGGGTTATTGCTAACAGTATCCATTAATGGCATTGGAAGAGTTAGCTTGCTCAGCATAGCCATGTACTTAGTCTTAAACCGTTCAAACTTAGATCGCGTCGGGTTCTTCGGGAAAGGTACTTTGGGTTTGTACACCTTCCCAGCAGCTACAGGAGTTTTCGTCGGAATTTCTGTCTCTCTACGGTTCTGGTGTCGACCGATTTCAGCTCGGTGTCGGTCGACATCGGTCGGTTTCATCCTGTCATCGACCTCACAATCGAGCTCGGTCGATTTCCGTCCGTCATGAGTACTCGAAGAAACAGGTGTATGGTAGTGTCGGTCGACGCCCGCCTCACAACTTCATACTCTTCTTCAAATTCCTCTATCTCCTCGATCTCCTTATCAGTGATCTGCCTAATGGGGATGGTATGCAGCTCTTGCCCACTCCGCAGTGCTATAGCATTGCAGTGATGCTTGGGATTAGTATCTGTACTCCCGGGGAGAAATCCGGCTTCCCTCTTAACAGCTCCAGCAGTTTGAGCAACTTAAGAATCTAATTGCTTCATGTGTGTGCTCAAGGACTCAAACTTCCCATTAAGCTCTGTGTAGACAACATCTAGCTTCTTGTTGAAGTCCACGGCAGTCTTTGTCTGACCTTCCAGCAACTGTTCCATCATGGCTTCCAGCTTACTCTCACGAGCATTGGTAGCAGGAGGTGTCTGATATGAATATGATCCATAGGTCCTCTGATAGGAGTTGTTATGCTGAAAAGGCTACTGGTAACAAGCATTTTGACCATACCCAGAAGAGTTTTGATTTCTTGTGAAAGCACTCTTATGTCCACCATTAAAGAACTTGTTGCCTTGCTGATTCCCAAACCTGTTTCCTTGGAATCCAGAACCACTGATGTAGTTCACATCTTCTTCAGTGCAACCTTCTTCAGCCTCAAACACTTCAACTTCCTGAGCAAAGTGAACAGCTTTCTTACCAGTCAACAAGCTGTGAACACTATCCAGCTGTTTCTTAATCTCAGAAATCTGCATGTGATCCATCTTTCCACCAGATTCTTTCCTCCTCTGATCTGCAGTCTTAGTACTGTTGCTACTCACCAAGTTCTCAATCAACACTCTAGCCTGCTCGGGAGTCTTTGTGTTGAAGTTACCATTGCTGGCAGTAAGGTGAGTTATGCGTTATTCAAATCAGCATTGACTATAACAGGATAGGTGGAGTTTTTACCTAGGAACGCATACTTGAGGCCCGCAGGAAGCTGCTTCAGCTCGATCTTTGGAGCTCTCTCCTCGCTCCAATCTGTCACAACTGGTGTCGACCGATTACCCTGTGGTGTCGGTCGACAATGTATATCATCAGCGACTTCCAAGATCATCACTTGCTCAGTAGCGTCCATCAGCCTCAAATACCCAGCAACAACATCATCCTCCAACTCCAAATCACTCTCAGAACTCATCAGAGCTCTCTCCAAAGGATCACCATCATGCATTTGATTGAGGAATTCTGCAGCCAGATTCTCAATCGTATAAACATAGAAGGTCTGCCCATCAATGGTAGGGTGTCTCATCAGCTTATCTATGTAAAACTTCATCACCAGATCACCCACATTGAGACCAATTTTCCCTCTTTTCACATCAATAATGGCACCAGTTGTAGCTAAAAATGGTCTGCCTAGGATAAGAGGATACTTAAGCGTAGAATGATCAGTATGTACAACCACCTTGGATCCAATCAGGTAGGAACGAAACTTCTCAAATGCAAACACAACTGCCAACAGTTTCTTCTCAGTGGTTGCATAGTTCCTTTGAGCATCATCAAGAGTTCTACTGGCATAATAGATAGGATGGAGATTCTTGTCCTTCTTCTGCCCAAGCACAGCTCCTACTGCATAATCACTAGCATCACACATCACCTCAAAAGGAAGACTCCAGTCCGGAGGTTGCACAATTGGAGCAGAGAAAGCTTGTTTGAGCTCTTTCAATGCAACATGACACTCATATGTGAACTCAAACTTCACATCCTTGCAAAGAAGTGCTGTGAGTGGTCTAGCTATCTTGCTGAAGTCCTTAATAAACCTTCCGTAAAAACCAGCATGCCCAAGAAAACTCCTAATTCCCTTCACTGAATCTGGTGCTTGCAGTCATGTCATCACCTCAATCTTAGCTCTATCCACCTCAAATCCTACCTCAGAGACTCTATGTCCAAGTACAATGCCATTCTTGACCATAAAATGACATTTTTCCCAGTTCAAAACCAGGTGCTTTTCCTCACAGCGAGACAGCACCTTGCATAGATTATCCAGACAGGCGTGGTAAGATGGTCCGTAGACAGAAAAGTCATCCATGAAGACTTCCATGAAATCCTCTACCATGTCCGTGAAGATGGACATCATGCACCTCTGAAACGTCGCATGAGCATTACACAATCCAAATGGCATCCTGCGGTATGCAAAGGTGCCATAGGGACAGGTAAATGTGGTCTTCTCCTGGTCCTCTGGGTGGATAGGGATCTGAAAAAAACCAGAATAGCCATCCAAAAAGCAGTAGTATGGATGACTCGCCAACCTCTCCAACATCTGATCAATGAAAGGAAGTGGAAAGTGGTCTTTCCTGATGGCTGCATTCAACTTCCTGTAGTCTATGCACATCCTGTGACCAGTGATTGTCCTTGTAGGAATCAGCTCATTCTTATCATTCTTCACCACAGTGACTCCTCCCTTCTTAGGAACCACATGAACTGGGCTGACCCAATTACTATAGGAGATAGGAAAGATGACCCCAGCTTGCAGCAGCTTCATGATCTCCTTCTTTACAACCTCTTTCAGGTTGGGATTCAAACGCCTCTGATTCTCAATTGACGACATGCTCTCGTCCTCAAGGTGTATCCTATGCATGAACAAGTCTTGAGAGATACCTGGAATATCATCAAGAGAATAGCAAAGAGCTTTGCGATGCTTGCGCAGCTTGCTTAGCAGTAAGGTGAGTTCTGCGTTATTCAAATCAGCATTGACTATAACATGATAGGTGGAGTTTTTACCTAGGAACGCATACTTGAGGCCCGCAGGTAGCTGCTACAGCTTGATCTTTGGAGCTCTCTCCTCGCTCCAATTTGTCGCAACTGGTATCGACCGATTACCCTGTGGTGTCGGTCGACAATGTATATTATCAGCGACTTCCAAGTTCATCACTTGCTCGGTAGCGTCCATCAGCCTCAAATACCCAGCAACAACATCATCCTCCAGCTCCAAATCACTCTCAGAACTCATCAGAGCTCTCTCCAAAGGATCAGCATGATGCATTTGATTGAGGAATTCTGCAGCCAGATTCTCAATCGTATCAACATAGAAGGTCTGCCCATCAATGGTAGGGTGTCTCATCAGCTTACCATGTAAAAATTCATCACCAGATCACCCACATTGAAACCAATTTTCCCTCTTTTCACATCAATAATGGCACCAGCTGTACCTAAAAACGGTATGCCTAGGATAAGAGGATCCTTAGGCTCATCATTGTACTGCAAGACTACGAAGTCAGTTGGGATAACACATTCACCAATCTTTACCGGTACATCCTCCAAGAGGCCCTCAAGAATCCTTATGGAGCGATCTGCTAGAATCAAGGATATCCTAGTAGGTGTGAAGTCTGTCATTCCCATCTGCTTAGCAACTTAATATGGCATCATATTGACGCTTGATCCCAAATCACACAATGATCTCTCAAATCTGTCTCTGAAGATGGTACAATCCAAGACAAAGCTCCCTGGATCTTTTTGCTTCTCGGGAACTCTGTTTAAAATGACAGCACTATAGACCTCAGTGATCATCATCACACAATCGTCATCTCCCATATCAGAAGTCAACATCTGCTTCAAACACCCCTTCAACACCGGGTTATTGCTAACAGCATCCATTAATGGCATTGGAAGAGTTAGCTTGCTCAGCATAGCCATGTACTTAGTCTTGAACCGTTCAAACTTAGATCGCGTCGGGTTCTTCGGGAAAGGTACTTTGGGTTTGTACACCTTCCCAGCAGCTACAGGAGTTTTCGTCGGAATTTCTGTCTCTGTACGGTTCTGGTGTCGACCGATTTCAGCTCGGTGTCGGTCGACATCGGTCGGTTTCATCCTGTCATCGACCTCACAATCGAGCTCGGTCGATTTCCGTCCGTCACGAGTACTCGAACAAACAGGTGTATGGTAGTGTCGGTCGACGCCCGCCTCACAACTTCATACTCTTCTTCAAATTCCTCTATCTCCTCGATCGCCTTATCAGTGATCTGCCTAATGGGGATGGTATGCAGCTCTTGCCCACTCCGTAGTGCTATAGCATTGCAGTGATGCTTGAGATTGGTATCTGTACTCCCGGGGAGAAATCCGGCTTCCCTCTTAACAGCTCCAGCAGTTTGAGCAACTTAAGAATCTAATTGCTTCATGTTTGTGCTCAAGGACTCAAACTTCCCATTAAGCTCTGTGTAGACAACATCTAGCTTCTTTTTTAAGTCCACGGCAGTCTTTGTCTGACCTTCCAGCAACTGTTCCATCATGGCTTCCAGCTTACTCTCACGAGCATTGGTAGCAGGAGGTGTCTTATATGAATATGATCCATAGGTCCTCTGATAGGAGTTGTTATGCTGAAAAGGCTTCTGGTAACCAGCATTCTGACCATACCCAGAAGAGTTTTGATTTCTTGTGAAAGCACTCTTATGTCCACCATTAAAGAACTTGTTGCCTTGCTGATTCCCAAACCTGTTTCCTTGGTATCCAAAACCACTGATGTAGTTCACATCTTCTTCAGTGCAACCTTCTTCAACCTCAAACACTTCAACTTCCTGAGCAAAGTGAACAGCTTTCTTACCAGTCAACAAGCTGTGAACACTATCCAGCTGTGTCTTAATCTCAGAAATCTGCATGTGATCCATCTTTCCACCAGATTCTTTCCTCCTCTGATCTGCAGTCTTAATACTGTTGCTACTCACCAAGTTCTCAATAAACATTCTAGCCTGCTCGGGAGTCTTTGTGTTGAAGTTAACATTGCTGGCAGTAAAGTGAGTTATGCGTTATTCAAATCAGCATTGACTATAACAGGATAGGTGGAGTTTTTAACTAGGAACGCATACTTGAGGCCCGCAGGTAGCTGCTTCAGCTCGATCTTTGGAGCTCTCTCCTCGCTCCAATCTGTCACAACTGGTGTCGACCGATTACCCTGTGGTGTCGGTCGACAATGTATATCATCAGCGACTTCCAAGATAATCAATTGCTCAATAGCGTCCATCAGCCTCAAATACCCAGCAACAACATCATCCTCCAACTCCAAATCACTCTCAGAACTCATCAGAGCTCTCTCCAAAGGATCACCATCATGCATTTGATTGAGGAATTTTGCAGCCAGATTCTCAATCGTATCAACATAGAAGGTCTGCCCATCAATGGTAGGGTGTCTCATCAGCTTATCTATGTAAACATTCATCACCAAATCACCCACATTGAGACCAATTTTCCCTCTTTTCACATCAATAATGGCACCAGTTGTAGCTAAAAATGGTCTGCCTAGGATAAGAGGATACTTAAGCGTAGAATGATCAGTATGTACAACCACCTTGGATCCAATCAGGTAGGAACGAAACTTCTCAAATGCAAACACAACTGCCAACAGTTCCTTCTCAGTGGTTGCATAGTTCCTTTGAGGATCATCAAGAGTTCTACTGGCATAATAGATAGCATGGAGCTTCTTGTCCTTCTTCTGCCCAAGCACAGCTCCTACTGCATAATCACTAGCATCACACATCACCTCAAAAGGAAGACTTCAGTCCGGAGGTTGCACAATTGGAGCAGAGAAAGCTTGTTTGAGCTCTTTCAATGCAACATGACACTCATATGTGAACTCAAACTTCACATCCTTGCAAAGAAGTGCTGTGAGTGGTCTAGCTATCTTGCTGAAGTCCTTAATAAACCTTCTGTAAAAACCAGCATGCCCAAGAAAACTCCTAATTCCCTTCACTGAATCTGGTGCTTGCAGTCATGTCATCACCTCAATCTTAGCTATATCCACCTCAAATCCTACCTCTGAAAATCTATGTCCAAGTACAATGCCATTCTTGACCATAAAATGACATTTTTCCCAGTTCAAAACCAGGTGCTTTTCCTCACAGCGAGACAGCACCTTGCATAGATTATCCAGACAGGCGTGGTAAGATGGTCCGTAGACAGAAAAGTCATCCATGAAGACTTCCATGAAATCCTCTATCATGTCCGTGAAGATGGACATCATGCACCTCTGAAACGTCGCAAGAGCATTACACAATCCAAATGGCATCCTGCGGTATGCAAAGGTGCCATAGGGACAATCCAAATGGTATCCTGAGATTTTTAGAGATTGAACATGATTAGAACTTAGGGTTCTTGTGAGTGTTGGTGGCGGAAGAGAGAAGAGAGAATAGGAGTCCAGAAACCCTTGTTTATTCCTTTAGGTATTACAACATATTTATAGGTGATACAAGTCATAAATTGTTTAACCTAAAAAGGAAACAAGGCAAAGTGATATATGGCAAAGTCTGGCGCCACTTGATTGTATACAAGAAGTCTCCAACTTTGCACTTCAACAATGTGCAATACTTGTACACATTTTGACAATGCACAGCCTTAACACATTGTTGTCTTCATGATCAATACTCCCCCTCAAGTTCAGACTTTGGAATCACCCTAATGACTGAACTTGAAATGATCATGGCAACACCTCATTAAAAACCTTGATGTGGAAAACCACTTGGGACAAAACCACATCAAGGAAAAAAGAGTATGTTGCTCATGAATCAGGAGAGTTCTAATCATGGATAGCCACCAGCCCTAGTTTGCCAAAGACATGAGTGCAAACCTTAAGACTAGCAGCCTTTGTGAATATGTCTGCAAGCTGATCTTCACTCTTTGTGTAACAAGGCAGAATGGTTCCATCTTCAATCTTCTCCCTTACCTTGTGACAATCAATCTCAATGTGCTTTGTCCTCTCATGAAACACTGAGTTGGTTGCAATGTGAATAGCAGCCTGATTATCACAATGGAAGGTGATTGGACTTGATTGCTCTATGCCAAAGTCCTTACGCAAAGCCTTCAGCCATGTTAACTCGGTTGCAAGCTTCCTCATGGCCCTATACTCAGCTTCAGCACTAGAACAAGATACCACCTTCTGCTTCTTTGTCTTTCAAGTCACCAAGTTGCCTCCAATGAAGGTGCAATAGCCTGTTGTTGATCTCCTATCACTCTTATCACCAGCCCAATCTGCATCGCAATAGCCAACAATCTCTGTGCTATCATTCTTACCCATCCAAATGCCTTGTCCAATTGATCATTTGAGATATCTGAGTATCCTCTCAATCAAACTCCAATGATACATTGTGGGTGATTGCATATGTTGGCTAACTTGATTCACAGCAAAACACAAGTCTGGTCTTGTGAGAGTAAGGTAGATAAGCTTCCCAACCAGCCTCCTATACAATGAGACATCCTTGAACTTGACTTCATCTGATTTCTCCCCCTTTCTATTGACTTGGTAGCCATCTTCAAGAGGAGTCTTTGCAATCTTGCAATCAAGCATACTTGTTTCTATCAACAAGTCCTTAACATACTTCCTTTGGGACAGAAACAATCCATCATTGAATCTGCAAACTTCAATGCCCAAGAAGTACTTCAACTCACCAAGGTCTTTGATATCAAAGGAACTGTTGAGAAGAGCCTTTGTGGATTGAATCCCATCATTATCACTTCCTGTGATAATCAAATCATCCACATATATCAGAACTACCACCACTCCTTGAGCACTTTGAAGCGTGAACAATGTGTGGTCAGATTGAGACTTCTTGAAACCATGGTCCATGAGAGTGTGGCTGAGCTTATGGTACCATGCCCTTGGTGATTGCTTCAGGCCATAAATCTGAAGGATTATATGTGTTCATGGTGTAATTATCAGGTTACATCCTAGCACATAATCATCTAGGATCTAGGTGATTTGCAGTTGAATCATAAACAGATCAGATTCATTACCTTATGATTGCAGCGGATTGATCAAAGGAATGAAGAGATCAGTTAGAGCTGATTATCACCGGCTCCTCCTAGGTATCCACACGCTTACAAGCTACGGATCAGGCTGCTAGACCAAGCTGGAAAATCACAGAGAGAGAGAAGAAAAGAGAGGCAAAAAAAAATCGCAGACCAGAAGCATTAGGGCTTCCTGCGCTTTCCCTCTTCCTTATATGGGCCCAAGTAATTAAACTAATGGCTCATTAGGCTTTTGGGCCCAAGGCCCAAATCAGACAAAAGACTGTCTTTTGTCTGGCCCAATTCTCTGTACAAATACATTAAATGCCTTGCATCTTACTGTATTAATTCCATTTTAACTTTCCCGTTAGCTATGGTGTGTGACCCTTTGGGATCATACAATACTGGTAATAAGTCCTAAACTTATAGATCATGAGCGGGCTCTAGCAAGTCATCATGATCACCCAGTATTTATGACTTATGTCTGATCTCGACACTTATCATACTTTCTTGAGATAGTACGGTAGATTTCAGGACATTCCCAACAATCTCCCACTTGTACTGGAATCCTACATTCCCTAGTCCTTTTGTCTCAATATCTCGATCTGGCATAAGGCAAGATGCGTGTCATCCTTATATACCCAGACCATTTTAATCGGACCAGATTTGATACTGACAATTCAAACGACTTGGGCAAGTCCGTTTGGGAGTGGCCACTCTCTTACCAGCTATCAAGTCTCCGATTGGCCTAGAGATATTACCTCCGTTATACGGCAGGGACAAATCCCATCTTGTTCCATCACTATGAACTACTCACTTTATAATACACCCAACCAAGGTCCTTATAGCTCACAGTTACGAAACAGCGTTAGACAATGATCAAAGCGCATCACTCCATGTGCAGCCACATGCATGCGAACTCAGGTCTAAGGACTATACTCTATAGTCGTATATGAGAACCTCTTATGACACAGATATTAATATGTGTCGACTTTGATGCCGCGCATCTATGACCCCTCGAAACTTGGTCATAAGTCTCAACACAATCTAGTCTCAAGTGGTTGTTGGTGTTCCAATTTCAACAACCTTCGACTATGGACACTATGATTTATGTCATTTCGTTAAATATGGGGTTTCAGGATCAAGTCTACTCATGTACTTCGATGGCCCATATATAATGACATGAATCATTTTGGAACGATTATTTATATCACAGTTAAAATAATCCAGAAATCATAGATTTCATAAACATAAAATATTATGTTTACATGAACCTTTCAAAACAACTAAATAAAGCCCTTTACAAACTCCCACTGAAACTAAGACTACATCTTAATTTCACTTATCCTACAGCAACAGTCCGCGACTCGTGCTTAGGCCTAAGGAGTGACTTCGTTAATAGATTAGCAACGTTCTCATTCGTTGAAACTTGCTGATCTACTTAACACCTCTGTCATTTATCTCGCGGAATAGGTTATACCTACCCTCAAGGTGTTTGGACCTCTGATGTGCAGCTAGCCTCATCTATGCTGAGAATAACATCAAGTTCAGTGATGAACTCTTCTTTCCAAACTACCTCTTTCGCCGCTACCCAAGCTGCGAAATGTTCAGCTTAAGTCATGGAATCAGCAACAGTGCCTTGCACCGCCAGACAGACACAAGATATAACCGGACTGTGACCGGAAATCATCTTTGTCTGTTGGAAACTTGCCTTTCAGACTCTACCGACTTGTAGCACCTCACTTTCTCCGTAAATCAAGAACTTATCCTAAGTATGCCTCAAATACTTCAGGATATTCTTTACGGCAATCCAGTGATTCTTTGCTGGATTTGACTGGTCTTTACTTGTCTTGCTTAACATTAAAGCAACATCAAAACAAGTACGTGTCATGGCATACATGATAGATCCAATTGCCGACGCATATGGAATCTCATCCATGCATTCAAGCTCAGCAGTTATCGTAGGACACTGTTTCTTGCTTAACGTAATGCCATGTGACATTGGCATAAAACCCTTCTTGGAATGCTGAAAACGTGTAGGACTTTGTCAATATAAGAATCCTGACTTTGTCCTATCAGCTCTTTTGGATCTCTATCTTTAGATCCAAAATCCAAGAACATACGTGGCTTTACCCATGTCAATCATAAAAACAACTCCCAAGCCAGTCCTTTACCGACTGCGGCATTGGAACGTTATTTCCGAGAATCAGTATGTCATCGACATACACTATGAGAAATGCAACATCGCTCCCACTTATCTATTAGTAAACGCACAGTTCCATCTCGTTCCTGTTCAAGTCAAAACCTTGACTACTTCAACAGAACGAAGATTCCAACTCCGATATGTTTGCTTCCATCCATGAATGGATCGATGAAGCTAACTTACACACAGTGTAATTTTTCGGAGTCCAGGCTCACTTTCGCTTCTTTGAATTTCGCAGGTTCGTCACTTTCAATGATCATCAGATCATGGCAATTAATCACGAGAAACCACTCTCTGATTAGTGACGGATTCATTCAGATCTGCGAACTTCAGGCTCTACAGGTGTAGATTCTACAGAAATCTGTAAATCCATCCGCTGCTCTCCCTCAACAGGTTGAGCAGCCTCCTGTATTTCTCGAATTTCTTCGAGTTATACTTTTACTCCCACTGTTCTTCTTGGAAAGTAACTTTCCTTTCAGAAAACAGAATTCCGAACAACCTAACTTCGTTTTCGGAATGGACGTAAAAAGTAACAAGCCTTGGTTTCCCTAGGACAACCAGCGAAGTAGCACAACTACAAATACTCAGTAAAGACGAGTTTGGATCATTTCCAGTCCACATTTATGTGGTGTCTTTCAACTGATATTGGTGGAACTATTTCAGCGTAAACTTAGATATTTCTAGAGCGTTATTCTTAAAGAATATCATGGAAGATTCGTGTGACTCATCTTTAATCATTTCTAATAAGATCTGATTCATTCTCACAGAAACACCTCTAGGTTTTCAGGAGAAATGAGCTGTGAAACGACTTCACACTCATTCAGATGATCACACCATCAATGACTTAAGTATTCTCACTCGTGATCTAATCCAGAGTCTCAATACTTCAGTCACTCAGATTCTATACCTCATTCTGGAACTCTTTGACCATTTCAAAGAATTCTGACTCGTGTCTCATCAAATGAACACAGTCATACTCACTGAAGTAATCAGTAAAGATAATGAAGTATAGGAAATTTTCTCTGGCATTACTGCTCATCGGGCCACATACATGAGTATGTTCAAGGTCCAATAAGCCTTTGGGCTTTTCTCTAGCTCGGCTAAGATGGGCCCTTTGTCTTTTGGTCCAGTAAGCAGAATTCAAGTCTCATAAGATATCCGATCAAATGAGCCCAAAAGTCCATAACCATGGGATTTCTGAATCCGACTCACTCTATGTGACCAAAACATTTACGCCAAGAAAAATCAGGTTTAATTCATCAGATTTAAACCAATTCGGTATTTATGTTACATTTAGGCACTCTTTGGTTTAAGATATAAAACCCATTCCTTGAATAGGGTGCTACAATCAATATTTCATTGAGATCAAAAGAGCAAAACTTGTCTTTTATCAAAATGAAAAACATTCAAATCCTTACAAGAAAATGAAAGACAACTCTGCTTAAAGCAGGTACATTGTAGCAATTACTTAATACAAAACCAAGCCTCAAAGGCATCTACAAGTGAAAACCCTACGGCTGAGGCAGCATCCATTGCTCCTTCCAGACATGCAGTTCCACTTGCCCTTCCTTCAACGTTCTACTGTTGCTTAGGCTCTGCATATTATAACAAATATCAGTGCCACAACAAGTATCCAATACCTATAAGGTAGAACTTGAAGTAATAACATGAATACCTGAGGAAGTAGTCTCATACATCAACTTCAACTCCTCATAATCTTCCATGAATTTAATGCAATCTCTCTTCCAATGCCCAGTCTCATTACAGTAGCAGCACTTACCAACGTAAGATGTATCTGACTCGGGCTCAGAAGACACACGCTTGCCATGATTCAAAATCTGGACAACTTTGTCTTCACCCTTGTCAGCATTAGGTTTAGTAAACCTACCCTTCTCCTTCATGAGATTATACAGGGTACTCTTCACGTTTGGCTCAACTGTCTTGAGCATATCATGCAGTTCAGTCAGCGTCTTCGTTAAGCCTTTCTTGATATAGTTCCTTCTGAACTTATCATAGCTTGACGGCAGTGACTGCAGAATGATCTCAGTTGCCAATTCTTGGCTAACTGGATAATCCAGTTTCCTCAGGTTATCAATGTAACCCATCATTTTACTGACATGAGGACTTACTGGATGATCATTTGGTAGCTTGCAACTAATGAGAGACTTAACCAACTGGTATCTCTCCACTCTTACCTGCTCCTGAAATTTCAATTTCAGGCTGCTGATCATCTCTATTGGCGACTCCATGTTCTCATATTGCTTAAGCAAATCTGAGTCCATGGCAGCCAATATCAGACCACGCACATCTACCGCATCATTATAATGCTTATTCCAAGCATCATATACTGCATGAGAGGCATTGGACCCGATCCTCACGGGGAGAGCTCTTTCAAGGACATAGTCCTTTCTCTCCTGCCTAAGGACTAGCCTCAGGTTCCGCGACCAAGTCAAGAAATTTGATCCGTTCAGTTTGTCCATCTCAAGGACAGACCGGATCGAGAAAGTGTTTTGATTGTTTGTGCTAGTCATAACTGAAATTTTAGAGATAAATAGAGTTTTAGTTATTCAGTTCATAAAAGAGTAATCTTAATAACTTATAAGAAAACTCGCATTACATTCAAAATTTCTTTGTTTAACCTTATAAGAATGCAATGATTCCGAGACCCATGTTTAGCTAAATCCAAAGTGGGCCACTGGCCGTCACCCAGAAGTAGCTTTACTTGGTAAGCATACACACAGCTAGTTATATCCAATAACTCTCGGTTGTGGATTGGGCCCAAGGCCCAATACACCAGATGTCTCAAGGCCCGGGACTCCCGATGGCCCAGTCAAGGAAACCAATCTCTTACAGCCAAATAATCACTAAAGTCTGGGACTCCCAATGAAATTAGTGACTATATACTACTTTACTTACGCAAAAACAGACACCTCACACTGTAAGCCATATCTGTAATTGAATAAGCGTTAAGTAGTTGACAAGATTGGGCAAGACATCCAAGCTTGATATTGTTTTTGAGGATTTTAGGTTTCAATAGATTTCCTCCCAAAAATAGAAGATTACTATTTTGGGAAACTTTCCATTTCAGGTAACTTACTAAATTTGGAAACTTTCTATTTAGGGAAACCTACTATTTTAGAAACTTCCTAACATGCCAAAATTAGAAACTTCTAATTTAATGTTTTATTAAAGTTTTCGGATGGGTCACAAATTATAGGCCCAATTCTTGGCCCAAGACCACAAAATTCCAATTGGCCCAATAATTTGACATAACCGAGTCGGTTCATTAATTCTGGTCCAAGACCAAATTAACTACTTAATCCAACTGGTTATTCACTAAACCAGACCAGCTCTAAATTATTTGGTCCAACCAAATCAAACTTAGACCAGCCTTCGGTTTAGGTTAAAATTCAATTTTTTTTGAATTTAAATCCGGTTTAACCAGAAATTAAATAATACCAATTGTATTAAATAATTTCCAGCAAACCGCGATTTGGGTTAACGGCTTAAACCATACATTAATTAAATAATTAATCGATTTAATATACAAAACAATCGATTTTGACATTGACATGATCATAACAAGAATCGTATCATGATCGCTCATGACATGACTTTTTCCAAATCAATAATCGATCGTGACTCATTAACATGACAAATTTTGATCGTGACATTAACAAAAGGACAAATTAATTTTGACCTTTTCAAATTCAACAATCAATTCACTTATGATCATGAGATCACTTAACAAATCGTTTCAATATATACACAAATAAGTCAAAAGCGATTCCACTCGAATGATAATTAATTAACAATCGACTTTTACCATGAGACGATATCGATACTCTATTAACGATATTGACTTAATTATAAGAACATGCGATTGTCTAAAGTCAACAAGCGAAACCTAACACGTTTCTCAACATTACGAACAATCAAACTTAACATATCGTTTGATAATTATCGTTTTAAGCAAGCATACACAAAAGTCAACAAGCGATTTTATACAAAATCGACTTTCAACATTAACAAACCTTATGATTAACAAAATCAACATCAGCGATTGTTTTTGATAACGATTCATTCAAAGATCCAAAAGCAAAAACCTAATGACCTAGGCCTTGATACCACTGAAGGATTATATGTGTTCATGGTGTAATTATCAGGTTACATCCTAGCACATAATCATCTAGGATCTAGGTGATTTGCAGTTGAATCATAAACAGATCAGATTCATTACCTTATGATTGCAGCGGATTGATCAAAGGAATGAAGAGATCAGTTAGAGCTGATTATCACCGGCTCCTCCTAGGTATCCACACGCTTACAAGCTACGGATCATGCTGCTAGACCAAGCTGAAAAATCACAGAGAGAGAGAAGAAAAGAGAGGCAAAAAAAAATCGCAGACCAGAAGCATTAGGGCTTCCTGCGCTTTCCCTCTTCCTTATATGGGCCCAAGTAATTAAACTAATGGCTCATTAGGCTTTTGGGCCCAAGGCCCAAATCAGACAAAAGACTGTCTTTTGTCTGGCCCAATTCTCTGTACAAATACATTAAATGCCTTGCATCTTACTGTATTAATTCCATTTTAACTTTCCCGTTAGCTATGGTGTGTGACCCTTTGGGATCATACAATACTGGTAATAAGTCCTAAACTTATAGATCATGAGCGGGCTCTAGCAAGTCATCATGATCACCCAGTATTTATGACTTATGTCTGATCTCGACACTTATCATACTTTCTAGAGATAGTACGGTAGATTTCAGGACATTCCCAACAAAATCGCCCTTCTCAGCCTCAATACCTCACCATCTTTACACAAGTGCTTCAAACCTGGTGGTGGAGTCATATACACTTCCTCTTCAAGTTCACCTTGTAGAAAAGCATTCTTCACATCCATTTGCCATAAATTCCATGAGAGGTTTGTGGCTAAGCTCAATGTGACTCTCACTGTATGAAGTTTAGCCACAGGTGCAAAGGTGTCTGTATAGTCTTCTCCATAGGTTTGAGTGAATCCCCTTGCCACTAGCCTTGCCTTGTACCTCTCTATGTCTCCATTGCTTTTATACTTGATTGTGAAGACCCATTTAGAACTAACAGTCTTCTTCCTTTTTGGCAGCTTCTCCACAATCCAAGTGTGGTTCCTCTCCATAGCTTCTTTCTCATCCTTTACTGCATCCATCTAAACCTTGATACCCTCAGCCTCTTCATAAGTCTTAGGAACCTGGTTTAGCTCAATCTTTCCAAGAAAGGCCTTGTGACTAGATGGTAGCAAGTCAATAGAACAAGTAGACCGACTAGGATGAGCTACTGCTTGGTTTTTGTAGAAGACTCTTGTCTTCATCCATTCTGATGGATCTTTCTTTTCCCTTGTGCTTCTCCTGAGTTGCTGAACCTGTTGATAAACCACCTCCTCATTACCCACTGCCTCTTGATAAACCATCTCATCCTCACTCATATCCAAGTCCACTTGGTTCTGATCTTAAGGTAGAGTGTCTTCTTGAGCTGGAGCAGGTTCATGTGTGTGTGTTACTGGTTCAGTATCCTCTTGTGGAGCTTCCTCTTGTGGAGATTCTTGGGTAGTTGTTTCAGACTTCTCTGGCCGTGGGATGTCATTTCCCAAGTGATCCAGCAGGTACTTTAAACTTGTAGCCAAATCAGAAGGTGAGCTTGAGAGGTCCTTCAAACCTTCCCAATCCCTCTTCTCATAGTATCTCTGCCCCTCCATGAACTTAACATCCCTTGAGACATATGTCCTGTTGTTGCTTGGATCAAAACACTTGTAGCCCTTCTGAGTTGTGGAGTATCCAAGGAAGATACACCTTGTGCTCTTAGCATCTAGCTTATCCCTTTGATCTCCTGAGATATATACAAAACAAACACAACCAAACACACGTAAGTGTTCAATAAATGGTTTGGCCTTGTTCAATACCTCATATGGTGAAATGTCTTGAAGGACTCTAGTTGGGATCCTGTTGATGAGATAGCATGCTGCCAACACTGCATCTCCCCAAAACCTCTTAGGAACGTTGGTGTGGAACATCATAGACCTAGCAACCTCCATTAGATGTCTATTCTTCCTTTCAGCCACACCATTTTGTTGAGGAGTATGAGGGCAGCTTGTTTGATGCAGGATCCCATGCTTGTTCAAGTGAGCTTTGAATCTTTGGCTTGTGTATTCTCCTCCATTATCTGATCTAAACACTTTAATCTTGGCATTAAGCTGATTAGTAACATAGTTTTTGAAGTTTAAAAATGCATCAAACACCCTATCTTTAGATGGCAGCAATGTTACCCAAGTATATTTTGATTTTTCATCTATGAAGGTCACAAAATACTTGTTTCTATCTCTAGACAGACAAGGTGAGGTCCAAACATCAGAGTGCACAAGATCAAAGCAATGTTCATAGATAGTAGTTGATTTAGGAAAGATAGTTCTACAATGTTTGCCAAGAATACAAGCAACACAAGTTGAATGATCAAAGCTAATATTAGGCAACATTAAGTTCAGAGCACGAGCATGAGGATGTCCTAGTCTAGCATGCCATAGGACATTTTGATTGAAAGAAAAACAGGATTTAAAAGCTAAGGTATCCGGGTTGCTTGGAGAAGTGTCTTCAAGGAGGTAAAGCTCATCTTGTGTATCACCTCTTCCAATAACCTTACCATTCTTAATATCCTGAAAACAAACTTCATTAGGCCCAAAGATAACATTGCAATTTAAGTCTTTAGTGATCCTTTTAACCGACAGCAAGTTAGATTTAAACTTAGGAACATAGAATGCATCATTTTCCTTGTTAAACAATCTTAACTTTCCTGTACCTATTATAGGAATCCCTTGACCATCAGCTATAGTTACTCTTCCTAGGGCAGGTTTAATATCTTTTAACAACTTAGCATTACTAATCATGTGGTGAGAAGCTCCTGAATCTACTACCAACTTATGATCAGTTTTAGCAAGCAATTTATGAGAAAATAAAGAGATACCAGAGAGCTTAGAGGCATAAGCCTTGATGAGGTCCTCAAGGTCACTCTTCTTAACATACTCAGTGGCTGTGTAGAGTGCAAGCTCCCCTCCTTGAGCTGAAGTGGAGGCTGGCGCATTCACAGCTTCTTGAGAGATGGTTGCATTTGCCCTTGAGTCCTTGAACTTGGCTGGTTTGAGGTGGGGATGAAGGATCCAACACTTATCCTTGGAATGGACTTTCCTCTTGCAATGCTCACAAGCGCCAGCCTTCTTCTCCTCAGGTTTGAAGCCAACTTTGTTGGCAGTCACCAACTCCCCCTTTCCTCCAAACAAACCAATGTTTCCTTCTTCCTTTTGGATCCTTGAACACACCTCTTCAAAATCAGGAAGTGTAGTCTCTCTTAGGATCTTCATGATGGCATCATTGTAAACCGGATTCAGGTTGAGTAGAAGGCCAAAGATCTTGTCTTGCTCCTTTCTCTCAATGAGAACCTTAGGGTTCATAGTACTTGGCCTTAGCATCTCAAGTTCAGACCATGCTGAAGAGAACTTCCCAAGGTACTTAGTGAAGTCATGGTCTTCTTGCTTCAGCTCACTTATGGCTTTCTTCACTTCATACACCCTGCTCAGATTAGAAACATCTCCATAAATCTTCTTGAGAGTGTCCCACAGTGACTTGGCTGTCTCACAATTAGAATAAGCTTCAAGGATGGATGGGTCAAGAGAGTTTTGGAGAAAGCCAAGCACTAGCTGATCTTCTTGAAACCATTTAGCTTCTGCCTTCTTGGTTTCCTCATCCTTCTTCTTGGTTTCATCTTCTTCAGTTGGTGTTTTATCCTCCAAGATGTGATCCCACAAACCTCTTCCACAAATAGCAGTCTTGATGGTCCTTTGCCATGTCCTATAGTTGATGCCTTTAAGCACAACATGGATGACAGTAGGCCTCAAGCTTGAGCTGATGTGAGCAGTATCTTCCATTGTGAAAAGCTGAGAGAGAGTTGTAGAACCAAGAGTGAATAAGTTTCAGACCGAGAAACCTAGGGTTTTCTTAGGACCGAGAGTATGAGAAACTTGAGAGACTGAAAGCTTAGGAACAAGTATGCGGATTTTAGACCAAAGAGAATGAAATAACTTAGAGAATGAAAGCTTAGGAACCGAGAGATTGGAGTGAGAGATTTTAGGGTTTTTAGACCGAGAGTATATAAGAAAAAAAACGTGAGAATAAAGAGAGAGAATTAAGAGAATGAAGAGTAGAGATCAAAGCTCTGATACCATGAGATTTTTAGAGATTGAACATGATTAGAACTTAGGGTTCTTGTGAGTGTTGGTGGCGGAAGAGAGAAGAGAGAATAGGAGTCCAGAAACCCTTGTTTATTCCTTTAGGTATTACAACATATTTATAGGTGATACAAGTCATAAATTGTTTAACCTAAAAAGGAAACAAGGCAAAGTGATATATGGCAAAGTCTGGCGCCACTTGATTGTATACAAGAAGTCTCCAACTTTGCACTTCAACAATGTGCAATACTTGTACACATTTTGACAATGCACAGCCTTAGCACATTGTTGTCTTCATGATCAATACAATGCCATTCTTGACCATAAAATGACATTTTCCCCAGTTCAAAACCAGGTGCTTTTCCTCACAGCGAGACAGCACCTTGCATAGATTATCCAGATAGGCGTGGTAAGATGGTCCGTAGACAGAAAAGTCATCCATGAAGACTTCCATGAAATCCTCTATCATGTCCGTGAAGATGGACATCATGCACCTCTGAAACGTCGCAGGAGCATTACACAATCCAAATGGCATCCTGCGGTATGCAAAGGTGCCATAGGGACAGGTAAATGTGGTCTTCTCCTGGTCCTCTGGGTGGATAGGGATCTGAAAAAAACCAGAATAGCCATCCAAAAAGCAGTAGTATGGATGACTCGCCAACCTCTCCAACATCTGATCAATGAAAAGAAGTGGAAAGTGGTCTTTCCTGATGGCTGCATTCAACTTCCTGTAGTCTATACACATCCTGTGACCAGTGATTGTCCTTGTAGGAATCAGCTCATTCTTATCATTCTTCACCACAGTGACTTCTCCCTTCTTAGGAACCACATGAACTGGGCTGACCCAATTACTGTCGGAGATAGGAAAGATGACCCCAGCTTGCAGCAGCTTCATGATCTCCTTCTTTACAACCTCTTTCAGGTTGGGATTCAAATGCCTCTGATTCTCAATTGACGACATGCTCTCGTCCTCAAGGTGTATCCTATGCATGAACAAATCTTGAGAGATACCTGGAATACCATCAAGAGAATAGCAAAGAGCTTTGCGATGCTTGCGCAGCTTGCTTAGCAGTAAGGTGAGTTCTGCGTTATTCAAATCAGCATTGACTATAACATGATAGGTGGAATTTTTACCTAGGAACGCATACTTGAGGCCCGCAGGTAGCTGCTTCAGCTTGATCTTTGGAGCTCTCTCCTCGCTCCAATTTGTCGCAACTGGTATCGACCGATTACCCTGTAGTGTCGGTCGACAATGTATATCATCAGCGACTTCCAAGTTCATCACTTGCTTGGTAGCGTCCATCAGCCTCAAATACCCAGCAACAACATCATCCTCCAGCTCCAAATCACTCTCAGAACTCATCAGAGCTCTCTCCAAAGGATCAGCATGATGCATTTGATTGAGGAATTTTGCAGCCAGATTCTCAATCGTATCAACATAGAAGGTCTGTCCACCAATGGTAGGGTATCTCATCAGCTTATCCATGTAAAAATTCATCACCAGATCACCCACATTGAGACCAATTTTCCCTCTTTTCACATCAATAATGGCACCAGCTGTAGCTAAAAACGGTATGCCTAGGATAAGAGGATCCTTAGGCTCATCATTGTACTACAAGACTACGAAGTCAGTTGGGATAACACATTCACCAATCTTTACCGGTACATCCTCCAAGAGGCCCTCAAGAATCCTTATGGAGCGATCTGCTAGAATCAAGGATATCCTAGTAAGTGTGAAGTCTGTCATTCCCATCTGCTTAACAACTTAATATGGCATCAGATTGACGCTTGATCCCAAATCACACAATGATCTCTCAAATCTGTCTCTGAAGATGGTACAATCCAAGACAAAGCTCCCTGGATCTTTTTGCTTCTCGGGAACTCTGTTTAAAATGACAGCACTACATACCTCAGTGATCATCATAATACAATTGTCATCTCCCATATCAGAAGTCAACATCTGCTTCAAACACCTCTTCAACACCGGGTTATTGCTAACAACATCCATTAATGGCATTGGAAGAGTTAGCTTGCTCAGCATAGCCATGTACTTAGTCTTGAACCGTTCAAACTTAGATCGCGTCGGGTTCTTCGGGAAAGGTACTTTGGGTTTGTACACCTTCCCAGCAGCTACAGGAGTTTTCGTCGGAATTTCTGTCTCTGTACGGTTCTGGTGTCGACCGATTTCAGCTCGGTGTCGGTCGACATCGGTCGGTTTCATCCTGTCATCGACCTCACAATCGAGCTCGGTCGATTTCTGTCCGTCACGAGTACTCGAAGAAACAGGTGTATGGTAGTGTCGGTCGACGCCCGCCTCACAACTTCATACTCTTCTTCAAATTCCTCTATCTCCTCGATCTCCTTATCAGTGATCTGCCTAATGGGGATGGTATGCAGCTCTTGCCCACTCCGCAGTGCTATAGCATTGCAGCGATGCTTGGGATTGGTATCTGTACTCCCGGGGAGAAATCCGGCTTCCCTCTTAACAGCTCCAGCAGTTTGAGCAACTTAAGAATCTAATTGCTTCATGTGTGTGCTCAAGGACTCAAACTTTCCATTAAGCTCGGTGTAGACAACATCTAGCTTCTTGTTGAAGTCCACGGCAGTCTTTGTCTGACCTTCCAGCAACTGTTCCATCATGGCTTCCAGCTTACTCTCACGAGCATTGGTAGCAGGAGGTGTCTGATATGAATATGATCCATAGGTCCTCTGATAGGAGTTGTTATGCTGAAAAGGCTTCTGGTAACAAGCATTCTGACCATACCCAGAAGAGTTTTGATTTCTTGTGAAAGCACTCTTATGTCCACCATTAAAGAACTTGTTGCCTTGCTGATTCCCAAACCTGTTTCCTTGGAATCCAGAACCACTGATGTAGTTCACATCTTCTTCAGTGCAACCTTCTTCAGCCTCAAACACTTCAACTTCCTGAGCAAAGTGAACAGCTTTCTTACCAGTCAACAAGCTGTGAACACTATCCAGCTGTTTCTTAATCTCAGAAATCTGCATGTGATCCATCTTTCCACCAGATTCTTTCCTCCTCTGATCTGCAGTCTTAGTATTGTTGCTACTCACCAAGTTCTCAATCAACACTCTAGCCTGCTCGGGAGTCTTTGTGTTGAAGTTACCATTGCTGGCAGTAAGGTGAGTTCTGCGTTATTCAAATTAGCATTGACTATAACAGGATAGGTGGAGTTTTTACCTAGGAACGCATACTTGAGGCCCGCAGGTAGCTGCTTCAGCTCGATCTTTGGAGCTCTCTCCTCGCTCCAATATGTCGCAACTGGTGTTGACCGATTACCCTGTGGTGTCGGTCGACAATGTATATCATCAGCGACTTCCAAGATCATCACTTGCTCGGTAGTGTCTATCAGCCTCAAATACCCAGCAACAACATCATCCTCAGCTCCAAATCACTTTCAGAACTCATCAGACCTCTCTCCAAAGGATCACTGATATACCATGGATTTTAGGGTTTTTAACCATGGTATATGTGCTATTTATCGAGTCTTTTACTATGTTTTAGAGTCTTTTCAGGTCTTTATTAGGTACAAGCACATTTGGAGCATATGTGGTGATTATGGCACTTTCTGGATATAATTGGAGTATTTGGCCGAGAGATAGAGTTCACTGTCCGAAACAGAGTACTGCGTCGATCGTTGCACACCTGCAACGGTCGTTTTACCAGCGAGATGGGCCAAAACTCGGCGGTTTATGAAGAGTCAAGTTATTGCACTCTGATCCAGAAGTTCCTGATATTTACAAAGAAGCCCCTGGCCGAGATTAGACCTATATTATTGAGTTTTTGGTGTTTTAATTAGAGACGCTTTCATAATTAAGAGCAGAGGATTTTTAGAGCTTTAGGGGCTGATCCGGATCTCGAAAGAGAGAGGATTTCGAACCCCAGTTCTTTGTTTTATTATATGCTATTTGGTTTTCTATTCAAGATGTTTTCTGTTTCGATAAACATGTCTTAGTAGATTACCTGTTAGGTTTAGGGATTTTCTTTATGGATTTCGTGGAATTATAGTTTAATTAATCCGTAGGGATTCATATCTGCTATTTCTTTATCTAAGTTGTTCTTAATGCTAAATCTGAATTAGCTACCCAGATTTATGATGTTAGGCTGATTAATGCAGCGAAAGTTGGTTAATTTAGCTAGAAAGAACCTAGATAAGCAATTTAAATTCTCGCAAACGAAAGTTTGGTTTAGGTTAATTGTGAACATATCAAACTTGGAATTAATGCTGGTTTAATCTGTTAGTTCTCGCAAACAAAAGTTTGGTTTGCTGCACTTAGACTTAGAGAGTTCTCGCAAAGAAATTTGGTTAATTCTATATCTGTGTTTGAGTTCTAGAATAGCTTATGATTAGATCTCGATAGATTGATTACTTGCGTTCCTGATTTCCTGAGAATTTCCTAAGCTTAACACCTTCGCCTTCTTGCTTACAAACTCACTTGACTTGCTTGCTATTTCGTTTACCGTTTTCACACCTGCTTCGCTTAATTTAATCTGAACTACTGATAATCTATTGTGTGACTGAGAGTCCTTGTGGGATTCGATACCTTATATACTACGATTGCATTAACTGTGCACTTGCAGTAGAATAGGGATAAAACTACACCTATCAAGTTTTTGGCGCCGTTGCCGGGGACTCTTTGAGTTCGCCGATAGATTCAGTACTAGGATTTAGACTAAGCATTCCTTTTAATTTTCTTGTTTAACTCACGTTTTTGATTTTTGGGATTGCAGGGAATCGCATTGCATCGATCGTTGCCTACCTTGCATCGATCGACACACGGCGAGAACAGCAATGCCAAGATCTGAGACGTTCAATAGGTTTCACTCTATGGAACTTGTGATTCTGATTCGCGGTGAAAACGGCGTTTTACGAGACCAAGAGGGTCACATATGCAACGCAAAAGGTCAGAAACTAGATGGGGAAGGAAACCCCATCTTGCCAGATTACTATGTATTGGTTGGGCTGATAGCTGAGATGAGAAATAAGATAGATAACATCCACGACGTCCTACTAAGGGAGAGACAGTTCCGAGCAGATGCAGAAACTGAAGGATTTGCAGAGGTAAACTATATGGCTGGAGCTGATTTTTATGGACATACATTTGGACATCAGCAGAGACAAGGTTCTAGGCATGCTCAAGGATCAAGAGATTATAGTTATACATCCTGCCTAGCATCTCCTGTACCTGCACAGAAGAGCAGATTGGAGATCATGATGGAGAAGTCCCTTGAAAAACAACAACAGACCACAACGTCTTTCAACTCGAAGCTTGAGAGCTTGTACACTAATCTGAATGAGAAATTTGAGTCCTTGAACACTCATATGAAGTTGCTGGATACACAGATGGATCAGATTTCAAGTTATGCCACAAGGAAGGATACTCAGGAAGCCCATGTCGTTAACATTCCTATTCAGGTTGACCACAGGATGGGTCATGGACCATGTCTAGCAGTTAAGGCTATGGAATTTGTGGAAAACAGAGGGGAGTCTGATATTGAGTTCCCTGAGTTTGAGAGCTTCGACGGACCTGACTCAACAGAGATTGACATGGATCTCTTGGCTTGAATAGTTCAGACTGATACTGGACCAAGTCAAGAGGAGAAATTTGAGTTTGAGATTGCTGGATTAGACCAGGAAGCTGATGGACCCGAGACTGTAGTTGAAACTCGAGCTGAGACATCCGTGTCGATCGTTGCACCATATGCATCGATCGTTGCACCCCGTAAAGAACCAGTTTCACTTATACCTCGTGGAGTTGCTAAGAAAAGGATCTACAAACCTCCAATACCATTCCCAAAAGCTCCTATAAGGTCTAAAGATGTTATTCAGTGCACAGTAGTGGTTGACAAGAAGATGGTGGTTCCACAGGAGTCTACTCTAACATCTTCAGAACCTAAAGCTACTCATAAGCAGAAGGCTCCGAACATCAAATCTCTGTCAAAGGTAAAGCATAAATCCTCTAAGTTTAAACCTCCTGACTCCACTGTCTTGAATGCAGGAAAAATCTCTAAACCACCCAAGTGTCGATCCCACCCTACATTCCTTCCTACGTTCCTTGGACGACATCATGCTGCTACTGCTTACACACCACCATGGATGATAAGGCATTCACAGAGACACTCAAAGTCTCTGTTGAAACCTCCATGAGTCTGACCTCTTTCCAAAAGTCAAGCTAATGACTTAAAACAAGCGCTGAGTGGGAGGCAACCCACTATTAGATTCTAGTATTTTTAATTCTTATTGTTTTTCTTAGGATTTCACGTTTTTATTTGTTTTTGCTAGTTTTTAGATACAGAACACAAGTCTGAAGATGTGTGACGATCATTGCCTACATGTGCAACGGTCGTTGCAATTGGTTTAAATCGAAAATTAAGGTATGTCGAGCTAAACCGGAATCGATCTGGTTCAACCAGCATCGATCGTTGCACCCACGACCAAGGGGAGTTGCCTTAAACCCTTTTCTTCTCTTTTTCTTCTCCATTTTCTCGCCGTCCGTACACCGAGAACCTCCACACCTAAAACTATCATTTCTTCATCGATTTCCTTGTTACCAAGTGCTATTCTCTCATTTTTACACTCTCAATCTATTTCTCCAACTCATATCTCACGAATTCAAGGTAATGTACTTCTATTTGATGATTTTTGGATTCAACTATTAGGGTTTTAGAAATTGGGAATTTTGGATTGAAATTGATGAATGCATGCTTAAATGAACATGATTTAGGTTGCTTAGTGATGGATTGTTGTTGATTTTGTGGTTGATAGCACAAATTTAGAACGATTTTGTTGAATGTTGATTGCTGCCAAAATCGCCTTGCACCGATCGTTGCACTTGTGCAACGGTCGTTGCTCTGCGATTTTGGGGAAATGTTCGATTATACGAAATTGCCTTGCAACGATCGATGCCTTAGTGCAACGGTTGTTGCTCGACGATTTCACAGAGAGTTTGCCGAGACTGATTTGTTTAAATTTCTGTTTTGCAAATGGCAACTCAGAAACAACCCCGCAAGCGCAGAGCAACCGCCGCAAGCGCCACACGACAGTACATTCCACCACCAGAATGGCTACACAGAGACTCTGATCCTCCAGAGCCATATCAGTTGGTTCATGCAACCATTAGACCACCATGGCCAAGAGCAGATAACCTTCTGATTCGGACTGAGCGCAACTGGGGCATGGCTATTAGTAAGCTGCTCGCTCCGGATGATTTCACAAAGAGGCCGCCACACGAGTACTGGGACTAGTACGATACGTTGATGTATAACGGTTGGTGTGGCATGGAGCTAACGCCAACCAAGTTTGCGGATTACTCGACCTGTCTGAGTCTCGGCATAGACAAGCAGTTTATGGCGCTGTGCAGAGGCATTGGTCTGGGGACAATGTCAATGCAGCCTTACGATCTATACCCAGAGTTGGTGAGACAGTTGCTTGCCACGTGCAGGGTTATCTACCCAAACCCGGACGGCAGGAATGCTCAAGGAGATAGTTTTACTTTCATGTGTCTTGGCGCCAGGTATCGAGTACCCCTTCTCGATATCTATAAGATCTATGGGTTTAGCACTGAGCAGACACGCACCGATATGTCCCTTCCATGGGAACCATCAGAGGCTCGGCAGTTCTGGGACTATATTGGTGGCAGACGGTATCACTCACGGACTACACCTATGATTCAGGTTAGGCATCCGGCTCTCAGGTATGTCTTGCGTATCTTGGGGCGCACTCTATTGTGAAAGCATGAGGCCAACAAGATGCGTAAGAATGAGTTGGAAATACTATTCAGAGGACTGAGGGAGCAGTTCAGGGGTACCAATGTGAGAAACCCTGCTGAGAGAGTCAACCTGGGAGCTGTATTTGCCCATCATCTTTGCGACCTGCAGAAGAAGCCCTATGACGGCGTGCGCAAAGAGACAGTAGGGAGTCTTCTTACTCCTATTTTCAGACACTGCAGGATCCCTATGGAGGGTACAGAGCGCATTACTGAGAGAGAGTTCCTGGATCTCAGTCACTTGCAGAGTGCTAGGTGGCTGAAGGAGGGGCGAGTATGGGTTTACTGCGACCCTGCATCTACACAGTATGGTATTGATCTTCCTGCTGCTGGGTTGACACAGATTGATACGATTGATGCTTTGAGTTTCCACCCTCCTTCCGGAGCTCGACGCGCAGTGCCTACTATGGCTCATCCGCTGGGAGAGCCTTCTACGAGAGCTTCATCTTCCTCTACACCTGCGCCTGCTGCTGCCCCGGTTGATATCGGCCCTTATCCTGAGATTACAGTGCCCTACGGTTATATGTCTGAGGCTGAGTGGAGAGAGCGTAGTGATGGGATATGGAAGACCGTTTGGGAGTGGATGCGTGGCTGCACTTGCAGGAGACAGCCACAGGTACACCATCCAGGACCTTCTCGACGCAGACAGCGATCTCCGACTCCGACTTCTTCGAGTGGTACTGATCGCGTAGCTGAGGCAGCCAGTGACGCTGAGCGATATGGTGGGATAGATGATGTGAGCGAGTGAGATTGATCTCCATTTTCAGACATTGGTTCTGTACTCTTTTATCTTTTTCTTAATTTTCTTTTCACTTTTTCCTTTTGCTTTTTAGGATGCTATTGTTTTTGGATATTGTGTTTGATTTGATACATTGGTTGCCATGATTTTACTCGTTTTCAGTGTTTCCAGCTTGCAGGATTCGAAATTTGATAGATTCCAACGGACTAACCTGCTAACTTGCTGACTGATCCGATAAACGCATTGCAGCGATCGTTGCAGTCATGAGTAACGATCGACACCCAACGAAAAATCGCCTAGCAACGATCAATGCACCTAGTGCAACGATCGATGTTTGCGCGACAGAGGTAAAATTCGACAGAACTCAAAACGAACCATTAACAATTTTTATTTCTTTTTACCGATCCTTCGCTTGACACTACTAGGGACAGTGTGTCTTAAGTGTGGGGGAGGTGCTACTGACGTTTATCTTTCTGTTTTCTTAAGAGTCAGTCCGTTTTTTCAAAAATTGTTTTGTTTTATTGAGTCAAAACTAGTTTAAGTAAGAAAAAGTGAATTTTTGAGAAGATTTATAGCACTTGCAGGAACTTAAGTAACCATTGGGATGAAGTTGCAGGATCTATCTCTGACTATTAGAAAACCCAGACACAGATCAACCTACTGGGAACACCCACATCACTTCAGGTATCAGAGGATCCTTTTACTGACTTCAACCTTAATACTGACATAGATTTCTCACCTAAGGGCTTGGTATACTTTGTGTCGGATTCCCTTGTTAGTTCTGACACAGCCTGTCAACGTATCCTATTTAGTCCCCTTCTCCCCTTCCATAAAGTAAAAAAAAAAAATTAATAATAAACTGAGGATGAGTTAGTAACTCCGAAGTGGTCATGTGTCCAATAGTAGTAAACACTATTATCTCTTATGCATCCATGGAATGTGTCCAAAGTACACCCCATAACGGGAAGAACACTGATAAAAAAAAAAAAAATGATACCCAATGGGGAAAAATCAGTTGTTAAGGAAGGGAAAGAGAAGAAAGGGACTAGAGAAAGATAGTATGGTGGTCTAGAGCTGATAAGGTAAGAATCCATGTGCCCTTTGATCGATACTCCTTAGGTGAGACCGCACTTAAATACTTGCAGAAGTCAGTAGGGAGAATTTGAATGCTTGAATGTGATTGTGGAGTTTACTTAGGACAGTTGCTAAGTGTGGGGGAAGTATATGTTGGTCTTGATATTCTGTGATTGATTCTTGCAGTGGTTTACTAAGGGGAATCTGAGTGTTGTTGCTTCTATGACAAAAAGAGTTTATGAAAGTTTTCAAACCTCTTGACTACATTTAGTTCTTTGTTTTGCTTGAGGACAAGCAAAGGCTAAGTGTGGGGGAGTTGATATACCATGGATTTTAGGGTTTTTAACCATGGTATATGTGCTATTTATCGAGTCTTTTACTATGTTTTAGAGTCTTTTCAGGTGTTTATTAGGTACAAGCACATTTGGAGCATATGTGGTGATTTGGCCGAGAGATAGAGTTCACTGTCCGAAACAGAGTACTGCGTCGATCGTTGCACACCTGCAACGGTCGTTGCACCAGCGAGATGGGCCAAAACTCGGCGGTGTATGAAGAGTCAAGTTATTGCACTCTGATCCATAAGTTCCTGATATTTACAAAGAAGCTCCTGGCCGAGATTAGACCTATATTATTGAGTTTTTGGTGTTTTAATTAGAGACGCTTTCATAATTAAGAGCAGAGGATTTTTAGAGCTTTAGGGGCTGATCCGGATCTCGAAAGAGAGAGGATTTCGAACCCCAGTTCTTTGTTTTATTATATGCTATTTGGTTTTCTATTCAAGATGTTTTTTGTTTCGATAAACATGTCTGAGTAGAT
The DNA here is from genome assembly GCA_030180135.1 of Orychophragmus violaceus. NCBI lineage: Eukaryota > Viridiplantae > Streptophyta > Magnoliopsida > Brassicales > Brassicaceae > Orychophragmus > Orychophragmus violaceus. The sequence goes on along the minus strand of CM058234.1, from coordinate 41,296,390 downwards.
TACCTGTTTGGTTTAGGGATTTTCATTAGGGATTTCATGGAATTATAGTTTAATTAATCCGTAGGGATTCATATCTGCTAGTTCTTTATCTAAGTTGTTCTTAATGCTAAATCTGAATTAGCTACCCAGATTTATGATGTTAGGCTGATTAATGCAGCGAAAGTTGGTTTATTTAGCTAGAAAGAACCTAGATAAGCAATTTAACTTCTCGCAAACGAAAGTTTGGTTTAGGTTAATTGTGAACATATCAAACTTGGAATTAATGCTGGTTTAATCTGTTAGTTCTCGCAAACGAAAGTTTGATTTGCTGCACTTAGACTTAGAGAGTTCTCGCAAAGAAATTTGGTTAATTCTATATCTGTGTTTGAGTTCTAGAATAGTTTATGATTAGATCTCGGTAGATTGATAACTTGCGTTCCTGATTTCCTGAGAATTTCCTAAGCTTAACACCTTCGCCTTCTTGCTTACAAACTCACTTGACTTGCTTGCTATTTCGTTTACCGTTTTCACACCTGCTTCGCTTAATTTAATCTGAACTACTGATAATGTATTGTGTGACTGAGAGTCCTTGTGGGATTCGATACCTTATATACTACGATTGCATTAACTGTGCACTTGCAGTAGAATAGGGATAAAACTACACCTATCAATCACCATCATGCATTTGATTGAGGAATTCTGCAGCCAGATTCTCAAACGTATCAACATAGAAGGTCTGCCCATCAATGGTAGGGTGTCTCATCAGCTTATATATGTAAAAATTCATCACCAGATCACCCACATTGAGACCAATTTTCCCTCTTTTCACATCAATAATGGCACCAGCTGTAGCTAAAAATGGTCTGCCTAGGATAAGAGGATACTTAAGCGTAGAATGATCAGTATGTACAACCACCTTGGATCCAATCAAGTAGGAACGAAACTTCTCAAATGCAAACACAACTGCCAACAGTTCCTTCTCAGTGGTTGCATAGTTCCTTTTAGCATCATCAAGAGTTCTACTGGCATAATAGATAGCATGGAGCTTCTTGTCCTTCTTCTGCCCAAGCACAGCTCCTACTGCATAATCACTAGCATCACACATCACCTCAAAAGGAAGACTCCAGTCCGGAGGTTGCACAATTGGAGCAGAGAAAGCTTGTTTGAGCTCTTTCAATGCAACATGACACTCATATGTGAACTCAAACTTCACATTCTTGCAAAGAAGTGCTGTGAGTGGTCTAGCTATCTTGCTGAAGTCCTTAATAAACATTCTGTAAAAACCAGCATGCCCAAGAAAACTCCTAATTCCCTTCACTGAATCTGGTGCTTGCAGTCATGTCATCACCTCAATCTTAGCTCTATCCACCTCAAATCCTACCTCAGAGACTCTATGTCCAAGTACAATGCCATTCTTGACCATAAAATGACATTTTTCCTAGTTCAAAGCCAGGTGCTTTTCCTCACAGCGAGACAGCACCTTGCATAGATTATCCAGACAGGCGTGGTAAGATGGTCCGTAGACAGAAAAGTCATCCATGAAGACTTCCATGAAATCCTGTATCATGTCCGTGAAGATGGACATCATGCACCTCTGAAACGTCGCAGGAGCATTACACAATCCAAATGGCATCCTGCGGTATGCAAAGGTGCCATAGGGACAGGTAAATGTGGTCTTCTCCTGGTCCTCTGGGTGGATAGGGATCTGAAAGAAACCAGAATAGCCATCCAAAAAGCAGTAGTATGGATGACTCGCCAACCTCTCCAACATCTGATCAATGAAAGGAAGTGGAAAGTGGTCTTTCCTGATGGCTGCATTCAACTTCCTGTAGTCTATGCATATCCTGTGACCAGTGATTGTCCTTGTAGGAATCAGCTCATTCTTTTCATTCTTCACCACAGTGACTCCTCCCTTCTTAGGAACCACATGAACTGGGCTGACCCAATTACTGTCGGAGATAGGAAAGATGACCCCAGCTTGCAGCAGCTTCATGATCTCCTTCTTTACAACCTCTTTCAGGTTGGGATTCAAACGCCTCTGATTCTCAATTGACGACATGCTCTCGTCCTCAAGGTGTATCCTATGCATGAACAAGTCTTGAGAGATACCTGGAATATCATCAAGAGAATAGCAAAGAGCTTTGCGATGCTTGCGCAGCTTGCTTAGCAGTAAGGTGAGTTCTGCGTTATTCAAATCAGCATTGACTATAACATGATAGGTGGAGTTTTTACCTAGGAACGCATACTTGAGCCCGCAGGTAGCTGCTTCAGCTTGATCTTTGGAGCTCTCTCCTCGCTCCAATTTATCGCAACTGGTATCGACCGATTACCCTGTGGTGTCGGTCGACAATGTATATCATCAGCGACTTCCAAGTTCATCACTTTCTCGGTAGCGTCCATCAGCTTCAAATACCCAGCAACAACATCATCCTCCAGCTCCAAATCACTCTCAGAACTCATCAGAGCTCTCTCCAAAGGATCAGCATGATGCATTTGATTGAGGAATTCTGCAGCCAGATTCTCAATCGTATCAGCATAGAAGGTCTTCCCATCAATGATAGGGTGTCTCATCAGCTTATCCATGTAAAAATTCATCACCAGATCACCCACATTGAGACCAATTTTCCCTCTTTTCACATCAATAATGGCACCAGCTGTAGCTAAAAACAGTATGCCTATGATAAGAGGATACTTAGGCTCATCATTGTACTGCAAGACTACGAAGTCAGTTGGGATAACACATTCACCAATCTTTACCGGTACATCCTCCAAGAGGCCCTCAAGAATCCTTATGGAGCGATCTGCTAGAATCAAGGATATCCTAGTAGGTGTGAAGTCTGTCATTCCCATCTGCTTAGCAACTTAATATGGCATCAGATTGACGCTTGATCCCAAATCACACAATGATCTCTCAAATCTGTCTCTGAAGATGGTACAATCCAAGACAAAGCTCCCTGGATCTTTTTGCTTCTCGGGAACTCTGTTTAAAATGACAGCACTACAGACCTCAGTGATCATCATCACACAATCGTCATCTCCTATATCAGAAGTAAACATCTGCTTCAAACACCTCTTCAACACCGGGTTATTGCTAACATCATCCATTAATGGCATTGGAAGAGTTAGCTTGCTCAGCATAGCCATGTACTTAGTCTTGAACCGTTCAAACTTAGATCGTGTCGGGTTCTTCGGAAAAGGTACTTTGGGTTTGTACACCTTCCCAGCAGCTACAGGAGTTTTCGTCGGAATTTCTGTCTCTGTACGGTTCTGGTGTCGACCGATTTCAGCTCGGTGTCGGTCGACATCGGTCGGTTTCATCCTGTCATCGACCTCACAATTGAGCTCGGTCAATTTTCGTCCGTCACGAGTACTCGAAGAAACAGGTGTATGGTAGTGTCGGTCGACGCCCGCCTCACAACTTCATACTCTTCTTCAAATTCCTCTATCTCCCCGATCTCCTTATCAGTGATTTGCCTAATGGGGATGGTATGCAGCTCTTGCCCACTCCGCAGTGCTATAGCATTGCAGTGATGCTTGGGATTGGTATCTGTACTCCCGGGGAGAAATCCAGCTTCCCTCTTAACAGCTCCAGCAGTTTGAGCAACTTAAGATTCTAATTGCTTCATGTGTGTGCTCAAGGACTCAAACTTCCCATTAAGCTCTGTGTAGACAACATCTAGCTTCTTGTTGAAGTCCACGGCAGTCTTTGTCTGACCTTCCAGCAACTGTTCCATCATGGCTTCCAGCTTACTCTCACGAGCATTGGTAGCAGGAGGTGTCTGATATGAATATGATCCATAGGTCCTCTGATAGGAGTTGTTATGCTGAAAAGGCTTCTGGTAACCAGCATTCTGACCATACCCAGAAGAGTTTTGATTTCTTGTGAAAGCACTCTTATGTCCACCATTAAAGAACTTGTTGCCTTGCTGATTCCCAAACCTGTTTCCTTGGAATCCAGAACCACTGATGTAGTTTACATCTTATTCTGTGCAACCTTCTTCAGCCTCAAACACTTCAACTTCCTGAGCAAAGTGAACAGCTTTCTTATCAGTCAACAAGCTGTGAACACTATCCAGCTGTTTCTTAATCTCAGAAATCTGCATGTGATCCATCTTTCCACCAGATTCTTTCCTCCTCTGATCTGCAGTCTTTAGTACTGTTGCTACTCACCAAGTTCTCAATCAACACTCTAGCCTGCTCGGGAGTCTTTGTGTTGAAGTTACCATTGCTGGCAGAAAGGTGAGTTCTGCGTTATTCAAATCAGCATTGACTATAACAGGATACGTGGAGTTTTTACCTAGGAACGCATACTTGAGGCCCGCAGGTAGCTGCTTCAGCTTGATCTTTGGAGCTCTCTCCTCGCTCCAATTTGTCGCAACTGGTATCGACCGATTACCCTGGGGTGTCGGTCGACAATGTATATCATCAGCGACTTCCAAATTTATCAATTGCTCGGTAGCGTCCATCAGCCTCAAATACCCAGCAACAACATCATCCTCCAGCTCCAAATCACTCTCAGAACTCATCAGAGCTCTCTCCAAAGGATCACCATCATGCATTTGATTGAGGAATTCTGCAGCCAGATTCTCAATCGTATCAACATAGAAGGTCTGCCCATCAATGGTAGGGTGTCTCATCAGCTTATCTATGTAAAAATTCATCACCAGATCACCCACATTGAGACCAATTTTCCCTCTTTTCACATCAATAATGGCACCAGCTGTAGCTAAAAATGGTCTGCCTAGGATAAGAGGATACTTAAGCGTAGAATGATCAGTATGTACAACCACCTTGGATCCAATCAGGTAGGAACGAAACTTCTCAAATGCAAACACAACTGCCAACAGTTCCTTCTCAGTGGTTGCATAGTTCCTTTGAGCATCATCAAGAGTTCTACTGGCATAATAGATAGCATGGAGCTTCTTGTCCTTCTTCTGCCCAAGCACAGCTCCTACTGCATAATCACTAGCATCACACATCACCTCACAAGGAAGACTCCAGTCCGGAGGTTGCACAATTGGAGCAGAGAAAGCTTGTTTGAGCTCTTTCAATGCGACATGACACTCATATGTGAACTCAAACTTCACATCCTTGCAAAGAAGTGCTGTGAGTGGTCTAGCTATCTTGCTGAAGTCCTTAATAAACCTTCTGTAAAAACCAGCATGCCCAAGAAAACTCCTAATTCCCTTCACTGAATCTGGTGCTTGCAGTCATGTCATCACCTCAATCTTAGCTCTATCCACCTCAAATCCTACCTCAGAGACTCTATGTCCAAGTACAATGCCATTCTTGACCATAAAATGACATTTTTCCCAGTTCAAAACCAGGTGCTTTTCCTCACAGCGAGACAGCACCTTGCATAGATTATCCAGACAGGCGTGGTAAGATGGTCCGTAGACAGAAAAGTCATCCATGAAGACTTCCATGAAATCCTCTATCATGTCCGTGAAGATGGACATCATGCACCTCTGAAACGTCGCAGGAGCATTACACAATCCAAATGGCATCCTGCGGTATGCAAAGGTGCCATAGGGACAGGTAAATGTGGTCTTCTCCTGGTCCTCTGGGTGGATAGGGATCTGAAAGAAACCAGAATAGCCATCCAAAAAGCAGTAGTATGGATGACTCGCCAACCTCTCCAACATCTGATCAATGAAAGGAAGTGGAAAGTGGTCTTTCCTGATGGCTGCATTCAACTTCCTTTAGTTTATGCACATCCTGTGACCAGTGATTGTCCATGTAGGAATCAGCTCATTCTTATCATTTTTCACCACAGTGACTCCTCCCTTCTTAGGAACCACATAAACTGGGCTGACCCAATTACTGTCGGAGATAGGAAAGATGACCCCAGCTTGCAGCAGCTTCATGATCTCCTTCTTTACAACCTCTTTCAGGTTGGGATTCAAACGCCTCTGATTCTCAATTGATGACATGCTCTCGTCCTCAAGGTGTATCCTATGCATGAACAAGTCTTGAGAGATACCTGGAATATCATCAAGAGAATAGCAAAGAGTTTTGCGATGCTTGCGCAGCTTGCTTAGCTGTAAGGTGAGTTCTGCGTTATTCAAATCAGCATTGACTATAACAGGATAGGTGGAGTTTTTACCTAGGAACGCATACTTGAGGCCCGCAGGTAGCTGCTTCAGCTTGATCTTTGGATCTCTCTCCTCGCTCCAATTTGTCGCAACTGGTATCGACCGATTACCCTGTGGTGTCGGTCGACAATGTATATCATCAGCGACTTCCAAGTTCATCACTTGCTCGGTAGCGTCCATCAGCCTCAAATACCCAGCAACAACATCATCCTCCAGCTCCAAATCACTCTCAAAACTCATCAGAGCTCTCTCCAAAGGATCAGCATGATGCATTTGATTGAGGAATTCTGCAGCCAGATTCTCAATCGTATCAACATAGAAGGTCTGCCCATTAATGGTAGGGTGTCTCATCAGCTTATCTATGTAAAAATTCATCACCAGATCACCCACATTGAGAGCAATTTTCCCTCTTTTCACATCAATAATGGCACCAGCTGTAGCTAAAAATGGTCTGCCTAGGATAAGAGGATACTTAAGCGTAGAATGATCAGTATGTACAACCACCTTGGATCCAATCAGGTAGGAACGAAACTTCTCAAATGCAAACACAACTGCCAACAGTTCCTTCTCAGTGGTTGCATAGTTCCTTTGAGCATCATCAAGAGTTCTACTCGCATAATAGATAGCATGGAGCTTCTTGTCCTTCTTCTGCCCAAGCACAGCTCCTACTGCATAATCACTAGCATCACACATCACCTCAAAAGGAAGACTCCAGTCCGGAGGTTGCACAATTGGAGCAGAGAAAGCTTGTTTGAGCTCTTTCAATACAACATGACACTCATATGTGAACTCAAACTTCACATCCTTGCAAAGAAGTGCTGTGAGTGGTCTAGCTATCTTGCTGAAGTCCTTAATAAACCTTCTGTAAAAACCAGCATGCCCAAGAAAACTCCTAATTCCCTTCACTGAATCTGGTGCTTGCAGTCATGTCATCACCTCAATCTTAGCTCTATCCACCTCAAATCCTACCTCAGAGACTCTATGTCCAAGTACAATGCCATTCTTGACCATAAAATGACATTTTTCCCAGTTCAAAACCAGGTGCTTTTCCTCACAGCGAGACAGCACCTTGCAGAGATTATCCAGACAGGCGTGGTAAGATGGTCCGTAGACAGAAAAGTCATCTATGAAGACTTCCATGAAATCCTCTATCATGTCCGTGAAGATGGACATCATGCACCTCTGAAACGTCGCAGGAGCATTACACAATCCAAATGGCATCCTGCGGTATGCAAAGGTGCCATACAGACAGGTAAATGTGGTCTTCTCCTGGTCTTCTGGGTGGATAGGGATCTGAAAGAAACCAGAATAGCCATCCAAAAAGCAGTAGTATGGATGACTCGCCAACCTCTCCAACATCTGATCAATGAAAGGAAGTGGAATGTGGTCTTTCCTGATGGCTGCATTCAACTTCCTGTAGTCTATGCACATCCTGTGACCAGTGATTGTCCTTGTAGGAATCAGCTCATTCTTATCATTCTTCACCACAGTGACTCCTCCCTTCTTAGGAACCACATGAACTGGGCTGACCCAATTACTGTCGGAGATAGGAAAGATGAGCCCAGCTTACAGCAGCTTCATGATCTCCTTCTTTACAACCTCTTTCAGGTTGGGATTCAAACGCCTCTGATTCTCAATTGACGACATGCTCTCGTCCTCAAGGTGTATCCTATGCATGAACAAGTCTTGAGAGATACCTGGAATATCACCAAGAGAATAGCAAAGAGCTTTGCGATGCTTGCGCAGCTTGCTTAGAAGTAAGGTGAGTTCTGCGTTATTCAAATCAGCATTGACTATAACATGATAGGTGGAGTTTTTACCTAGGAACGCATACTTGAGGCCCGCAGGTAGCTGCTTCAGCTCGATCTTTGGAGCTCTCTCCTCGCTCCAATTTCTCGCAACTGGTATCGACCGATTACCTTGTGGTGTCGGTCGACAATGTATATCATCAGCGACTTCCAAGTTCATCACTTGCTCGGTAGCGTCCATCAGCCTCAAATACCCAGCAACAACATCATCCTCCAGCTCGAAATCACTCTCAGAACTCATCAGAGCTCTCTCCATAGGATCAACATGATGCATTTGATTGAGGAAATCTGCAGCCAGATTCTCAATCATATCAACATAGAAGGTCTGCCCATCAATGGTAGGGTGTCTCATCAGCTTATCCATGTAAATATTCATCACCAGATCACCCACATTGAGACCAATTTTCCCGCTTTTCACATCAATAATGGCACCAGCTGTAGCTAAAAACGGTCTGCCTAGGATAAGAGGATCCTTAGGCTCATCATTGTACTGCAAGACTACGAAGTCAGTTGGGATAACACATTCACCAATCTTTATCGGTACATCCTCCAAGAGGCCCTCAAGAATCCTTAAGGAGCGATCTGCTAGAATCAAGGATATCCTAGTAGGTGTGAAGTCTGTCATTCCCATCTGCTTAGCAACTTAATATGGCATCAAATTGACGCTTGATCCCAAATCACACATTGATCTCTCAAATCTGTCTCTGAAGATGGTACAATCCAAGACAAAGCTCCCTGGATCTTTTTGCTTCTCGGGAACTCTGTTTAAAATGACAGCACTACAGACCTCAGTGATCATCATCACACACTCGTCATCTCCCATATCAGAAGTCAACATCTGCTTCAAACACCTCTTCAACACCGGGTTATTGCTAACAGCATCCATTAATGGCATTGGAAGAGTTAGCTTGCTCAGCATAGCCATGTACTTAGTCTTGAACCGTTCAAACTTAGATCGCTTCGGGTTCGTTGGGAAAGGTACTTTGGGTTTGTACACCTTCCCAGCAGCTACAGGAGTTTTCGTCGGAATTTCTGTCTCTGTACGGTTCTGGTATCCACCGATTTCAGCTCGGTGTCGGTCGACATCGGTCGGTTTCATCCTGTCATCGACCTCACAATCGAGCTCGGTCGATTTCCGTCCGTCACGAGTACTCGAAGAAACAGGTGTATGGTAGTGTCGGTCGACGCCCGCCTCACAACTTCATACTCTTCTTCAAATTCCTCTATCTCCTTGATCTCCTTATCAGTGATATGCCTAATGGGGATGGTATGCAGCTCTTTCCCACTCCGCAGTGCTATAGCATTGCAGTGATGCTTGGGATTGGTATATGTACTCCCGGGGAGAAATCCGGCTTCCCTCTTAACAGCTCCAGCAGTTTGAGCAACTTAAGAATCTAATTGCTTCATGTGTGTGCTCAAGGACTCAAACTTCCCATTAAGCTCTTCGTAGACAACATCTAGCTTCTTGTTGAAGTCCACGGCAGTCTTTGTCTGACTTTCCAGCAACTATGCCATCATGGCTTCCAGCTTACTCTCACGAGCATTGGTAGCAGGAGGTGTCTGATATGAATATGATCCATAGGTCCTCTGATAGGAGTTGTTATGCTGAAAAGGCTTCTGGTAACCAGCATTCTGACCATACCCAGAAGAGTTTTGATTTCTTGTGAAAGCACTCTTATGTCCACCATTATAGAACTTGTTTCCTTGCTGATTCCCAAACCTGTTTGCTTGGAATCCAGAACCACTGATGTAGTTCACATCTTCTTCAGTGCAACCTTCTTCAGCCTCAAACACTTCAACTTCCTGAGCAAAGTGAACAGCTTTCTTACCATTTAACAAGCTGTGAACACTATCCAGCTGTTTCTTAATCTCAGAAATCTGCATGTGATCCATCTTTCCACCAGATTCTTTCCTCCTCTGATCTGCAGTCATAGTACTGTTACTACTCACCAAGTTCTCAATCAACACTCTAGCCTGCTCGGGAGTCTTTGTGTTGAAGTTACCATTGCTGCCAGTAAGGTGAGTTCTGCGTTATTCAAATCAGCATTGACTATAACAGGATAGGTGGAGTTTTTACCTAGGAACGCATACTTGAGGCCCGCAGGTAGCTGCTTCAGCTCGATCTTTGGAGCTCTCTCCTCGCTCCAATCTGTCGCAACTGGTGTCAACCGATTACCCTGTGGTGTCGGTCGACAATGTATATCATCAGCGACTTCCAAGATCATCACTTGCTCGGTAACGTCTATCAGCCTCAAATACCCAGCAACAACATCATCCTCCAGCTCCAAATCACTCTCAGAACTCATCAGAGCTCTCTCCAAAGGATCACCATGATGCATTTGATTGAGGAATTCTGCAGCCAGATTCTCAATCGTATCAACATAGAAGGTCTGCCCATCAATGGTAGGGTGTCTCATCAGCTTATCCATGTAAAAATTCATTACCAGATCACCCACATTGAGACCAATTTTCCCTCTTTTCACATCAATAATGGCACCAGCTGTAGCTAAAAACGGTCTGCCTAGGATAAGAGGATCCTTAGGCTCATCATTGTACTGCAAGACTACGAAGTCAGTTGGGATAACACATTCACCAATCTTTACCGGTATATCCTCCAAGAGGCCCTCAAGAATCCTTATGGAGCGATCTGCTAGAATCAAGGATATCTTAGTAGGTGTGAAGTCTGTCATTCCCATCTGCTTAGCAACTTAATATGGCATCAGATTGACGCTTGATCCCAAATCACACAATGATCTCTCAAATCTGTCTCTGAAGATGGTACAATCCAAGACAAAACTCCCTGGATCTTTTTTCTTCTCGGGAACTCTGTTTAAAATGGCAGCACTACAGACCTCAGTGATCATCATCACACACTCGTCATCTCCCATATCAGAAGTCAACATCTGCTTCAAACACCTCTTCAACACCGGGTTATTTCTAAAAACATCCATTAATGGCATTGGAAGAGTTAGCTTGCTCAGCATATCCATGTACTTAGTCTTGAACCGTTCAAACTTAGATCTCTTCGGGTTCCTCGGGAAAGGTACTTTGGGTTTGTACACCTTTCGAGCAGCTACATGAGTTTTCGTCGGAATTTCTGTCTCTGTACGGTTCTGGTGTTGACCAATTTCAGCTCGGTGTCGGTCGACATCGGTCGGTTTCATCCTGTCATCGACCTCATAATCGACCTCGGTCGATTTCCGTCCGTCACGAGTACTCGAAGAAACATGTGTCACCCGATTTCCAATGGTAGTGTCGGTCGACACCCGGCTCGCAGCTTCATTCTGTTCTTAAAATTCCTCTATCTCCTCGATCTCCATATCAGTGATCTGCCTAATGGGGATGGTATGCAGCTCTTTGCCACTCCGCAGTGCTATAGCATTGCAGTGATGCTTGGGATTGGTATCTGTACTCCTAGGGAGAAATCCGGCTTCCCTCTTAACAGCTCCAGCAGTTTGAGCAACTTGAGAATCTAATTGCTTCATGTGTGTGCTCAAAGACTCAAACTTCCCATTAAGCTCTGTGTAGACAGCATCTAGCTTCTTGTTGAAGTCCACGGCAGTCTTTGTCTGACCTTCCAGCAACTGTTCCATCATGGCTTCCAGCTTACTCTCACGAGCATTGGTAGCAGAAGGTGTCTGATATGAATATGATCCATAGGTCCTCTGATAGGAGTTGTTATGCTGAAAAGGCTTCTGGTAACCAGCATTCTGACCATACCCAGAAGAGTTTTGATTTCTTGTGAAAGCACTCTTCTGTCCACCATTAAAGTGTTGGGAATGTCCTGAAATCTACTGTACTATCTCTAGAAAATATGATAAATGTCGAGATCAGACATAAGTCATAAATACTGGGTGATCATGATGACTTGCTAGAGCCCGCTCATGATCTATAAGTTTAGGACTTATTACCAGTATTGTATGATCCCGAAGGGTCACACACCATAGCTAACGGGAAAGTTAAGATGGAATTAATACGTAAGATGCTGAGGCATTTACTGTATTTGTACAGAGAGTTGGGCAGACAACAAATGGGCTTTTGTCTGATTTGTGTCTTGGGCCCAAAAGTCTAATGGACCATTAGTTTAATTAATTAAACTTGGGCCCATTAGTGAGTTAATTAATTGTAACATTTGGGTTATGAAACCCTAATGGCTTCTTGGCGATTTGGAAGAGCAGCCGCAGGCTCTCTCTCCTCTCTCTCTCTCTCTCTCTGGTTGAATTCCATCCGGTCTAGCAGCCATCCGTGCTTGTAAGCGTGTGGATACCAAGGAGGAACAGGTATTCATCTGTTCGTTGATCTCGTCATTACCACCAAATTCCGCTGCAAAGGTAATGTCCAGGTTTGTTTTATGATTCGATTACAAGAACCTAGATCCTTGTTTAAGATTATGCGTTAGGTTGCAATCTGAGAATTGAACCATGAAAAACTCATAATCCTTCAGTGGTATCAGAGCCAGGTTCATTAGATTCTTGTAATTTGGATCATAATGATTGTTTAATGGTTTGTTGAATCAATTTAATGAATAAAAATTGATTAAATCGTTAAAACCCTAATCGAATTTCTCATTATGGTCTCGGATCATTGGAGATGTCAAGTTGCCATTGTTTTGCGTGAGCTGCAAGGTTCAAAATTAGGGCCGGCGATCGCATTTCATGATCGTGATGTTATGGTCTCGGTCGAATGAGAGGAGAGATGCGATCGATCCCTTGTCTCTCAAGTAAGCCGAGAGCCAATCGCGACGTAGGGTTCACGGATCCAATCGACCGTGATGTTCCGTGTGATCGATGGCCTTCGATCGCTTAGCCGAGAGATGATGGGCCGTTGATTGCTAAGTCTCGGATCAAGGATCATGGCATGATCGCTTAATTCATGGATCGATCGATCGTTGGCATCGATCGTATGCATAGCATGATCGAGTGTGCATGGATGATCGACGATCGTGGGAAGCGAGGCCGTATGATCGATTGTACAATCCTGTCCCGATGGCATGATTGATCGATAATGGGCCGAGTGTTGCCGTGATCCACAAGTGATCGAGAGCCAACCGTATGATCGTTTGGGCCGAGATCGATCAATCGATCGTGAGGCCGGTGGACGGATCATGCGTGATGGGCCGAGTTGGATCGTGGGTCCATGATCTGATCATGGATCCTATCGTTTGGCCCGTTAAAACTTTACGTCCCGCGAATAGTCAATCGGTTAAACCGAGCTTCGCGGTTCGTTGCCCAAACCTCACCGATTAGACCGGTCCATTTAATTGGCGGTTAATCGTGTGTTTAAAGCCTTAAACCGCAAGTTAGGTCAAATTGGCTAAAACACTAGGTGTTTCTTCCCGGTTTTGGACTTAACTGAACCGATCCAATTTAATTGGTGGTTCAAGCGGTTAACCCAAATCGCGGTTTGCTGGAAATTATTTAATACAATTGGTATTATTTAATTTCTGGTTAAACCGGATTGAAATTCAAAAATTGAATTTTAACCTAAACCGAAGGCTGGTCTAAGTTTGATTTGGTTGGACCAAATAATTTAGAGCTGGTCTGCTTTAGTAAATAACCGATGGTTTTGATAGTTAATTTGGTCTTGGACCAAAATTAATAAACCGAATCGGTTATGTCAAATTATTGGGCCAACTGGAATTCTATGGTCTTGGGCCAAGAATTGGACCTATAATTTGTGACTCAATCCAAAAATATTTATAAAATATTAAATTAGAAATTTCTATTTTTAGTATGTTACTAAATTTAGAAAGTTTCTAAAATAAGTAAGTTTCCCAAAATAGTAATCTTCTATTTTTTGGAAATAAAACTGAAAATCCTCAAAAACAATATCAAGCTTGGATGTCTTTCCAATCTTGTCAGCTACTTAACGCTTATTCGATTACAGATATGGCTTACAGTGTGAGGTGTCTGTTTTCGCGTAAGTAAAGTAGTATATAGTCACTAATTTCATTGGGAGTCCCAGACTTTAGTGATTATTTGGCTGTAAGAGATTGGTTTCCTTGACTGGGCCATCGGGAGTCCCGGGCCTTGAGACATCTGGTGTATTGGGCCTTGGGCCCAATTCACAACCGAGAGTTATATGAGATATAACTAGCTGTGTGTATGCTTACCAAGTAAAGCTACTTCTGGGTGACGGCCAGTGGCCCACTTTGGATTTAGCTGAACATGGGTCTCGGAATCATTGCATTCTTATGAGGTTAAATAAAGAAATTTTGAATGCAATGCGAGTCTTCTTATAAGTTATTAAGATTACTCTTTTATGAACTAAATAACTAAAACTCTATTTATCTCTAAATTTCAGCTATGACGAGCACAAACAATCAAAACACTTTCTCGATCCGGTATGTCCTTGAGATGGACAAACTGAACGGATCAAATTTCTTGACTTGGTCGCGGAACCTGAGGCTAGTTCTCAGGCATGAGAGAAAGGACTATGTCCTTGATAAAGCTCTCCCCGAGAGGATCGGATCCAAGGCCTGTCATGCAGTACGTAATGCTTGGAATAAGCATTATGATGATGTGGTAGATGTGCGTGGTCTGATATTGGCTACCATGGACTCAGATTTTCGGAAGCAATATGAGAACATGGAGTCGCCAATAGAGATGATCAGCAGCCTGAAATTGAGATTTCAGGAGCAGGTAAGAGTGGAGAGATACCAGTTGGTTAAATCTCTCACTAGCTGCAAGCTACCGAATGATCATCCAGTAAGTCCTCATATCAGTAAAATGATGGGTTACATTGATAACCTGAGGAAACTGGATTATCCAGTTAGCCAAGAATTGGCAACTGAGATCATTCTGCAGTCACTGCCGTCAAGCTATGATAAGTTCAGAAGGAACTATATCAAGAAAGGCTTAACGAAGACGCTGACTGAACTGCATGATATGCTCAAAACAGTTGAGCCAAACGTGAAGAGTACCCTGTACAATCTCATGAAGGAGAAGGGTAGGTTTACTAAACCTAATGCTGACAAGGGTGAAGACAAAGTTGTCCAGATTTTAAATCATGGCAAGCGTGTGTCTTCTGAGCCCGAATCAGATACCTCTTGCGTTGGTAAGTGCTGCTACTGTAAAGAGACTGGGCATTGGAAGAGAGATTGCATTAAATTCATGGAAGATTATGAGGAGTTGAAGTTGATGTATGAAACTACTTCCTCAGAGCCTGAGCAACAGTAGAACGTTGAAGGAAGGGCAAGTGGAACTGTGTGTCTGGAAGGAGCTTGGGATGCTGCCTCAGCCGTAGGGTTTTCACTTATAGATCCCTTTGAGGCTTGGTTTTGTATTAAGTAATTGCTACAATGTACCTGCTTTAAGCAGAGTTGTCTTTCATTTTCTTGTAAAGAATTTGAATGTTTTTCATTTTGATAAAAGACAAGTTTTGTTCTTTCGATCTTAATGAAATATTAATTGTAGCACCCTATTCAAGGAATGGGTTTTATATCTTAAACCAAAGAGTGCCTAAATGTAACATAAATGCCGAATTGGTTTAAACCTGATGAATTAAACCTGATTTTCTTGGCGTAAATGTTTTGGTCACATAGAGTAAGTCGGATTCAGAAACCCCATAGTTATGGACTTTTGGGCTCATTTGATTGGATACCTTATGAGACTTGAATTCTGCTTACTGGACCAAAAGACATAGGGCCCATCTTAGCCGAGCTAGAGAAAGGCCCAAAGGCTTATTGGAGATTGAACATACTCATGTATGTGGTCCGATGAGCAGTAATGCCAGAGAAAATTTCCTGTACTTCATTGTCTCTACTGATTACTTCAGTGAGTATGACTGTGTTCATTTGATGAGACACTAGTCGGAATTCTTTTACATGGTCGAAAGAGTTCCAGAATGAGGTATAGAATCTGAGTGACAGAAGTATTGAGACTCTTGATTAAATCACGAGTGAAAATACTTAAGTCATTGATGGTGTGATCATCTGAATGAGTGTGAAGTCGTTTCACAGCTCATTTCTCCTGAAAACCTGGAGGTGTTTCTGTGAGAAAGAATCAGATCTTATTAGAAATGATTAAAGATGAGTCACACGAATCTTCCATGATATTCTTTAAGAATAACGCTCTAGAAATATCTAAGTTTACGCTGAAATAGTTCCACCAATATCAGTTGAAAGACACCACATAAATGTGGAATGGAAACGATCCAAATTCGTTTTTACTGAGTATTTGTAGTTGTGCTACTTCGCTGGTTGTCCTAGGGAAACCAAGGCTTGTTACCTTTTACGTCCATTCTGTTTTCTAAGAAGGGAAGTTACTTTCCAAGAAGAACAGTGGGAGTAAAAGTATAACTCGAAGAAAT
Organism: Orychophragmus violaceus; assembly: GCA_030180135.1. NCBI lineage: Eukaryota > Viridiplantae > Streptophyta > Magnoliopsida > Brassicales > Brassicaceae > Orychophragmus > Orychophragmus violaceus. Next base: position 41,280,198 of record CM058234.1, on the reverse strand, counting down.
TCGAGAAATACAGGTGGCTGCTCAACCTGTTGAGGGAGAGCAGCGGATGGATTTACAGATTTCTGTAGAATCTACACCTGTGGAGCCTGAAGTTCGCAGATATGAATGAATCAGTCACTAATCCGAGAGTGATTTCTCGTCATTAGTTGAACCTGATGATCATTGAAAGTTCGCATGATCTGATGATCATTGAAAGCGACCAACCTGCGAAATTCAAGGAAGCGAAAGTAAGCCAGGACTCCGAAAAATTACACTATGTGTAAGTTAGCTTCATTGATCCATTCATGGATGGAAGCAAACACATCGGAGTTGGAATCGTCGTTCTGTTGAAGTAGTCAAAGTTTTGACTTGAACAGTGCGTATACTAATAGATAAGTGGGAGCGATGTTGCATTTCTCATAATGTATGTCGATGACATACTGATTCTCGAAAATAACGTCCCAATGCTGCAGTCGGTAAAGGACTGGCTTGGGAGTTGGTTTTATGATTGACATGGGTAAAGCCACGTATGTTCTTGGATTTTGGATCTAAAGATAGAGATCCAAAAGAGCTGGTAGGACAAAGTCAGGATTCTTAAATTGACAAAGTCCTACACGTAATCAGCAATCCAAGAAGGGTTTTATGCCAATGTCACATGGCAATACATTAAGCAAGATACAGTGTCCTGCGATATCTGCTGAGCTTGAATGCATGGATAGGATTCCATATGCGTCGGCAATTGGATCTATCATGTATGCCATGACACGTACTTGTTTTGATGTAGCTTTAATGTTAAGCAAGACAAGTAAAGACCAGTCAAATCCAGCAAAGAATCACTGGATTGCCGTAAAGAATATCCTAAAGTATTTGAGGAATACTAAGGATAAGTTCTTGATTTACGGAGAAAGTGAAGTGCTAAAAGTCGGTAGAGTCTGAAAGGCAATTTTCCAATAGACAAAGATAATTCCTGGTCACAGTCCGGCTATATCTTGTGTCTGTCTGGCGGTGCAAGGCACTGTTGCTGACTCCATGACTTAAGCTGAACATTTCGCAGCTTGAGAAGCAGCGAAAGAGGTTGTTTGGAAAGAAAGAGTTCATTACTGAACTTGATGTGATTCCCAGCATAGATGAGACTAGCTGCACATCAGAGGTCCAAACACCTTGAGGGTAGGTATAACCTATTCCGTGAGATAAATGACAGAGGTGTTAAGTAGATCAGCAAGTTTCATCGAATGAGAACATTGCCAATCTATTAACGAAGCCACTCCTTAGGCCTAAGCATGAGTCGCGGACTGTAGCTGTAGGATGAATGAAACTAAGATGTAGTCTTAATTTCAGTGGGAGTTTGTAAAGGGCTTTACTTAGTTGTTTTGAAAGGTTCATGTAAACATAATATTTTATGTTTATGAAATCTATGATTTCTGGATTATTTTAACTGTAATATAAATAATCGTTCCAAAAATGATTCATGTCATTATATATGGGCCATCGAAGTACATGAGTAGAATTGATCCTGAAACCCCATATTTAACGAAATGACATAAATCATAGTGTCCATAGTCGAAGGTTGTTGAATTGGAACACCAACAACCACTTGAGACTAGATTGTGTTGAGACTTATGACCAAGTTTCGAGGGGTCATAGATGCGCGGCATCAAAGTCGACACATAGGTATATGTAGGGGAGCATATGACCGGACATGGCCCGCTGATGAGAACTCTACAAGATATTAATATATGTGTCATGAGAGGTTCTCATATACGACTATAGAGTATAGTCCTTAGACCTGAGTTCGCATGCATGTGGCTGCACATGAAGTGATGCGCTTTGATCATTGTCTAACGCTGTTTCGTAACTGGGAGCTATACGGACCTTGGTTGGGTGTATTATGAATTGTGTAGTTCATAGTGATGGAACAAGATGGGATTTGTCCCTGCCGTTTAACGGAGGTAATATCTCTAGGCCAATCGGAGACTTGATAGCTGGTAAGAGAGTGGCCACTCCCAAACGGACTTGCCCAAGTCGTTTGCATTGTCAGTATCAAATCTGGTCCGATGAACATGGTCTGGCTATATAAGGATGACACGCATCTTGCCTTATGCCAGATCGAGATATTGAGACAAAAGGATTAGGGAATTTAGGATTCCAGTACAAGTGGGAGATTGTTGGGAATGTCCTGAAATCTACTGTACTATCTCTAGAAAGTATGATAAATATCGAGATCAGACATAAGTCATAAATACTGGGTGATCATGATGACTTGCTAGAGCCCGCTCATGATCTATAAGTTTAGGACTTATTACCAGTATTGTATGATCCCGAAGGGTCACACACCATAGCTAACGGGAAAGTTAAGATGGAATTAATACGTAAGATGCTGAGGCATTTACTGTATTTGTACAGAGAGTTGGGCAGACAACAAATGGGCTTTTGTCTGATTTGTGTCTTGGGCCCAAAAGTCTAATGGACCATTAGTTTAATTAATTAAACTTGGGCCCATTAGTGAGTTAATTAATTGCAACATTTGGGTTATGAAACCCTAATGGCTTCTTGGCGATTTGGAAGAGCAGCCGCATGCTCTCTCTCCTCTCTCTCTCTCTCTCTCTGGTTGAATTCCATCCGGTCTAGCAGCCATCCGTGCTTGTAAGCGTGTGGATACCAAGGAGGAACAGGTATTCATATGTTCGTTGATCTCGTCATTACCACCAAATTCCGCTGCAAAGGTAATGTCCAGGTTTGTTTTATGATTCGATTACAAGAACCTAGATCCTTGTTTAAGATTATGCGTTAGGTTGCAATCTGAGAATTGAACCATGAAAAACTCATAATCCTTCATAAAGAACTTGTTGCCTTGCTGATTCCCAAATCTGTTTCCCTGGAATCCAGAACCACTGATGTAGTTCACATCTTCTTCAGTGCAATCTTCTTCAGCCTCAAACACTTCAACTTCATGAGCAAAGTGAACAGCTTTCTTACCAGTCAACAAGCTGTGAACACTATCCAACTGTTTCTTAATCTCAGAAATCTGCATGTGATCCATCTTTCCACCAGATTCTTTCCTCCTCTGATATGTAGTCTTAGTACTGTTGCTACTCACCAAGTTCTCAATCAACACTCTAGCCTGCTCGGGAGTCTTTGTGTTGAAGTTACCATTGCTGGCAGCATCCAACGCAGACTGGTACCAGAGATCCACACCTCTGAATAAAATTCCCAGCAGCTGAACTTCAGAGAATCCATGATGAGGACAATCTCGTTGGTACATCTTAAACCTTACCCAAGCTGACTTAAGTGGCTCTGTAGGTCCCTGAGTGAATGTCAGAAGATCCTGTCTGAGCTGATCTGAGCGAGCATCATCATAGAATTTTCGCAGGAACTCTCTCTTCACACCATCCCAAGTAGTCAACTTCCTATGTGGAAGTTGCTTCAGCCAAGCAGCAGCTTCTCCAGCGAGAGAATATGGGAAAAGCTTCAGATAAAGGAAGTCATAATCCACCCCGTTGTACTTCATTCCAGTGATGAAGGCTTCAAAATCCTCAATGTGGTCCATGGGTTGCTCATGTGGGAGACCATGGAAGGGGTGCTGCCTTAGCATAGCGTAATAGACATTCTTGATCTCAAAGTCATTCCTCTCAAAAGGTGGAGGAACAATTGTTGACCGGTTAGCATAAAACTCATCGGGACGGTTGTAGTCACCAAGAGTCCTCTCAGCAGCAGGTGGTTGTCCATTAGCTCCAGCATTGACCATATGCCTCTGACCTTGAGGTTGTTCAGGTTCAGGGATTACTCGTCCCTCAGCATCAATCCTTTACCCCTGATCATTGTAGGTGTTGTTCTGTTGGTCTCTCAGAACTCCTTCAACATTTGGTCTCAAAATTAAACGATTGTTCATCATTCTTGTTCTTTGGCCCTTTCTGTTTGTTCTCTCAAGTTTAGCAAGCTCCTCAAGTCTGAGGTTCAAAAGTTCTTCGCTCTGGTTGATTCGGGTATTTCGACTAGGCATACACTGACTTCAAAACAATATTTCGAGGTCGATGTCGAGCGACACTAAGGAGGGTGTCGGTTGACACTAAATGTGTCTGTGATTACCTGCAGCAACAAAACAAGCCAAACCGAGAAAAATCAGTAACGAATAAATAAAAACGACTTAGACTAAGCTCTAAAACAAAATCTATAGGCTAACTCAGTTGAGTCCCCGGCAACGGCGCCAAAAACTTGATAGGTCAAGAAATATCCCTATTTTACTGCAAGTGTACAAATATGCGAATGTAGTACTTAGGGTATCGTATCCACAAGGACTCACGGTCACACGATAGATTATATGTTGTCAAGTTAAGCTAAATCAATTCAAGAAAGCAGTAAGCAAAAGCAAGGAAACAGGAAGGTGTTTTCAATAAGAGAACGGCGTCAGACTTAGGAAGTTCTCGGGAATTATGCAATGCTAGACACTTAACTAACCGGATTCAGATTTAAAACAGGTCCAAGAACTAGAAACGCAATGCTAAAAAATCCAACTCTCGCTGAGATTATTTCTATATCTAGCAACCTAGCGATCCAAATCTCTTTGTGATCCTAGAGTTCTAAACAAAGCATTAAGAACAGGTTCTATCGGTTCACAATTCTCCTAAACCAAATCTCTTTGTATCTAATCAAATTGCTCACACTAAGTTTATTCAGATTATAACTCACACTCTCGTGCTATTGTCAATTATCTCAGATCTAAACCCTAGGTGATCAGTCCAGAATTCAGTATTAAACACAACTTAGGCGATGAACAACCAGATGGTGAATCCTAATAAATCAGTTATCAAACATGCATAAAACCCTTATGAGAATTCCTAAATCTAACTAGGTTACTACTCAGACATATTATCAGTTAAACAACACATCATTGAATAGAAAACCAAAGATTGAATAGATAAAAGTAAAGGGGTTCGAAATCCTTCTCTCAAGGTTACAAGTAGCAAGAATCAGCCCCTAGCCAAAATCTCTTAATCTCCAAAGCAAGAACAAGTAAGAACAAGATGAAATGATAGCATAATGAGTCTGGTCTCAAAAACCTAATTAAAAACCACTAAACACGTTTTGGGGCTAAATTAGAATTAAGGAAACTTCTGGGCAATTCTGCAATTCTTTAAAACATGTCTTCAACTCTCAGTCTCTCTCAGTGTCGACCGACATCAAGGTTAGTGTCGGTCGACATCCAGTCGTGGCCGAGATACCAACTTCAGCTCGTTGCACAAATCACCAGAAACGTCCTATAATCCCATCTTTTGCTCCAAACGCAAGCCTACCTGTAGAAGACTCAATAGACTCGAAAAACCAGGTTAAAGACTCAATCTATCCAACTATATCATGGTTGAAACCTATAAAAACCATGATATATCATGGTTGCAGACCTTCAACAGAGTGCCCCAGGGAGGATCGGGAGGAGTGGTGCGGGTTCGTTTGTTATCAAGAGTAGTCGCGGGTGCGCATGATCCGATCATGCCCATCCGGGGCAGCATGCACCTTATTACACTCGGGTTTCGCGTACTCTAACCGTCCTCCATTGCCTTTGTGAGTGCTTGTAGGCGCTTCAGCAGCAGTGGCTTGCACTTCTCCACTTTCGGTGCTGCCCTTTTCTGCTTCGATTGGGGACGATACAGACTCCGCCGACCCTTATGTAGGATTCATGGACTTGTTCGGGTTAACTCACATTGAGCTGCCTCCTCTTGCACTTGAGCAGGCCGCCCAGCCAGAGCAGCAAGGGCCCATTCTAGAGGCACTAGACGTTCCCGTGCCTTTCAACATGGGTGACTTTGTACTCAGTTCGCTGCATGCCGACTTTGATCTTTCTATGGAGCCGGTCGATCGTTACCAGCACCAGGAGTGGGAGATCCACGTTGGCGAGCAGACCGCCATGCTTGCTGACGCCTTGGAGCAGCACGTCGGCATTCATCACCAGAAGCCCCCTCAGCCTCAGCCGTCTTTATTGGACGAGTCCTCGGTTTCCCCGCCTGTTCTACCACCTCGTGATCCGTCTCAGTTTGTGCATTGCGACGCTAGTGGATCCTGGGGTTTCCATTTTCATTGGTGTCCCCGCCCATCTGATCCTCCGTTCCATGAGCCGTACCAGCCGGTGCAGCCCCCAGTTGTGTGCCAGCTATGTGGCAATGACGGTCACTTAGCACCTACCTGTCCTAGCTGGCCAACCCCAGCGCCACCGGTCGTATGTCAGCTTTGCGGACATGAGGGCCATACAGCGCCTCTTTTGTCCGATGGCCGAGCCTCGACTTAGCACCGCACCATCTCGCGACGTGCATCCTCGCCACCTCCTGGCACACCTTCCAATGGCTACTCTTGCAAGCCGTACTGCCGTCTTTGCTGGGAATTTCGGTCTTGCTGGAGGCGCTAGATTAGGGTTAGGGTAGGCCAGGAAAGTGTGGGTTCTACTCTATTTTTGTGTGTGTGTATAGATCGGTGTACTATCGTCTTTGACGAGCTTCGGGTATGTAGCGGGCGTGATTTTGGTTTTTGGGTATGATGGCGACCGTTTTTGTAGTAAACACCGATCGGCTGATGTACTACAAACTCTTATATATATGGATATGACGTTTTTATGTATGTGGTGGATATGGAGTGTTTGATCGTTCATTTTGAGTAACATGTTAATTATTTTGCATGTGTGTGATGGTTATGAATGATAGATTTTGAGATTAAGCATGAGTGTTCTTGAGAGAGTAAGGAGAGAATAAGAGAAAGAATTCGCTGGAGTATAGAGAAAGAGAGTTTGAAAACCCTTAACATTCATTTGGTGTAACACTTCCCTTATATATGGGATACAATGGTTCATGTTTAACCTAAAGTGGATACAAGACAAATACACTAAGGGACAAATGACTTCTGAGCGTGGGCAGAGGAGAGAGGAATGGTGTGGACCACTTTGTGGTCCTCACAAGATACCAAACTCTCTTAAACCTCATAAACCCCAACGGCCATATCCTCCTAGGTTAAGTCCGAGACATGAATTTGAATGTTGGCGCCTTCTGATTCTTCAACAGGAAGTCCCCAACTTTGCACATGATCAAATGTGCAAGACTTGTGCATTTTGTGATAATGCACAACCTTAACACATTTGTCTAATCATGATCAATACTCCCCCTCAAGTTCAGATTTTGGAATCACCCTAAAGACTGAACTTGGAATGATCATGGCAACACCTCATTAAAAACCTTGATGTGGAAAACCACTTGGGACAAAACCACATCAAGGGAAAAAGAGTATGCTGCTCATGAATCAGGAGAGTTCTAATCATGAATAGCTACTAGCCCTAGTTTGCCAAAGACATGAGTGCCAACCTTAAGACTAGCAGCCTTGGTGAAGATATCCGCAAGCTGATCTTCACTCTTTGTGTAACAAGGTAGAATGGTCCCATCTTCAATCTTCTCCCTTACCTTGTGACAATCAATCTCAATGTGCTTGGTCCTCTCATGAAACACTGAGTTGGTTGCAATGTGTATAGCAGCCTGGTTGTCACAATGGAAGGTGATTGGACTTGATTGCTCTATGCCAAAGTCCTTAAGCAAAGCCTTCAGCCATGTTAACTCGGTTGCAAGCTTCCTCATTGCCCTATACTCAGCTTCAGCACTAGAACAAGATACCACCTTCTGCTTCTTTGTCTTCCAAGTTAACAAGTTGCCTCCAATGAAGGTACAATAGCCGGTTGTTGATCTCCTATCACTCTTATCTCCAGCCCAATCTGCATCACAATAGCCAACAATCTCTGTGCTCTCATTCTTACCCATCCAAATACCTTGTTCAGTTGATCCTTTGAGATATCTGAGTATCCTCTCAATCAAACTCCAATGATACACTGTGGGTGATTGCATATGTTGGCTAACTTGATTCACAGCAAAGCATAAGTCTGGTCTTGTGAGAGTGAGGTAGATAAGCTTCCCAACCAGCCTCCTATACAATGAGACATCCTTGAACTTGACTTCATATGATTTCTCCCCCTTTCTATTGACTTGGTAGCCATCTTCAAGAGGAGTCTTTGCAATCTTGCAATCAAGCATACTTGTTTCTGTCAACAAGTCCTTAACATACTTCCTTTGGGACAGAAACAATCCATCATTGAATCTGCAAACTTCAATGCCCAGGAAGTACTTCAACTCACCAAGGTCTTTAATATCAAAGGAACTGTTGAGAAACGCCTTTGTGGATTGAATCCCACATAAATCAAATCATCCACATAAATCAGAACCACCACCACTCCTTGAGCACTTTGAAGCGTGAACAATGTGTGATCAGATTGAGACTTCTTGAAACCATGGTCCATGAGAGTGTGACTAAGCTTATGGTACCATGCCCTTGGTGATTGCTTCAGACCATAAATTGCCCTTCTCAGCCTCAATACTTCACCATCTTTACACAAGTGCTTCAAACCTGGTGGTGGAGTCACATACACTTCCTCTTCAAGTTCTCCTTGTAGAAAAGCATTCTTCACATCCATTTGCCATAGATTCCATGAGAGGTTTGTGGCTAAGCTCAATGTGACTCTCACTGTATGAAGTTTAGCCACTGGTGCAAAGGTGTCTGTATAGTCTTCTCCATAGGTTTGAGTGAATCCCCTTGCTACTAGCCTTGCCTTGTACCTCTCTATGTCTCCATTGCTTTTATACTTGATTGTGAAGACCCATTTAGAGCTAACAGTCTTCTTCTTTTTCGGCAGCTTCTCTACAATCCAAGTATGGTTCCTCTCCATAGCTTCTTTCTCATCCTTTACTGCATCCATCCAAACCTTGATACCCTCAGCCTCTTCATAAGTCTTAGGAACCTGGTTTAGCTCAATCTTTCCAAGAAAGGCCTTGTGACTAGATGGTAACAAGTCAATAGAACAAGTAGACTGACTAGGATGAGCCACTGCTTGGTTGTTGTAGTAGACTCTTGTCTTCATCCATTCTGATGGATCTTTCTTTTCCCTTGTACTTCTCCTGAGTTGCTGAACCTGTTGATCAACCACTTCCTCATTATCCACTGCCTCTTGATAAACCATCTCATCCTCATCCATATCCAAGTCCACTTGGTTCTGATCTTGAGGTAGAGTGTCTTCTTGAGCTTGAGCCGGTTCCTGAGTGTGTGTTGCTGGTTCAGTATCCTCTTGTTGAGCTTCCTGAGTAGATGTCTCAGATTTTTCTGGCCGTGGGGTATCATTACCCAAGTGGTCCAGCAAGTACTTCAAACTAGTAGCCAAATCTGAGGGTGATCTTGAGAGATCCTTCAAACCTTCCCAATCCCTCTTCTCATAGTATCTCTGCCCCTCAATGAACTTAACATCCCTTGAAACATAGGTCCTGTTGTTGCTTGGATCAAAACACTTGTAGCCCTTCTGAGTTGTGGAGTATCCAAGGAACATACACCTTGTGCTCTTAGCATCTAGCTTATTCCTTTGATCTCCTGACATATACACAAAACAAACACAACCAAACACACGTAAGTGTTCAATAAATGGTTTGGCTTTGTTCAATACCTCATATGGTGAAATGTCTTGAAGGACTCTAGTTGGGATCCTATTGATGAGATAACAAGCTGCCAAGACTGCATCTCCCCAAAAACTCTTAGGAACATTGGTGTGGAACATCATAGACCTAGCAACTTCCATGAGATGTCTGTTCTTCCTTTCAGCCACACCATTTTGTTGAGGAGTATGGGGACAGCTTGTTTGATGAAGGATCCCACATTTGTTCAAGTGAGCTTTGAATCTTTGGCTTGTATACTCTCCTCCATTATCTGACCTAAACACTTTGATCTTGGCATTAAACTGATTAGTAACATAGTTTTGGAAATTCAGAAATGCATCAAACACCCTATCTTTAGATGGCAGCAATGTTACCCAAGTATATTTTGATTTTTCATCTATGAAAGTCACAAAATACTTGTTTCTATCTCTAGACAAACAAGGTGAAGTCCAAACATCAGAGTGCACAAGATCAAAGCAATGTTCATAGATAGTAGTTGATTTAGGAAAGATAGTTCTACAATGTTTGCCAAGAATACAAGCTTCACAAGTTGAATGATCAAAGCTAACATTAGGCAACATTAAGTTCAAAGCACGAGCATGAGGATGTCCTAGTCTAGCATGCCATAGGACATTTTGATTGAAAGAAAAACAGGATTTAAAAGCTAATGAATCCGAGTTGCTTGGAGAAGTGTCTTCAAGGAGGTAAAGCTCATCTTGTGTACCACCTCTTCCAATAACCTTTCCATTCTTAATATCCTGAAAGCAAACATCATTAGGCCCAAAGATAACATTGCAATTCAAGTCTTTAGTGATCCTCTTAACCGACAGCAAGTTAGATTTAAACTTAGGAACATAGAATGCATCACTTTCCTTGTTAAATAATCTCAACTTTCCTGTACCAATTATTGGAATCCCTTGACCATCAGCTATAGTTACGCTTCCTAGGGCAGGTTTAATGTCATTTAACAACTTAGCATTACTAATCATGTGGTGAGAAGCTCCTGAATCTACTACCAACTTATGATCAGTTTTACTAAGCAATTTATGTGAAAATAAAGAGATACCAGAGAGCTTTGAGGCATAGGCCTTGATGAGGTCCTCAAGGTCACTCCTCTTCACATATTCAGTGGCTGTGTAGAGTGCAAGCTCCCCTCCTTGAGCTGAAGTAGAGGCAGGTTCATTCACAGCTTCTTGAGAGACGTTGGCATTTGCCCTTGAGTCCTTGAACTTGGCTGGTTTGAGGTGGGGATGAAGGACCCAACACTTATCCTTGGAGTGGCCTTTCCTCTTGCAATGCTCACAAAATGGCGCCTTCTTCTCCTCAGGTTTGAAACCAGCTTTGTTGGCAGTCACCAACTCCCCCTTTCCTCTAAACAAACCAATGTTTCCTTCCTCCTTTTGGATCCTAGAGCACACCTCTTCAAAATCAGGAAGTGTAGTCTCCCTTAGGATCTTCATTATGACATAATTGTAAACCGGATCCAAGTTGAGTAGAAGGCCAAAGATCTTGTCTTGCTCCTTTCTCTCAATAAGAATCTTGGGGTTCATAGTACTTGGCCTTAGCATCTCAAGTTCAGACCATGCTGAAGAGAACTTCCCAAGATACTTGGTAAAGTCATGGTCTTCTTGTTTCAGCTCACTTATGGCCTTCTTCACTTCATATACTCTGCTCAGATTTGAAACATCTCCATAAATCTTCTTGAGAGTATCCCACAGTGACTTAGCTGTCTCACAATGAGAATAAGCTTCAAGAATGGATGGGTCAAGAGAGTTTTGGAGAAAGCCAAGCACCAGCTGATCTTCTTGAAACCATTTAGCTTCTGCCTTCTTGGTTTCCTCATCCTTCTTCTTGGCTTCATCTTCTTCAGTTGGAGTTTTATCCTCCAAAATGTGATCCCACAATCCTCTTCCACAAATGGCAGTCTTGATGGTCCTTTGCCATGTCCTGTAGTTGATTCCTTTGAGCACAACAGGGACAACAGTAGGCCTCAAGCTTGAGCTGAGATGAGTAGAGTCTTCCATGGTGAGAGACTGAAGAGAGTAGATGGAAGCTTGAATGACCGAGATGAGTAACTAGATTCTAGGGTTTATGGACCGAGAAACTTGTAAGTCTGAAGCTTAGAACCGGTCTTAGAGTTTAGGGCAGAGAGTAAGAGAGTGATGAACACAAGAGAAGAGCTGAGAGAGACTAAGAAACCGTGAGTGATTTTAGGACAGAGAGAATTAGGTTTTCGGACAGAGAATAAGGAACCGAGAGAGAATGGTAAGATTAAGTGTGAGAGAATGATGAAACAAAGAGAGAATCAAGAGAATAGAGATCTATGCTCTGATACCATGATAGATTTTGAGATTAAGCATGAGTGTTCTTGAGAGAGTAAGGAGAGAATAAGAGAAAGAATTCGCTTGAGTATAGAGAAAGAGAGTTTGAAAACCCTTAACATTCATTTGGTGTAACACTTCCCTTATATATGGGATACAATGGTTCATGTTTAACCTAAAGTGGATACAAGACAAATACACTAAGGGACAAATGACTTCTGAGCGTGGGCAGAGGAGAGAGGAATGGTGTGGACCACTTTGTGGTCCTCACAAGATACCAAACTCTCTTAAACCTCATAAACCCCAACGGCCATATCCTCCTAGGTTAAGTCCGAGACATGAATTTGAATGTTGGCGCCTTCTGATTCTTCAACAGGAAGTCCCCAACTTTGCACATGATCAAATGTGCAAGACTTGTGCATTTTGTGATAATGCACAACCTTAACACATTTGTCTAATCATGATCAATAATGAATGCAATTCAATTACGATGTGAAAACAAACGATGATCGGAACAAGCAATCACTCACCATGACCCATGAGATGACCGCGCCGACATACCATGACCGATCTATTGCTTGCTTGATTGTGTGTTGCGTGATTGTGATGTTTTAGGGTTTTGATTTGTTTCCTTTCTTGCTTTATTGTTTGTTGCATTACATCGCTATTAGGTTGTTAGTCATTATTTGGGGTTACGCATTTGTTGAATTGATAGAGTGTTAGCTGAACTGATGCATTGCATGGCGCGCTAGGTTGTTAGAGTTGGATTTTCAATTGCTGCATCCATTTTACCGCTATGTTGGTAGTTTTGCATGCGTGTGATCGTTAGATTGTTAGAATTTGATGTTGCATGATGCATGATTGCTAGGTTGTTAGCAATGTTTTCAGCATGTTATAGAATTGATAGCGGAATTGAAGGTTTTATAGCATTGCTAGATTCACTAGGTTGCTGGTAATCCTGAGGTAGGGTTAGCAAATACTAGAGATCCGTGTTCTAGGTTGTTAGACCTAGAAAGTTTTGTCGATTGGATGTTAAGTATCGTATATAATCGTGGTAAAGGTGATAGTTAGCGAACCAGCTATATAGAACTAAACTCGGAATTGATAATTGGTTTTTGATAAGGCCCCTATTCGCGAGAAAGCGGAATTATAGGATATTGTTAGTTAGTCATGTGTGACTGTCGGGTACATGACTAAGTAACCTTATTTCTATAAGGAAGTGACATCGAGAATAAGTTATAACGAATCTAACCGCTCAAGTGTAGCATTGTTGAATTATGATGCATGACGTGATTGACAATGTGACGTGAATGCGAGACCGAACCCAAACCCGTAGGACAAGTCAAGTACGAGGAAGCCACAAGACAGTTGACCCGAGCCGTGTGTGAGTCAGTGTATTGTCAGCAGTGGAATTCAGCAGACAGTCAGGAATGATGAGTTAGAAAAGAGATTTTGGGAAAAGCATCGGTATCAGTGTTGGTTCAGATCGGGGTATCAGTGGAAAGCAGTGGAATCTTTGTAGCATGGAGTTCAGTGATCGGAAATTTGAGGCACGTGCAGATAGAGTGGGACAGTACCGGGCAGTTGTGAAGGTCAAAGCAAAGTGGAGAAGCCATAAGTGAGGATCAAAGCAAAGTCGAGTGACGTGGATGAGTTCAGAGTTCGGAGTGGAGCGAATCAGTCAGGAGCAGTGGTTAAGCGAGCGGAGTAAAGACCGGTAAGGAAGCATTGTGCAAGTCAAAGTTTTGGTATCAGTAAGCATCAATAGTTGGTTCAGTGGGGTCAGTATTCAAGCAATAAAGCAGCGGAAGCAGTGCAAGGTGGATACTTGCAAGGTTTGGTACCAATTCGAAGTTTGTCAGTAACGGAGAATCCGGGGACCGAATTCTTGTAAGTGGAGAAGAATGTAATACCCTGTTTCCAAAAATTTGGGTCAACGGGCAACAGAAAGTCAAGTTGGGGCAAAAATGTAATTTTCAGGAGTTGGAGGGCATTTTGGTAATTTTACCAAAATGTGTGCCGGAAGCGGAGACAGACCTAATGTTTCTATTTTAAATAAATAAAACATTTAGAAGACCAGAAATAGAAAGAACGGGTCTTAAATGGGTTTTTCGGACTATCGGGAATGGGAACCGATAGAAACGAAGAAACTTGTAAAATCTGTATCGGGAGCTACGAGTATCTAAATGAGGTGATTCAAGTTGCTAAATTCATATAAACTCATCAAGAATCTGATTTTGTGGGTTGGAGGATTTATAGAGGTATCTACAGTGTTTTAAAATATTAAACGCGGAAACGGCTAAACCAAAGCAACGTAACGGAACGGATTAAAGAGGTTCTAGAAGGTATTTTGGTGCATGAATTTTTTAGCAAGAGAACTCTCCAGATAAATTTGTCACCTCCCCAGTGTTACCACCTCATTATTTTTGGTGCAAAGAACGGGTTTTGAGTTCACTGAACTCTTTTCCATGGCATAATCCATCTAATCACTCATTCATGAACTAACCACTCTTTCAATTCATCCTAACCTCTCTCTATCCTCTCTGTCGATCTTCCACCTCTCTCCTCTCTCCAGATTCATAAAAAAAACCAGAAACATTCATCATTTCTCTTGAATATCTTCAAGAACATATGAATGTTCTTCATGCCTTGCAACCCAAGTCATATTTATAACTCCTAAACTAGACCACTAATCCATAAAAACAAATGCACCATATTGATCACCATCTTCTCCTCTCAAACCGCCATCCATCAAGCTCCTCACCGCCGCCGGAGGTTCACTGAATCTCACCGGAGATCTTCCGCCGGCGAGGCTTCTCCCCTTCTCTCTCTTTGGAGTTGCGTTTCACCGGTTCTTCAGGCCATTTTCCTCATCCCTCAGCTTCTCCAGCCATCAGAGCTTCTTCTCAGCCACCGGAGTAGCTTCATTCCAGCCGGTCAACGCCGGAGCCACCGCGGTCAACGGTGGAAAAGGTCACCAGAAAAGTTCCCTCGGTTTCATTTGCTCAGCCGGTTCATTTGGGAGTGATTTGGTATTGGTTCAGAGCTTATTTGAGCTGGTTTAGGCATTGAGTTGGTTTTACTAACCGGGTCAATGGTTGGTCAAACTGGTTTAATCAAGTCAACGGTTCTGTTTAAGCTGTCAACGGTGGTTTACATCGTTTCATCTAAGCCGGTCCAATTTGTTGGTCAATTCCGGTTCAAAAATTGGTCAACTCAGCCAAGGGAAATCAACGGCCAGCTCCGGTCAACCCTCTGGTCAACGCCGGAAACCAAGTCGGTCAATGCTTAGTCAACGGCCAGTTCTCGATTGGTTCGGTTTAGTGTGTTCCTGACTTGGTTCGAGGGAGTTTGGGAAGGTTCGGGATTCAATCGTTTGGTCTCGGGATCCATATCCGTCTCATCCATCCATCCATCTGCAATCTCACTATGAGTCGGCTTAAATTGCATAGTAGTTAGTTAATCATGTAGACCGGGAACCTTAAGGCGTAGTTTAGGATTGCATGCCCGTTAGTTATGTTGATTGGTTGTGATACAGCCCTGGAATCACTCCAATGCTAAGATCACTTGATGATCAGATGATTCCTAAGCCAAGCTTGCGGAAGATGGATTGAAGGTAGATGTGGTGGTGGAACTTGTGATTGACTCTCTCAACCAATGGGTTTGATTGACTCTCTCAATCTAATAACAAGCTATCTGAATCACTCAAATAGATTGATCTGAAACTCCTAAGAACAAGGTGAATCACTCACAATATTCAAAGAAGGAACACTTCACAAAGAACACAAACTTTGGAAGAAAAACAGAATAATTCTATTACTTTAAAATGGTTGAAAAGGGTGATTTACAATGAATTCGAACCTGAGCTTTTATAGGCTCATAGACAACAGTCTGAAAGGCCTAATACAAGAAAAGAATCGAAAAATATAAGGAATATGGCCGTTGGGATTTATTGGAATATTTGGCCAGAAATGGAAAGATGAATCTTCTTAAGTCTTGAAAGCTTTGGCATGAATGTGGAGTGTCTAGGTACATTCTGGATGATGTTAGAGAGCTTCAATTCGTGGCCAAACTTCAGGGAAAAGAGTTGTTGGTGATTGATCTCCATTGGCTCCAAATTAGGCAAGTGTAAGAGTAATAATGGGATCCTCCTGATCATATGGCTGCTGGTGCATGGGAACTTGATAGATAACTCTCCTGAATGATTAAATGTGTCTCCTGAATGCTTAGATATCTCTCCTGGTCGCCAATGTCTTTTTTGTAACTGATTGAATCCTTGAGCCTCCAGATGAAGCAAGCTGAGAATCATCTGTTTTAGAAGTTGAATAAAGAAGTTGAATAACTTCTTCATCTGAACTCCATTTATGATGATTCAAACTCTCCAGGATTCCTTGATGTGTTAAGTTTCTGGAACATGTTGATTTGTAGCTTAACTCCTCATAGTGGGAAAGATATGATCCAAGACATGCACATATGTCTCTGGTGCATACAAGCTGTTTCTCTCCAAGGGTCTTGGTTGGTTGATTTATGTCCTCTCCATGCTCCTTGGTTGATGATGACTTGATGTCCTCATCATACTCTCCCTCTTGAAAAGGTTTCGACCTCGAAACTGAATAATCTGCACCAAGAGAAAGCAAGTTAGCTTTCATTCTGCTTTGGGAGTTTAGTGTCTTACCTTGATGTTTATATGGTCTGGAGGTGAGTGGATTGTCTGGTGGTTCTCCTTTGAGCAGATAGGATAGTAATACTCCTCTTCTTTGGTCTGCTGTAGTGTCTCCTTTGTCTGCCTTGCTCCTGCTCTCATTATGATCTGAAAAATGTTCAACACTTTGGCAAAGAGACAAGTGCATTCTGGGCTCTTTATCACAGAATAAGCAACTTGAATCATTCTCCTTAAAGTCAATTTCCTGTACTAATGATATCTCATCTTCTTGCAAGGTTAACAAGTTCTTTAACACATCTAATGAATCATTGGAAATGAAATGTATCAAAGAAAGACTTAGCTTGTTAATAGATGTTGTTGTGTCTTTGCTTGGGTCTGGTGGTTTCTCCTTGATGTTCTCCTTTTCTCTACTGCCTTGATCAGTCTGATCACTTAGTATAAGGACTATTTCTGAGTTTCTCTTCACATTCTCTTCTCTCTTGTGCTTTGTATCTGTAGAGATGCTCATTGGGAAGAACAAGTGCATTATATCTGTTCTTGGAGTACTTAAAACAGATTATATGATACTTGTACTTACTTGTTCAGCTTCAGTAGGTTGTGTGAGGGTTTGGACCCTCTGCTCTTGTGAGCTAGTGATCATTAAACATTCATCTTCTTTCCTGATCACCAAAACATGTTTCTCTGGTCTTTGATCTTCTTCCCTACTGACTTTTATTTTCTCATGCTCTTTACTGCCCAGTTCTTCTTTCCCTGTATCAAATCCTTTTGACAAAGACAAATGCATGACACTAGAATTGGGAAATAACAAATCAAAATGAGCTAAACTAGCAATGGTTTTAGCTAATGGGATTTTATATCCTAGTGATGTTTCTTTCAACAATTGTTTAGATGGACAGGTTGCAGCAAAATGTCCTCTCTTATGACATCTATAACATGTCTGATCTTTAAGTCTCTTAGAGTTAGTAGACTTACCTTGTGTTGGCAGGTTTAAAAGTTTGAGTGAGACATCAAAGCTGGGTCCGGTTGCATTGGGTGAAGCTTTGTGGATTTGCTTCTGTTCTGTTTTCTTTGGGTGCAACATCTCCATGATCTTCTGCCATTCCTGATCCTGTTTTGCTTGAAGAGCCTTCTTAGCTTCTGCTTGGTAGGTGTAAGTGTTTGAGAACACATCTTTGGCATTTGGATAGCAAACAAACTTGTGCTTAGGAACAGTCTTCATTTTGGA
The DNA here is from genome assembly GCA_030180135.1 of Orychophragmus violaceus. NCBI lineage: Eukaryota > Viridiplantae > Streptophyta > Magnoliopsida > Brassicales > Brassicaceae > Orychophragmus > Orychophragmus violaceus. The sequence goes on along the minus strand of CM058234.1, from coordinate 41,262,513 downwards.
TATAGGCTTCACTCTCTTGGTTGTAGCCTGAAGCTTCTCTACAAATTCCTTATGCATTCTGGATTTGAGATCTCTCCAATCTAGTACTGGTCTCTCGTAGATGGTTGAAGTGCTTTCTTTTATCCACCATTCATAAGCTCTTCCTGTGAATGCTGAGACAGCTTGTGTTAGCTTCTGATCCTTTGTGATTTTGTTATCTTGTAACCACTGATCCATGTTGCTTTCCCACTGCAAGTATACTTCAGGTTCATTGCTAGTTCCTGAGAAGACAAGGGATCCTCTCCTCTTGTTGGCTGGTTTCTTTGTGCTAGTTGGTTGTGCTTGAATGGTCATCAAAGTGTGGTGATGCTCTTTCTTCTTTGGTGAGGTTTTGTAGTAGTGGTACTTCTCATCCACTGCCTCATCATAATCTGAAGCTTGATAGCCTCGTTCTGTCCATGAATCTTCTTCTTGATAACATGCTTCCTTGAGATAGCTTATGGTACAGTCTGGTGGATCTGGTTCAATTTCCTCCTCATGTGGTTCTTCTTCAAAACTAGAATAGTCTTCTGGCCATGGAGGTTCTTCATAATTAGCTTCTACATCAGATGATGCTGAACTGTTTCCTTGGCTCCATTGATCTTCAAGGTTTTGTTGGTAGAAATCTTCTTCTTCTGAATCTTCCATAGTTGCTGCCTCTAGTGCTTAGCTGCTAGCAAGAGAGACAATAAAACTTATCAGTTCTTTTGGGGTCTGGTTGAAATTAAACAAAAAGGTAAGAAACTAATACTATTTTTTTGTCTTTTTGAATGAATGCTGGAAGTAAAATGGGAAACTAAAATCTGTGACAAAGAAAACTAATGAAACCTTTACTTTTTTTTGAATTTTTGATTTTGCAAACTAAAAAAGGATACTGGATCATCTAGAAAAGGAAACAACTACTTTTTTGACTTGGACAAAGAGAAAAACGAATTCAAAGACATAAACTTCTTCTTTTTGGTTTTTATGATGCTTAAGAACAATGCAACTTCTGGAAAACTTAAAACTCAAACAGAAACACAAAACTGATGCAAATCTTTTGGTTTTTGGGTTTAAAGATGCAATAGATGAATGAAAATCAGAAACAACTAAAGAGCAAATGCAAAACAGAGACTATTTTTGTGATTTTCGTTTTTGGATGCAAAATGACTAAATAGCAGAAACTAGTATGCAATGAAACTTTGTTTTTAGGCTTTTCTGATTAATGATGCAATGAATCAAAATAGAAAACTGAATGGATCTAAATGAAAGAAATATGAATGCTAAAACAGATTGAAAGCAGAAACACAATTTTTATGGGTTTTCGATTTGAATGAAATGAAACAACAAAAACTTAAAGAGATAAAGGTTGGATTGATACAACCTGAGGGGTAGGAGCTTTTGAAGCTCTGATACCAGATGATACAGCCCTGGAATCACTCCAATGCTAAGATCACTTGATGATCAGATGATTCCTAAGCCAAGCTTGCGGAAGATGGATTGAAGGTAGATGTGGTGGTGGAACTTGTGATTGACTCTCTCAACCAATGGGTTTGATTGACTCTCTCAATCTAAGAACAAGCTATCTGAATCACTCAAATAGATTGATCTGAAACTCCTAAGAACAAGGTGAATCACTCACAATATTCAAAGAAGGAACACTTCACAAAGAACACAAACTTTGGAAGAAAAACAGAATAATTCTATTACTTTAAAATGGTTTAAAAGGGTGATTTACAATGAATTCGAACCTGAGCTTTTATAGGCTCGTAGACAACAGTCTGAAAGGCCTAATACAAGAAAAGAATCGAAAAATATAAGGAATATGGCCGTTGGGATTTATTGGAATATTTGGCCAGAAATGGAAAGATGAATCTTCTTAAGTCTTAAAAGCTTTGGCATGAATGTGGAGTGTCTAGGTACATTCTGGATGATGTTAGAGAGCTTCAATTCGTGGCCAAACTTCAGGGAAAAGAGTTGTTGGTGATTGATCTCCATTGGCTCCAAATTAGGCAAGTGTAAGAGTAATAATGGGATCCTCTTGATCATATGGCTGCTGGTGCATGGGAACTTGATAGATAACTCTCCTGGATGATTAAATGTGTCTCCTGAATGCTTAGATATCTCTCCTGGTCGCCAATGTCTTGTTTGTAACTGATTGAATCCTTGAGCCTCCAGATGAAGCAAGCTGAGAATCATCTGTTTTAGAAGTTGAATAACTTCTTCATCTGAACTCCATTTATGATGATTCAAACTCTCCAGGATTCCTTGATGTGTTAAGTTTCTGGAACAGGTTTATTTGTAGCTTAACTCCTCATAGTGGGAAAGATATGATCCAAGACATGCACATATGTCTCTGGTGCATACAAGCTGTTTCTCTCCAAGGGTCTTGGTTGGTTGATTTATGTCCTCTCCATGCTCCTTGGTTGATGATGACTTGATGTCCTCATCAGGTTGGTTAATGATGATCATTGGTTAATACTTAATTGGCTAGGTTTAATTAAATGCATGCTAGACCGTTAGTCGTTGATAGCTGTTAGGTCGTTAGTTGGTATTTGATTGTTGCATTCATATAGACGAATGCATGTTAGGTCATATATGCATATATATGTATTAAAGAACGATATTAACCGAATCTATATATGGGAATTAAGACGACACTATAATATGGACTAAAACACTTAACTAACGTATAGAATATGATAACAGGGTGGGTTAGGTTTAATAGATGGGTTTAAGGGTTAAATGGATTAAATGTATAGAACAATGAGATGTCGGGAGTTAGTAAGTTTACTAACTCTAAACCGAGATTGAGGAGTTTCTTAAAAGACATATAGGAAAGAGATTAAATTGAGATTAGTGATTGGTGAGTCATATACGGGTTAGCAATCCGCTAATCCAAAGTCGCGGACTAAATGGGATTAAAAGACATTAATGAACTTAAAGGCTTGCTTAATCGTTTGTGTGCGTGTTGTTGCTTTGATGTTGTGTGTGCTTGTGTGCATGCTTGTGTTCAGACTACTCCGGTGTTGGGCCGGGTAGTCCGTTTGCGTGATACTTACGCCAGACATGGGACCGGGTAAGTTTGCGTGATACTTAGTCCGTTTTGGTATAGCACCGAGTAGGGTTGGTGGTGGTGGTGTTGTTTAGGACTTATGGGATTGATCGGTGCTTCTTTTATCTTCTTTTAACCTTGACGGTCTGCGTGTTTACTTTATTGCACTAAGAATCTAGGGTGCGTTAGATCCCGCAAGTCGAGGTTTGAAAGCGTTCCGGTACTTCCGACCCGATTAGATCCTCGGGTGGTGACCTGACCATTTCAGGTTGTGATTCTGGTTATGGTGTGAACCTACTGAGTGACGTCGGTAGGTGTGTGGTCCGGAGAATACGGGGTCATGTCCTAGGGCCGAACTGCATGGAAACTTAGGCTACCGTGGGGTAGCCCGAATCGCTGTGCATCGATGGACTGAGAACAGTGTCCTAGGTCGTAGGACTTCATGTTTACGTCTAGGAGTCCTGGGTAGTTTTAGTTACCATGTCGGTAGCTAAGTGTTCCCGTGGAATTTGACGAGTTTGCATAGTGGTGTTGGGATTTCACAAGCATGACCATGAAATCATGTTGAGAAACCTTGAGATTACTCTAAACCTTTGTTTAGAGAGAGAGAGCTTAAGTGAACCGCAACCAAGTTTAGCTTGGAAGTTAATGGAACTACTTAGCTTTAACAAGAGCACCACTCTATTTGAGACTTATCCAGGAGCCTAACATCACTTATAGAGTGTGTTTACTCATGAGTTTTAAGAGAATCAGTAAGTAGAGGGTGTTGTTCTTGTATGTGTTCATGAGGAGCCGGTTTGTGTTAGCTCTTGATTTAGCTATGGAAGAGCTAATCAAGAGCACAACCAGGATCATTAAAGCTCCCTTAGGACCGAGACTCAACATGCTTTCATTGTGTTTAGAAGAGAGACACAATGAGAGAAAGGAGAAGAAGAGAGCGCTAGAGAGAGAATGAAAACCCTAGCTTTTGTATAAGACTTTTCTTCTTATTTCTATGTGTTACAAGTCTGGTCCTTATATAGGACTTTTACAATACTTTAACACAGACATAAAACAAGTATAAACCCTAATAATCTCGGTCATAAACAAGAAGAGGAGGCTCCAACGGTCTGATTTCAAACTTGGGGAAGAGTGGTCTTGTTTTGGCTCAGATTTGATAGTGACATGTCTGAACCATGGACCACTCCTTTTTGTTTGATTCCTTTGGTTCTGATGAGAGAGGGACAGGCGGTCCTTGTGGTCTGAGGAGAGAGAGTCACGCTTCTAGAGTGATAGTGACATGACCTAAAACGGTCCCCACTTCTCACTCCTCTCTTATCTCTTCCTTTGATAGCTTATCAACATTTATTCTTGTGATAAGCTGAGGAAGACACCATGATAAGCTTATGCACCTCTCCTCCTTTGTCCCACACACTCTTGGTCGTGATAACACTCCCAAGTATAGCCTGCTCCTGTTATCTCTCTTCATTCACGCCTTTGGCTCTTCTTGCTTCTTTCCCAAGTCTCGGTTATACTCTTGCACAAGTCATTCCTTTGTGCTTCTTCTTGCTTCTAGTGTGGACTTCATAGCCTCTTGATGCCTTCATTCTTATCTTTGCTAAGTGTAGATCCCATCTTAGGTCTTCTTAGTCTCACACCAAAGCTCATCCAAGGAATGACTTCTAGGCCTTGTCATTGTGACTTCGGCCTTTCCTCCTCCTTGAATGCATCCTCTCTAATACTCCCCCGCAAGCTTGGGCGCCGAGACACTAAAGGACCAGAGGCCAAGCTTGGAGATGCGGGAGCTACCTCATTAAAAACCTCCCTAAGGAAAACCTCATGGGATAAAACCTTAAGGAGGGAAAAAGAGTATAGCCACAACATCCCCTTGATGTAAGCTTTGACCTTGTTCCTTTGTGCATTTGAATGAGCCGGTTCAATAGGTTAACTTCTCCTTTAGATTGCCTTCTCCATCTTGGATCAAGCTTCTCCATTGGACTAAGCTTCACCATTGGACCTTCCATGACCTTGCCTCAAGACTTAGCCTTCTTTCTTGTCACTCCTTGAGCCCTTTCCTTGTCACTTAATCTGCCCATGGTCTTACTCCTCCTTTAGGCCTCCTAATGAACCTTCACATCAAAGATTCAAAGAAGACTTGTTAAAGTAAAATACCATGAGGTTAAGTATATGATTAAGCAATGGATAAGTAACACAAGTGATTTTAATTGACTTATTGAAGACTTAATAAAAACAGTGAGAGTTTAGGAGTTTAGCCTTTTAGGAGTTGAGGTTTAGCCTTCCTTTGGACATGTTTGGGACTTTGAAACTTTGTGCATATCTCTCTGGATTTTTGCACATCCAATCTCAGCCCTTCTTTTCCACACCAACACTCTTGATTTGAGCTGATTCAACGCCTACCACCAGCTTGCAATTCCTTCTTGGTCTGCTCCACTTAGTGATTCCCGGTTCTAACATCAATCAAGGTGTTGTTGCTTCTTGTTTTGGGAGTTCCTCTAGGGTTTACTCCTGTTTCTTTGAGGTTTAACACCTCCCCCGGACTATTAAGCCTTCATGGAGTCGGAAGCACCATTGAGATGTGAGTTGATTCATCAGTTGCATAACTGGTTCTAGCTCCTCTTCTTTGGCTGCTCCTTGATGACTTCTTTTGAGACCTTTACAGCCTTGATGGGTTGTTCAACTTGTAGCCTTCCTTAAGTATGGACACCTTTTGGTCTGCTCCTTTGTTAGCTTCAGATTAACCACACCATGCTAAGAGCCAATCCTCCATCACTACTCCATCTTAGAGCAGCTTCAAGACTGATCTTCCTAACCATGATGCACACTGAGCCTTGAATCCAAGCTTCCATCACTGCCTCTTCTTGAAACAGCTTCTAGACTTGATTATCCAAGAAATCAGTGTTGCCTTTCTTGACTAACTTGTTGTAGCAGCTTCTGGATGCCTCTTCTTCTTAGGTAAGCTCAAGACCAGTGGGTACATCCACTTAGAAACTGAACTCCAGCCCTTTTGTACACTGTCCTCACTAGTTGGTTCATCATTCCACCTAAAAACACCAAGAAACACACAATAATCCTCAAAATAACACAGCCTTGATCAGGAGCTATGCACTCTGATTTTTAAGTCATTGTGAGCTAAGGAGCTTCAAGGACAGAACTCAGAGAGAATATGTGAAGTATTTGTAACCAGAGAATAAAAGAAAAAATGCAGAGAATGAGAGAATGAATGAATGAGAGTAAGAGTATAAATGAATGAGAGAATAAATGAGAGAATGAATGGGAGAATGAAAGGGAAGTTCAGGGACTGAGTTTTGCTCAGTTTACTCTCAGAATTTGCGGAAGCTTTTGAATGAGAAAGGGACAGAGTTTTGCTCTGTTTTTCTCTGTTTTTTTTTAGCTTGATTCAATCCTAGAATCTTATGCTCTGATACCATGTTGGGATTTCACAAGCATGACCATGAAATCATGTTGAGAAACCTTGAGATTACTCTAAACCTTTGTTTAGAGAGAGAGAGCTTAAGTGAACCGCAACCAAGTTTAGCTTGGAAGTTAATGGAACTACTTAGCTTTAACAAGAGCACCACTCTATTTGAGACTTATCCAGGAGCCTAACATCACTTATAGAGTGTGTTTACTCATGAGGATTAAGAGAATCAGTAAGTAGAGGGTGTTGTTCTGGTATGTGTTCATGAGGAGCCGGTTTGTGTTAGCTCTTGATTTAGCTATGGAAGAGCTAATCAAGAGCACAACCAGGAGCATTAAAGCTCCCTTAGGACCGAGACTCAACATGCTTTCATTGTGTTTAGAAGAGAGACACAATGAGAGAAAGGAGAAGAAGAGAGCGCTAGAGAGAGAATGAAAACCCTAGCTTTTGTATAAGACTCTTTCTTCTTATTTCTATGTGTTACAAGTCTGGTCCTTATATAGGACTTTTACAATACTTTAACACAGACATAAAACAAGTATAAACCCTAATAATCTCGGTCATAAACAAGAAGAGGAGGCTCCAACGGTCTGATTTCAAACTTGGGGAAGAGTGGTCTTGTTTTGGCTCAGATTTGATAGTGACATGTCTGAACCGTGGACCACTCCTTTTTGTTTGATTCCTTTGGTTCTGATGAGAGAGGGACAGGCGGTCCTTGGGAACAATGGCTCATCTGCCATCTTTGGAGAAAAACCAGGCAGAAATGCCACTTTCTTTTTCTTCTATTTACTGTAATTTTTTTTTAAAATGAAATAAATACAAAATGACTAAAAAACCAAACCCAATCCGAATATTTACATAACCCAACCGAATGACCCGACCCGTTTCCAACCCACCCGCCTTCTTAAGATTTTTACCCCAATTACTTTTTTTTTTAATCTTTCAACCCTAATTTTCCTTTCCCCTTCTCTCACGTTTCTCAACTCCTCTCGAATCCGAATCCGGCGACGAGACTGACTCCGATTATCTCCGAATCCAGCTAGTATCCGACGATCTCCGGTCTCCTCTTTCGTGGCTGAACTCCTCCGTCGACGTCCTCCATTTTCTGGGTAAGAATCGAAATGAAGATTGAAGTGGAATCGAGTCCGTTTGAATTATGTTTGTGTCGGATTCGAACAAAATCGATTTCCAATTGTCTCCCTCTGTTCCTCTTTGTCTTGGCTTGAATTTGATTGAGTTGTTCGAGTTTAATTGAAAATCCCAATTCTCGAGCTTAATTGAGTTGTACTAGTTGGACTATTTGATTTATTTTGATTCTTATTTGGATATGGGTTTTGTTCTTGTGTTTGTTCGACGAATAGGAATAATGGCACCTAGTCGGAGTAAAAAAGGTAAGAAGAAGAGTAAAAAAGCCAATGGACCGAAAGTGATAGAAGAAGGAAGATTGATAGAAGAAGCAGTAAGAAAAGAAAAGGATCAAGAAGAAGAAGAAGAAGAAGAAGAAGAAGAAGAAGAAGAAGAAGAAGAAGAAGAAGAAGAAGAAGAAGAAGAAGAAGAAGAAGAAGAAGAAGAAGAAGAAGAAGAAGAAGAAGAAGAAGAAGAAGAAGAAGAAGAAGAAGAAGAAGAAGAAGAACAACAACAACAAGAAGTTGCCGAAGAAGAAGAAGAAGAAGAAGAAGAAGAACAACAAGAAGGAGAAGAAGAACAAGAAGAACAAGAAGAAGAAGAAGAAGAAGAAGAAGAAGAAGAAGAAGAAGAAGAAGAAGAAGAACAAGAACAACAACAACAAGAAGAAGGAGGAGCGGTTGTTGATTTAGATAAAGGAAAAGGTCTTCAAAATGTCCAGGTAAACTGAGAAAGAACTTAGAATTTTGTGTTTTAGTTATGGGACAAGTTGTCCAACCGTGAACAAATGAATTGGTTATGGGACAATTGGTCCAACTGAGAACAAATGAAATGGTTTTGGTACAAGTGGTCCAACTGAGTACAACTTTAAATGAATTAATTTGTATTTTGTTCTGTATTTGCAGGAATCCTCTGATAATGATGGTGAGGATGATCCCCGCGCACTGCAGCCCGAGAAGTTGTATTTTCAGCCAAGTGAATACACCAAAAAGGTTAGGATAGGAACAAGGTTTAATTTGGGAGAGACGTTGGAGTTTCTAAAGCCATTTCGGCGAGAAATGAAGTGGTTAAAAAAGAATGAGCAATTTAAGCACGTATTACACATGCCGGTGGAGCCAAATAACCAAGTCCAAGGCATGTGGATGATATTGGTACACACAACTTGGACGGAGCTGAAAAGAGAGTGCTGGTTTCTGGTTAATGGAAGGCTGATAAGGTATACCATTAGAGAGCACGCCCTTTTAACCGGTTTCAATTGCAAACAGTTACCCGTGAACTGGGAGAAGTCCGGAAGTTTGGAGTTTGCGAGCAGGGTGTTTAACAAAACCAAGGGAATCAAGATAAGCAATGTAGAGCAGCAACTGGAGAGCATGAAGAAGAAAAAGAGCGGGGACAGGATGAAATTGGATGTTCTTTATTTCCTCGCCAAGGTGATGGTAGCTAAGAATAAGCATGATGCGAGCATCGACGAATTTTTACTGCGTATTGTCGATGATTTGAGTATTTGTGAGAGGTTCCCATGGGGCACTTATACTTTCAACGAGTGCGCTGATGCGATTAAAGGATTGGTTGGTGGCATGAAAGGAGCCGTGAAACCGCAACCTTCATTTTCCGGATTCATTGTCCCTCCACAGGTAATGCTTTTACTATTATTGGTCCAACCGATACAAGTGTTGAGTTTTTGAAAATGGCTTTGACTGGTTGTGCAGATTCTACCTTTTGAGTGTATTCCAATACTTGGACGGAAATATCGTGAAGATGTTCCTGCGGATCCGGGTTGTCCAAGGATGTGCAAAAGGAAGTTCGCTAAAGCAGAGTGCAAAGGTGTTTCGTTAGAGGATATATACTTAACGCTTGGAGACACTAAGGTTAGTGAACAAACTTGGTTTTGGTACAATTAGTACATCTGAGGACAGCTGTACAGTTTTTTATTGTTTTATAAATTCTTGTCTTTGAGTTTAAATTAAGCTTTTGTGACTATTTCAGGAAATTATTAGCATCTTGGAGCCTACTGAAGAAGAACGACCCATGATGAGACGAATTCTTGATGATGATGTTGACGATGGACTCGGTCAGGTTGATCCGGTTGTTGATAGCTGGAGAGAGCGTCTGCTGGTCCAGAGGAAGCCGATATTCTGGAAAGATTGGCACAAAAAGGACGTCGATGCTCGAGGTGCCATGATGTTGGAGGATGTGGCTCCTGAAAACCGTGGTGAGGGTGTGGCTCAGAAGGAGAAAGTCGTTGAAATGCCTGAAACTTTGAAGGCGTTAGAGAGTTATGTCATGAAACATATGGAGATTGGCTTTGAGAAAGTGATGCGGGCGGTGGGTGAAATGAATGAGAAAAATGTTGAGAGGGTTAGTGCGTTGGAGAAGCAGTTTAGTGGGTTAGAGAATTATGTCATGGGTCGGAGATTGGTTGTGACAGGTTCAGGTGGTGTTGAAGGTAGTGGTTACGTACTGATCTCTACCCCTCCTCTCGAAACTGTTAATCCTGAGGAGAAAGCAGAGTCTCCAAAAGATGACGATGGTGGTGAGAAGGAGAAAGAAGCGAGGACTATAGAAGAAGACAATGGGGGTGAGATGGATAAAGAAAAGAGGGCAGTAGAAGAAGACATAGGTGGTGAGAAGGATAAAGAAGAGAGGTCTGTAGAAGAAGACGTTGGTGGTGAGATGGATAAAGCAGAGAGGTCTGTAGAAGAAGACGTTGGTGGTGAGAAGGATAAAGCAGAGGAGAATAAAGATGAAGAGACAAGGAGGAAGAGAAAGAACAGAGAAGAGACAATTGAAGAGAAGCAGAAGAAGAGGAAGACAGATTGCAAGAAGAAAAAGAAGACGGTGCAAGTGAACAAAGAAGACATCATACCAAGTGATGTTAAGCGTCCCAAAAAAGGACCAGTTAGGTTTTCACCATGATGAACTTGGTCTGTTATTTTCGGATTTGTGATGTTATTTTCAAACTTGGTCTCTTTGTTTCGGATTATGTTATTTTCGTATTTATGTTAAGTGTTTTAGAATTTTTTTTTTTGGATGGGATATTATAGGCTTTGGTCCAACTGAGCCAACTTGTAACACAGTTGGACCATTTCATTTATTATGTTTTGGTATAACTGGGACAACTGCTAACACAGTTGGCCCATTTCATATTAAAGGTTTTGGTCCAACTGGGACAACTGGAAACACAGTTGGACCATTTCATTTATTATGTTTTGGTACAACTGGGACAACTGCTAACACAGTTGGCCCATTTCATATTAAAGGTTTTGGTCCAACTGGGACAACTGGAAACACAGTTGGACCATTTCATTTATTATGTTTTGGTACAACTGGGACAACTGCTAACACAGTTGGCTCATTTCATATTAAAGGTTTTGGTCCAACTGGGACAACTGGAAACACAGTTGGACCATTTCATTTATTATGTTTTGGTACAACTGGGACAACTGCTAACACAGTTGGCCCATTTCATATTAAAGGTTTTGGTCCAACTGGGACAAATGGAAACACAGTTGGACGATTTCATTTATTATGTTTTGGTACAACTGGGACAACTGCTAACACAGTTGGCTCATTTCATATTAAAGGTTTTGGTCCAACTGGGACAACTGGAAACACAGTTGGACCATTTCATTTATTATGTTTTGGTACAACTGGGACAACTGCTAACACAGTTGGCTCATTTCATATTAAAGGTTTTGGTCCAACTGGGACAACTGGAAACACAGTTGGACCATTTCATTTATTATGTTTTGGTCCAACTGGGACAACTGCTAACACAGTTGGATAGTTTCATTCTTAGCAAAAATACAGGATCATTAGCCGCATTCTTAGAAAACACCAATCCAAATACATAATTTAAAAAGATCCTTTGGAAAAGAACACTAAGGATCATTAGCCGCATACTAAATTCAAATCTACAAGTTTGCAACTTTCTCGGTGAGTGCTGCAATCTCAGCTTCTTTCTGAGCCAAGCGCTCTTGGAGGTTGGAAATTTCCTCACGCATTTGGCGGATTGCCTCGCGTAGAGACTCCACGGCAGCACCTCCAAAACGGAACGAGGTGATAGAGAGCATTTCCTTTTCATGTAGGATGCGCATTTTTGTCAGCTCCTCTCCGACTGCATCATCCCACCACTTACGTTTGTGGTCTTTCCCGTCACCACCACCAGCCTAGAACAAGTAGGACAAGTGGAACAATTAAAAGTAAGTAGCTGTGACGATTGGGACAACTGCGAGCATTGGGACAGTTACCTCAGTCGCTGGGCATTTGTAGTATCTTCTCCCTCGATTCTCCGGTGTGGTACAGTGGACCAATTGCATGTATTTGCCACACCAACAATATTCCGGCACACCGAAATCACCATCCGCCCGACAGCAGCCACTGTCGATACTTGCTTCATCGGAAAAAGGTTCGGACCAACTTATTGGCATCGTGACTGCAAAATAAAAGGCATAACCATACGAAATCCATTAGATCTACTCGTGGATGACTGTAGATCTAGACAAACAATTCGAAATCCGTGTATATAATCAAACGAGATTAGCAAAAATAGTGGTAATTAGTGATTACCTTGACTGTAGCAGCTGGAAGCAGCTCCTCCAATGGAATGAAAAAACCCTAGTTTTGTCGAAAAAGGTAAGAGAAAGAAGAAGGAAAAAGTTGGGAAATGGATAGGATAATAAAGAAGAAGAAGTAAATATAAAGAGAAATTTAAAGAAAAGAAAAATTTTAAAAAAAAAATCGAAATATATAATAATGTCCGAAACTTTTTAAAAAATTAAAATTTTCCTCCAAAATTTTTAGGATTCCCTCCAAAAATTGGGCGTAGCTGTACCTAGTTGTCCAGTTGTACAACCATCTACATAGTTGTATTTTGACAGTTTTAGGTTTTTTGTTGTTGGACCTTATGAAGGATAATAGTTTGGGAGTTGGACCTCTGATTTTACTCTATTAACCATCAATTCTGAGATTTTCAAATAACAATATGTTAGAATTAAGAGGATTCTCATCTTTTCCTTACTAAACGGGTGACAACTAACATATGAGTTCTATAACTACTAGGAGTGTTTTGTGGGAACTCTCAAAAAATGTTTTTCAAAAATTTAAAAATTCTTATTTTTTCATTAATCTTATGTGTTTTGTCATCCTCACAACCCTACTTAGAGAAATCCACATATAAATTGAAAAAAATCACAAATTATAGTTTACAGTTGGACCAAAATGTACCAGTTGTACTAAACACATAATACAAATTCATACAAATACAAATGCACATACAATCACACAAACTAAGCGTTTTCGGGCTGCAACCACGTCTCTAAGTTTATTCCACGGCGGTATTTGTTCTTCGTCTTCTGTTTGTTCTTCGTCTTGCGGCGAGCTTCTCCGGTGGATGGAAATCGTGTTTCTTGGAGTCTTCCTTGTCTTGGTTCAATTTTCGGCGGTAAGGCGCACATTTCTTGTATTTCTGTGGGAATACTCCACTCAGACTCATGCGGCACTAAATATATCGTTTTCACGTATGCCAACGCCCAAGTCTGAGTCAAATAATACTTCGAGCATAGATCATAGAGATGGATACTCTCTTCTCTCCCTTCCTTCCTCATAAAGTGGCTACAAGCGGCTATCGCATGGACACACGGATACTTGTCTATATCAAAACATCTGCACGAACATCTTCTCATTCTCAAGTTCACCAGATACGTCTTCCCATTGACTCCTTTGACGGCGTATTCAAGCCGGAAGCCGTTTAGCTCCCTCACGGACAAACGTGCTGCGGTTTCACATCGCAAGTGCAATATGTTCTCCACAACTGGCACCATTTTCTTGAAGTGTAGTGCACTAGCAGCTGTTTTCCTATGTATGTTAAACCACTCAGACATCTTTTCAACAATCGCATCAATCATAGGTAATATGGGGTACGCCCTTGCTTTTCTAAACACATTGTTCATCGATTCCGCGGAATTGCTAGTGTCAATGTTGTACTTGTCTCCTTCAGAATAGCACCTTGTCCATCTTTCAAGGGTTATACCATCATTCAGATATTTAGCTGCCGCAGGCCACCTAGCTTCAAAATCGGTATACTGTCTCTTAAACCCACTCTCAGTATAAGCATGAGCGCAATCCCTGAATTTTTCTGCCGCCCCATCCTTGTCATTCGTCACCTTTCCTCTCACGTTTTGAGACATATGCCAGATGCAATGCACATGCTTAGAGCTCGGGTACACGGTACCTACTGCTTTGATGATGCTCTGATGTCTGTCGCTTATAAAAACCAACTCAGGATTATCCGGTATAATGGTTTTCAGATTTCTGAAAAACCAATCCCAACTAGCATGATTCTCACCATCAAGCACACCAAACGCAATGGGGTAATGGTGACGATTAGGATCCTGAGCTGTTGCAAAGACCAACATACCACCATATTTGGTCTTAAGAAAAGTTGCATCAACAACTAACACTTTTCTCATTGCCCTAAACCCTTCAATGCTAACACCCAACGCGATGAATAGGTACTTGAACCTCTTCTCTGAATCTAATTCCACAGCTGTTACTGTCTCGGGATTGGCCTTCCTTAACTCGTAAAGATAAGAAAACAATGATGTGTAGCTTATCTCAGGACTCCCGCGGATCTCGCTAACATGCCGTCTTTTCCCTCTCAATGCGGTAGAGTAGGAGCAGTCTACAGAAAGCCTATTATGTACAAGATTAACGATGCTTTTAGGAGCTGGGGTGTCCATTTGACCAGGATAATCTTCATGCAATAAGTTGGCTACTAATCGTTGTGTGCCTCTCACTCTAGAACTGCTTGTGCTGTCAACAATCCGGGAGCAAGAATGCATCTTTCTGTGTTTTCTTATGGTCCAAAATATTGAATCCTTATCTCTCGCAACTCGTACATACCATTTGCAACCATTTGAAGCTTGTCGGCATCGTAGCATAAGTCGATGCTTATCCGACTTAACTGTTACATACCCAAAACAATTCTTATTTGCAGCTTTCGAAACCAAATCTTGCACCGATTGCCTAGAAGTAAATTCTTGCTTTATTTCAAGACCAGTACCATCTTCCCATTCTTCAACTACCGCAACTTCTACAACTGGAAGGTCCACCACATCATGAACACTACCAAGCAAATGGTTATTCATCGGACTATCTACAGTCGCAAATTCGTCACAACCATCATTACCAACATTTACGTGAACATCAATCTCCCGACACTCATCATTAATCACCTCGTTTCGTTGTTCTGGAAGTTGTTCTTCAATAGCAAGGATACCAACATTTCCTATATTTTCCGTCTCATCAGCTCTACCATTTAAAACCGGCTCCGCATAATTCACACCACATGAACTTATTAGCTATACTCTTGAAACTTGGTCCAACCTCTCGTTGTTTTCCACACCATTCAATAACACCACTTTCAAAACAGGTTTCAGCCCCTCTTTATCCAACGACATAAGATCAATCAAAACTTCTTCGTTATCTATAATATATGACTCTCTCCTAGCTTTAGATAGACTGTAACTCAATTTCAGCTTCCGGGCGGTTTGATCTACCCCAATCTTCTTGCATATCTTATCTACTAACACCTCATAAGTTATCTCTTCCAAATATGAAGTCTTAAACAAGATAGCGTATAGAGAATTTCCTGAAATCCAATCATGATCTTCTGAATAGCACCCTCCATAGTCAAATTGCACGTTTGTGTACATGTTCAACAACGCCTAATGTAAATACACAAAAAAATAATAATTAGGGATTACACAAGTTTTTACAGTTGGACCTAAATGTACCAGTTGTTCCGATATTTATGTCCAACTGGTCCAACTCTCATAAGTTGTACCAATTATTATGCTCCAAAGCAGTTGTACCAGTTGGACTAAATCTGCAGATTTGGATTCAAATCGATTTGATTTTGGGATTCCTCGTTTTACTATGATTCAACACGATTCAAGCCAACTATGAAGCAATGTACCAATGCACATACCTAATCATCACTAGAAACATGAATACCAACACCTAATTTATCTCAAATCCCTAATTGAACTTCAACTTGAATACCAATTCAAATTGTTTGATATTCATCACATAATCATCACATTATCAAGGTTACCAAAAAGAGAGCTACCGCCGATCTGAGGAGAGTCGAATTCCGTCGTCGTTCTTGTCGTCGAAATTCTCACTTCCCGACCACCATTCTGTCGTCGTCGAGCGAGCTAGTGGGGAAGAAGAAGAATATTTTGTTTTTCTTTTTACTTTTTTTTATTCAGCAAATTAATCATTTTTTAACCCTTTTTCAAACCCTCTACTACCTAAAGAGGCTTTCAATGGAGGGTAAAATAGGAGGACAAAAACATTAGTGGCATAGAGATTAGTTTGTGGCATGCTTGATCAAGATTTTTGGAAAAGTGGCAGTTAAGCTTTTGATCCCGGTCCTTGTGGTCTGAGGAGAGAGAGTCACGCTTCTAGAGTGATAGTGACATGACCTAAAACGGTCCCCACTTCTCACTCCTCTCTTATCTCTTCCTTTGATAGCTTATCAACATTTATTCTTGTGATAAGCTGAGGAAGACACCATGATAAGCTTATGCACCTCTCCTCCTTTGTCCCACACACTCTTGGTCGTGATAACACTCCCAAGTATAGCCTGCTCCTCTTATCTCTCTTCATTCACGCCTTTGGCTCTTCTTGCTTCTTTCCCAAGTCTCGGTTATACTCTTGCACAAGTCATTGCTTTGTGCTTCTTCTTGCTTCTAGTGTGGACTTCATAGCCTCTTGATGCCTTCATCCTTAGCTTTGCTAAGTGTAGATCCCATCTTAGGTCTTCTTAGTGTAAGAATATTAGAATTAGAGAGTTATATGAGAGATTTAGCAAGAGAGAAAAGAAGAAGATGAATTGCACAAGAGGAGTATGAGGAAAAAGCTTTCCCAAGTGTATATCTTTCTTATTGATATTACAATGAATATATAGACAAAAAATAACTTAATTTCGTGGCTACTACATTCAAATTCAAACTCTAATGACAAAATAATTCTAAAGACACCTTTGGACAAAAGGGTGAAGCAAGTAGGGAAGGGAATCTCCATTTGAATTTGAATCTTGTCTCCTGGTACTGTTCATCCGTGGAGTCAAGCTTCTAGAAGATCTTTGACTTGGTTAATGGTAACTTATCCTTTTACCATTTAACCATAAGATTAAACTCTCTCCCTTTTACTTATTTACCTCTTCTTCTTCTGATCGGATCAAAGGACTTCATATTGATTTGAACACTTAAGGTGTTCATCTCAATACTCAATAATTGTAATCTGATGCAAGTACTGATCTCCATTCCAATACTCCCCCTCAAGATTGAATTCAAGAGTTGAATCAAGCTTGGAATGCAATGGAGATCTACCTCATTAAAAACCTTCATGAAGAAAACCTCATGGGATAAAACTTTATGAAGGGAAAAAGAGTGTAGACTCCATAGCATTAGAGGATTCTGGAAGCTCCATGAGTCCAAGCTTTGTGTGAATGGACTCACACACCTTCAAGCTAGCTGCCTTGGTGAACACATCAGCTAGTTGTTCCTCACTTCTTGTGAAACATGGCAACACCACTCCTTGCTCAATCATCTGCCTAACCTTGTGACAATCAACTTCTATGTGCTTGGTTCTTTCATGGAAGACTGAGTTTGAAGCAATGTGTATGGCTGCTTGGTTGTCACAATGCATGGTGATTGGCTTTGAAGTCTCAATCCCCAAATCCACAAGAAGACCTTTGATCCACGCCAATTCTGTTGCTAGCTTCCTCATTGCTCTATATTCAGCTTCAGCACTTGAACATGACACTATCTTCTGCTTCTTGCTCTTCCAAGTAACAAGGTTGCCTCCAATGAATGTGCAATAGCCAGTAGTAGATCTCCTGTCCACTCTATCTCCTGCCCAATCAGCATCACAATACCCAACTATCTCTGTGCTTTGGTTGCAACCCATCCAAATGCCTTGACCAGGAGCACCACTTAGGTATCTAAGTATCCTTTCAACCATGTTCCAATGATGCATCTTGGGTGCTTGCATATGCTGGCTCACTTGGTTCACTGCATAACACACATCAGGTCTGGTTATGGTTAAGTAAATGAGCTTACCAACCATTCTTCTATACTGAGTAATGTCCTCAAATTGTTTGTCCTCAAGCTCCCCCTCTCTTATGACTTTGTAACCTTCTTCCAATGGTGTCTTAGCCGGTTTTGATCCAATCTTTCCTGCTTCAGATAACAAATCAAGTGTGTACTTCCTTTGAGATAAGAAGAGTCCATCATTAGATCGACAAACTTCTATCCCAAGGAAGTACTTTAGAGCACCAAGGTCTTTAATGTCAAAAACAGATTTGAGATAAGCCTTAGTGTCTTGTATACCTGACTTGTTGCTCCCTGATATGATAATGTCATCAACATAAACAAGGATGACAATGATACCTTCCTGATCTTGAAGAGTAAACAAGGTGTGATCTCCTTCAGACCTCTTGAATCCTCTTTGCATAAGTGTTGAGCTCAGTTTATGATACCAAGCTCTAGGTGATTGCTTTAATCCATAGATAGCCTTCTTGAGTCTCAACACCTTCCCTGGTTTCACAATGCTTTCAAGACCAGAAGGTGGTCTCATGTATACCTCATCTTCAAGCTCCCCTTGAACGAATGCATTCTTGACATCCATTTGCCAAAGTTCCCAATCAAGGTTTGTTGCTAAAGACAAGATGATCCTAACTGTGTGAAGCTTAGCTACTGGTGCAAAGGTGTCCAAGTAATCCTTTCCATAGGTTTGAGTGAAGCCTCTTGCAACCAACCTTGCCTTGTATCTCTCCACTTCTCCATTACTTCTATACTTGATGGTGAAAACCCATTTAGAAGTCACTGCCTTCTTTCCTATAGGAAGTTCAGCTTCATACCAAGTCTCATTGTTCTCCATTGCTTTGGTCTCTTCATCCACAGCTTGCATCCACCTCTTATCTCCCTTTGCTTCTTCATAGGTTGTTGGTACATGTTCTTGATCCAACTTCCCAATGAACACTTGATGCTCCAAAGGTACATGAGCTAAGCTACAAACAGCTTGAATGGGATGAGCTACTGCCTTGCTGTTGAAGTAAACCCTAGTCTTCTTCCATTCTGATGGATCCTTTTTCTCCCTTGTACTCCTTCTTAACACTTGAACTTGTTGCTGCTCATTCACAACAGGCTGTTCAACCTCTTCATTTTGACGATCCAACTCCTCAGGTTCTTCCTCATGTTCCTCATGCTCCTCATTTTCAGCTTGATCATGTATTGAAGGATCAGCCACTTGCGGTTCTGATGCTGATTCATGAGTGTCCCCCTCATGATCAAGATGGGAATGTTGAGGAGTTTCTGAAGTTGGAGCAGGGACTGAAGTGGTAGGGCTTGTGTTGGCCGGTTGCTGGGGCATACTAATACCCAAGTTTTCCATGATCATCCTTAGGTTAGCTGCTCTATCTGATTGAGAAGTGGGAAGATCCTTCAAGCTATCCCAATTCTTTTCATCATAGAAACTCCTTGTTTCCATAAACTTCACATCTCTTGAGATCAAAACCTTCCTTGTTTCAGGTACATAACACTTGTATCCTCTTTGTGTTGTGGAGTAACCAATGAACATAGCTTTGGTGCTCTTAGCATCCAGCTTATCTCTTTGTTCTCCTGGTATTAACACAAAGCAAATACACCCAAACACACGTAAGTGATCAACCAATGGATTTGTGTTGTTTAATACCTGAAATGGAGATTGATCCTTAAGAACTTTTGTGGGAGTTCTGTTGATCAAATAGCATGCTGTCATCACTGCATCTCCCCAAAACCTCTTAGGAACATTCCTATAGAACATCATGGACCTTGCCACCTCCATCAAGTGTCTGTTCTTTCTCTCAGCCACTCCATTTTGTTGGGGAGTGTAGGGACAGCTTGTTTGATGGAGAATCCCATGCTTGGATAAGTGTTGTTTGAAGGCATTGCTTGTATATTCACCACCATTATCTGATCTAAAAATTTTGATCTTAGCATTGAAATGGTTAGTAACATGATTTTGAAAGTTCATAAAAGCTTCTAAAACTCTATCTTTAGTTTGCATCAGTGTTATCCAAGTATACTTAGATTTTTCATCAATGAAAGTGACAAAATACTTATGGTTCTCTCTAGACAAACAAGGAGCAGTCCACACATCAGAATGAAAAAGATCAAAGCAACTTTCATAAGTAGTTTTAGAGTTTGGAAAAACAGATTTGCAATGTTTACCAAGGATACAAGCCTCACAATCATCATTCTTAAACGAAATAGAAGGTAATAAAAGTCCTAAGGCCCTAGAGTGTGGATGTCCTAATCTAGCATGCCAAATAGAATCATCCACACCAACACAAGTAGATAAAGCAGTAGATAAAGCAGCAGATAATTCAGAAGAGGGATTGGTGTCTTCAACCATGTAGAGCTCATCCTTTGTCACACCTTTTCCAATCAACTTACTTGTTTTAATATCCTGAAACACAACATCATTAGGACTGAAAACAACATTGCAATTCAAATCAGTGGCTATCCTTTTTACAGAAACTAAGTTTGAAGTGAAACTAGGCATAAAGAAGGCTTTAGATTCTTTGTTAAACAATTTCAGATTTCCTATGCCTTGTATTGGAATTTTATCACCATTTGCAATCACTACACTTCCTAAGGCAGGTTCAACATTGTTTATCAACCTAGAATCACTTATCATATGATGAGAGGCTCCTGAATCAATGATCAAAGGTTTCAGTTTGTTTGAAGCAAATAGTGAAGTACCAAGAACCATACCAGAGTTATCCTTGAGGGCTTTGATGAGAGCCTCAAGGTCTGACCTTCTTACCACATCACTTTGAGCAGTCATGGATGGAGCTTGATGGACCACCATTGCTCTCCCTTCATCACATTGTTGCATTGAAGAAGAGCCTGGTCCAGCTGCACCATAAGAGTAGTTTGCCCTTTGATCTTTGAATCTGTTGTTGTGAGATGAGGGTCTGAGGTTAGGATGAAGGCGCCAGCATCTGTCCTTCAAATGCCCACTCTTCTTGCAGAAATCACACATCAAGACTCCCCTCTTGTCACCTCCATAGCTCTGCCTCTCATCAGCCTTGTACATCCCCTTGTTGGCGGTTACCAACTCTCCTTTCCCTTTGAACAACCCAAATGAACCTTGTTCCTTCTGAATTTGTCCACACACATCATCAATGTCAGGTAGAGTGTCTGCCCTTAGGATGTGCTTAATCAGCCCATTGTATGATGAGTTCAAGGTGAGCAGAAGAGCAAAGACTTTATCCTGCTCTCTCCTCTCTTGTAACACCAAAGGATCACTGCTTGGTGGCCTCAACATCTCCAACTCTGACCACAGTGAGCTAAACTTTCCAAAGTGAGCTTTGAACTCCATATCTTCTTGCTGGAGATTGTTAATGGCCAGCTTAACTTCAAAGACTCTGGTTAGGTTTGATTTATTCCCATAAACCTTCTCAATGGTATCCCACAGCTGCTTGGAAGTCACACAATATGAGTAAGCTTCCAATAGGTGCTGGTCAAGTGAGCTTTGAAGTATGGAGAGGACATTCTGATCCCCTTGAATCCACGCTTCTTCATCAGCTTCAGATGTGTCCTCATGAGACTCAACATCTTCTTTAGCTTCAGCCTCAGTTCCAACCTTAGCTTTAGCCTTCACCACCTTCTCTGGAGCTGTGCTCCTCATGATGTACTTCCATAAACCTCTGCCTCCAAGAGCAGACTTCACCATCCTGGCCCAAACAATGTAGTTGGCACCTTTAAGAATCACAGGAATGATTACTCTTGAGTTCTCCATTGCTAAGACTGATTTGTTGCAAGGAGGGAGTTTTCAAGATAAGCTTCTGAATAAGCAAGTTCTCAACTCACAGAGAACACACACCAGATAAAATAAACCAAAGAAGAATTCTTGAGAGCTTTAGAACTTTTAAGAACAAGGACAGGAACTTTCAAGAACGCTTTCAAGAACAAGAAGAACAAGAACTAGAAAATCAGAGTTTATGAATCAGAGTATGCGGAAATGAATAGGTATAGGAGCTTAAAGCTCTGATACCATGTAAGAATATTAGAATTAGAGAGTTATATGAGAGATTTAGCAAGAGAGAAAAGAAGAAGATGAATTGCACAAGAGGAGTATGAGGAAAAAGCTTTCCCAAGTGTATATCTTTCTTATTGATATTACAATGAATATATAGACAAAAAATAACTTAATTTCGTGGCTACTACATTCAAATTCAAACTCTAATGACAAAATAATTCTAAAGACACCTTTGGACAAAAGGGTGAAGCAAGTAGGGAAGGGAATCTCCATTTGAATTTGAATCTTGTCTCCTGGTACTGTTCATCCGTGGAGTCAAGCTTCTAGAAGATCTTTGACTTGGTTAATGGTAACTTATCCTTTTACCATTTAACCATAAGATTAAACTCTCTCCCTTTTACTTATTTACCTCTTCTTCTTCTGATCGGATCAAAGGACTTCATATTGATTTGAACACTTAAGGTGTTCATCTCAATACTCAATAATTGTAATCTGATGCAAGTACTGATCTCCATTCCAATACTTAGTCTCACACCAAAGCTCATCCAAGGAATGACTTCTAGGCCTTGTCATTGTGACTTCGGCCTTTCCTCCTCCTTGAATGCATCCTCTCTAATAAGTGGGCCCACTGATGATAAGTTCGTTGTTCGTGATAGATAGATCGAGTCTAATCGAGGGCATGTGCTGCAGTGACTTCGATTTCCTTAATCCTTTCTTTGGTTAGAGAATGCTTGTGTGTTGTGGGTCTATCACGTCGTGGTGGCACGTGATAGAATATTTCTTCTTTATGATTGTTATTTTGGGTTTTGGGGCGGGGTTATAAGCAGTAGGATAGATTAGAAGCTGTTAGTGGGGAGCCGACTCGCTGGGTGAACTTAGATCGCTCATTAGACTCTTTTTGTGTTTTCAGGTTTAGCAACGATGGACACGGGAGGCCCTCGGTGTAGATTCGGGATTTGCTTGCGGACTGGAGGTTTTGATTCGATGTTTTGTGTTATTGTATGTCGGTTCGGCTTGATGGCGCCTGTTTATTCTTATATTATTGTGATTAGAACTTAATAGGAAAATTATTTTGTATAAATGTTAGGTAAATGTTTATTTACTTAGAAATGAATTCGCTTCCCTGGTATATTGGTTTAGTCCGAACCGACACAACTCGCGGAAGCAACAGAGGTTGAAAAGCTTGATATTGTGACAGCGAGGTAAACGGGGTTAAGGAAGGTTTGGTGCGAGCCCTTGTCTCAAACCAGAATGTCTTTGGCTTCGTATTATGACGAACTTTTCCCGTTTGACTTGCTCGGGTTCGACTTAGTCATGTTCTTGTTTGATAGTTGACTGGTCAGCTCGTCAGTCAGCGGATAACGGAAAAAGGCGTTACACAAGTTGTCATCAGTTATACTAGTTAATGTGTCTAATGTAAACTTGTCTAGTTCTCAATGTATAAATTATTTAACTAGAACGTCATAATATTCGCCTCGCCATATAATTAATTTTAATTAAGAAGATGTTACTATTTGACTGTTAAAAAGAAAAAAAGTTATAAACTTGTGTCTTTAAGAAATATGTGTTGGTGCTGGATTTCCCTCTAAGAAATCCGGCCCATTAACAAACAAAACAAGGGCCCATAATTATGAGCCCGATTCGCAATCAAGGAGACGAGCTCGACTGTCATCCATTCTGGGCCCATGCGACCACGATTTTACCAAAGCCCAAATAACGCCGAAACAAGAGGCGATCGAGCTCGAGCTCGATAAAAGAGGACATAGAGCAAGAACGACATGGTCTTCGTCATTCCAACCGATTCTCGCGAATCTCGGAGATCGTTATCATAGTGAGGCCGAAAGATCGGAACAAGGAGATCAAAGTCTAGACTATTTAAAGAAGAAGTGGAGATTCATTCAAGACATTTCAACCCTAGTTAAGAACACTTCGACTAGATAGCTCGATTATCATATTTTTTACACTCTATCTGATTGTGTTTGTTCTATCTCGACGTTCAATCTCAATAAAGTCTTTGATTCATAGGAAATCTATACCATTTTTATATCCAAAAGTCCAAATCCACGATTAGAAATCCTTGGTGTGAATTCCCGATCTCACATTTGGCGCCGTCTGTGGGGACTATATATAGTTTTTCCTATCTTAAGAATTATTGATCATGATGAGATCAAATGTGCAAAGGATGTGTATTATCAAAATATGCACAAGTCTTGCACATTTGATAATGTGCAAAGTTGGGAACTTCATGAGGCGCCAACTATTTGAATAACACAAAGTCTCAGATTGAAGAAGAAGGAAGAGAGCCGTTAGGGTTTTGGGAGAGAGAGCCGTTAGGGTTGTGGTCCACACTCTCCCTCTCTCCTCTGCCACGGTTCAGACACTCCTTGTCTCTTTCCATATTTGTCTTTTACCTTATTAGGTTAAACATTCAGCTCTTTGTAAGACCTATAAAAGGCATTGTATAACCGCAATTGTAATACAAGGGTTTTGAGCCTCCCATTCTCTCTCTTTACTCTCTCGCATACTATACTCAAGAACCCTAATCTCTTATGTTCATACTCTAAAACTATCATGGTATCAGAGCATAGATCTCTATTCTCTTGATTCTCCCTTTGTTTCATCATTCTCTCACTCTTAATCTTATCAATCTCTCGGTTCTTATTCTCTGTCCGAAAAACCCTAATTCTCTCTGTCCTAAAATCACTCACGGTCTCTTATTCTCTCTGTCCGAAAAACCTTAATCTCTATTGGTTCTTCACTTGTTCATCAATATCTACTCTCTGTCCTAAGCTTCAGACTCTCAGCTCTTCTCAGTTTCTCGGTCCTAAAACCCTAGAAACTTGTTTACTTCTCTCGGTGCTTCAGTCTTGACTTATTCTCTTCAGCTACTTACCATGGAAGACTCTGCTCACATCAGCTCAAGCTTGAGGCCTACTGTCATCCATGTTGTTCTTAAAGGTATCAACTATAGGACATGGCAAAGGACCATCAAGACTGCCATTTGTGGAAGAGGATTGTGGGATCACATCTTGGAGGATAAAACACCAACTGAAGAAGATGTAACCAAGAAGAAGGATGAGGAAACCAAGAAGGCAGAGGCTAAATGGTTTCAAGAAGATCAGCTAGTGCTTGGCTTTCTCCAAAACTCTCTTGACCCATCCATCCTTGAAGCTTATTCTCATTGTGAGACAGCCAAGTCACTGTGGGATACTCTCAAGAAGATTTATGGGGATGTCTCTAATCTCAACAGGGTTTATGAGGTCAAGAAAGCCATCAGTGAGTTGCGCCAAGAAGACCATGACTTTACCAAGTACCTTGGGAAGTTCTCTTCAGCATGGTATGAGCTTAAGATGCTAAGGCCTAGTTCTATGGACCCTAAGGTTCTCATTGAGAGAAAGGAGCAAGACAAGATCTTTGGCCTTCTACTCAACTTGAATCCGGTTTACAATGATGTCATAATGAAGATCCTAAGGGAGACTACAATTCCTGATTTTGAAGAGGTGTGTTCAAGGATCCAAAAGGAGGAAGGAAACATTGGTTTGTTTGGAGGAAAGGGGGAGTTGGTAACTGCCAACAAAGCCGGTTTCAAACCTGAGGAGAAGAAGGCTGCAACTTGTGATCATTGCAAGAAGAAAGGCCACTCCAAGGATAAGTGATGGATCCTTCATCCCCACCTCAAACCAGCCAAGTTCAAGGACTCAAGGGCAAATGCAAACATCTCCCAAGAAGCTGTGAATGAGTCGACATCAACTTCATCTCAAGGAGGGGAGCTTGCACTCTACACCAACACTGAGTATGTTAGGAAGAGTGACCTTGAGGACCTCATCAAGGCTTATGCCTCTAAACTCTCTGGTATCACTTTAATGTCTCATAAATTTCTTGCTAAAACTGATCATAAGTTGGTATTAGATTCAGGAGCTTCTCACCACATGATTAGTAATGCTAAGTTGTTAAAAGACATTAAACCTGCCCTAGGAAGAGTAACTATAGCTGATGGTCAAGGGATTCCTATAATTGGTACAGGAAAGTTAAGATTGTTTAACAAGGAAAGTGATGCTTTTTATGTTCCTAAGTTTAAGTCTAACTTGCTGTCTGTTAAAAGGATCACTAAAGACTTGAATTGCAATGTTATCTTTGGGCCTAATGAAGTTTGCTTTCAGGATATTAAGAATGGAAAGGTTATTGGAAGAGGTGGTACACAAGATGAGCTTTATCTCCTTGAAGACACTTCTCCAAGCAATCCGGATACCTTAGCTTTTAAATCCTGTTTTTCTTTCAATCAAAATGTCCTATGGCATGCTAGACTAGGACATCCTCATGCTCGTGCTTTGAACTTAATGTTGCCTAATGTTATCTTTGATCATTCAACTTGTGAGGCTTGTATTCTTGGCAAACATTGTAGAATTATATTTCCTAAATCAACTACTATCTATGAACACTGCTTTGATCTTGTGCACTCTGATGTTTGGACTTCACCTTGTCTTTCTAGAGATAGGAACAAGTATTTTGTGACCTTCATAGATGAAAAATCAAAATATACTTGGGTAACATTGCTTCCATCTAAAGATAGGGTGTTTGATGCATTTCTAAACTTTCAAAACTATGTTACTAATCAATTTAATGCCAAGATTAAAGTGTTTAGATCAGATAATGGAGGAGAGTACACAAGCCAAAGATTCAAAGCTCACTTGTGTAAGAATAAGAGATTTAGTGTGAGAAAACCAGTTAGAATGAAGTAGAATTGTGAAGAACACACCAAGAACCAAATTAGGGTTCTTGTGCGCTTAGAGAGAGAGAGAGTAAGGAGGCGGCTGTAGAGAAGAATAATTCTCTGTATTTCATTAAGGAGTGTTACAAGATACATATATAGGCATGTACAACTAGGTTAGGTAATAAACATAACTATACAAAAATGGAATGAGAGAATATCCCCTTTAGGAAAGAGAGAATCCCTCCGAGGATGGTAAGAGTGTGTGCGCCTCATTCCAACGGTCATATCCTCTTCTTAGCATTCAAATATGAACCTGATCAAGCCTTCATCTCAATAGTAATCTGATGCAAGTGATGATCTCCACTTCAATACTCCCCCTCAAGCTTGAATTCAAGAGTTGAATCAAGCTTGGAATGACATTGGAGATCTACCTCATTAAAAACCTCCATGAAGAAAACCACATGGGATAAAACTTCATGAAGGGAAAAAGAGTATAGACTCCATAGCCTTAGGGGATTCTAGAAGGTCCATGAGTCCCAGCTTTGGATGAATGGACTCACACACCTTCAAGCTTGCTGCCTTGGTAAACACATCAGCTAGTTGTTCTTCACTCCTTGTAAAGCATGGTAACACCACTCCTTGTTCAATCATCTGCCTCACCTTGTGACAATCCACTTCTATATGCTTGGTCCTCTCATGGAAAACTGAGTTTGATGCAATGTGAATAGCAGCTTGGTTGTCACAATGCATAGTGATTGGCTTTGAAGTCTCAATCCCCAAATCCACAAGAAGGCCTTTGATCCACGCCAATTCTGTTGCTAGCTTCCTCATTGCTCTATACTCTGCTTGAGCACTAGAACATGAAACTATCTTCTGCTTCTTGCTCTTCCAAGTAACAATATTTCCTCCAATGAAGGTACAATATCCAGTAGTAGACCTCCTGTCCACTCTATCTCCTGCCCAATCAGCATCACAATACCCAACTATCTCTGTACTTTGATTGCAACCCATCCAAATGCCTTGCCCGGGAGTACCACTTAGGTATCTGAGAATCCTCTCAACCATGTCCCAATGATGCACCTTTGGGGCTTGCATGTGTTGGCTTATCTGGTTCACAGCAAAGCACAAGTCAGGTCTGGTTATAGTTTAGTAGATTAGTTTACCAACAAGTCTTATGTATTGAGTGATGTCCTCAAATGGTCTGTCTTGAAGCTCCCCCTCTCTTATGACTTTGTATCTGTTGGGAATGTCCTGAAATCTATTGTACTTACTCCAAGTGAAAGTCGTATTGTCGAGATGAGACAATCATATGACACTAGGTAGTCATAATGCTTTGCTAGAAGCCACTTATGATCAATGAGTTGAGAACTCATTGCTAGTGTTATATGATCCTACAGGGTCACACACCTAAGCAAACTGGGCGTTAAAGACGAGGTTGATCATTAATGTAATGATCCAGTGAATGCATATGTGATATGCATTCGATATCAATGTTCTGGGACAGCATCGATCGTTGCAGAGAGTGCATCGATCGATGCACTCGCGGATTAACCAGATTAATTCGGTTTAATCGTTGGTTAATTCCGTTGTGGTTTAAGCCGACATATATAAGATATATGGTCGACCTAAACTCGTCCCTAACCTAATTTACAGCCACCAGAACACAGATAGAAACCTCTCTGGAGATTAGATCTCTATAGGCACTAGCATCCCTGCTGTTCAGTTTGTGTGCGTGTGGATACCAGTAGAGGCGCAGCATTTGAGGCGCTCTAGATCTCGATTATCTGCAAATCTTCCGCTGCTAATCACCAGGTAATTCTGAGATCCCAATGATTCAATTACATGAACCCTAGATCCTAGGCTTGGAATTCAGACCAGGATTGCCTAATTGGATTAGGATCTGCTAGAAATTCCTTCAGTGGTATCAGAGCTTTAGGGTTCCATTGAATCTGTAGCATGTTGATTAGATTGGTTGAATCTGGATCTCTGTATGGTTGATACAAACTTGCTAAAATTCGTTTTCATGAAAAACCTAGTTTAGGGTTTGTTCGAAAAACGTCTTAGGGTTTTTTCGCATAGTGTCAATCGTTGCCAATCCGGCATCGATCGACACAGGGCGAAAACCCGAATAAAATTTAGGGTTTTTCGCATGGTGTCGATCGATGCCAATCCGGCATCGATCGATGCAGGGCGAAAACCCGAATAAACCTTAGTTTTCGCCTAGTGTCGATCGACACAAGCGTTGCATCGATCGACACAAACCTCGCGAGATAGATGAATTGGTTCAATTGGATTGGACCGGTTATCGAGCTTGGTTAAAGATGGTCGAACGCTAAGAATGGTTTATTGCGATTGGGTTGGTATCGACCGATGCTAATGTAGCATCGATCGACACTGACCGGTACTCAAAACCGGGTCAATTAGATTGATCGGTTATCGCGGATTGCTCTTGGTTACTCTGCACCGATCGACACTATAGTAGTGTCGGTCGACATCAGATTTGATGATTTAGGTTATGGAACCTGAAATCACAGAACCAAAGCAAGATAAATCAATTAATTATAAGAATTAAAACATAATAAAACTGAACGTTTTAAATGATTCCGTTCCTCAATCAAATATCAAGTGATACTTGGTGTCTTTCCAATCTTGTCAACTGTCAAGACCCATTTAATTGTGTGATAGACTTGCAGTGCAAGATGTTCACAATTACATGAGTAAGACAGAGGTAATCGTGTTGATGGATTTGCAGTGCAAGACATCGACAATTACATGACTGAAGAGATTGGTTTACTTGACTGGGCCATCAAAATCGTTTTGGGCTCAGAGACATCAGGTGGATTGGACATGAGATGTCAATCCACAACCAAGAGTTATATTGGATATAACTAGCAAGTTAGTTGCTTACCTAGATAGCTAAATTTGAGTGATAGCCAGTGGCTCACTCAAGTTTAGTGAAGTATGGGTCTTGGATCATTATATTCATCTGAGGAAACATTGTTTGAATATAATGCGAGTTATCTTAAAAGTTAAGACTTCTCATTTCTTGAACATCATAACTAAAACCTCCCTTGTTTTTCAGCTATGTCTAGCACAAACCATCGTAACAATTTCTCCCTGCGATCCGTCCTTGAGAAGGACAAGTTAAATGGATCCAACTTTCTTGAATGGTATCGGAACTTGAGAATTGTTCTCAAACAGGAGAAAAAGGACTATGT
Source organism: Orychophragmus violaceus (assembly GCA_030180135.1). Classification (NCBI taxonomy): domain Eukaryota; kingdom Viridiplantae; phylum Streptophyta; class Magnoliopsida; order Brassicales; family Brassicaceae; genus Orychophragmus; species Orychophragmus violaceus. The sequence continues at coordinate 41,232,892 of CM058234.1, read as the reverse complement.
CCTTGAGAAAGTTCTCCCCAAGAAGTACCGAGCCAATGCCTGGCAGTCAGATAAGAATGCTTGGGATAAGCATTCTAATGATGCGGTGGATGTGAGTTGTCTCATGTTGGCTACCATGAACTTGGAATTGCAGAAGCAATATGAGTACGTGGAGTCGCCAAAAGAGATGATCACTGGCCTGAAAAGTATGTTTCAGGAGCAGGCACGAACACAGAGATACCAGACGGTTAGGTCTCTGATTGAGTGCAAGCTACCAAAGGGCGAACCAGTTAGTCCTCATGTCATTAAGATGATGGGTTATATTGATAACCTGGGGAAACTGGATTGTCCCATCAGTCAAGAGTTGGCTACTGACATCATTCTACAGTCACTGCCGTCAAGCTATGATCAATTTGTTATGAACTATAACATGAACAACTTGACGAAGACGTTGACTGAATTGCATGGGATGCTTAAGACTGCTGAACCTAACATCAAGAAGGACACCCCAAATGTCCTTATGGTACAAAAGGGTAAAAGGTTTAAGAAACTTGGTAAGAACAAAGGTGATGGCAAGACGAGCTCGATTGTGAATCCAAGCGAGTCTGGCCATGTTCCTAAGGTTAAAACCGGTCCTTCTGAAGATGTTAAGTGCCGTTATTGTAATGGTTATGGGCATTTGAAAAGAAACTGCAATAAATTCTTGGAAGATTATGAGAAGCTGAAGAAGACGTACGAGACTTCTTCTTCAGGTATTATGTTACAGAAGTAAATGTTACTTCTAATAGTCCTACTTATTGGGTATTCGATACCAGCTGTGGTACTCATATTTTGTGAAAATGTGCAGGGCCTGAGCAAAAGTAGGATTATGGAGAAAGGACAAGTGGACCTATGAGTGGGAATGGAGCAAGAGTTGCTGCATTAACCGTAGGAGTATTTCATTTGTTTTTCCTTTTATGGTATGTTTTGAACTTAAAACTGCTACTATGTACCTGCTATGAGCAGAAAGATTATTTCTATTCATTGTTTGGATATGGAAGGATATCAGTTTTCAAGTGAAGAATAAGTGTTATTCAATTGATTACAGTGATATACTTTATAGTAGCAATCCATTAGAGAATGGAATTTATGTTCTAAACCAGAATGTGCCTAACTATAACATTAATACCAAGAGATTCAAGTCAAATGATACGAATCAAACTTCTTTCTAGCATTGTCGTTTTGGGCCAAATAAATGAGAAACAGATTCAGAAGCTCCATAGTGATGGGCTTTTGGGCTCATTTGATTATGAATCATAATGAGTAAAGTGAATCTTGTTTATTGGAAAACGACAGAGGTCCCTTTCAACAAAGGTAGTGTCGATCGATGCATGTATGCAACGATCGATAAAGGTTGCGAACGAACGGATAAAATGAATGGGCCAGAGGATTATTGGGCTTTATACATACGGATGTACATAGCCCGATAAGCGCAAATGCTAGAGGAAATTTTCAGTGCTTCATTACCTTTACTGATAATTTCAGTAGGTACGGTTATGTCTTATTAATAAGACATAAATCAGAATCTTTGAAAAGTTCAAAGAGTTCCAGAATGAAGTACATAATCAATTTGGCAAAGGTATTAAACCTCTACGATGAGATCATGGAGGTGAATACTTAGGTCAAGAATTTAGTGATCATCTGAGAGATTGTGAAAGTGTTTCACAATTCACTCCTCCTGAATCGGACTTTATTAGATATGGTTCGATCAATGATGAGTCACTTAGATCTTCCATTATCCTTCTAAGAATACGCTCTATATATGTCTGAGTTTACTTTAAATAGAGTTCCATCAAAATCAGTTACAGAGATACCACATGAGATGTGGAATGTAAATGTTTCTGATTTATCCATCATGGAGATTTGGAGTTGCGAGACTTATATAAAACGTTTAATCTCTGATAAGCTCACACCCAAATCTGATAAGTGCTACTTCATTGGTTGTCCTAACAAAACCAAGGCATGTTACTTTTACAACCAGTTCGAGAACAAATTGTTTGTTGCTCGGAACTATGTTTTCTTGAGAAAGACTTTCTTTCCAAGAAGAACAGTGGGAGTAAAAGTACATCTCGAAGAAATTCGAAAATCACAGGAGACTGCTCAACCTGATGAGGAAGAGCAGCAGTTGGATCTACAAAGAGTTGTAGAACCTGCACCTGTGGTGCCTAGAGTTTATAAAGGATCTGGTGAATGTATATTCGATATACATTTAAATGGCGAGTTTCTGAAGAAGTGTCGATCGACACAAAAGTTGCATCGATCGACACAGATCGCGAACCAAATGTTGATTTTGGTTTATGACTTAATTAACTACGGTTTAAATCTTGGTTAATTAGGTCGTGGTAAAAGTATACATATGAGATATGTGTGCGCGACTTTTACAGAAAACTGAAGCTCGCAGATCCGAAAGGATCCGTCACGAACCCGAGAAATATGGATTTCTCGTAACCAATTGCCGTGATCTACTGATCATTGAAAGTGACGGGCCTGTGAATTTTGAAGAAGCAATGATGGGCCTTGACTCCGAAAATGGCTGAAAGCCGTTGAATCCGAAATGGGATGGTTATTTTCAGATGTACAAAGCAAGGTTGGTGGCAAAAGGTTTCAAGTAAATTCATGGTATTGACTGTGAAGAAACCTAATCCCAGACACCGTGCTTATGTCCATTCGGATTCTCCTAGCAACCGCCACTCATAATGGTTATGAGATCTGGCAGATGGATGTGAAAACAGTTTTCCTTAATGGAATTCTGGAAAGGGATGTGTACATGACACAACCTGAAGTTTTCATTGATCCTAATGAAGCTAGGAAGATATGCAAGCTTCACCGATCCATTTATGGATTGAAGCAAGCATCTCGGAGTTGAAATCTTCGTTTTGATAAAGCAGTCAAAAGGTTTGACTTCGTCATTAATGAAGAGGAACCGTATGTTTACAAGAGGACTAGTTGGAGCGCAGTTGCATTTCTGGTATTGTACGTTGATAACATACTACTTCTCGGAAATGAAGTTCCATTGTTTCAGTCTGTTAAGACTAGATTCGAAAGTTGTTTTTCGATAAAATTATGGGAGAAACCGTATACACTCTTGGAATAAGAATCTATAGAGATAGATTGGATAAGCTAATTGGATTGTGTCAAGATACTTATAGTGATAAGGCCTTGCACATGTCCAATATGCAGGATTCCAAGAAGGGCTTCGTGCAAATGACTCTTGGTATTACTCTTAGCAAGACGCAGTGTCTTTCGACACACGCTGAGCAAGGGCGAATGAGGATCAGGCTACTGCTAAAGGCATTAGATGTCTTAAGATGTGATCTTAATTTTAGTGGGAGTCATTGTTATTAATTTTAGTTATGATATGATGTTCGTATAAACATAATTTGATTATGTTATTGAAATCTGACATCTGTATTATTTAATAATGGTTATTAAATAATAGTCCTAAAGTAATTTATGACATTTTATAGGTCATCAAGTATGTGACTTGATCATGAAACCCTATAGATAATAAATGACATAAATTATGTTGGTCCCTGGTCGAGGTTGTTAAAGTGGGACATTAACAACCGCGTGAGACTAGTATGTGAGGTGACTGATGACTAAGTTTCATGGAGTCATTAATAAGAGTATTAAAGTCAATCACATAGATATGTGTTGGAGAACACAGGATCGGACATGACCCACTGATGAGAACTCTACGGGATAGTTATATAAGTGTCATGAGAGTTTTCATTACGACTATAGAGTATAGTCCTTAGACCTGAGTTCATCATGTTTTCTTACATGTGAATTGGTCCGCTTTAACCTTGTCAAACGTCAGCCGTAACTGGTGACTATAAAGGCATTGATTGGGCGTATCATGAAGCGTGTGAAGAGACAGGGATGGAACAAGATGGGATTTGTCCCTCCTATATAACATGAGATAAATATCTCAGGGCCCATCGAAGATTTGATACTGAGAAATGTGTGGCCACACTCAAACGAGGTGATTGTCAGTCGTTTGTCTTGTCAGTATAAATCGGAGTTCGATGAACATGATCTTGGCTAAATAAGGGTGACACAGATCTTGCCTTATGCCAGATCGAGATATAGTGACGAAGGGATTGAAGGAATAGATGATTCCAGTACAAGTGGGAGGTTGTTGGGAATGTCCTGAAATCTATTGTACTTACTCCAAGTGAAAGTCGTATTGTCGAGATGAGACAATCATATGACACTAGGTAGTCATAATGCTTTGCTAGAAGCCACTTATGATCAATGAGTTGAGAACTCATTGCTAGTGTTATATGATCCTACAGGGTCACACACCTAAGCAAACTGGGCGTTAAAGACGAGGTTGAACATTAATGTAATGATCCAGTGAATGCATGTGTGATATGCATTCGATATCAATGTTCTGGGACAGCATCGATCGTTGCAGAGAGTGCATCGATCGATGCACTCGCGGATTAACCAGATTAATTCGGTTTAATCGTTGGTTAATTCCATTGTGGTTTAAGCCGACATATATAAGATATATGGTCGACCTAAACTCGTTCCTAACCTAATTTACAGCCACCAGAACACAGATAGAAACCTCTCTGGAGATTAGATCTCTATAGGCACTAGCATCCCTGCTGTTCAGTTTGTGTGCGTGTGGATACCAGTAGAGGCGCAGCATTTGAGGCGCTCTAGATCTCGATTATCTGCAAATCTTCCGCTGCTAATCACCAGGTAATTCTGAGATCCCAATGATTCAATTACATGAACCCTAGATCCTAGGCTTGGAATTCAGACCAGGATTGCCTAATTGGATTAGGATCTGCTAGAAATTCCTTCAGTATCCTTCCTCCAATGTTGTCTTAGCTGGTCTTGATCCAATCTTTCCTGCTTCAGACAATAAATCAAGTGTGTACTTCCTTTGAGATAAGAAGAGTCCTTCATCAGACCGACAAACTTCTATCCCAAGGAAGTACTTTAGAGTACCAAGATCCTTAATATCAAACACAGATTTAAGATAAGCTTTAGGCCTTCGTCTTAAATCTTGGCCATAGAAGGGAAAAAACGTAATTTAAGAATCCCTGATTCTTGAACGGTCTTCAGATCTGGAAAGAGGATGGAAAGACAAGTGGATTAGGCCTTCGTCTTGCTTAATTCGGGTTTAGGATGAGCTAGTTATGATCAATTGAAAATAACCAGTCCAAACCAGCTTAAACCGAACCAGACCGGTCAACCCGACCAGGCCCGGTAAACCCGAACCGGCCCGGTCAACCCGACCCGACCCGGTCAAGGGTCAACGGCGGCGACAGACGGCAGCTCCGGCGGTCAGACAGTGGAGCTCCGACGACTGGTCGTCGGTCTCCGGTCACGAGCACTGCTCGCTCTTTGGAATTATGTGACAAATGAGGAGCCCCTCTCCTCCTTTTATAGGGAAAAGAGCTAGAGCTTCCCTCCTTAACGAGTTGGGCCTTGGACTTTGGGGTTAAATCAGAAAATGAAACACATTAATGAAGGGATTTGGATATGGGCTTCACTTCATTTCTTCAAAAAATTTGGGCTTGGGTTTAGGACCATTACACAATGACACTTAACAAATAACTCCATTTTATATGTCAAGAATCTTCACCTGCAAATCGTATTTAATACACTAGTGATCGATCCACCCCGCGCACGCGCGGGGGTTCGTTTTTTTAATGTTTTTTCTATAAGTGCTTGTTATACTTTTTAATCGACTGGTCTTACAAAAAAAAGAACATATTATAGTCATTTTCAGTTTTACCTTGTAAATCGTATTCCACTGTCCTAGCCTTGGATTCACCATTCTTTTTTTTTTCTTTTTTTGTTGTTGTCAAAAGCCTTGGATTCACCATTCTTCCTCTACCACTTCCAGGGAATTTCGAATTTAAAAACAAACAACATCTCTTGAAAAGAGAAAATGTATAGAAATGAAGAAATAAATCACAAAAATGGAGTTGAAGAAATCACCAATGGTAGAGGTAGGACACAAGCCTCAACCGAGGCTAGCTCATCAGTCTCTAACATTCCAAATTATTTGCTCACAAGCTCACAACCAAGTTTTTTAAAATTGCATAACCTAATAGCCTATTATACTCACTTCTTTAGACGAAATTATTAGTATCTACCATATTGTTAAGGTTTTTGATTCTGTTTACAAATATCCAAATAGGTAAATTAAATTATAAATTATTTAACGAAGTGTTTAGTGTACTGGAAGACAATCACTAAATTCCATAATTTAAATTAATTCCTTAAAAATACTAATTTTTAAGAAAAAAATAAGCAATTCTATAAGGTTGAATAAAAATTTGCACATATAGGACAAATGAACCAAATGTTCTTCGCTTATGAATATAATGATATGAAGAACAATGGGTACACTTGATGATATGAATCATTCGAAGGAAAAAAATTAAAAAAAATCTTATAATTTAAAATCAATCCGAGCCATTCTCCTTTTTTATGATGCTAAGAAGTATTACGAAACTTTCGTTATTTTTTCTGAATAAATAGATTTGTAGCAAAAAAGTGAAAATTTTTTCACTTAAATTAATTAATTTCAAGAACCTATTGATTTCGCAATTGAAATTCCTGGGGAGTTATACATTTGTGTATTGATAAGACCAAGCTCAACTAACCGAAACCTAGTTTTATTTCTTTCTTATTTCGTCTATGTCTTAGGGTAACACTTGCCCCAGTTCAACTTCCAGATCATAATTTCTCTAGTGTTTATTACACATTATACACTAAAAACTATATATTTGTTCGAAAGAGCAGAGCCTATGGTTTGAAGTGGTATAGACTCGTAGCCTCTCTTCCCTCAACCATCTTTTGATTCTTAGACTGATACTTGTAAGAACCGTGAGAGACTTGTCTGGAAAATTGACCCATAGCTGATTCTCCAGAGAGCATCAATGCGTCTGATCAAGGCAAAGATCAGACACGTCGGCTACCTCTGCTCTGGTTGGAGTTGGGTACTCGATCATGGACTCGAGTAGCTACGATGTGACAATGACGGGTTTGGTGAGTGCTCTGCAAACTTTGACGATTCTCTGTTGAGCTGCTGGTACTTGCTGAAGAAGTATCTGAACTCCCATATCACCTCTTGCAACCATGGCTCCATCAGAAGCTAGGATGATGATGTCCTCCAAGTTTGTCAGTGAATCGATACTATCGAGCTTTCCAATCACTCCGACGTCCTTGTATCGTAAATGAACACAACATCAAAATAACAAAAGATGGTGGACATAAAAGGCAAAGCCCAAGTCTTAAAAGTAAATCATATGTTTCTTTATACAAGAGTAGAATGTGTTGGTAATGAGCATATTTACTTACCCTACATGGGAAAGAGTAGCAATATAACTTTCAAGATGATTAATTTCTTCAACCGACTTGACAAACGATACAACAATGACATCCACTTCTTCAGCTGTTCAAAAATCAATGTATCACTATCAGAACAGACAAAAGGAGCATTTTAACAAATCAAGTAGACATATAGACAGACAAACTAAAGAACATTAAAACCTAAAACGATCACTCAAGGTTTTGTGACCCTTCAGAGGTGTAAATCAAATTTAACTAAATAATCCCAGATGGTCATCAGAGGAGACAAACTTGAGACTCACATGCGTTAGATGGGAAAAGCAAAAATTATAAACTTTAATTGCAATATATTTCATGTGGAACTAATAAATAATAAACAGAAAATTACTTGCAAGAGTCGGCTCATGAGCTGCATTTGGTGCATTCTCAAACAATGGAGGAAGACTTTTGAATTTTGTCAGAAGAACCAGAAGAACATAAAAAAGACCACCCCACATCAGAGAGACGATTAACTTGGCAGCACTTTGCTCTGTTAAAAGTCGACACAATTATAGTTTAAATTCTCTTTAATAGCACGAATCTCTCATAGATTTGTACCCTCAAGAAATTACCCATCAATTTTCCCCTCATCAAAACAAAATATGTGAAGTAATGTAATCAAATTAGGATTCGAAGAGTACATACCTTAAGCTTAGAGAACATATCACTGCAACTATTGTAATCGTTCCTCACAAACGCTCCCTTGAATCTCTAGAACTGCTGAGAAACTTCATTGAGCTGTGGATCAATAGATTTGAGCTTGAAATGGTTATAAATTACCCGCAGAAAAGATAAAAGGAAAGAAAGTCGTCTCTTAATCAACACTTACAGACGTATGAAATTATGAAAGAGCCAAGCGCGGAGTGTAGAGACATAGTTTTCAGGTAAGCCTCTTTGTCGTCTCCAAGCTGGTCTAACCATCCCAAGATGTTGAATCAAACACAATCGAAAGAATCAAACGGAGGAATCAAATCTCTATTCAATCTAATACGACTCCGCTTTAGAGATCCTACTTAGAATTTGAATCAGTAACTGAAATTCGACGAACATAAACTCGACAAAAGACCATAAGAATAATAAATCCAAAGAATTTCTGAGACCATATAACGACTTGGGAACCTGATGTATGATACAAAAGAATTGTATCGATAATATGAAATCCAATGTTCAAACTAAACAAAGAATCTCACAATTCATCTTCAAGAAATTTGGATAACAAGAACAATTTCTAGAGAGGATGAATCAAAGGGTTTTACATAGAATTAGAGAGAAGTGAGATCGCAATCTCAGAAACAAACAACAACGATAATGCCCAATTCCTCTGCTTCTTCTTCCTTATGACCTCAGTCCCATGCTTGATCTCTTATTAATCTTAGCCGTCCATCTCATCTCTCTATTTCCACCGTACACGTGGCATGATCAGTCCCTTACTCTCTTTACCTATATCAATGTACAACACCCGAAAGAAGCTGGAAGAATTACTTGTCCGGTTGCGGTAGTGGGCAGACCTTGCGGAAGGTATGAAAGCATGTTTGACTGAATTCTGAAAATGGTGGCAATAGGATATGTGAGCAGTGGTTTATACTACATGTTAGTTAGTAAATCGAACTTTAGGTGTGAAGGTATACCTGAGCCATGGGAAGGATTGCAATTTGGTGATCAAAGATGCTGCGTGTGGAGGTTTGTAGCTGGCATGGGCTGATTATTTATAAGGGAGGGAATGTTTGGAGATGTAACGGAAAGAGATGAGAGGTTGGGCAATTGATGATACGTAGTGGGATTGGTATAGGAGAAACTGAAATCAAAGGAAGTTCATCGGGTATGGGTGAATTTATTAGTCATCTGAGAAGGAGAATGTGATGAGGAAGAAGAAGGTCGATGGGGAAGAAAGTGAAAGGGGAAGTGCAAATTGGGCTGGTAAATTAATTCGGGCTTTTGTTATTTTTGATAGATATTAAAATTTTAATTTGAGCTGGTAAATTGCATAAGGCCCATCGTAACTTCTGAGGACACGTGGCAATAGTAGAAAAGATTGGTTTCTTATTATATATAAGATTACCAACTATCTTTCTACTTATATTTGATCTTTTCGCAGGTTATCCAACATGTAGTTATCGACTAATATTTTTCGGTTGATTAAATTAATAATTTTTGGGATGTTTTACACTATAATTTATTTTATTTTACTAAAATTTGATTATGTATCCAACGCAAAATTATATTATATAAATTATTTTTGTTTGAAAATAGTTTTATAATATTTATTTTTTAATAAAATAGTTAGTTAGAAATTTATGTGATTAAGTTTAATATGTATTGTGTTGATTTAATATATATATTTTTATCATATGCTAATATATGAAATTTATTTGTGTTTTTAATAGTAATATATGAATAACGGATTAATGAAAGTGAAAAAAATAAGAATTTGTTTATTTTACAGTTTTACATTGGTTTAAGTTTATCTTAATATTTCTATATTTAAAATTGGGTGATTCATCTTTTTAGCTTGTCTACTAATGAACAATTTTTTATAATTTATATTTAAAACAAATTAATCTATATTTCAATCCATTTTAGAGTAGTCTAAATATTTTGAAAAATCTTTTTGTGTGTTTTCTCTCTTCCTTTTTGTAGAATTGACAATTAATTCCAAGTTACAATCGACGGTTGCTCACCGTTTCTCACATGCTTGTTCCTTTTACTTGCAAGAGTAATTCTTCGTTGTCTTTGAATAGGCCTCTCACGGGTAGAAGTATTTGGAGGAACTTATCGTTTTGGAGTTGGATCAAGATTAAGGAAACCCCAATATGAGTTATTTCTGGGTTTTTTCATTGAGCTTCTTTATAGGTGATTCCAATAGTTCCCCATTTGATGTCTAGTCAAAGCTGTAGAAGGAGATAATGGTGTTGTATAAGTTTCAATTATGTGATAGTGATGCAGTGGATGTTCGTCACCGGTCTATTTTGCTGCCCACTTATTACCATTACATGTGTCTTATACATGGAGTTTCAATACTTAATTTTGGGTTTGATTGGTGACTGGTATATATATGAGCCATATCAAGTGAAAAGGACGATTAAAAGAGCGATCATATGGAAATTATTTTTGGCTGCCCACCCTCCTTCATCCACTTCCCTACGCCGGGTGTAGCCCCCGACATATGTCAGTGGATAAGCTTCCAGACTCTCCAATCCTTCAGTCCAGGGTCTTCTATCCTTTGTAGCAGGTGGTCTCCCTCTCGCTAGTCTTCTCCTTTCAGACTCACAAAAAGACTCTTTCATTATATTTGAGATTCCTTTGGAAAATGACTTCATCTTTCTTCCATCTGAAGACTAACCACCCTCTCCTCCTAAGACCCAACCTAAACGTGCTCTGCTTAGGCTTTTAGGCTCCAACCATCTTCTACATTTACCTCATTATTAAGGAGTTTTTTTTTATGTCTACGAGTCAACTTATCCTCGGTCTCCTATCTCTCAGTTCATCTACAGAGACACCTTAATCTCCTTACTTGCCTAGAGAGACTTCTCATGAGAAATACTCAATAATCTGTCTGCAAGTCTCCCATCCTCCTTCCTTCAATGTCACGCCACTACAAAAGAAAGGAGAAGGAAAATGGCCTGCTACATAGAGTAACCCTCCTCGCCATGCTCCAATAATCATATTGCCAAGTGATAATGCGGCTCTAACTGAAGGAAACAATATGAATATTATTGGTTGTGTTACAAACCTAGTTGTTCCAAAACCGCAATGGGCATCGACTGGCTTATTCGATTCTGGAACCTAGAGTCTCAAGTTGTAGGGAGGGACTTAGGTCATCAACTTTTTTCAGTTCAAATTTGAATCAGAGGCAGCCATCCAGTCTATTTTGCGCCGAGCGCCCTACTATTACAAACGTTGGATGCTCATCCTTCAACGTTGGGAACCAATTGTCTCAAGTTTTTCCCGAACTCCATCCAGTTCTAAATTAGACTTCATGGAATATCTCTTCTTATTTGAATGAGGTCATTATTAATTTAGTTGGAGATGGTTTAGGTATCATCCTTGACAGGGACAACGTTGATGGTCGCATTCGGGTCAATATCAACGGTTTACGACCCTTGGAAATGCAGCTTCTCATCCAGCTCCCATCCAAAGAAATATTCTTGGTGGACTTGGAATATGAGAGATTGGAAAAACACTGCTTTCAGTGCTTTAACCTATTTTGTGAAAAGAAAATTGTCCTGCTAAATCAGATGACGCAAAGACTATTACTCCAACAACCAACTTCAGTCAGCATAATACTCAGAGAATTTTAGAAGACCATAGGCATCGTCAACTGGATAAGCACCCCGTAAGATCCTACCATTATCCAGAGAACTCTCATCCTTCAGGTTTTGGAGATAGAAGATAAGTCCCTTTGATAATTGATCTAGGATATCGCGCTTCAGAGGATTACTCTCACCAAAGCTAATCTCATTGGTTCTACTCAAGGGATCAAGGAGTCCCTAATCCAAAATCAAGCCAGGGAGAACAAGGTCGATCAGCTTATACTTCACGCTCTCCAAATCACCTCCAAAGCAGAGATCCTAGCTACTTCAATGCCCACTCAAGACTCTCAACGAAGCAAAGGCTTACTTATCGTGGAAACTCTCCTCGAATAAATAACATAGAACTTCCCCCTCTTGTCCTCAGAGACTCTTCCTCTCGTTCTCTTCATTCAAAACACTCCCATACTTCACCCCCTAATCCAACCAGAGAACCTATGCCTGCTCCGCGTTCAAAATGTGGTGAAGCCACCACCTCAGCTAGAGATATAATTTCGATTTGAAACGAATTAAAACTCTGACTGATCAAGAAGGTCGTCGGACCTCAGGGCTCTCTTGTTCTCTTCAGGCACGTCTTCAATATGTCGAAGTAAGATATGTCCAAGAAGAAAGACAAAGCAAATTATTCCGAAAGATTCAGGAACAAGAGGACGTCCAGAATCCCCTCTTCCTTTCGATACTCTAGTGACTAGATTCCATGCCCCTCTTCTTTTGGGAACTTCTAGACAACAAGCTTTAGAGAAACACATGACTCAAACTGCTCTTGCGATTTTCTCTACCTTAAATTTTTTTGGGAAAAATGAAAGTCCAGAAGACCACATCAAAACCAAGAGGTGCGAGAAGTCCTCTCCAGGGGGCATGTGTAAGGAATCATAATGTTACTCGTACGTCAATATCTTCTAAAAAGAAGGCATGAATTGGAAGATCAGGAAACAAAGCAATTTACCTCTTAATGAGGATCATAACGTGCCTTATATAGAGATATCAATTACTACATTTGGGAGGACGAATTTTCACAATCTATCAAACATGATTCCTTAGCCATAGTAAGCTGGAACTGACAAGGTTTGGAGAAAAACCTGACAGTTCATCCTATTTGGGAATTGAAGAAATCACTCAACCCGGGAAATATGCTCCCGATGGAGACAAACAATCATGATGAATTTGTTTTAAAACTTAGGAACATGGTTTTGATCATCATTTTATTGTACCTCTCATAGGCTTGAGTGGATAATTACCTTTCTTTGGAACAATGATATCAAACTATAAGTCATGAATTATTCTCCAAATTTTATTAATTGTATCTATGTTTTCAAGAATCTCAGCTTTTACTTAACTGGAGTTTATGGGACTCCTCAATTAAATACCGAGGAGAAATGTGGAGTACCGGTCCGTTGTGAGGGCTCCATTTATACCATTTCAAAGATTTGTATCGATCAATGGTTTATGGGACAACAAGCATTCTGGGAACCCTTTATCATGGAGAGGTACCTGCCACACTCATTTCATTCAAGAAAAATTAGACATGGCACTAGCAAACTGTTTTTGGTTGGATTTTTTCCCCTTTGGAAGATGTGATTATCTCTGCTTCAAAATCTCCGACCATCAACCTTTGCTACTTTACCTTGATACCTCTAAACCATAAAGTAAGAGTTCATTCTGATACAACAGAAGTCTTGGTTCTGACGAGGAAGCAAGAAAAGTGATAGAATCTGCTTTGCAAAAAGACATAGAGGAAAAAGTGGAAACTAAGATCAATAGATGTAAGCGAGCCTTGATTCAGTTGTCTAAACTGAAGAAGTAATAATGTGAAATCCTTATCCATGAAACTCAAGAAGACTTAGAAGAATACCTTTCAAGCCAATCTCCAATTCTTTTAGAAATCAAGTCCCTCTCGCTTAAACTAGAGCTGGCTTACAAAGACGAGGAAGTTTTTTGGAGACAACAGAGCAAGGTCTTATGGCTACAAGGTGGTGACCAAAACTCTAAAAACATTTTCACTCGGTTACAAGAGAAAAGAGGGCAAAAAATCGGATTACGGTTATATAGGATAGTACCAGACATTAATTTGAAGAAAATCAGATTGGTCGAATTTTTTCTCATTACTTCCAGTCAATATTCACCCCTAATGGTGCCAATGATTTCAGTACAGTAGATGAAGCTTTGTCCTTTAAAGTTTCAACCAAAATGAATGACACTCTATGTCTTATCATTGATCCGGAAGAGACAAGAAGATCGATCTTTGATATTTATTTGGATAAGGCTCCGGATCCGGACGGTTTTTCAGCAAGATTTTACCAATCATTTTTGAACTTAACGGGAATGACGTTTCTCTAGAGATCAAGAACTTCTTCAAATCTGGTTATATGGACAAGAAGCTCAAAGAAACCCAAATATGTCTCATCCCTAAAGGATCTTCCCAATCCCAACCCAAAGTCTATCACCCGATAGCGTTATTCAATGTACCCTATAAGATTATTACGAAGATTCTTACTCATAGGATGCAGCCCCTCCTGGACCTGCTCACCTCAGTTCATCAATTTGATTTTGTGACGGGCCGAGCAATTACATAAAATCCTAATCACTCATGAGAATCTCGACTTTCTCAAGAACTCGGCGACTACAAAGATATGCTCAATGACTAGGGATGTTTAAACGTGCCTAATTTAAACGGGCTTAAACGGGCATGTGTTGTAAAATGAGCCCGTTTAAGCCCGTTTATCACATAAATTTAAACGGGTTTTGATATTTTTAAACGGGTACCCGTTTAGGCCCGTTTAAGTTTTTTTTTCTCAAATTTTTTTTTCCATTTTTTTCTTAAATTCTTTTTCTATTCCAACGAGTCAATTTTTCTTTTTAATTTTTTTTTGTTTTTTGTAAAAAAAAAAATATATAAACGGGCCTAAACGGGTACCCGCTAATTTAACGGGCCTAAACGGGTACCCGCTAATTTAACGGGCCTAAACGGGTCGGGCCTAAACGGGTTGAAGTATAAACGGGCTTAAACGGGTACGGGCCTAAACGGGTACGGGTCTAAACGGACCGGGCCTAAACGGGCCGGGCCCGCCCGTTTTAACATCCCTATCAATGACAGGTAAAACAGATATCAGCAAAGCGTATGATCATATTGAGTGGGGATTCTTAAAGCGAGTTCTCCAAAGACTTGACTTCCATGCCAAATGGATATAGTGGTTTGTGGAGTATGTAACCACTACTTCTTGCTCCTTTCTTATAAATGGAGCGCGTCACATGTAAGTTCCACCATCCGGCAGACATCGTCAGAGAGATCCTATCTCACCGTATCTCTTCATACTATGCACAAAAGTACTTTTGGGATTATGATCAAATGCTCAGTCTTTCAAGAAACATAAAGGCTTATAGGTTTCTCTCCAATCACCCTTCATCAACCATCAAATGTTCGCAGACAATAAAATGTTATTTAGCCGCACAAACCAAATCTGCTGCAAATTATTGATGAAGATCCTTGGACGATATGAGGAGAGCTCAGGACATTGCATCAACCCGGAAAATCATATATTACTTTTTCCTCAAAGGCTCTTAAAGCTATTTTGGAATGGGTGAAGTCAGAACTTGGTATATCAAAAGAAGGAGGTGTGGAAAAATACTTAGGATTTCTGAATAATTTCGGTAGACGATAAGAGGATGCCTTCACCGGTTTAATGGAAAAAATATGCCAGAGATTTCACAGTTGGCCTACTCATTTTATTTTCATAGCAGGGAAATTATTCCTTCTCAAAACAGTACTGTCCGCACTTCCAACCTACACAATGTCATACTTCAAATCCCGCTATTCCTCAATAAGAGAATGCAGTCACTCTTAACCCGATTTTGGTGGAATGCCTCCCCGAATAAACGGAACATGACATGGGTTTAATGGCATAGGCTTACTCTCCCCAAGGGTGTGGGGTCTCGGTTTAGAAAGATTGAGGTGTTCAACGATAGCCTCTTGCAAAGGTTAGTTGGCACATCTTCAAAAATCTGAAATCCCTCACCTCTCAAGTTATTTTGGGAAAGTATTGCCAAGATTGCTCCTCTATGGAGAGTTCTCCCAAACAAAACTCATCACATGCATGGAGAGGCATTATGGCGGGTAAAAAATTACTAAAAAGGGCAATGAATGGTCGATTGACAAAGGCAATCAGTTAATGAATGGTGTTATAATTGGCCCTCCACTACAATTTCTGCTCCCCCTATAGGTCCGCCTACCTCCTCTAAGCTAGGGCTAAAAGGTTCAGACCTTCTCGACCCAACTACCTCTGAGTGGGACAAAACCGCAATTCAGGCTCGCCTTTCTCATTATGAGTCTTCCATCAAAACTCTTATCCCTAGAAAACTTGTTTTTCTTTACAAACATGTTTGGTTACATGAGAAAATGGTGAATACTCAACAAAATCAGGTTATTCCCTAGTGAAAAAGGCTTCATCGATGCAGATGATGTCGCCTTACAACTGGTTTGGTGCAATTTGGAATGTCCCGAGAGCTCCTAAAATTCATCACTTCATGTGGAGAATGGCTATCGATACACTTCATGTTGATTAAATCCTAAGCTAGAGAGGTATCACCCGTGACCTTAGCTATAAACATTGTAGTGCACATGAAGACATTACCCATTTGCTCTTCATTGCCCTTTTGTTGTTGCGACCGACCTCCATTTGCTGTCTCTTCTTTACCGTCAAGCCTAATCTCGAATGCTAAAATCTGCTCGTGGCTTGTAAAAGAACTATCACTCTACCTTCCAGTAGCCCTCCCCCCCTTTTACCTCTGGTAGTTATGGGGACTATGAACAGCTTGTAACAAGCTGTTATTCGATAACAAAACATTCACGGAGGAGGAAACTATTATCAAAACCATTGTGGATGCTAAAAGCTGGAACGAAGCTAACCTTCAGTCTCACATGACATCACTGCCACAACGTACCCCACCAATTTCACGCGCCCATATTTTCTCCAGCTGCATCTTCGACAGAGTTGGGAATGTGAGGATTGGACATGCCAGAATGGGTGGGATTTCTCAGAATACAAATGGCTCAACTTTACTTCAAGGTTTTTGTGTTAGAAGTTTTATCTCATATGCTTTTGTAGCAAAAACATTGACTCTCAAATATGTAATCATGGATCATTTAGTTGTGGGAAGTCTCTCGTTCGATGTATTTTCGGACTCTGAAGTCCTCATCAATGTCTTGTCTTCAAGCACTGAGCTTTATTGAGATTGTAGGCATTCTTAGAGATATCTTCTATTTCATACCTCTCTTTACTCATTCATTTTATTTATATTTCTCGTTTGGAGAATGTTATTGCTGATATTTTAGTTAAATCTACTTTGTACTTTTTTAGTCCTTTGGACACAACCTCTTAAAATGAATGAATCTTACATTGACTAAAAATCTTGGATTTGATTGGTAACAGCAGTAGGTTTTTAAAAGTATATACTTTTACTTTACATTATACTATGATTTTTTTTTTAATTTTTAAAAAGTGATTGTAACTTTAAAAGATAAAAGCCAGATATGTAGACTTTAAAAAACTGTCCACGTGGACCAAAAAATAATGAAAGACGAGGGTGTGTTTTGGAGGAAATTTACGACTTTAAAGATGTTTGATTAATAAAGTTTGTTTGATTAACTTTTGACTTTTAAAATTGTAAATACATTTTAAATTTTTCACAACTTTCAAACACTAGTTGCCAATCAGAATTCTTATCTCTTTTCGATAAGATCTTTAAGTTGGGCCTCTTTTTGATTTCTTATTGTATCATTGTTTTGGGTTTGGATATCACACCCTATGTATTGCTTTTGGACTTTTCAGATAATAAAATTAGTTAACGACAGAAAAGTCAAGTTATCAACGAAAACTGGTATTTTCCCTAAAATATGACTAGGTCCGTAAAATTTCAATCTTGGAATTGTCCCCATTTTTCTGAACTCTAAAATCCGAGCTAATCCAAACTCTCACGATTTCTATATGTTTTTTTTTTTTTCTTTGATAATCCAGGGAGGGTCCCAGACCGAGGTCCAGACTAATCTTTCTGTGCCTAGTCAGGCCGCAGGCCAGCTTCACCTGGGAGGGTTTTCCCTGGACCTTAAGCCCAGTGCCCGCGTTGTGAGCAGAGGAGGCATTTTTGTTTCCGCCTGGAGTCGAACCCGGATGGTGTTTGCCACCTCGGACCCTTCTACCACTTGGACTACCTCAACCGCTCAAAAACTCAAATATCAGAGCCAGGTTTGAAACCTTACTGTTTAAAACATTTTGGATACATAAATCAAATTGGTATCAAACCGAAAACCAAAAAGATACTTTATATACACAAAATACAATACAAACTAAACAATTTAGACATATTTAAGTTTAAAATAACCTAAATACTTAATTTATATTTTCAATTCCAAGATGATTAATTATGTTTTAACCAAAAAACCAAAATATTTGAATGTCATTAGTTAAATATTTTTAAATTGATTTTTGTGTAAAATTGAACCAATTCTTTTTTTTTTGGCTATTTCGTTTTGTTTTAAATAAATTTTTGCGTAGTTCAGTTTTGTTCTTTCAAAATTTTCGTGTAATTCGAATAATTTTGGATAGAAAATAATGAAACCAAATTGGATATGATAAATTTTAGATATTTGCGTGTTTTATTGTTAATATTTATACTAAATCGAACTGAAAGATAACTGAACTGAAACCGAACAAATTTATATCAAATGAATCTTAAGCAAGCATAGTCAAGTATTCAGAAACCAAAAAAATAAGAAGCAAAACTCGAACAAATACACAAACGTGTCTATCTTCTCCAACAACATCCAATATTTTCCATTAGTTCATGCATATAAAAGCCTTCATAGCGTGTCACGAACACCATGTATTGGACCAGACTACCAAAGCAATGTTGAAAATCAATATGACGATTTGTCAAATAACTAAAGTGAAACTTCAAAAGAAATCAATATGGTGATTTGCCACTTTGTAAAAGCCTTGAAGTGGCAAAGGTTTTTGTGGAGGCAGAGGTGAAGAAGGGGTTTCCGAAATCATATCATTTCATGTCCAAACTAGGTGTTGATATTGAAGTGGAGTTTGCTTATCCCTGGTTGCCATCTAGATGAAACATTTGCTCAAAATGGGGTCACCTAGGAGCTGTTTGTCGGGGGAAAGTTAAAATCCTACAAAAAACAGAGGAGGTAAGGACAAAGGAACCAAAGAAGAGTATGAAAGAAACAGTCTCAATCACAAATCAAAATGAAGCAAAGGAAAATGATGCAGAAGTTACCCAGGTGCGAGAAGAAAGTTGCAGTAAAGAGAGGGAATCCGCTGAGTCACTTCCGCAGAACCTCGAAATGGTGATTTACGTATTAGAAAATGAGGATACTTGGACTGATATATCACCATCTAAGATTACCAGACAAGGAGGAAGCAAAAAAATTTTAGATTATGTCTCACCATCTAGATTTGCGATACTAGAAGATGAAGAAGTAGAGATCGCATGCGTAATGGATAAGGAAAGAAATGAAGAGGAGGGATCTGCTACAGAGGAGGGACAAATTTGTGATAACAAGTTAAGGAGAAGGGGAGATCGAAAGAATGATGTTCAGAATGAGGTATTGCAGCACGATGCAATGGGAGAAAGAACATTGTGATCAACAACACATAGACAAACGATGAAACAACCTCAAACTTCTTATGCCGGTAACACAAAGGACTCAAATCGGAGTGCATCATTTAGGAAAAGAACAACAAAAAACCATTAATCATGTCGGGTTTCTTCTGGAATATGCGCGGATTCAATAAATCATCAAAACATTCTGTAATGAAGAACTGGATTTGGGAAAGAGATTTCAAATTTGGGGGGCTGTTGGAAACAAGAGTGAAAGAAGGTAAATGTCAGGAGGTTGTATCAAAGGTATTTCAAAACTGGTCAATTATTACTAACTATGAGTTCAACCGGCTAGGGCGAATATGGTTGGTGTGGAATCCGTATGTCCGCATTACACCAGTTTTTAAGAGCGGCAAGATGATAACGGTTGCTGTGATGTTGAATGAAGGGGATGAAGAGTTTTTCTGTTCAATGGTGTATGCTTCAAATCTGATGGAGGAGAGAACAGAGCTATGGAGTGACATCTTGAACCATCAAAACTCGTTCATTCGGAATAAAAGCATGGATGGTGGTAGAAGACTTAAATGAAACTTTGGACATCAAAGAACACTCAGATTATGAGGTTTCTCCGATGGTGACTTAGGGTATGACAGAGTTTCAGGCAGTAGTAAACCAATGCTCGCTTATTGATATGCCTTATCAAGGTCCAATACTCACATGGAGCATTAAAAGAGAGGAAGGCATCATCTCAAAGAAGTTGGACAGAGTACTCATGAATGAGCATTAGATCGAGCTTTTCCCAGGATCATACAATGTA
The DNA here is from genome assembly GCA_030180135.1 of Orychophragmus violaceus. Lineage (NCBI taxonomy): Eukaryota > Viridiplantae > Streptophyta > Magnoliopsida > Brassicales > Brassicaceae > Orychophragmus > Orychophragmus violaceus. The sequence continues at coordinate 41,212,783 of CM058234.1, read as the reverse complement.
TTTGAAGGGGGAGGTTGTTCTGGCCACCTTCGTTGCAGAATCCAATTAAAATAAGAAGAACGGCGACCAAGTTGACCTTTTAAATTTGTCAATGCGGTTGCCGACCTGGAAAACTTCTTACCAACAATGGATAAGTTCTGGAAAAATACATAGAGTGTATTCTTATCAACTTCCTCAGTGTGCAGGTTTTCAAAGAAATTAAAAGCTCTCAAGAAAGACATTAGAGTGCTTACAAAGGAGAATATGGGTGATCTCAAAAGGAAAGCAAAGGACGCCTATGATGATCTTTGCGTGAAAAAAGAAAGAACAATGCATAATCCAACGAGGGAGAGTATTAAAGAAGAAAACAAGGCTTTCAGCAGATGAGAATTTGTTTCTAATCTAGAAGAAAAGTTCCTGAATCAAAAATCAAAAGTCCAATGGCTTAAAGTTGGAGACAAGAATCACAAGGCCTACCATAGAGCCGCAACTATAAGAGAGTTTCAAAACAAGATCATAGAGATTGAATGTGAAGACGGCTGAGTTGTAACAACAGCTGAGGAGATCAAAGTAGAGGCAGAAGAGTTTTTCAGGAAATTTCTCCAAGAAGAGCCGGCGGGCTATCATGGTGTACAAGTTGAGGACCTACAAAATGTTCTACCTTATCGATGCTTCGAAGCAGAACGGACATACTTAATTAGAGAGGTCACGGACGAAGAGATTAAAGGGGTCCTGTTCAAGATGCCAAAGGATAAATCATCGGATCCTGATGGTTATACTTCAGAATTCTTCAGGAAAGCATGGCCTATCGTGGGGAAGGAGTTCACAATTGCTATGAAGTCTTTCTTCAACAAAGGTTTCTTGCCCAAGGGATTAAATACACAATCTTAGCCCTTATACCAAAAAGACAGAGATGAAGATGATGAAGGATTATATGCCAATCTCATGTTGTAACGTGATGTATAAGGTTATATCCAAGATTTTGTCTAATCGGTTGAAGGTAACGCTTCCAGAATTTATTGCACTGAATCAATCAGCTTTTGTAAAGGATAGACTGCTCATTGAGAATCTACTTCTTGCAACTGAATTGGTAAAGGATTACCATAAGGATTCAATCACCCCTCGTTGTGCAATCAAGATTGACATCTCCAAGGCCTTTGACTCAGTCCAATAGAGTTTTCTGATCAATACATTGACTGCAATGCATTATCCAAAAGAATTCATCCACTGGATTTCACTTTGCGTAACAACATCATCATTCTCAGTCCAAGTCAATGGTGAGCTAGCAGGTTTCTTTAGAAGCAAGAGGGGGCTACGTCAAGGCTGTGCACTCTCTCCATATCTATTTGTTATCATCATGAATGTCTTCTCAAAATTAATGGATAAAGCGGCGATGAATGGAGATGTCGGCTTTCACCCAAGATACAAAAACACGGGCCTCACTCATCTGAGTTTTGCCGATGATATCATGGTATTACAGATGGAAGGAAGAGATCCATCGAAGGCATTCTATAGGTGTTTGATAAGTTTGCAAAGATCTCAGGACTGAAGATAAGTCTTGAAAAATCAACGATCTACTATACCGGTATTTCTGAAAGTGAACGGGTGGAGAGAGAGAATCACTTACCTTTTTCTTCAGGAGTCATGCCGATCCGATATTTAGGCCTTCTTCTCATGCCTAAAAGAATGGGAAAACAGGACTTCTTGAGTCTAACAGAGAAAATAAGGAAAATAATAACCAGCTGGACAGAAAGATCATTGTCTATGGTCTGGCGCCTATAGCTTATCGGTTCGGTGATTAACAGTATTGTCATTTCTGGTTAGCAGGGTTTAGGTTGCCAAGCGAATGTCTAAAGGAAATAGATAAGTTGTGTTCGGAGTTTTATGGTCTGGTCCTTCCCTAAACACAAGAAAAGCAAAGATAGCATGGACAAATGTGTGTACACCATAGAAGGAGGGTGGGTTGGGTTCGAGATCATTACGAGAAGCAAACAAAGTGTCGTGCTTAAAGCTTCTCTGGCGGATTGTCTCCGGAAACTCTTCACTATGGGTGTGTTGGATACAATCAAATCTAATATGAAAAGGAACAATATGGAATGCAAATGAAAAATTAAATGCAGGATCATGGATGTGGCGAAAACTCTTGAAATATAGAGATATGGCGAAAGAGCTTTACCGAGTGGATGTGCAGAATGGAAAACGAACCCCTTTATGTTTGACAGATGGACAAGCTTGGGACGAATACATGATATAACAAGAGATAGGGGTTTCATCGACATCGGGATTCCAAAATTTGCTACTGTCTCGACGTTAACACATAGAAGAAGGAGAAGACATCGAGCAGAGTACCTGAATCAAATAGAAGACGAGATTGAGAGATTCAACAATCAGGGAGGTCGAATGGGTGAGGATATAACGCTCTGGAAACACAAGGAAAATGGATATAAGGCTTGTTTCAGTACTTCAATTACGTGGAATCTTACAAGGGAAAAGCAACGGATGGTGGAGTGGTACCACGCTATATGGTTTCAAAACGATGTACCAAAGTATTCTTTCACATCGTGGCTAGCAATTAAAAACAGGTTATCTACTTGTGACAGGATGATGGCTTGGAATGCAGGTATAAACGCAGAGTGCATAATCTGTAACGAAATAACAGAAACGAGAAACCATCTCTTCTTTGCGTGCTGTTACTCGACATAGGTGTGGTCGATCATGTCGGGCACAATGATAACGACGGGAATGACAACAAGCTGGAACACGCTGGTGAAAGAAATACAAGACACGAGTTCGGGTAAATCTAAATCAATTCTCCTAAGACACATATTCCAAGCGTCAGTATACAACATTTGGAGAGAAAGAAACTGCCGTAGACACGGGGGTGACTCTACTCCGGCAAGAATTCTCGCAAAACAAATCGGGAACGACGTGAAAAAAATAGGATTCTATCCAAAAGAACAACGGATGAACGAAGTTTTGATGACTACTTTCGCATCTGGTTTATAACCAGACTGTAAAAGACATCAAGAGACAGCTATATGATTTATAATTCTCGATAAAAATGTAACACATGTTGTAAAAACAATTTTTTGGGTATGAAATTTTACATTCATTTCAAAAAAAAAATGGAATTTTTCAAGGTTGACATCTTGATGAGGACATCAAGTCATCATCAACCAAGGAGCATGGAGAGGGCATAGATCAACCAACTAAGACCCTTGGAGAGAAGCAGTTTGTGTGCACCAGAGACATGTGTGCATATCTTGGAGCATATATATCCAACCAGGAAGAGTTAAGCTACAAATCAACCTGTTTCAGAAACTTAACTCATCAAGGGATCACGGACAAGTGGAATTGTTTCAAAAGCTTTCCACATGAAGAAGTTATTCAAGTTACAAGTCAAGAGAATTGCAGTGGACTCGATGGAGACATATGACCACAAACTGAAGCATTGCAACTCAACCAGGATGAATCAAGCCATAAGGTGACTTGTTCTAGAATCTTGATTCATCAGGGAATCCAGGAGAGTTGGAATCAGACCAACCCCGGTTCTGAGAAAGAATTTATTCCAGTTTTAAACCAATGGTTTTCCAGCTTACCTTATTTGGAGTCTCCCAGATTTATGAAGGCTCAGACCCATATTTGGCGACTAGGAGAACCACATAATCAAAGCTACAACGTCTTGGGATCTTTATTAAGGTATCCAGAAGACCCTAGATGCACCAGACCTCACCGGATCACTCAGATCAACAAGAAGACACACTTGCCATATTTGGACCCAAATGGCATTAAACTCCAACAGCTACTTTCTTATGCCTTTATGAACGAACCAGAAGTTTTCTATTGCCTTCAGAATGTCCCAAGGTCGTGCAATTACCTCCCCAAGCTCTCAAGATACAAGACACCAGACTTTCCATTCTTGGATAGATTTGATCATCAATTCTCTAACAGCTCTTTTCTTTTAATTCTGCTGATTTTCCTCTTATTTCTGGTCATTAGACAGTTGGTAGTCCAGACTATAAAGTCTCATTGTCATTCTCATTTGTAAAACACCTTTCAATCAATAAAAATACAGAGAAATTGTTTTTCTTTCAAAGAGAGTGTCTTTGAGATTGTTCTTGTTCTTTAGGATTCAAATTGAGTGATTCATTTGATTCTATTGAATTCCCAGATTAGTTTGTTTGAGTGATTCAAATAAACTACTTCTGCCAAGGATTGAGAGAGTCAATCAACCCATTGAGCAAGTGAGTTGTTCACCAACAGATTCCATCCACACCATTCCATTCCATTCTGAACAAGTGAGAGAGCTTAAAAGCCAGCACATGTTCTTCCATCTCCCACCATCCTAGTCTCTGGTTTGGGGTTGCATCATCTGGTATTAGAGCCGAAAGGTTCTTAGATCAGGTGTATCTACTCCTTTTCCTTTCGGTTTCCAATGCATCTAGATTTATTATGTTCTTCGTTGCATCTTAAATCAAAAACCATAAAAATTGTCTGTTTTTGTTCATATCATTCTGTTTTTTTATTGCATCTTAAAACAAAATACCAAAAGAAAGTCTCTGATTTTTTTTGTTTATCTCTTTAGTTTTCAATCTGTTTTCATTCATATTTTCGTTATTCATAACCCAAAACCCATAAAAATCGTTTTGTTTTTGTTTATGTTATTCTTTTGTTTTGTTTTCATAAACCAGAAAAAAAAAAAGTTTACAAGAAAGGAAGAAGATTTCGATTTTCAATCTGTTTTTTCCCCTTATTCCAATACCCAAAAAGAGTTTTTTACCTTTTTTGTTTAAGATTTAAAAAAAAAACTTTCAAAAAGGCTCCCCTTTACTCACTCAAAGATTCGTTTGCCTTTTTGATCACAAAACTCTTAAGAAAGGAAAGAAATTATTTGCTTCTCAAAACCATTCAAAGTTTTCGAAAAGTGCCTAAACCTAACTTCCTAAATTGATTTCTAAGGTTTTCCAAATCTCTTTTGAACCAAGTGCTTTAAAAAAAAAAAACCAGAATCAAACTCATTGTTTTCGAAAGAATTTGAGAAAAGTTTTCCCAAGCTGTTTCTTAACTTCCCAAAAACTCTTTTAAACTGTGTGTTTTATACCTATCAAGTGGTTGAATACTCCTGGACGTGCATCATACTGTTTTGGCCTTCTTTGCTTAAGAATAGAACACATTGATACACTCTGAATTGTGATCTTTAAGGTACCAAAACATGGAAAATGAAGATGACGCAAGTGTCTACACTACTTCAGAGGTTGATTGGGGTGATGAAGATCACTCATGGAATGGAGAAGAAGAGTTCTCTGGAGTATCTTGGACAGAAGAAGCAGCATCAGAAGCTAGCTTTGATGCAGATGCTGAGCAAGATCAGGAAGGATCCGAGATTGAAGAGGAAGCACATGGAGAGGACTTTTATATCACATACTATGGAGAGGAATTTAATGTTGGAGAACCTGAACCAAAACCTCCAGACCCTTACCAATACGAAGTACAATGCGAGTCAAGGCAGGAGGAAGCATGGGAGGATCAATCTGACTTTGAAGATCATTATAGAGAAGAACCGGATTGCAAAGAAGAAGAAGAGCAACAAAAGTTTAACTCTTGGGGTGGAGAAGCTCAAAATGAAACCAACTCTGAAGAAGAACCAGGTTGTGAAGAAGCTAATTCCCAATGCTGTTTAAGTGAAGCTGAGACAGAGACAAGAGAAGAGACCATTGAAGAAGCATGGGAAAGCAACACCAGCTCTGAAATCAGTGAAGAAGGAGAATACCAAGGTGAGCTTTTTCATGAAGAACCATATAACATATGTTTTTCAGGTCGTGTGCAAGGACCAGAAGCTTACTTAATGTAGGAAAGAGATATGGATGACTGGTTTCAAGCAAATCAAGTTCCAGAAGAGGAGAAGACAACCATTGCTGAAGAAACTTTAGTTGAAGAAGCCTATCTAGAATGGGATCATGATGCTTACCTCAGGCTTGAATATGATCTACCAGACCGCACTTGGGAAGAGATGAAGCAACTGCTGCATAAGGAGTTTGTAGAAGAAATCTCAACAGACCTATACTACTCAAGGTGCCAAATTCCTCAAGAACCAAGAAGGTGGATCACAATTACCCCACCAACAAAGACTGCCAGCCCTAAAACAAGAAGGAAAACGTCCAGTAAGAAGAAGCAACAAGCTTCTAAGGTTAGGAAGAAACCGGCAGAGAAAGCAGTACAAGAGAAGAGTACTAGTAAACCACAAAAAGAGGTCAATGTATCAAGCTCTACTACCTTACACAAGCAATCATCATCACCACACCAAGGTAAGTATTCCAACTCTAATAAAGTTAAAGATCAGACATGTTATAGATGTCATAAGAGAGGGCATTTTGCTGCAACCTGTCCATCTAAACAATTGTTGAAAGAAACATCACTAGGATATAAAACCCCATTAGGTAAAACCAGAGATAGTTTAGCTCATTCTGATTTGTTATTTCCCAATTCTAGTGTCATGCATTTGTCTTTGTCAAGAGGATTTGATACAGGGAAAGAAGAACTGAGCAGTAAAGAGCATGAGCAAACCAAATTCAGTAGGGAAGATCAAAGAGAAGAGAAACATGTCGTGGTGATCAGGAAAGAAGATGAACGTTTAATGATCACTAGCTCACAAGAGCAGAAGGTCCAAACCCTCATACAACCTACTGAAGCTGAATATGTAAGTATAAGTATCATACAATCTGTTTTAAGTACTTCAAGAACAAACATAATGCACTTGTTCTTCCCAATGAGCATCTCTACAGATATAAAGCACAAGGGAGAAGAGAATGTGAACAGAAGCTCAGAAACAGCCCTTACACTAAGTGATCAGACTGATCAAGGCAGTAGAGGGAAGGAGAACATCAAGGAGAAACCTCCAGACCAAAGCAAGAACACAACATCTATTAACAAGTTAAGTCTTTCTTTGATGCATTTAATTTCCAATGATTCAATAGCTGTGTTAAAGAACTTGTTAAGCTTGCAAGAATATGAGAAATCACAAGCACAGGAAATTGACCCTAAGAAGAATGATTCAAATTGTTTATTCTGTGATAAAGAGCCCATAATGCACTTGTCTCTTTACCAAAGTGTTGAACATATTTCAGGTCTTAAGGAGAGCAGAAGCAAGATAAGCAAAGGAGACACCATACCAGCTCAAAGAAGAGGAGTAATACTGTCATATCTGCTCAAAGGAGAACCACCAGACACTACACTCATCACCAGACCACATACACATCAAGGTAAGACCCTAAACTCCCAAAGGAGAATGAAAGCTAACTTGCTTTCTCTTGGTGCAGATTATTCAGTTTCGAGGTCGAAACCTTTTCAAGAGGGAGAGTATGATGAGGACATCAAGTCATCATCAACCAAGGAGCATGGAGAGGGCATATATCAACCAACTAAGGCCCTTGGAGAGAAGCAGTTTGTGTGCACCAGAGACATGTGTGCATATCTTGGAGCATATCTATCCAACCAGGAAGAGTTAAGCTACAAATCAACCTGTTTCGGAAACTTAACTCATCAAGGGATCACAGACAAGTGGAATTGTTTCAAAAGCTTTCCACATGAAGAACTTATTCAAGTTACAAGTCAAGAGAATTACAGTGGACTCGATGGAGACATACGACCACAAACTGAAGCATTGCAACTCAACCAGGATGAATCAAGCCATAAGGTGACTTGTTGATACATCTGCCGATTAGTACTATCAAGAAAAAGCTTCCTTCTGCATTTCAGGGCAATTTTTTTTTTGAAATCTCTCCATCATATTGATCCGACGGGTTCATGATTCTATCAAGTGATGAGGACATCAAGTCATCATCAACCAAGGAGCATGGAGAGGACATAAATCAACCAACCAAAATCCTTGGAGAGAAGCAGTTTGAGCCCACCAGAGACATAGGTGCATGTCTTAGAGCATATCTACCCAACCAGGAAGACTTAAGCAACAAATCAACCTTTTCCAGAAACTTAACTCATCAAGGAATCATCACAAAGTGGAAGTGTTTTAAAAGCTTTACAGATGAAGAAGATATTCAAGTTACAAATCAGCATATTTCCAAGGAGCTCGCTGGAGACCAACTTCCACTTATTGGAGATCCCAGATCGAACCAGGATGAATCAAACTGTGAAACAACTTACTGTGGAGACCCAACTCATCAGAGGCACCCGTCGAATTGGAATTGGTACAAAAGGAGTTATGGTTTAAAAGTTATTCAACTTCTAAACCAGGAGATACCACACTTTCCTTATTTGGAAGCTCACTTGTTTAATCAATTGCAAACAAGACTTTGGCGACCAGGAGAAGATACAAACCAAAACTACAGTGTTTTGGGACTTGACTTACTGTATCTAGACGACCTCCTATGCACCAGACCTCACCAAATCATTCCGATCAACAAGGAACCACACTTGCCTTTTTTGGACCCATTTAGCATTCAAGCAACAACTCTTTCCTGATCAAGAGACCCACGGTTTGAATGATTTATTTGGAAATAAGGAAGTTCCAGAGATCCTCACCTTTCCCTTAAAGCCATCTAGATACAAAGGCATCATCAAATCCCTTTCATTCAGCCATTCCTACAATCACTCCAACGGCTAGTTTTTGAGTAAAAGAGATTTTGTTTCTTTCTTTAGGTGTCTGAATAAAAATGTACATGAGCACTATATAAGCTCATCACCATCCTCATTTGTAGATCACGCTTTCAGTCATTCAGTAATACAATAGTATTGTTTTTCCTTTCAAAGAAATCTGTCTTTGAATCTATTCTTTGTTCTTTAGGAGTTAAGTTGTGAGAAGCACTTAGTTTCTACTGAATTTTGTGGTTAAGTTAGTTTGTGTGATTCAAACAACTTATTCACTCACTGATTGAGAGAGTCAATCCCTTCTATCCATCCCATCCCTTAGCTTGTTCTGAGAGAGTTCTAAAACCAGCATAATCAAGCTCCATCTCATTCCACATCAATCCATCAATTGGCCAAGTTGAGAGAGTTACACAACCAACAACTTGTCCCCATCTCTATCCATTCCAAGTCTCTGATTTTTGGGGCTGTATCATCAAGACAAGCCCTTGCGTATATAGAAAGATCATAACCTCCATCTGCCGCTTGTCGAATCAATTGGAAACCTACATCTCTATTTCCTGCTCTAAACATTTCGCTAAGACCCAACAAGTACAGAGCAGAGAGATTACTGTTTCGAAGACATTGTTCCTTAAAATTAGAGAAACCTGGATAACGTCTGATAGGAGTTTGCATTTCCACCAAGTCTACCTCACGCAGAAACAATGGCGTCTCCAGGATGGATTTCCAAGATCGACAAACCGCTTTTGCATTGACGTACTCGGTATATGAACATTCACATTTTTTGAGCAAAATGTTGTGAATGATTTATGCGGGAAGATGAGGTATATTGCATCGAACCGGCTTCATTATTTTGCGAAATATGGATTTTCTTGTAGATTTTGTGGAAAGAAGAAGATTGAACTTGAAACCCATTAGACAAAACAGAAGAAGAAGATTTTGTGGAAAAGAAGAAGAAGATTTTGTGGAAATATGGATTTTCTCGTCTCTCTATGATGAAGATGACTTCTGATTTGGCCAAAACTATACATCTCTCTTAAATAGACAAAACAGAAAGAATAATTCGTAGAGTGGCGTCTCTTGAAATTCCTAGATCTCCGAAATGAAAAAACGTTTGCAGAGATGACGTAGACCATTGGAATTCATATTGTAATGCGTACACACTGTTGGGCTTTTATTATTTTGTTGGGCTTATACTAATTGTCTTACTAAAAATAGGTTAGTAAGATCTTCCCAAATATTTAATACGTTTTACTGAATACAGCAAAAGAAAAAAATTCCCATATAGGGATCGAACTCAGGACATGAGGGTCGTTGTGTACTCGGGTAATGAACGAAGTGTATAAACCATTTGGACTATCTGTTCGGACTTGTTTGTTTATGAATTCAATTAATGTTATCAAATAACGTTGCAGAATCATAATCAAATAAGATCTTATCGCTCTTAATAAACTAAACTAAATATGACATTTCGAAAGCAATTCCAGAAATATGAAACAATTCCAGAAAATATGTAAAGGGTTCCTGAAATACTAAAAGACAAACATAACATTCAAGTCATGCATTAGTAATTAAAATGTAAGTTGACATTCAAGTCAACACAAGTTCAAAGCATTCAAGTCAACATAAGATCAAAGGTTTACAACTTGAAAAACAAAAGCAACAGCAATAATATCTTAAAACTTCTTCAACTAGATGACATTTTTATCTTTCTCCAATGCAGTCTCGATAAACTCCTCGAAGATTTCGCAAGCTAACTTTGATCTTATGTCATGTGCATTCTCATCAGCAATCCTAGACATATCTCTCATCCCCAGAGAGTGACACTCTAACATCTTCACTACAAAGAGACCACAGTTGGAATGTAAACCTGTCTTTGGAATATCTTTTGCCTGCTCTACAGTAAATGGTGTAACATCATTGAAATCTTCTTTAGAAACTTCCTCAAGCAAGGTTGGAATCATCTCTGAATCAAATGGCCATAGATAATCAACCAAATATCAGTAAAAACAAACATAAATAATCAATAAAACATTACTACAAATATGACTATACCTGCATATTTTTTCACTTGATCAAAACAAGCATTATTATCCTCAGAAGGAAGACCACAATTGTAGAATGTGATCGTTCTTTTCTTGAGGTTTATCACCATTCCAATCCAATGTCTAACTTTTGGTATACGTGTAACACCATACACTACCTCCAAATCCTTATCCTATCTCCTTTTAGGATAGATTTTACCTGTTGCATATCCAGATAATGAAATAATTCAGTATAACAGTTCAAAAAACTTTGACACACAAAGAGAATGAAATAGTTCCAGAAACTGAGATACATAATACAGAGATTTACCTGTTATAACTTCAGTTAAATCTTTATTGAAAATCAAACACTTTATGGGTTGAGGAGGTTTCTTGAATCTGTCATAAACACCATTTAAAATATAGAAGAATCTCATTTAGCAATTGCAAGATTGTGGAAGCCGATTATTATGGAACCAAGCAACATTGGCGTTTCTTCGGGATTGCAACACTTGTAAAGCTGCACTTATGTGCTGAGAAAAAAAAAAGAAGATGAATATTATAGTTGATGTTACACAATCATATATTTCATAAGAAAATATGATTTGTATACAATAAATATTTACCTCTGTATCCATTGAATGTTCTGGATTTTCGATGCTTTCAAAAAAATGTTTAGTCACCTTACATCCATCAATTACAAGGGGTCTGTGGATAATATAAAAATTTAGTTAGTCACAATAACAAGATCACAACTACATAGTTAAATATTTAGTTATTTACACTCTAACCTTGCATGTTTGCCTCGTAATTCCATCCAGTCTTGATACTTTGAATAACGAGGGAGTACAGGAGTCATAAATGGATCCACAGCTAAATTCATCTTTGGTGTTACCACTAATGCATGGTTTCTTTCCTTGAAAGGAGTCTTGGTATTTTTTGATTTTTTGGGTTCTCGTTTGCTCCTTCTCAGAAACGGTTCATTCTCATCAGGTTGTTTCCTTTTCTTGTTTGTTTTATCAGTTTTCTCCTTTTCAGGAGGGATTTGTTCATATGAATCAAGAACTTCCTGAAAAAATAAATGTAAAAAAACAAGGTTATGAAGCATTTTATTTCAATTGTCTTAATTTTAACTTATTACATACTGGTTCTGATGGTTGTTCCTGACTTGGCTGATTAGCAGACAATGAAACATTTACATTGTCCTCCTCCTCCTGCCAAGTACACCAAAGAACTAGTTAGTTTCATTTCTTTTTAAAAACAACTTAATCAAAATAACGATCCATGTGTCACTTGTTACATACTGATTCTGATGGTTGTTCCTGACTTGGCTGATTAGCAGACAATGAAACATTTACATTGTCCTCCTCCTTCTGCCAAGTACACCAAAGAACTAGTTAGTTTCATTCATTTTTTAAAAAAAACTTAATCAAAATAACGTTCCATGTGCCACTTGTTACATACTGATTTTGATTGCTGTTCCTGACTTGGCTGATTAGCAGACAATGAAACATTTACATTGTCCTCCTCCTTCTGCAAAGTACACCAAAGAACTAGTTAGTTTCATTCATTTTAAAAAACAAGTTAATCAAAATAATTGTTTTCAATTATACCTCTTCAATTGCTCGCAGTTCACTTGCATGGAACTCAACGAGTTCAGTAGTATCAGTTAGATAAACTCTCAATTTTCCTTTAAGCAACAGGCTCCTAATCCTTCCTTTACACCAGGTGTATTTGTAATAAGCTTCAACACTTTGCATCAATTCAAACCCTTTGTGTTCATACACTATAGGTTGTGTTGGCTATGTAGTATTTGGCGTAAGAGGCTGTGTGGTGTTCTGTGTTAGAGGCTGTGTAGTACTTCCCATCAGAGGTTGTGTAGAATCTTGTGTCAAATACTATACAATAGTTTTTTTTATCAAAAAGACATTTTCTACATGTTTTTAACAATTTTAGTACTGCTTCCTGTATATTTATATATGTTACCTGATTAGGAGACTTGATACAAAGCTTATTAACCAGTTTGTTTAAAGAATCTGTATAAGTATGTCCATTGCAAAAATTAATAAAAACTTCCATTAATCTGTTAATATTGTATAATTGTTTATTGCCAAACCAACAAAATAAACCGAAATTCTTACCTCATCATCTAATGAATTATCATCCAAAACAAGAGATTTGTTACCAGCTGGATCTTCCAAATTCCCTTTAACAATCTGGCCATCTTCTACTGTTTTATCTTGAGATTTTTCCAGAGTTGGAGACTTGGAAACATCCTGTTCATTCAACAACTTTTTTCAATTTATGAATCACAGGACATTATGAAAACATGTAAATTGTTTTTTACCTCAATTATTACCTCATCATCTAATGAATTATCATCCAAAACAGAAGATTTGTTACCAGCTGGATCTTCCAAATTCCCTTTATCAATCTGGCCATCTTCTACTGTTTAATCTTGAGATTTTTCCAGAGTTGGAGACTTGGAAATATCTTGTTCATTCAACAACTTTTTTCAATTTATGAATCACAGGACATTATGAAAACATGTAAATTGTTGTTTACCTCAACATTTAATGTTTCAGCTTGATCTTTTTCCAGAGTTGGTGACTTGGTAACATCTGGATCATCGACCAGATCTTTATCAATTTGTTCCTTACAAAACGTTAGGAATACATTAGCAGCCTGTCAACACAAAATTTGATTCATGTATATGTACTATTGTTTCAAAGGGAAAGTGTTACCTTTTGTGTACTATTGCGAGACAGAATTTGAGTGGGTAGCTGTGAATCAGGATCCTGATAACAAGTCTGAGTTGGTGCTGCCATGGGAGAGAGATCCACCTGGTTTGTATTATAATGGTAAAACAAAAGTTAAAAAGACAGAATGTTACATAAAATGAAATACTTGAATTCATCATATGTCTGAATTTTACATACAGTTTTGAAGAGTTTCCTTACTTTCTCACTAAACTCAGTATCTTCATAATACGGCTGAATAGGTGGTGACTGGAAGAAAGATCCTATGGGTTTGCATTGTCTTGGGTTAAAAAAACAAACGTTTAGAAAGTGATTCTTGAGACAGACATAATGCTTCATCAAACGAATTTAAATAAGCTTACATTCTCATTACACTCCGTATGTTGATTATTATCCTGAAATGGTGGTGACCTCGAAGAAAGATCCACTGGGTTTGTGTTGTCTTGTAAAGAAACAAAAGTTAGGAAGAGATTACTAAAACAGTAAGAACGCTTCCTAAGACAAAATACATCTTACATTCACAGTAAGAACTTGATGTTTGAGTCCCTTAAACTCATCTTTGAGTCCCTTCATGTCATTCTCCAAGGATGTCAACCGGGTGCTAATCTGTTCGAATCCATCATCCATCTTCTTCTGAAGACTTTGCAGTTGATCAAGGACTGAGACACCTGAGGATGAAGATGGTTGAGAATTGACAAATTTGTATCCGGAATTATGAGCAGTCACCATCGCCTCTACAAAGTCAAGGCAGCCATTTTCTCAATCTGTTTTAGTGAATCTGTAGCCATTCTTTGATAGATCTGCAATTGATTCCAGGTTTGAATCTGGGATATCATCCATAGAAACAGAATTTTCTGGATCATTTTCAATTGCTGGCAACACACAGACAACCCTTAGCTACAAAACAGAAGAAAATTTTGGTTAGGTAAACTGAAAAGATGTAAAATAGAAGAGAATCATATGAAAATATGTTACCTCATTTAAAGATTCAAAAAGCCAGAACCTGCTCTTTGCTTGGACTGGATGACAAAGCATATTTTTCACATAAGTACCAAGGTTCTGTTGATTGCACATTCCTTGGTATTCTGCTGCTGAAAGCTGATTGGAAGTTCGGAATTGATTCCAAAATCTAGAGATGCAGTGCTAGCGGATACCCTTGAAGCCTGTACTTCACCTTGTTGATGTTCCTCTCTAACACCCTGTTTATCGATTTCAGAAGTATCTAATACGAATCCCTTCCCCAGGGATATTCCTAGAGTGTACCAATGTCCTTTGCTATTTCCACATGTTTCTTTGGGTATTTATGCTTTCCATAAATACCTAGAAACATGCTTTGAATAAGCAAAAGCATTCCCAAACTAAATCTATCATCCTTCTTTTCTTTTCCTGTAATTCGAAGCTGTTCAACCAAATCATCCAAACTGTGTTTACCATCCAACAAATCCCAATCAGACGTGTCTTCTTCTGTCATGGTACTGGATATTGTATTGCCTTCACATTTCAGCCCTGTCACCATGTGGAACTCTCTAATAGAGAACCTGAGAGGTTGAGCTCCAAAATGAAACCAAAACTGTAATATAAAAACACAAAACACATGTTAAAAGACATAATCAAACAAACAGAAGATGAAAGAAAGACAAAGAGATTACCTCATTCTTCTTCACAGTAATTAGACATCTGCTGAGAATTGCATGAACAATCTTCGAAGAAAACTGTACATGTCTATCATGGAGCTTTAGAATCCGTCCCATAAACGTATCCTCGATTCGTTTCATCTCTGATTTGGACAGAATCTCGCGCAATTGAACAATGTAGGAATCATATGTGGGTCTTTTTATAGAAACAGACTCGCTTGGCTCACAACCAAAATTGTGCATCAATGAAGGAAGAGTGATCTTATACTGTGAATCTGTCATCTGCAAAAACAACAACTATACATCACTTATCCCAATTTCGAAACAGAAACAATAACTATACAAGCAACACAACAACTTCTAAACATCAACTTCTAAATATGATACTCTCTCAAATCTTTAGGAAGGGATTCCTGAAACAGACATAATGCTTCATCAAGCGAATTTAATGCAACACAACAACTTCTAAACCACTACTTGGGATGTTTAACAACAACAACAACAGAAACAGTAACTACACAAAGCAAGATCCCAATTTAGAAACAGAAACAGTACAAAGCAACTTCAGTTAACAAAGCAAACATGTAAACCGAGACAGACACAGACAAAACCTAGTATCAAGATAACACACAAAATCAAACAAACACAGATAGATAACAAGCGAAGCAAGAATCGAAGCAAGAATAGAAGCAGTTTTCAGGTTTGTATCAAACAGGCAACAAGCAAAAATTATATCAAGATTCAACAAAATCAAACCGATACAGATAGATAACAAGCGAAGTAAGAATCGAAGCAAGAATAGAAGCAGTTTTCAGGTTTGTATCAAACAAACAACAAGCGAAGATTATATCCAAATTCAACAAAATCAAACCGATACAAGGACCTAGAATCGAATCAGTTCTCAGGGTTGTATCAGACAGACAACAATCGCTATTTAAAACCAGAGATTCAGATTAAGCCTAAACCAAATCAGATTAAAGCCACAGAAACAAGTAGATCTATATAAACAATTAGAATATGGTAAGCAATTTCTCTTTACCACGGAGATTAGGATTTACGCCGGAAATTAGGAAATGAAGCGATCGCCGGAGAAGACTCGATCGCCGGAGAAGAATCGATCGCCGGAGTAGACTAGATCGCCGGAGAAGACTCGATCGCCGGAGAAGACTCGATCACCGGATTAAGGAGACTCGATATCAATGGCGATTCAGGCGGCAGAGAGCATCGAGACAGAAAAGAGAGAAATGAGGAAATTAGGTTTACCCCCAAAATATCTGAGGGCATTTTTGACTTTTGCTTTTTAATGAAATGTTAAATTCTGGATTTTCAGCGCGTGATGCCAGTTTTTGGAGAAGGAGTGTTTTTTGTGCCTTTAATGCGAATTGCCCTATATTATTATCTATTTTATATTTTTATAAAAATATTTAAATGTTTTTAATTTCTTAATTTTAATTTTGTAATTTTGTTTAAAAATAATATTACATGTCATATTCTTATTGGCTAAAAAAACGTGGGTGAGGGGTGAACCCAAATATTTTTCATGTACATATATCTTTATCAGGTTAGAGAAAAAAGTTAAATTCAATTCAGAATATTTGAAAAATGAAATACCATAGTTTCAAAGATTATCATTACGTAAAAAAAAAATCAATCCTAATTCTAAATCATTCTCATATAAATAAATTTTATGCCCTCGCATATTGTAATTGTGTTCTTTTCAGTTTTCGTTTTAGTTATAGGGTTTTTATTCGTGTTCATAATAAGTTTACGATTATCAGCTAGCTGAGGAAGAAGAAACAACTTCTTAGGTTTAGGATTTTGTCGAGCTTTTAACGTCTTCTTCGTTTACGCCTCTATAGTTGTTATAATATTCATATTTTTCAGGAAGCAGTTGCAATGGTTAAGGATGTCGAAGATCCAGAAGTCAACGAAGAAACTTGTGGGAGAAGCAATAAAGAGAGGAAGTGCAAGAAAATATTTGAGAGATAGAGTTTGTCAGCAGATAGTTCGTGAGTTGATGGAAATTCGTGGCTGCAGATAGTTCGTGGACTTTCAGGATGGACTTTATGGGTTAGTCATTTAGACATTGTTACATGTTTGTGAAAGACACGAATTATCTATTCATGTTATAGGTTGTAGAAGCAGAGCATAAACAACAAGGAAGAGAAGGAGTCTCCATACATGTATGCATATGGAATTCGGAATTCCAATTTTCAATTATCATGTTATTTGTGAAAGAACTAGGCTTAGGAATGCAGACACAATCACGTTGAACATGTCAAGTGATTATGTTTGATATAGTTTTGTTAATTATAGGGTTTCTTCTTTCTTAGCCTTTGCTACTCGACGTGTTCTCATTTATCAACAATTTAAATTACCTCTCTCTCTTTGTTAGCGGAAATCAGGCAGATCTCCGAGATGTTGATAACGGGAATAAACTTAACTTGCGATTTGGAACTGAAGAGTCCGTTGAAAGTATGCTGCTTATTCCATAACATTCAAAGCTTAGCGTAACTATATTCATGTTATTTTTGGTGTGATATTGATTTTCATCAATCTACTGCATAGGTTTTTGTTCATGAGAAATCTTTCACATGTTTATATACAGAGGGAGATACGGCATTTCTGATTGAGTGAGTCTGAATTTTGTTAGATTATGAACAACAAGAAAGAGAGAGCATATGAGAGAATTAAAACTAAGAAAGAAAAAGTTTGTAACTAAAGAAGTATGTGTTTTTTCATTAGATTACAAATGTATTTATAGGCATACAAGAAAGTATTTGAAGGCTAATCTATTCAAATTCAAATTCAAATATTCTAATAATATTGTCTACACCTTTAGTCAAAAGGATAAACCAAGCAGGGAAGGTCATACAAAATCTTTTGAACAATCTTGTCTCCTGGTACTGTTCTTCCGTGATTTAAGGCTTCTAGATGATCTTTGACTTGGTTGCATCAACATGATCAATAGCATCAACATGTCAATATTCCCCCTCAAGCTTAGCCATGGATACATATAAGGCTAAGCTTGAAAACCTACGAAGCATCATCTCATTAAAAATCTTAACATAGAAAAACTACTTGGGAGAAAACTATGTTGAGGGAAAAAGAGTATGATGTCCATGGACTAGGGGATATGATATCAATGGTGTGAAAGATTTATTAGTCCAAGTTTGCTATGAATGTGATTGCAAACTTTGAGACTTGCAGCCTTGATGAAGATGTCACCCAAATGATATTCACTTCTGGTGTAGCATGGAAGGATGACTCCTTCAATCTTCTCTCGGACCTTGTGGCAATCTACCTCAATTTACTTGGTTCTTTAATGGAAGACCGAGCTGGATGCAATATGAATGGAAGCTTTGTTATCACAGTGCATGGTGATAGGACTAGAAGACTCAATGCTTAAATCTTTGAGGAGAGCTTTGAGCCAAGTTAGCTCATTGGTGAGTTTTCATGACTCGGTATTCTGCTTCTGCACTTGAACTTAACACCACCTTCTGCTTCTTTGTCTTCCAAGTAACCAAGTTCCCTCCTCTGAATATGAAATAAGCAGTTGTAGACTTCCTATCAATCTTATCTCCAGCCCAATCCGCAATAGCCAACTATCTCGGTGCTATCATTCTTGCCCATCCAAATGTCTTGACCCGGGCTAGCTTTGAGGTATCTAAGAATCCTCTCCACCATACTCCAATGATACACCGTGGGGGCTTGCATGTGCTGACTAACCTGGTTCACAACAAAGTAAAGATCAGGCCTAGTGATGGTTAAGTAGATTAGCTTACCTATAAGTCGACAATATTGTATAATGTCTTCAAATGGCTTATCTTATTTCTCCCCCTTTCGATTGACCTTTTAGCCATCTTCAAGTGGAGTCTTGGCTTGTTTTCCTCCAATTTTTCCTGTCTCACTCAAAATATCAAGAGTGTACTTCCTTTGGGAGAGAAATATACCCTTCTGTGATCGGCACACTTCAATTCCCAGAAAGTAACTGAGCTCACTAAAATCTTTAATATCAAATACAAATTTAAGAAAAGACTTGGTCGGCTGGATACCTTCTTTGTTTTCTCCTGAAATGGTGAGATCATCTACATAGATGAGGACAACAACAATACCTTGAGAGCTTTGTAGGGTGAACAATGTGTTGTATGATTCCAACTTCTTAAAGCCATGATCTTTTAGTGCCATGATCTTTTAGTGTTGCACTCAGCTTCTGGTACCAAGCTCTTGGTGACTGCTTTAGAACATGAATTGCTTTATTAAAACTTAGTACCTTTTCTGGAGCAATGATGTCTTCAAGATCAGGTGGAGGGTCATATACACTTTATCCTCAAGTTCTCCTTATAAGAAAGCATTCTTAACATCCATCTGCCACAACTCTCAAGATAGGTTAGTAGCCAATGAGAGTACAACCCTTACTATGGGTAGCTTAGCTACATGAGGAAATGTGTCCCTATAATCATCTACATAAGTCTAAGTGAAGCCTCTAACTACCACGCGAGCCTTTTGTCGTTCAATATCTCCATTGCTTTGTACTTAATGGAGACGACCCACTTGGAGCTCACTGCCCTCTTTCCTTTAGGAAGATCAGTCTCATACCAATTTTGGTTCCTTTCCAAAGCTCCTACTTTATCACTAACTTCATTTCTGCATTCCCTTTTTTCTTGTCTTCTTCATAGTTAGAAGTATCTGGTCCAACTCAACCTTTCCAAAGAATGCTTGAGGATCATGAGGCAACAAGGCAATTAAATAAACCACTTGAATTGGATGAGCCATGGCTTGGTGGTTGTAGTACACTATTATTTACACAAGTAGATGGTTTCATGATCCTGGTACTCCTTCTTAGTGGCTGAGCAATCTCTTCAACAACTGCTTCTACTTCTTCATGATGGATAAACTCTTCTTCTCCCATGTCCAAGTCCTCTTGGTTTTGGGGTTGAGATAGTTCTGCTTCTTGCTTATGAGTATGTATGGGGTCTTATGCCTTGGTTGCTACTGATTCCTCAACACTAATAGGGTTGTTGGGTGAGTTTCCTTCATCTTTCCTTTGCCTTGTAGGTTCCTAGTTTTCAGGATGATCAAGAAGGAACCATAGGCTAGTGGCAATATTGGTGAACTAGATAGATCCTTCAAGCTTTCCCAATCCTTCTTGTCATAGTATCCTTGTCCTTCAAGGAACTTGACATCACGAGATACAAGTATACGGATGTTGATAGGATCATAAAACTTGTTTCTTTGTCCATCTTGCACCAATACAAACCAAACACATACAAACACGCCAGTGATCAATAGAAGGTTCAACTTTGTTAAGTACCTCAAAAGGAGAAGACTTCTTTAGGACTTTTGTTGATATGCGGTTGATTAGGTAGCATGAGGACAAGACTGCAACTCCCCAAAACCTCTTTGGTACATTGGTGTGAAACATCATTTATCTTGCTACTTCCATGAGATGCCAATTCTTCCTTTCAACCACTCCATTTTGTTGTGGTGTGTAATGACAACTTGTTTGGTGTATGATGCCATGCTTAGCTAGGTGCTCCTTGAATCTATGACTTGTATATTCACCTCCATTATCCGATCTAAACACTTTGATCTTAGATTGAATTGGTTAGTCACATAAGTTTGAAAGTTAATAAATGCTTGAAACACACGATCCTTGGAAGAGAGTAAAGTAACCCAAGTATACTTAGATTTTTCATATATGAAGGTCACAAAATATTTGTTACTATCTCTAGACATGCAAGGTGACGTCCAAACATCAGAGTGAACTAAATAAAAGCAATGCTCATAAATGGTAGATGATTTAGGAAAAACAGTCTTAAAATGTTTACCAAGGATACAAGACTCACAACTAGAGTAATCAAAAGAAGCATTGGGCAACATCAGTTCAAGGGCACGAGAATGAGGATGGCCTAATCTAGCATGCCACAGTACATTTGCATTAACCATAACACAAGAACTAAGAAAAGATAAATTTTGATTTCCTGGAGATGTTTTCTCAAGAACATATAGTTAATCTTTGGTTCCACCTCTTCCAAGTACTTTTCCACTGTCAATATCCTCAAAATGAACATCATTAGGTCCAAAGATAGTATAACAATTTCGGTCTTTACTTTCCCTCTTAACCAAGACTAGATTAGAGGTGAACTTAGGCACGGAAAATGCTTTAGAGTCTTTGTTAAATAATTTCAAATTTCCAATACCTTCTACTGAAATTCCAGAACCATTAGCTATAATCACATTTCCTATAGCATGGTCTATATTGCTAAGAAGATTAGGATTACAAATCATATTCTGAGAATCACCCAAATCTATATAACAAGAGAACTACTAGGTTTATGAGAAAAGAAAGTGATACCGGATTCCTTTGAGGCATAGACTTTGATGAAAGCCTCCAAGTCACTTTTCTTCAGATACTACACAGAAGCATTCATATCCATTCCTCCTTTTCTTGATGAGGCAGCTTGTCTAGGGTCATATGTGGGTTCATGAGAGAGATCGACTCTTGGCCCGTTGCACTTGTTTGGTTTGAAATGTGGATGAAGAATCCATCACTTGTTCTTGGTATGTCCTTTCCTCTTGCAATGATCACAAACCCAAGGCTTCCTTTCTTTATTCTTGTAAGTTCCCTTGCTGATCTTGAGAAGTTCTCCTTTCCCACCAAAGATTCCAATGGAGCCTTGTTCCTTTTGGATCCGAGAGAAAACCTCTTAAAGTCTTGAAAGCTTGTCTTCTCTCAAGATGTGCTTGATGAGACATTATAGGCTGAGTTCAAGGTGAGTAGAAGTCCAAACACCTTTTCTTGCTCACGCCTCTCATTTAGCACCTTAGGATCCATGGTGGTTGGCCTGAGCATCTCAAGTTCAGACCACAAGGATTAAAACTTCCCAAGGTGCTTGGTGAACTCCATATCAGCTTGAATTAGGTCACTAATAGCCTTCTTGACTTCAAAGACACGTGTCAAGTTAGAAACATTTCCATAAACATTCTTGAGAGTTTCCCATAGTGCTTTAGAGGTTTCACAATAGGAGTATGCTTCATGAATGGATAGTTCAAGATAATTTTGGATGAGGCCAAAAACTGCTTAATCTTCTTGGAACCACTTGTCTTCTTCAGCCGTGACTTCTTCAGCCGTGACTTCTTCATCCTCCTCACTGTCTTCAGCATCTTCCTTAGGTGTTTTGTCATCCAGAACATGTTTCCAAAGACCATGCCCATACAAGGCAGTTTTTATGGTTCTTGATCAAACCAAATAGTTCGAACCCTTGAGAATCACTGGAACAAAAATAAGTCTTGAGTTTTCAATAGTAAGAACATTAGAAGCCATAGTGAATGAAAAACCTGAGAATGAAAGATTTAATGAAAAGAACTAGAGAGTGAAAGGTTAAGAATATAGAAAACCCGAGAATGGAATATTAAAAATATAGAATCATGAACAAAACTCTGATACCATGTGAGATTATGAAAAACATGATGAATGAGAAAGAGAGAGTGTATGAGAGAATTATAACTAAGAAAGTTAGAGTTTGTAACTAAAGAAGTGTGTGTTTTCTCATTAGATTACAAATGTATTTATAGGCATACAAGAAGGTATTTGGAGGTTAATCTATTCAAATTCAAATGCCGAATAATATTGTCTACACCTTTAATCAAAAGAATGAACCAAGTAGGTAATATCACTTGAAATCTTTTGACAAATCTTGTCTCCCTCTATTGTTCATCTGTGATTGAAAACTTCTAGATGATCTTTGACTTGTTTGCATCAACATGTCAATAAATCTCCTTCCCTGTTTCGTAGACTTTATACATTTGGTAGGTTGATGAGTTGCAAAATATGATTTCTAATCCAACAAGCCCATTACATTTGAGCAAGTTGAGGTGCCACTAGACATATTTGGCAATGCTTCTGTGTTTTTAAAAGGTTGGTAGCACGATGACCAACAAGTGTAGTATATACCTGTGTGTAGGTATAGATGCTCTATAATCGCTAATGTTTCTATTGATCCCTTTCCTTCCTTGTGATATATATTGTGTTTTTGACGGAGGAAATGAAAGTACAGTTGCAGCTATATGATGAAAGACCTTTATCTGCATCTCTCCCTAAGCATGTCACATGCACAATCCAAGAAAAACACCTGCCCATGAAAGGCTTAACCTCAGCTCCTCGGTATGTTTTTTCTTTTTCTTTTAAGATCAGGAATACAATTCTCGTTTTCCGTATATCTCTTTACATATTATTGACTCTCACAATTACCATTGTCTTTCTCCAACATGGCGAATCAACCTGCAGTTACAAGAGAGCTCTCCTGGATAATGGTTCTACTATTTAAGTAAATTCTCTCTTCCTTTAGAAGTTGCAGAAATTCATATTCTTTTAGCTTCAATCTTCCTGCGTTCAAGAAACTAACTGCCAAATAACTGAGGTGAAAAGATTGTGATAAACATAGAACTTTTTATTGGTGGAAAAAATTTGATATGCTCAGAGTTTAATATCCCTAAGTTACACTGTAAGTGCACATGAAAATGTATTATATAGGGGTCGAACTACTGAGACTCAAGAATTCTTACGACATATTGTAAAGTATCGAGTAGAGCTAAGCAGCAGCAGTCAAAAGCAAATAAATAAAAGCAGTAAATCGATTAGCAGACAGGTTTGATTATCAATACTAAAGACGCTAGGTCAAGGGAGTTCTCATGAAATCAGGTCATGTAGATTAACAATCAGTCATGATCAAATTAAATACCGTTCTAGAACTCAAATACATATGTAAAACTAACCAACTTTCATTGCGAGAATTTACTAAGTCTAAACTCTATAAATCCAAATTTCATTTGCAATCCCTACAGATTAAACTAGCCTTAAGTGCAGATTCGATTTGTTCACAAATTAGCTAAACCAAATTTCTTTGCGGATATCAAATTTGCTCAACCTATATAAACTAGATTCCAAATTACACTTCCGTGTCAATTTAAAACCTAAGATCTAGATTCTAATTGATCATGTTAGAACCTATTTAAGAGCAATTCAGGTTGAAGAACTAACATGTTATGAATTCCTTAACTGATTAAATCAATCTTAACATGCCAAGAAAACCTTATGAGAATCCCTAAACCTAACAATGAATCTACTCAGACATATTGAATGAAGCAAGCAACATGGATTGAATAGATTGCATTAAAAGAGAAAGAGAAAGAAAAAGAGGTTCGAAATCTTCTCCAAAAGCAGTACAAGGTACATATCATCCCCAAAGCTCCTAAACTCTATCTCGCTAAAAGTATGAATGTGTACCCCGAATAAAAGTCAAAAACCGTAATATAAGTGCTAAACACGGCTTGGATCTTCTTTGTAAATATTTGAACTTCCGGGCCAATTCTGCAATTCTTCATATCTTTATTTAATCGCTGGCAAATTGTGAATTGGAGGCTGCGTCCACCGACGCAGGTGTGCGTCGGTCGATGCTCAGGTCGAACAGACACTCTAATCTTGTCAGCACGGCTTCAGCTCCAATCTATTCCCAAAATGCTCATAATCTTCCAAAGTCCTCCAAACATGTGCAAACCTATAAAACACATGGAAAGACTCGTAAGACAATACAAAAGGGTCGAATATATCATGGCTTAAAACACCTAAAAATCATGATATATCAACTCCCCCACACTTAGCCTTTGCTTGCCCTCAAGGAAAACAGAAAACCAAGATGAGGAGAAGAAGTTTGAAAACTTCATAAACTCTTATCATTGTTGAAGTACTACACTCAGATTCCCCTTAGTAATCCACATGAAAAATGAACCTGTAGACATCAAGACCAACATGTACTTCCTAAACCCTTAGAAAATGTCCTAACTAAACTCCACAATCAGATTCAGAGCATTCAATTCACCATACTGACTTCTATAATTTGATAAGTGTGGTCTCACTTAGGGAGTATCGATCAAAGAACACATGGATTCTTACTATGTTAGCATCTGACCACCATACTATCATTTTCTGGTTCTTTTCTTCTCATTTTCCTTCCTTAGCATCTGATTTTCCCCATTTGGGTATCATTTTTTTTTTCTATTAGTGCTCCTCCCGCATTGGGATGTACTTTGGACACATTCCATGAAGCACATGAGGTAGTAGAGGTCTCTACCACTCACGTGATCACTTCGAAGCTACTAGCTTATCTGTAGTTTAATACTCATCTTTTTTTTTTTTAAGGAACCATACTAGAAAAGTTTACAAGCTGTTTCAGAACTAACAGAGGAATCCGACTCAAAGTATACCAATCCCCTAGGTGAGAAAAATTAAGTTAAGTTAAAGGATAAGTCAGTAATGGATTCTCTGAGTACCTGAAGTGATATGGATGCCTCAATAGGCTGATCTGCATTGGGTTCTCTAATAGTTAGAGATCATATGCAAACTCATCCAATGGTCACTTAAGTTCCTGCAAGTGTAGTGATCTCCTCAAAAAGTCCTAGTTTCTTACTAACTATTTTGACATAATAAAAAGACTCAACAGACTCTAAGAAAACAAAAAAAAAGATTATGCCAGTACCACCTCCCACACACTTGAAACACACTGTCCCCAGTGGAATTGAAGCTTAGGCTCGGTAAAAGATGAATATGAACGAAAATATACTTATGATCTGTGATTTTGCCTTTCTCGTAACTGCGTCGACCGACTCAAGTGTGCAATGGTCAAAACATGTTTCAGAATGGGCGCATCTACCGTTGCACATGACCGAAACGATTGATGCACATCGTGTCTGTTCTGTTCATTTTTGCAGACAGCATTGATCCGTGAATAATCACAAAAACTCAACCTGTAAGCTACATAAATCAAAGACAATGCATAACCAAAGCAACCAGATAGTCATAATAAGCATCAGTACATCAGTTCCAAAGTTAAAGGACTAACAAAGACTAAAGAAGAAACATGAAAATGACTCAAAGAAAAATAAAAAGAAATAAGAAAGAGTATATAACCGAATTTCATGGAAACAGGAACCATAATCATATCTCATCAGACTCAGACTCATCATCAATATCGGCAAAAGGGTCAGAACCGCTAGTCTTAGGAGTAGGAGAATGTTTGCGTCATGGAGCAGGTGTAGGAACATGAGCTCTCAGGTGGCATCTGCAAGAACAACCAGATACCAACTCCCAAAGGCTCTTCAGTATGTTATTCAGTATAGTCTGGAAGGCTCCTTGAGACATATCTGCAGAGGTAAAAGCTTTAGAAGTAGAAGCACCAAGAGGGTTGGCGACTGTAGGTACTCTGCACAGAAGGTTCTGGTGAGGCTGAAAGATCAAATCCAGAAGCGCCTCAATCTTCGTGAGCTCCTGGACAGGAAGCTGCATGCACCACTCACGTAACTGCACATCATGGAAAACCCAAAGGTTTCTCTCCTTCATCCAAGTAGCGCTTCTCAGATGAGCATCATCCATCCACATCGTCTTAGTCATACACTATCGTCCTTCTGTAGGGATCCTGAAATGCTGAAAGATAAGAGTAAGCACAGTTCCCACAGACTCGCCTTCTTGCCCTTAAACGCATTAGTCTTCAAATTGCAGAGATTATCTGCGAAGACTGCTCCCATGTTCAAACCAGGCACATGGTTAGATAAAGCAGTGCCAAAAAAGTGGCTAATCCAAATGTATAGTAGCATCAGCCCTGTCTTCCTCATCTTGTTCGGCACGGACTTGCACAACAGCGTGTTTCCCAAAACACTGACGATATATCTCAGGACCGGATGTCGGATAGTTGTATGGTTGGTATGACGCGAGTGATAGTGTCCATTACCAAAATGGGACCAGAAGAACTGAGTGTTAGCATATGCCCACTCAGCAGAAAGAACGCAAAGGATAGGCTCCACACTAAACCCATAGATGCGACGGAGATTCAGAATAGAGATGCGGTACCTGACTCCCATGCACATGAAGGTAAAGATCCTTTAAGCTGCTCTCTTGCGAAGATCATCCGAATAGTACACTCTGCAGGTAGCCAACAGATGTCTAACCAAGTCTGGATACAGCTCATAAGTCCTCATAAGCATTTTCCCCAAGCCTATCTTCTGTACAATCCTCTCCACATCCTGTGGAATACCCAACATCCCACATGTCTTGTAGTAGATAAAATGTGTAGGCTTAATCTCCATATCATTATGGGCTTTGTAAAACAATGTGTCGTACTCATTGCACTCCTCAAATATTACTCGCCCAGTGCAAGCTGCGCTCTCTATCTTAGTCTTGGGATCATTCTCCCAATTTATTTGCATAGGAATCTTGTCCTTCTCTCCCTTAGGCCAAGGAGGCTATATTGCTCCAAAACTCGCGGATTAACCATAGGAAGCGATGAAGGCGAGTGTGCCAATCGGCAGGCACATCTGTGTCATCAAGAACGTTCTTGTGCTTCCTATGAGTCATCTTGCAGAACGATAAAATTGATGATAAAAACGAAAAGAGGGGACAAAATCGAGTGGGTTAGGGCTTTGAATCACCAAAAATGATGAAGAAATGAAGATTTGTGGGTGAGTGACGATTTTATGTTCGGTTTTGTCCGAAAGAAATAAAATGAGTAAGAAGAATGAAAGAAAGAAACTAAAGGCACTTACCTCGTAGATAGGTGCGTCGATCGACTCACTGGATGCAACGATCAACACATATCAGGATTAATGAACCAGACCGTTTCAATTGAACTTCTGGTTTAAGAACATAACTTTTAATTTCATGTTGATTTGACTGGTTTGAGGGATGCGTCGATCGTTGCACAGGACCGCAACCATCGATGCACTTCGTCCGATTGCTTCTTTGCGGTCTTATACCAACCGCTGCCGAAACCGCAATCTATCCGACAATAAATCTTCAATAACTCGCGGGTATAATCCATCCGCTGGCCAAAATGCTGGTAGAGTTCTAACCCCTTCATAGACCAACGCACTGAACCGCGTCGATAGACGCAGGGCGATTCCCAATGAAAGATTCAGATCTGTATGACAAAAACACCAAAAACGAAAAACACCAAGTAAAATCAAATCAAAAACACTAAATTAAATATTTACAGAATTACCAGTGGGTTGCCTTCCACCAAGCGCTTCTTTAACGTCATTAGTTGACTGAAAGGAGTGCATCATCCAGAGGCAGAATCTGACCTCTTGGAATCTCGGCCTTAGCCCAATAATGCTCACTCTCTGTCCATTGACAGTGAACTCCTTTCCTTTTGAGCTAATCACAACAACAGCACCATACGGACGCACTTCCTTGATTGTGAAAGGACCGGACCATCTAGAGCGCAACTTACCTGGAAACAATTGCAAATGAGAGTTATACAAAAGTACCTGATCATCTGGCTCAAATTTTTCTGGAGAAACTTCCTGTCATGATATGCCTTAGTCCTCTCCTTGTACAACTTCAAATTTTCATAGGCATGTTGCCTAATCTCATCTAGCTCGTTTAGCTGCACCCATCGCTTCTTTGCAGCAAATTTCAGATCAAAGTTCATCTACTTGACAGTACATGCTGTCTTATGCTCAAGCTCAATTTGAGGGTGGCAGGCTTTCCCATAGAGAAGGTAAAACAGTGTAGTCCCCAGTGGTGTCTTAAATGTAGTCTTGTAATCCCATAACACATCATCCAGCTTTGCAGACCAATTTTTTCTTGTCTTCCCAACTGTCTTCTCCAAGATCTCCTTAATCTGTATGTTAGAGACCTCTACTTGGCCACAAGTCTGAGGATGATATGGAGTAGCCACACGGTGATGAACACCATGCTTCTGTAGCAGCTTCTCAAATACCTTGTTGATAAAGTGGGATCCTCCATCACTTATCACAATCTAAGGCACTCCAAATCTAAGGAAAATGATGGCCTTAAACTGCTTAAGCACTACGGAAGACTCATTGGTCGGACTACTTATTTCTTCCACCCACTTAGACACATAGTCAAAGCAACCAAAATGAACTTATTCCCATGAGATGAAGGAAAAGGACACATGAAATCAATGCCCCAGCAATGGAAAATCTCTACCTCAAGAATGAATTTCTGCGTCATCCCATGCTTCTTACAGATTTTCCCTCTCCTCTGACAGTGTAATGCCCCCTTCCCGTTTTTCGTTGACCGACGGGCTAACCGGCCAACAATCAAACAAGAACATGGCCGATCGAACCAAAGCAGCCATACAAGAAGAGTTTGTCACAATACGAAGCCAGAGACAGTTTGGTTTGAGTCAAAGGCCCGAACCAAACCATCATTGACTCTGTTTATCTTGTTTCCACGTTACATGGCTTTTCAACCCGTACCGCTTCCACGGGTTGTTTTCGGTTCGGACTAAACCGTATATCAGGGAATTATTCCGTTTTTACTACTTAAAAAGTGTAAATCTTATTCATAACAATTTGTGGTTTTATAGCGGGATCTCAATAAAATCTGAAACCAAAAACAAAGTCAAAATGCGTAATTAAACCGATGCCAAATGCCAACCCGAGACTACTCCGAGTGTCCTACGCATCCGCCGAGCTATTCCAAACCTGAAAAACACAAAAGAGTCTAATGAGTAATCTTAGATTACCCAACGAGTCGGTTCCCCACTAAACAAGCTGCTAAACTCGATCTAACTATCGCGATACTACAACTATCTCCACACCACTGGGCCCACTATGCAAACTCGGTAACTTCCACGGGAACACTTAGCTACCGCCATGGTAACTAAAACTTCCCACGACTCCTAGACATAAACATAAAGTCCTACGACCTAGGACACCATTCTCCGTCCATCTATACACGGTGACTCGGGCTACCCCTATATAACCAAAGCTTCCATGAAGTCCGGGACTAGGACGCGACCCTGTATTCTCCAGACTACACACTTATATACGTCACTCCATAGGTTAACAACTGCCAGAACCATTATCGAAGGTACGTGAACTGACCAGGAACTCAACTCCCGAGGGTCCAATCAGGCATGAAGTATCAGAACGCCTTCTCTAGACTTGCGGGATCTAATGCACCTTATAGAGTCCTAATAACAGTAATGTAAACAAGAAGAATCATTGGGACTCTATTTTTCTATCCGAACTGCTCCATTCTGACTCTTGAATCCATATGCGCCATCTGACGATCTCCTAAACCGATACTTCTGACTTCCCCACTTTGCTTGACTTCCCAAATCACACAACACTGACTTGTCCTCCATTTTCTTTACTTGCCTTACCCTCAAATGCTTACTGCTCCCAATCGATATTTTCCTAATATCAATGTATTTTCTTCCATCCAACAAATTTGTCACGCCCACACATTCCTCGAAATTTCCTCGATCATTGAACTCCAAGCTTCACTGACTCCATAACAGCTCTTCCCAACAAATACCCTTGAACTGCTTCCCTTACTTACATTGATGCCTTTAAATCTCTTGCTAACTCATCGTACACATCTGCCCGTCTTGAATCCATTTGTCACTGATACCCACACTGGTTATGAAATCCCAATGACTTTCTTGTAGGCTCAGGTAAAATGCATCCTGAAAGAACATGTCATCTCTAGGGTTTGGGTTCGGTCTCAAGTTCTCGTAAAATCATCCAACACGTCCTGCATCAACGACCTCAACAACACTGGAATGGTTAGACTTTTCTAACTTACTTCCCGATATCACTTCCTTATAGAGGTATTGGTATTTAGTCAAAGGCTCGAACCAAACTATAATTGACTCCGTTTATCTCATTTCCACGTTACATGGCTTTTCAACCCGCACCGCTTCCACGAATTGTGTTCGGTTCAGACTAAACCGTATATCAGGGAATTATTCTTGTTTAATTACATAAGAATTATAAATCTTATTCATAACAATTTACGGTTTTGTACAAATCTTTTAGCAGAATCCCAATAAAATCCGAAACCGAAAACAAAGTCAAAATGCGTAAACAAACTGATGCCAAATGCCAACCCGAGACTACTCTGAGTGTCGTACGCGTCCGCCGAGCTATTCCAAACATGAAAAGCAAAAGAGTCTAATGAGTAATCTAAGATTACCCAGCGAGTCGGCTCCCACTAAATAGGCTGCTAAACATGCTAATCATAATCCCGCCCCAAAACCCCAAAATATCATATAAATAAAACATAATAAAATAAATAGATGGTCACGTGCTACCCCGACGTGATGAGCTCGCAACACAAAAGCAGTCAATTCACAATCACATATCAACAAAGTTAACTATAGAAATCAAGATCATTGCGGCACATGTTCTCGATTAGACTCGATCTAACTATCACGATACTACCACTATCTCCACACCACTGGGCCCACTATGCAAACTCGGTAACTTCCACGAGAATACTTAGCTGACGCCATGGTAACTAAAGCTTCCCACGACTCCTAGATGTAAACACAAAGTCCTACGACATCGGACACCGTTCTTTGTCCATCGATACGCGGTGACTCGGGCTACCCCTTGATAACCAAAGCTTCCATGCAGTCCGGCCCAAGGAAGCGACCCCGTAATCTCTAGACTACACACCTACAGATGTCACTCCATAGGTTAACAGCTGCCAGAACCACTACTGAAGGTACGTGAACTGACCAGGAACTCAACTCCCAAGGATCCAATCGGGCAGGAAGTACCGGAGCGCCTTCTCAAGACTTGCATGATCTAACGCACCCTATAGAGTCCTAATAACAGTAATGTAAACAAGCAGACTCACTGGGACTCTATCAAGAAAGACCGAAAAGGTCAAATAGAAACACTACCTCAACCCTCAATCTATCCCGCAAATCATATCACCAACCTCCACATCACCCGACCTTATCTGGTTTCATACCAGATTAGGCATCTATCCAAACTTACCCGGTCTTGTACCGAGGTAAGTATCAACAACATTGTCTACCCGGCCCAACACCGGAATAGACTAAACAATCTCATAAACAACGGTCTACCCGGCCCAACACCGGAGTATATCACAACACACAACAATAATCATAGCACCACTCAAACAATTATTTAGGTTTATTAGTCTTTTAATATTTTCTTAGGCTTAACTCATTCATTCCGCTACATTGGGATCATTAAACTTACTAATCACGTAGACAACTTAAGCCAGATTCTAATTATTAATTATTACTTCATTATTATTTAATTAATTCATTTAACCTAATATCCCCGAACTATTGACTAATTAACCCACCCCGTTATTATACTCTAGGTTTGTTATGTATTTTAACCATATTTTAATCAACTCATAATTCTCCATATATTAATTCATTTAGTACGTTCTTAATATAGTATATATTCATATACGTCCTAGCATGCCTTTCTAAATGAATCAATCAACCAACCAACAATACACACAATCAGTCACCAGTCATTGCTATCTAACATGCTGTCTAATAATTTTTAATCATTTAATTCATTCACCGAGATATTTAATTAACCCAATCATTTATAATTTTTCAATCACATGTATGCAACCAAAATACTATGGTTTACCAAATTTCGGGTCTATATGATCCTAGTCTAAATGCACCAAACAAAGTTTAGCCGATTCACAATGTTATATGACAGATGGACAGAAACTTCGAATCCCCGAGACCGAACCAAAGCTTTCCCCGAACCCTTTCTCGAACCTTTCTCGAATCGATCCAACTGAAACCGCCTTGACCCGAGCTTAACCGATCTTGAACTTTGCCGCTATTAATGAACCTAACTCCGTCTATCCTTCCTCTGAATAAAAGAAATCATGTTTATCAGAAAAATATTACGTCAGAAAATTCTTTTTTTCAAAAAATATTCTTGAGAATATTCCAGCGTAGTAATTTTTCTTTCTTTATCTTTGTTTTATGTTATTATCTTATTTTTCTTTCTCACTCTCTCACTCTCTTTCCCTCCTTGAACCATCATGTGACAAATGTCACTCATACTTTAGTTCAATGTATCCATGCAGCCTTGTTAACCATCAAAAACAAAGCCAAATTCACAGCACATTGCATATTCTCATCACGTAACCAATAAATAAAGGAGACCAAATTAAACTAATCTCACTTTCTCATTATCCTTAGGTCACGTGTACTTCAAAGAATTTTTCTTTTGCTTTGTTATCAATTTACCATGTGATTCATGTTCTAAATTGAGATGCATTAAATCTCACTCTTCTCTCATCTTAATGCCACGTAACCTTCCATACCCATCCAAGAAATCTTGTTGTTTAGTTGTTACTTGGTTAGCAAGTCTTCAACTCCATTGGGCACATTTTACTTGATGAAAATATGTCATATCTTTAGCTTAATCATCCAATTAAGCTTTTAATTTTCCAAAAACCTTCGAAGCTTCAGAACAAATTTTCTAAAACTTTTTTTAAATACTAGACTCTTTTAGAGGCATTTAGCAAATCGTTTCACCTCAATCGGACTTCCGTAGCTCCCACAATGAATTTTACATGTTTTATCAGTTCTATCGGTTTTCTATCCCGATAGTCCGTAAAACCCGTTTTAAGTCCGCTTCCACCATTTTTGTCTTCTAAATATTTTATTTATTTAAAAAGATAAAAATTTGGCTCATCTTTGTTTCCGTCTCACATTTTAGTAAAATTACCAAAATGCCCTCTTCTTAAAATTACGAAAATGTCCATTGTTGACTTCTTGACTGCCCGTTGACCAATTTTTGTGAAACAGGATATTACAGACATGCATCACACTGAGAGACAAACAAATGAGCATCTCTGAACATAGTAGGCCACCAGAAGTCTGCTTGGAAAAATTTAGACATTGTCTTGAAAGTAGCAAAATGTCAAGCATAATCTGATCCATGGCAATGAAATAGAACGCATGGAACCTATGATTATGTAATGCATCTCCTGTAAATACCATCCAAACAGTGATTATACAGATAAGGCTCATCCCAATAGAACCTCCTTAGTTCTCTAAAGAACTTCTTCTTTGCATACCCCTTGACATCATCTGGTTTAGTCTTTGCAGCCAGGTAATTCGCAATATCTGCAAACCATGGTTGGTCAGGCGTCGAAACATCATAAAGATCTATGTTGTAGTGACTAAATTGAACCTTCAAAGGTTCCAGGTGTGAATCGCAATGCGTCAACCGACGCAAGAGGGCGCATCGATCCATACTGCATCGAGGTGTGCATCGATCGTCGCTAGGGTGGCATAAACTGATGCATTCTCTGCAATCCGACAGTTCTGCATATTTCTTTCTAAATCCGTTCCACACACTATCTCAACCAAATTGACATTCTCTTCAGGCAGAATATCATCAATAAGAACGTCTTCCTCAACCCTGATCCTTGAAAGATGATCATCAACTCATTTTTCAACTCCCTTTCTGTCATCGATGTTAAACTATTGAAGAAGGATAATTCATCTCAAAATCCTTGGCCTTGCATCCTTCTTCTGCATCAAGTACTTCAGAGCTGAATGGTCTGTATGTACTATCACTTTCGATCCAACCATATAGGGGCAAAATTTATCAAAGACAAAGACAACTGCCAACAATTCCTTCTCTGTAGTGGCATAGTTTCTTTGCGCATCATCTAGTGTTCTGCTGGCATAATAGATAGCATGAAATTTCTTGTCCTTCTTCTGCCCCAAAACAGCTCCTACAGAAAAATCACTTGCATCACACATAACCTCAAAAGGTAACTCCCAATCTGGTGGTTGTACAATAGGAGCACTCACTAATGCTTGCTTAATCTGTTCAAATGCAGTCTGACAATCTACAGTGAACTCAAATTTCACATCCTTACACAGCAAAGCAGTTAGTGGTCTAGCAATCTTACTGAAATCCTTGATGAACTTTCTATAGAACCCAGCATGTACAAGAAAGCTCCTCACATAATTCACAAATCCGGCGCCTGTAGGCTGGTCATGGCCTCAATCTTGGCGCGATCTACCTCAATCCCTGCCTCTGATACTCGGTGCCCAAGAACAATACCATCTCTGACCATGAAATGACACTTTTCCCAATTTAGAACCAAGTGGTTTTCCTCACACCTAGCTAGCACTTTGTACAAATTATCCATACACTCATGATATGAAGATCCATAGACTGGAAAATCATCCATAAATACCTCCATGAAGTCCTCAATCATGTCTGTGAAGATAGACATTATACATCTCTGGAATGTGGCTGGTGCATTACAAAGTCCAAATGGCATTCTCTGATATGAGAATCTGCCGTAGGGACAAGTAAAAGTGATATTTCCCTGATCCTCCGGATGAATGGGAATTTGAAAGAAACCAGAGTACCCATCAAGGAAGCAATAGTATGAGTGATTAGCTAACCATTCCAGCATCTGATCAATGAAAGGTAAAGGGAAATAATCCTTCCTAGTTGCAGCATTCAGCTTCATGTAATCAATGCACATCATGTATCCAGTCACAATCCTTGTAGGAATAAACTCATTCTTCTCATTCTTAACCACTGTAACACCTCCCTTCTTAGGCACAACATGCACTGGACTGACCCAATAACCGTCAGAGATAGGATAAATGATTCCAGCTTCCAGTAATTTCAGAATCTCCTTCTTCACTACTTCCTTCAGATTCGGATTCAACCTCCTCTGGTGCTCAACTAATGACTTTTTCTCATCCTCAAGATGTATCCTATGCATGCACAGATCCGTAGAGATACCTGAAATGTCATCAAGAGAATAGCCAAGATCTTTGTGATACATGCGCAGCTTGCTCAGCAGTAAGGAAGTCTGTGCGTTGTTTAAGGAAGCATTAATAATCACTGGATAAGTTGAATTAGGTTCAAGAAATGCGTACCTTAGCCCAGATGGAAATTGTTTGAATTCAATTTTAGATCTTTTTCCTCTGCCCAATCGGTTGCGATGTGCATCGAATTGCACTGGGTGCGTCGGTCGATGCATCAGCTCATCCTGCATTTCCAATTGCATAACTTCCTCAGTGGAACCCTTCAATCTAGCATAGCAGATAGCATGCTCATCCTCCAGATGCTCCAATTCATGTACTGAGCTTAGTAGAGCTCTCTCCAATGGATCATCAGCTTGTATCCTCTGAAAGAATTCCTCTGCCAAATCACTGAGAATGTTCACATAGAAGGTATGTCCGTCGATGGTTGGTCTTTTCACCAGTTTATCCATGTCAAGACTCATATTCAGATCACCCACATTCAAAGTGATTGTTCCCTTCTTACAGCCAATCATCACTCCAGTAGTAGCCAACCCAAGATAAGTGTATCCTTTGGTTCCTCTCCTTACTGCAAAACCACAAATTCTGTAGGGATCACACAATTACCAATCCTAATTGGCACATCCTCCAACACTCCTTCTGGGATCTTGACAGTCCTATCAGCTAAAACCAATGAGATTCTAGTAGATATGAAATCTGTCATCCCGAGCTTCCGAGAAACATGGAAGGGCATAAGGTTCACACTTGAACCGAGAACACACAATGACCTCTCAAATCTATCTCTGTAGATAGAACAATCCAACACAAAAATTCATGGATCCTTTAGTTTCTCAGGAATCCTGCCTTGAATCACAGCACTGCATACCTCAGACATCATCAACACACCTTCCTCATTAGTCATGTTATCAGAAAGCATGTCCTTTAGACATCTCTTCATCATATGAGTAGTCCTTAGAGCATCAATCAAATGGACTTCAATCAGCACTTTGCTCTTCATTTCCTTACATTTAGCCAACTTCAGCTAGTACTTAGACTTCCTAGGGTTCT
This sequence comes from Orychophragmus violaceus, assembly GCA_030180135.1. NCBI lineage: Eukaryota > Viridiplantae > Streptophyta > Magnoliopsida > Brassicales > Brassicaceae > Orychophragmus > Orychophragmus violaceus. Next base: position 41,176,109 of record CM058234.1, on the reverse strand, counting down.
TAGGGAAGGAAACCTTAGGCTTATAGACTCTTTCATCATCAGTCTTGAGCTTTTCTGCATTTGCACTCTTTCCAAGGCCATTGCGTCGATCGACGCTAGGGGTGCATCAATCGACGCTAGGAATGCATCAATCATGCTTGGCTGAGGTGCGTCGACCTTAGTCTTAAGTCCTTTGTTCAAATCTTTGTCAAAACTCGAAGAATTCTCAGGATTTGCGTCCTGCATCGACCGATGCAGAGGGGCGTCGGTCGGCGCAGTCTGCAATCCGCGAATTTCATCCACCATTTCTTCAATTTCAACGATTTCCTCCAAGCTTAAACCCTTTTTAGTGTAGGAACGACCTCCTTACCACCCCTCCACGTAATTGCATTACATTGGTACTTCAGATTATCATATGTTCTCCCAAGGAGAGTTCCATCTTGCTACTTTGCAGACCAACAGTCTGTGCAACCTGAACATCCAACTTCTTGACAAGAGTGCTCAAAGCATCAATCTTCCCATTCAGATCCAAGTATAAAGCATTTCCCATTAAAGTCTATTGTACTCTTCTGCTGTCCTTCTAGAAGCTTCTCCAACATACTCATCATCTTATCAGACTGCTCATTTTGAGGAGGAGCTGGTTGATAGGATGAAGATCTGTAGTTCTTGGTGAAGCTACTTGTGTTTCCAGAGCTGTTGTTACTCTGAAAAGACTTCTGGTAATAAGGCTTAGGAGTAAATTCAGAGGAGTTTTGATTACTTGTGAAGGTAGTCATTTGACCCATTTCATTGTAGCCACCTCTGCCTTGCTCATTCCCAAATATGTTACCCAGAAAACCAGTCCCACCAATGTAGTTCACATCCTCTTCATCACCACACACCTCAGCATTAAAAACCTCAACATCTTGAGCAAAATGGACCTGCTTTTTCCCAAGTAGAAGGTTGTGGACATAATCGATTTTGTTTTTCGTCTCTGCCATATGCGAGCTATAAACCTTTCCACCTGATTTATTCCTTTCCAAATCAGAATTCATAGTGCTATTTCTATACACCAAGTTCTCAATAAGCTTCTTGGCTTGCTCTAAAGATTTGGTATTGAAGTTTTCATTGCTAGCAGCATTGAAAGCCATTTGACGCCACAAATCAACACCTCTAAAGAAAATGCCGAGCAGCTGAACTTCAGAGAAACCATGATGAGGGCAGTCTCTCTGGTACATCTTAAACCTCACCCACGAGGCCTTAAGAGGCTCTATAGGTCCTTGTTTGAACTGTAGAAGCTCCTCTCTTAGCTGATCAGATCTAGCATCATCATAAAAGTGAAGGGAATTTCTAGCAGATCCTAATCCAATTAGGCAATCCTGGTCTGAATTCCAAGCCTAGGATATAGGGTTCATGTAATTGAATCTATCAGATCTCAGAATTACCTGGTGATTAGCAGCGGAAGATTTGCAGATAATCGAGATCTAGAGCACCTCAAATGCTGCGCCTCTACTGGTATCCACACGCACACAAACTGGACAGCAGGGATGCTAGTGCCTATAGAGATCCAATCTCTTCAGAGGTTTCTGTTCAAGTTCTGGTGGCTGTTAATTAGGTTAGCGGCGAGTTTAGGTCGACCATATATCTTATATATGTCGGCTTAAACCACAACGGAATTAACCAACGATTAAACCGAATTAATCTGGTTAATCCGCGAGTGCATCGATCGATGCACTCTCTGCAACGATCGATGCTGTCCCAGAACATTGATATCGAATGCATATCAAATATGCATTCACTAGATCATTACATTAATGATCAACCTCGTCTTTAACGTCTAGTTTGCTTAGGTGTGTGACCCTGTAGGATCATATAACACTTGCAATGAGTTCTAAACTCATTGATCATAAGTGGCTTCTAGCAAAGCATTATGACTACCTTGTATTATATGATTGTCTCATCTCGACAATACAACTATCACTTAGAGCAAGTACAATAGATTTCAGGACATTCCCAACAATCTCCCACTTGTACTGGAATCATCTATTCCGATAATCCCTTCGTCACTATATCTCGATCTAGCATAAGGCAAGAACTGTGTCATCCTTATTGAGCCAAGATCATGTTCATCGAACTCCGATTTATACTGACAAGACAAACGACTGACAATCACCTCGTTTGAGTGTGGCCACACATTTCTCAGTATCAAATCTTCGATGGGCCCTGAGATATTTATCTCCTGTTATATAGGAGGGACAAATCCCATCTTGTTCCATCCCTGTCTCTTCACACACTTCATGATACGCCCAATCAATGTCTTTATAGTCACCAGTTACGGCTGACGTTTGACAAGGTTAAAGCGGACCAATTCACATGTAAGAAAACATGATGAACTCAGGTCTAAGGACTATACTCTATAGTCGCAATGAAAACTCTCATGACACTTATATAACTATCCCGTAGAGTTCTCATCAGTGGGTCATGTCCGATCCTTAGTTCTTCAACACATATCTATGTGATTGACTTTAATACTCTTATTAATGACTCCATGAAACTTAGTCAACAGTCACCTCACATACTAGTCTCACGCAGTTGTTAATGTCCCACTTTAACAACCTCGACCAGGGACCAACATAATTTATGTCATTTATTATCTATAGGGTTTCATGATCAAGTCACATACTTGATGACCTATAAAATGTCATAAATTACTTTGGGACTATTATTTAATAACTCTTATTAAATAATACAGATGTCAGATTTCAATAACATAATCAAATTATGTTTATACGAACATCATATCATAACTAAAATTAATAACAATGACTCCCACTAAAATTAAGATCACATCTTAAGACATCTAATGCCTTTAGCAGTAGCCTGATCCTCATTCGCCCTTGCTCAGCGTGTGTCGAAAGACACTGCGTCTTGCTAAGAGTAATACCAAGAGTCATTTGCACGAAGCCCTTCTTGGAATCCTGCATATTGGACATGTGCAAGGCCTTATCACTATAAGTATCTTGACACAATCCAATTAGCTTATCCAATCTATCTATATAGATTCTTATTCCAAGAGTGTATACGGTTTCTCCCATAATTTTATCGAAAAACAACTTTCGAATCTAGTCTTAACAGACTGAAACAATGGAACTTCATTTCCGAGAAGTAGTATGTTATCAACGTACAATACCAGAAATGCAACTGCGCTCCAACTAGTCCTCTTGTAAACATACGGTTCCTCTTCATTAATGACGAAATCAAACCTTTTGACTGCTTTATCAAAACGAAGATTTCAACTCCGAGATGCTTGCTTCAATCCACAAATGGATCGGTGAAGCTTGCATATCTTCCTAGCTTCATTAGGATCAATGAAAACTTCAGGTTGTGTCATGTACACATCCCTTTCCAGAATTCCATTAAGGAAAACTGTTTTCACATCCATCTGCCAGATCTCATAACCATTATGAGTGGCGGTTGCTAGGAGAATCCGAATGGACATAAGCACGGTGTCTGGGATTAGGTTTCTTCACAGTCAATACCATGAATTTACTTGAAACCTTTTGCCACCAACCTTGCTTTGTACATCTGAAAATAACCATCCCATTTCGGATTCAACGGCTTTCAGCCATTTTCGGAGTCAAGGCCCATCATTGCTTCTTCAAAATTCATAGGCCCGTCACTTTCAATGATCAGTAGATCACGGCAATTGGTTATGAGAAATCCATATTTCTCGGGTTCGTGACGGATCCTTTCGGATCTGCGAGCTTCAGTTTTCTGTAAAAGTCGCGCACACATATCTCATATGTATACTTTTACCACGACCTAATTAACCAAGATTTAAACCGTAGTTAATTAAGTCATAAACCAAAATCAACATTTGGTTCGCGATCTGTGTCGATCGATGCAACTTTTGTGTCGATCGACACTTCTTCAGAAACTCGCCATTTAAATGTATATCGAATATACATTCACCAGATCCTTTATAAACTCTAGGCACCACAGGTGCAGGTTCTACAACTCTTTGTAGATCCAACTGCTGCTCTTCCTCATCAGGTTGAGCAGTCTCCTGTGATTTTCGAATTTCTTCGAGATGTACTTTTACTCCCACTGTTCTTCTTGGAAAGAAAGTCTTTCTCAAGAAAACATAGTTCCGAGCAACAAACAATTTGTTCTCGAACTGGTTGTAAAAGTAACATGCCTTGGTTTTGTTAGGACAACCAATGAAGTAGCACTTATCAGATTTGGGTGTGAGCTTATCAGAGATTAAACGTTTTATATAAGTCTCGCAACTCCAAATCTCCATGATGGATAAATCAGAAACATTTACATTCCACATCTCATGTGGTATCTCTGCAACTGATTTTGATGGAACTCTATTTAAAGTAAACTCAGACATTTCTAGAGCGTATTCTTAGAAGGATAATGGAAGATCTAAGTGACTCATCATTGATCGAACCATATCTAATAAAGTCCGATACAGGAGGAGTGAATTGTGAAACACTTTCACAATCTCTCAGATGATCACTAAATTCTGGACCTAAGTATTCACCTCCATGATCTCATCGTAGAGGTTTAATACCTTTGCCAAATTAATTATGTACTTCATTTTGGAACTCTTTGAACTTTTCAAAAAATTCTGACTTATGCCTTATAAATAAGGCATAACTGTACCTTCTGAAAATATCAGTAAAGGTAATGAAGTACTGAAAATTTCCTCTAGCATTTGCGCTTATCGGGCCATGTACATCCGTATGTATAAAGCCCAATAATCCTATGGCCCTTTCATTTTATCCGTTCGTTCGCAACCTGTATCGATCGTTGCATACATGCATCGATCGACACTACCTTTGTTGAAAGGGGCCTCTGTCGTTTTCCAATAAACAAGATTCACTTTACTCATTTTGATTCATAATCAGATGAGCCCAAAAGCCCATCACTATGGAGCTTCTGAATCTGTTTCTCATTTATGTGGCTCAAAACGACAATGCCAGAGAAAAGGTTTGATTCGTATCTTTTGACTTGAATCTCTTGGTACTAATGTTATAGTTAGGCACATTCTGGTTTAGAACATAAAGTCCATTCTCTAATGGATTGCTACTATAAAATATATCACTGTAATCAAATGAATAACACTTATTCTTGATTTGAGAACTGATATCCTTCCATATCCAAACAAGGATTAGAAATAATCTGTCTGCTCATAGCAGTTACATAATAGCAGTTTTAAGTTCAAAACATGCCATAAAAGAAAAACAAATGAAATACTCCTATAGTTAATGCAGCAACTCTTGCTCCATTCCCACTCATAGGTCCACTTGTCCTTTCTCCTTAGTCCTACTTTTGCTCAGGCTCTGCACATTTTCACAAAATATGAGTACCACAGCTGGTATCCAATACCCAATAAGTAGGATTATAAGAAGTAACATTTACTTCTATAACATAATACCTGAAGAAGAAGTCTCGTACGTCTTCTCCAGCTTCTCATAATCTTCCAAGAATTTATTGCAGTTTCTTTTCAAATGCCCATAACCATTACAATAACGGCACTTAGCATCTTCGAAAGGACTGGTTTTAACCTTAGGAGCATGGCCAGACTCGCTTGGATTCACAATCGAGCTCGTCTTGCCATCACCTTTGCTCTTACCAAGTTTCTTAAACTTTTTACCCTTTTGTACCATAAGGACTTTCGGGGTGTCCTTCTTGATGATAGGTTCAGCAGTCTTAAGCATCCCATGCAATTCAGTCAACGTCTTCGTCAAGTTGTTCATGTTATAGTTCATAACAAATTGATCATAGCTTGACGGTAGCGACTGAAGAATGATGTCAGTAGCCAACTCTTGGCTAATGGGACAATCCAGTTTCCCCAGGTTATCAATATAACCCATCATCTTAATGACATGAGGACTAACTGGTTCGCCCTTCGGTAGCTTGCACTCAATCAGAGATCTAACCGTCTGGTATCTCTGAGTTCGTGCCTGCTCCTGAAACATACTTTTCATGCCAGTGATCATCTGTATTGGCGACTCCACGTACTCATATTGCTTCTGCAATTCCGAGTTCATGGTAGCCAACATGAGACAACTCACATCCACCGCATCATTAGAATGCTTATCCCAAGCATCCTTATCTGACTGCCAGGTATTGGCTCGGTACTTCTTGGGGAGAACTTTCTCAAGGACATAGTCCTTTTTCTCCTGTTTGAGAACAATTCTCAAGTTCCGATACCATTCAAGAAAGTTTGATCCATTTAACTTGTCCTTCTCAAGGACGGATCGCAGGGAGAAATTGTTACGATGGTTTGTGCTAGACATAGCTGAAAAACAAGGGAGGTTTTAGTTATGATGTTCAAGAAATGAGAAGTCTTAACAATTAAGAAAACTCGCATTATATTCAAACAATGTTTCCTCAGATGAATATAATGATCCAAGACCCATACTTCACTAAACTTGAGCGAGCCACTGGCTATCACCCAAATTTTAGCTATCTAGGTAAGCAACAACTTTGCTAGTTATATCCAATATAACTCTTGGTTGTGGATCGACATCCCATGCCCAATCCACCTGATGTCTCTGAGCCCAAAACGATTTTGATGGCCCAGTCAAGTAAACCAATCTCTTCAGTCATGTAATTATCGATGTCTTGCACTGCAAGTCCATCAACACGATTACCTCTGTCTTACTCATGAAATTGTGGACATCTTGCACTGCAAGTCTATCGCACAATTAAATGGGTCTTGACAGTTGACAAGATTGGAAAGACATCAAGTATCACTTGATATTTGGTTGAGGAACGGAACCTTTTAAAACGTTCAGTTTTATTATGTTTTAATTCTTCTAATTAAATGATTTGTCTTGGTTTGGTTATGTGGCTTCAGGTTCCATAACCTAAACCATCGAATCTGATGTCGACCGACACTACTTTAGTGTCGATCGATGCAGATTAACCAAAACCCAATCTGTGATAACCTATCAATCCAATTGATCCGGTTTTGAGTACCGGTCAGTGTCGATCGATGCTACATTAGCATCGGTCGGTACCAACCCAATCGCAATAAACCATTCTTAGCATTTAACCATCATTAACCAAGCTCGATAACCGGTCCAATCCAATTGAACTGATTCATCAATCTCGCGAGGTTTGTGTCGACCGACACAACGCTTGTGTCGATCGACACTAGGCGAAACCTAAGTTTTATTCGGGTTTTCGCCCTGTGTCGATCGATGCCGGATTGGCATCGATCGACACCATGCGAAAAGACCCTAAAACGTTTTCGATCAGAACCCTAAACTAGGTTTTCATGATAACGAATTTTAGCAAGTTTGTATCAACCATACACAGATTCAGATTCAACTAATCTAATCAACATGCTACAGATTCAATGGAACCCTAAAGCTCTGATACCACTGAAGGGAATTTCTAGCAGATCCTAATCCAATTAGGCAATCCTGGTCTGAATTCCAAGCCTAGGATCTGGGGTTCATGTAATTGAATCTATCAAATCTCAGAATTACCTGGTGATTAGCAGCGGAAGATTTGCAGATAATCGAGATCTAGAGCGCCTCAAATGCTGCGCCTCTACTGGTATCCACACGCACACAAACTGGACAGCAGGGATGCTAGTGCCTATAGAGATCCAATCTCTTCAGAGGTTTCTGTTCAAGTTCTGGTGGCTGTTAATTAGGTTAGCGGCGAGTTTAGGTCGACCATATATCTTATATATGTCGGCTTAAACCACAACGGAATTAACCAACAATTAAACCGAATTAATCTGGTTGATCCGCGAGTGCATCGATCGATGCACTCTCTGCAACGATCGATGCTGTCCCAGAACATTGATATCGAATGCATATCAAATATGCATTCACTAGATCATTACATTAATGATCAACCTCGTCTTTAACGTCTAGTTTGCTTAGGTGTGTGACCCTGTAGGATCATATAACACTAGCAATGAGTTCTAAACTCATTGATCATAAGTGGCTTCTAGCAAAGCATTATGACTACCTTGTATTATATGATTGTCTCATCTCGACAATACAACTATCACTTAGAGCAAGTACAATAGATTTCAGGACATTCCCAACAAAAAGTGTCTAAGGAACCTCCTCTTAACTGCATCCCAAGTAGTCAGAGTCCCAGGTGGAATCTACTTCAGCCAATTTGCAGCTTCTTCTACAAGAGAGTGTTTCGAAAAGCATAAAAAGCAGTCGTATCTCACTCCATTGTGCTTCAACCCTGTGACCAAAGACTCAAACTTCTCAATGTGGTCCATAGGATGCTCATGTTGGTGTCCATGAAAGAGATGTTGTCCAACAAGAGTGTAGTAGGAAGTCTTCAGCTCAAAGTCATTCCTCTGGATGGGAGGAGGTAAAATCGCAGACCTACTAGCATAAAACTCACCAGGTCTGTTGTAATCAGCAATAGTCCTCCCAACCGGCGCATTAGGCGGGGCATTAGCTTGTCCATTAGCTCCTTATGGTCCTCCACCTTATCCATTGCCTCCAAGTATAATATGTTGTTGCACTGGTGGAACAATGACATTTCCATCAACATCAAGCCTATGACCCTGATTGTTGTATATATTATTCTATGTATCCCTCAGAACACCTTGTTCATCCCGAATCAAATCACGGCATTGGGATTCAATATTCTCACTGGCTTCTGATCTTTATTGCTCATTCTCTCTAACCTTGCAAGCTCTGTATTTTTAAGAAAAACGAGCTCTTTGTCCGGATTGCTTCAGAGTGCACAATTAGGCATGCGCTATCTGATTCACGGCATATGCGTCGATTGATGCACATGACTGATTCAATCGTTTAGGTTCGTGATTGCGTCGATCGATGCTTAAGAATAACGGTCGTTGCACTTGTTCTTCATGCAAACCTGGAAACGCAAAAGACAAAAGAAAAAGGAAAAATTAGTAACTAAAAACGAAAAGCCTAGTCTAAACTCTAAACTTAAATTTATCGAAGACTCAAATGAGTCCCCAGCAACAACGTCAATAACTTGATATGGTCAGAGTTTAATATCCCTAAGTTACACTGCAAGTGCACATGCAAATGTAGTATATAGGGGTCGAACCAGAGAGACTCAAGAGTTCTTACGACATATTGTAAACTATTGAGTAGAGCTAAGCAGCAGTAGTAAAAGCAAATAAATAAAAGCAGTAAATCGATTAGCAGATGGCGTTGTTTATCAATACTAAAGGCTCTAGGTCAAGAGAGTTCTCAGGAAATCAGTTCATGCAGATTAACAATCATTCATGATCGAATTAAGTACCGTTCTAAAACTCAAACACAGATGTAAAACTAACCAACTTTCGTTGCGAGAATTTACTAAGTCTAAATCTTAGAAATCCAAATTTCTTTGAAATCCCTACAGATTAAACTAGCCTTAAGTACAGGTTTGATTTGTTCACAAATTAGCTAAACCAAATTTCTATGTGGATATCTAATTTTCTCAACCTAAATAAATTAGATTCCAAATTACACTTTCGTGTCAATTTAAAAACCTAAGATCTAGATTCCAATTGATCCGGATAGAACCTAGATTTAAGAGCAATTCAGGTTGAAGAACTAACATGTTATGAATTTCCTAATTGATTAAATCAATCTTAACATGCCATAAAAACCCTATGAGAATCTACTCAGACATATTGAATAAAGCAAGCAACATGGATTGGATAGATGCATTAAAAGAGTAAGAGAATAGAAAAGGGGTTCAAAATCTTTTCCAAAAGCAGTACAAGGTACGAATCAGCCCCAAAGCTCCTAAACTCTCTCTCGCCAAAAGTATAAATGTGTAACCCGAATAAAAGTCAAAAACCCTAATATAAGTGCTAAACACGGCTTGGGTCTTCTTTGTAAATATTGGAACGTCTGGGCCATTTCTTCATATCTTCATTTAATCACTGGTGAATTGTGAATTGGAGGCTTTGTCGACCGATGCAGGTTTGCATCAGTCAATGCTCAGGTCGAACAAACACTCTGCTCTTGTCATCATGGCCTCAGCTCCAATCTTTGTCCAAAATGCTCCATAATCTTCCAAAGTCCTCCAAACGTGTGCAAACTTATAAAATACCTGAAAAAGACTCAAAAGACACTACAAAAAACTCAAATATATACTTATATCATGGCTTAAAACACCTAAAAACCATGATATTAGCTGCAATAAGAATCTTGAGACATTGGATGACATCTACTACCCACACACATGTTTGTTTCGACCTTTCACTTTGTTATAGCACATTTTCTTCTGTGCAAGGTTGCTAATTACCCTCCTAATCTTCTTGGCTTGTGGCCGAGGTTGTCTTTAAGGAAACAAATGAAGCCAAAATGCCAAGAGAAGTTCTGGCAGGAACCAGCACTATTCAAGGTGTGTTATTAACATGGAACTGTTAAGTTAATCGAGAATAGATTCGAAACACGTAGAATTTATTGTAAATATGAAATCACTCGATTCATGTATATGGTTTTATTGCAGGAAGAGATAATCTCCCTTTGAGCATGGGCTCGATTGATCAAGTAAAAATGTTTTTTCAAGCCAAGGTTACTGAAAACGTCCTTTAGGTTACATTATAGAAACAATCATTGACGGAAAGGTGCCTTCAAACAGACACAACTCTGTTCAAATAACAGATCCAAGCGTTAGTAGTATGTAAGTGTTAGTTATTATTCTCTTTTTCTTTTCCTAAAGCATGTTTGATTTGGTGATTGTCAGCAGAAAAAGGCCTGCTATGTCGGATGCCGATTGTGATCATAGAGCAAAGACTTAAAGAATTTGAGCAAGGATTCAGCAGGCTGGATCTAACTAGCTGATCCAATTGATCCTTCTGATGATGGTAACAAGAAGGTTTCAGACTCGACCGATATAGACACACCCATGGTTGACATTGCCGATGCTAATATAAACTTTGCGAGACCACAGGGGGCAGAAACCGCTGTTGTTACCTTTGATATGAAAGATCAAGGTCCTTCTCAACTCTATATGGTAAGAATAAATATCTCCAACACATTTTTAAGCTATTTGGAATGATGATGTTGCTTACCAGAATTATATTGAAGACTCTGCAGGACACAGAACCATCGACGAATATTCTTGATCAGGAGAATGTAGAGCCATTGAGAAATGAGACATCAACACACGGTGGTGGTGCTGCTAAAGCTGGTCCTGGAGGAGATTCATCTTCATAGAACCAAGGTGATTCATGAACAAAGGTGATTCAAAAGATCCTTCTCTATACGATTGGTATGAAGTCTTAACTTAGTCCTTGGGTTGAACAGGTGAGGGAACAGTTCCTCTGGAACAACAGTTGCTAAATCAAGCAACGTGTGCAACAACGACTGAATCAACGACAGAGATTACATAGAGCGTGAGCTGGAGCTGATGGATATGGAAGCTAAGGATGCTAGAAGATGACTAGGACGAATCTAAAGAAGAGTAGTTGAGCTGGGCGTGTAGATCAGTGAAGATACGCATGAAATATGCACTTAAAAGAGTTTAGAAAAATATGCTTTTTCCTAGACAAAGATAATTGGAAAAATGCCTTAGAGTGTTTAGGAAATATAACTAAGAGTATTAGGAAGTTGTGCGATGACCTATGGTATATAAATAGGTCATCTAGGGCATTTGTGCTTGGTGCGCCTTCAGAGAGAAAGATTACTTTTAGCAAAAGTTTGTGAGTTCTTTGAAGAGAATCAAGCTTGGGTGTTAAGGGTGAATCTAGGAGCTTTGAGATCATTGTGAGATCGAAGAGCAGGTGAGAGACTAGGTTGTTAAGGTGAAACGTTTGTTTGCTTTGCAATAAAAAGTCAATTGAAAAAGAACACCCTTGTGTCACATTTTGTATTACATAGGTCTCACATTTTCAATTGGTATCAGAGCGGACACTTGTTTGCTCATATATACAGGTGAGATTCTGTGGAAAAAATGGAGAACTACAATGAGCTAATCAATAGCTCTGGAGTAATACTAGATGTGACCAACTATGGCTTCTGGAAAGCAAGAACAAGATCACAAATCAAAGGTATTGATCCACTTGCATGGAAAGCCTTCGAGTCAGGTTGGACAGTCCCTACTATGAGGAATGAGGCAGGGGTCGATGTACTCAAACCGGAGGAACAATGGACTGAAGTAGAATTCAAGCTGTCAAAATTCAACTCCAGAGCTCTGACTACAATCCATTGTGGTGTAGCCAAGAAACAATTTGAGCTGATACAAGGATGTGAACTAGCTAAAGAAGCATGGAATATTCTTCAGATTCACTTTGAAGGAACGGATAAAGTACAGAGCTCAAGAAAAGATCTTCTAGCTACCAAGTTTGAAGATCTGAAGATGGAAGATGATGAAACAATCTCTGACTTTAGTGCCAAAATCAGCTCATTAGCTTAGGAAGCATCGCTTCTTGGTAAGAATTACAAGGACAAGAAACTGGTCAAGCAATTTCTAAGGTGCTTACCAGCAAAGTACATGCCATACAAAGAAGCAATGAGTGTATCAGCCAACACTGAAAGTATGAGTTTTGATGAGTTAGTCGGAATGCTGCAAGCTCATGATCTAGAAATGGATGGTACTAAGAAACCCAAAGGTATTGCACTTGTTTCACAAGCAAAAGCCAGTAAAAAAGCGAAGGAGAAGATCCAGTAAGTCTCATTGTTCAGAAATTTGATCGTGCTTTAAGAAAAGTGGAACAAGGACAAAGCTCATACAAGAACACCAAAAGATAAACTGATGGAGAGAAAACTACAAAAAGTCAGAAATGCAGTGCCATGAGTGCAAAGGGTTTGGACATTTCAAAAGTGAATGCCCAACAGTCAGGAGACGAGAGATGAAATGCTTTGGATGAAAAGGGTTTGGACACACTCACCTAGAATATGTAAATGACCAGAAACGAAGACAAGAAAAATCTCTGCTGGGAGTAAACAATGATGAATCAGATGAGGAAAGTGGTGAAGAAGAAGTCAACAACTTTGTAGCATTTCTTGGGATTGCCGAAATTGAAGGTAATGAATCTGACTCAGAGTCAGAAACAGAAGCAGATCTAGTAAGCATCTACAAGGAGGTAAGGGATACTCTCATCAAAATTGGGCTAGAGAACACTGCACTAATACGGATGAAGCAGCGGCTTGAGGCACATATTGAGTCACTATAGGATGAACTGGAAACCGATCGGAAGCTCTGTAAAGAAAGTGTTAACTTAATCAAAGAAAAGTTGATACTGGCGAAGAAATCAGAAGAATTGGAGCTGATGTTGAGGAAAGAAAAGGAAGTAATAAAGCAGCTACAGTACGACCTAGAACAACGTCATCGCAAAATTCACATGTTTGCAGGAACCAAGCAACTGGATACAATTCTGAGCTATGGCAGAACAGAATACACAAAGTCAGGACTTGGGTATACTGGACGAACTAGATCTAGCTTAGGAAAAACCACGTTTGTATGTGCAAGCTCGACGATCCCAACTCAGACAGTGTATGACACATCTTCAAGGAGATGCTACTACTGTGAAAAAATAGGACACTACAAAGCATACTGCTACAGATTCCATCAAAGGGTGCGACAACTCAGGAAATTAGGAAGATTCATCTGGAACAAGGACAAATACTGGATTTGGGTGAGAAAACTGATATGTATGGAACATGAAGTAGTACAAGGAGTACCACAGAGAAATAGTTGTGATGCAGTATGGCCTTTGTTACTGACAAACCAGAGGAAGAAAGCCAATGGTACTATGATAGTGGTTGTTCAAGACATATGACAGGGACAAGAAATCATATCAAAGACATCAAAGTGATCAAATCCGGCAAAGTAACCTTTGGTGATGGAGGACAAGGGGAAATACAAGGAAAATGTAAGACACTTGACTCAGATTTACCGAAACTAATGAACGTTTATCTTGTGAAGGGTCTTAATGAAAACATGATAAGTGTGAGTCAACTGTGAGACGAAGGATTGATGGTGTGTTTTACAAGTTATGATTGCAAGGCTATAGATGACTTTGGGATCATGATTTTTCATATGCCAACGTCTTTAGATCTAAGTGAGTTGTCGTATTACAATTTTAATTAGTTCTTATCTATATTCCTATATGTAGGTAATTGTTTATTAATTTTCATGTGTTATCCTTGCCTACTGGATAAATTCATTTAGGTTTTTCACCCGCGCTGACGGAGGACGCATTTAGTTCTTGATCGTTTAGGTTTAGAGAAGAAAAATAAAAAGAGGTGTTAAGGGTATCAACAAGAAAGTTTAAGGATATTGTGAGCTTTGTGTCACGAGAAATTAGGTTTTCTGATTTTTTATTCTTGAAGAAAGCGCGGGTGAGGAAAAGATTGTAAGGAAGCATGTGGAGAGAACGTGAGTAAGAAGAGAAGAAAAGATGATCTTTGTATATCGTTAGCTAGCAAGAACTTAAAGAAAAAGATGAATTGGTATTTCGCTCTCTTTTTTTAGGTTTTGAGAAAGACATTTAGGTTTTTTTGAAGATGAAGAAGAAGAACACACGATAAGCTTAGCAGGTTTTCGTTTTGAATTTTTTTTTTTTTTTAAATTACTTGCATGGTAAGAAAAAGAATTTGCTAGAAACTCAGATATTATTCTGAGGAGTTGAAGCGAAGGAAGCAATTAAGCCATGTTGTTTCAGCTATGTGGTTGGCCACACCACGGTACTTAGCTTCTGCGCTTGAAAGAGAGATGGTGGGTTGACGTTTGGAGGACCGAGAGACTGGATTGTCACTGAGAAATACACAATAACCAGAAGTGGACCGCTGGGTGGTGGTGCAGAATGCCCAGTCGGCGTCGGTATATGATGTTATCTTAGAGATAGTGATGGGTTTCATTTGAAGGTCGTGTGTGATGGTGCCTTTGATCTAGCGGATTATATATTTGAGAGCATTAAGATGTGGCTCGCGAGGGTCATGTATATGGATGCAGAATTTTTGAACAACATAAGCTATGTACGGGCGTGCGAACGTTATGTACTAGAGGGCACCGGCGAGACTCCGGTTGAGTGTTGGGTCGGCAACTGACAATCCGACATCAACAACAATTTTTGAGGATGTATCTACCGGAGTTGAGCATGTGTTTCCCACATGATGATGATATCCACATCATAGTTTTGTTTTCTTAACAACATCCCGGCTTTGTCCCTAGTAATACTAATGCTAAGAAAATAGTGAAGATCACCTCATTCATAGAAGATTAAGAACTAAGAGTTGTTATGATATACCTTAGGAGAGTGGGTGAAGAAGCGGTGAGTCTAATGTCATAAACGTATAAAGGAGTGATACAGCCCCAAAGATGAGACTAGGTGGATAGGTTGATGGAGGAACAAGCACTGGTTGTGTAACTCTCTTACTTGAACCGATTTGGATGAAATGAATGAAGGATGATGGGATTTTATCTGCTGGTTTTATAACTCTCTCAAGTCAAATCAGTGGATGGTTGAAATGGATTGAATGTCGCCACAAGGTTTATGACAGAACCTTGATAAGACAGAAACAAGAGCAGCTTCTCACTCACTCTCTAAATGAATTCAGCAATGAACTCACACGAAATTTTGCAAGGCAAAAAGGTTTTGTTTATTGATTCTAGGGTAAAAAAATACACTGCTGTGAGAGGGGACTTTATATAGAGTCCAAACAGCTATGCCCTTCAAGGGGTCTTTGAAACAGATTACAAAATAAGGAAATGCTTGATTCTAGGACTCTAATGACTCAATTAAAAGAAACACATACTCTAATTTCGAAATTCCAAAGAAAACACAAGAAAACAAACTCATTAGTCATAATAATAATTGAAATACTTACCTTGTTGAGCTTGGACGAATTCTTGCTTGATTTGAAAGAAATGTAGCTGTTGGGCTTAAATGATGCAATCTTTGCTGAAATGGAAAGTATTTGAGCCTTGAAAGTTGTGGCATGAATCCATGATGCTTTGGGACGTCTGGGTTCATGAATAAAGCATCCAAAACGCAGCAGCAATGATAAGGAAGGAGCTGGTTGAGTTTGATTGCATTTGGCTCCAAAAATGGCAAGTTTGGTCTCCTTTGGTTTTGTGTGATCAAGTGTGTTTGGGTGCACCATATGACGTGGTTTATAGCTTCTGTATGATGTAAGTGGACTCCCAAAATACTGCAGTATTGATATAATCCCTCTCCAGGTCGCCAAATATGAGTTTGATGCTGCCCAAACTCGTGAGTCTCCAAATAAGGCAAGTCGGGAATCAGCTGATTTAGAACTTGAATAGCTTTTAAACCATAATTGATTTTGTACCAATTCCAATTGGACGTATTCCTCTGATGGGTTGAGTCTATAGAACAAGTGGGTTTACAACTTGGATCATCCTGGTTTGATCTCCATACTTCAATAAGTTTCTGCTGGTCTCCAGCGGATTCCTTTGAAGTCTGCCCAGTTGTAACTTGAATAACTTTCTCATGTTGAAAGCTTTTGAACCAATTCCTCTTCTCCCTAGTTCCTTGATGAGCTGAGATTCTGAAACAGGTTTCTTTGTGGTTTAAATCTTCCTGGTTGGAAAGATATACTCCAATACATGCACCTATGTCTATGGTGCACTCAAACTGCTCCTCCTTAGTTGGGTGATTTATGTCCTTTCCATGCTCCTTGGTTGATGATGACTTGATGTCCTCATCATACTCTCCCTCTTGAAAAAGTTTCGACCTCGAAACTGTATAACCTGCACCAATAGAAAGCTAGTTAGCTTTCATTCTATTTTGTGAGTTTAGGGTCTTACTTTGGCAGCTTGGTGGCTTAATGGTGTATGGTGCATCAGGTAGTTTTCCTTTGAGTAGGTATGATAGAATAACTCCTCAGCTCTTTCCTGGAATGATGTTTCTCTCCTTGAGATGGTAACTACTTGTCACTCCCTTGGTGACTTCAGTTCTACTCATCTTTGATGTCTTAGCTACTTGAGTTGGTAGCAAGTTCTTCTTTGGAGAAACCACATTTCCATCTTTTCTTTTACGACCTGCAATTATCTCAACACTTTGGGCAAGAAACAAGTGCATTATGGGTTCTTTACAAAATTTTAAACTTGTTAAACCTTCTGTCCTAGTTGTATCTAGTCCTTTTATTGGTTTTGGTTTCATGTAAAGAGCAGTGAAGATATCATTTCTTTTCAGTTCTAATGATCTCACTAGTTCAGCATTTGAATCTTTGTAAACAAACTTTGGGAAAGAGTGACTTACATGAGGAACACTCTTAGTGTTCTTGATATTCAGCTTGGTGGAGTGAATTGATGCTTGATCAGGGGGCTTCTCCTCAAGTCTCTCTCTGTTCTCATCACTCTTGGCTTCTAAACAATCCTTAGGTCCAGGGATTGTCTTCTTAGGTGGAAATGACTTGTTTTCTCCATGGCTGTGCTTCTGGTCTGAAACTAGGATCATCATTGTGGGTGTTTCTTCCTTTTGGGCAGTGAGCTCCCATCTTGATTTAGAATCTGTTTTTGGCACCTTATTGCATGTAGTTTCGAATTGGAAGGCTTTTAAATCCCTTTGGTCTTGTTCTTTCTTTTGGTCCATTAAAAGGTTTAATGTTGGTTGCTCTTCTGCTTTGTATGTATGCTCCTTACTAAGACCTGTTTCAACACCTTTTGACAAAGAAAAGTGCATCATACTAGTACTGGAACAATTAGGAACTAGTTTGTCCAAAGTAGAACTTATCTTAGCCTTTGTTTGAACAAGTCCATGTTCTGGTTTTTGTTTGCACAATGTGTCTTTGCTGAGAATGTTCTTCTTCTCCAGGGCCTTTGGGACGTCACTCTCCTGGTCTAGAAAATAGGTTGGCAAGTTCTTCTGCTTTGGAATAAAGTTTGCTTGTTGAAGCAAGTCTCTTTGACTTTCTGGTGGTGCTACTCTTCTTGCCTCTTTGGTATGTCGGTTTGAGTATCTTCGAGGGTATTGTGCTCTGGTTTCCTTCAAGTGAAGTGTAGAAACATACTTCCTGATCATGACCCATTTAAGATTTTCCCAATTGGTGATGGCTCCTTCTTGATATTTCCACCTTTCATACTTCTCTTGCTTCCACCAAGAATATGCAGTTCTGGTGAGTTGTTTGATGGCATAGGCTAGCCTTTCTTCTTTTGGTGTGTTATGGTATGAGAACTAGTCATCCATGTCCCTCTCCCATTCAAGATAGTCTTCTGGAGAAGTACTTCCTGCAAATGTATAAATCACTGGTTTTTGTCTTCTGGTTCTCCAAGGTTGGTCTGGTGGTTTAGGCTCAACATAAGTAGCTTCTGGTGCATCCCCAAATCCATTTTCTTCTTCTTGTTGTGCAGGCTGTGACTGTTCTAGCTTGATCATACGCTCACTTATGCCTCTCATGGCTTCAAGTAGCTGTGCCATATTGATCTGTGCAGTAGTTGCTTCTTCACCCATGCTTGGTACCTGTCACACAATTTAGTGTGTATTAAATGTATTCTAAATAACCTTAGGATAAATCTAAACTAAGGTAAGCAGAATAGAATTTATACAACCAAATAATTTCGAATGTAGACACTATATGGACCAAGTGAATGTATTTCTTATGCAAGAGTAAACAAAGAAAGGGAAAATATACAACTTTCCTTTAATAAAAAGATACACATGTTTTTGGACTTGATGAAAAAGGAAATCTGGATTTTTTTTTCTTTTTTTTTTGGGATCAAAACTTTAAGAGGAGCCTATTTTCT